>OX276335.1:170633753-171833753 GCA_946251815.1 Dasysyrphus albostriatus
CGTTGTTGGGGTAGTAAGCCCCGAAAACTAAGCTGTTAGACGAGGACATCGCTCTTGCAATGTGACCTCGAATAAGTTTCAACAAGAAATTATCTATCCTGTTTATGTTGGCCCCGTTGTATAGAACCAGGTTGGAATAGTAATGTTGGTACTCCCACTCTGGTGTTTTGTACAATCTAAGTCAGCGTCGAAGACACTGCCTCTCAAACACCTGAATCTGTTCCATTTGAGATGGGGCAACGTTGAACCAAACCGGGCATCCATAGGCAATCATCGGCCGGATAAGGACCATGTAGCAAATCACCTTCACCCTGCTGTCAAGCCGGCTGCTATAAAACAACCGTTTCGTCAGGGCAAAAGCTCCCCTAGCCCTGGCCAGAGCAGCATTTATATGTCTGTCAAAATACAAATACTGATCCATCCAGATGCCAAGGTACTTTACTACACTTTTACTCGCCAGTAGATGTCCATTTGGCCCTACGATCATCAGCTTGCGCCAGTTCTTTCTCGTATCCCATGTGGCTCTAAGCAACGGAGACCTAAACAAGATAGTTTCTGATTTCTGAAAGTTGATTTTCAACTTCCAGTCATCGCAATATCGCTGAATCTTCTCGAAGTCACGCTGCAAAAGAATCCTGATGACCTCGACTTTCGGAGCTGTTCTGTACGCAATTAGATCGTCGGCATACGCAATTGCTTGAGTTAGACTACTTCTCAGATCGCTGGTGTAAATGCTGAATAGAATCGACGAATTGACCGCTCTCTGCTGAAGACCATTTTTAATATTAAAGGTTGTGGCAGAAGTTACATTGCCACTCTTGACAACAAACTTTCTGTCATTGAGCATATCATAAAGCATACATAATAGTGGTTTACTAATGCCAAGTCTGGTCAGCTTTAGATAAAGACCCTCTAACCATACGGTGTCGAAGGCCTTCTCCAAATCAACCAGACAGGCACCCGTACAATGCTTCTTAGATTTGTTCCATTGGACATCATAAACGAGCTTAGACGTGGCATGAATGGTGTCATGCCCTGCCTTAAAACCGAATTGATTGTCCGGTATGATATTATTGTCCTCTGCCCACTTAGACAGAGCCCTATTAATAACTTTTTTCGGATACTTTGCTGATACTCGGAAGGAGACTTATCGACCGGAGATTTGCCGGATTGGAGTTGTCCTTTCCCTTTTTCGGGAGAGGATGCACCACAGCTGTCTTCCACCGCACTGGATAATATGCATTATTCAGAGAGTTGTTAAACAGAGTGGTATAAATGTCTACTGCTTCTTGAGGTAAATATCGAAATACAACGTTGGATATGCCATCGACTCCTGCTGACTTCTTCTTCTTTAATGAATCGAAGATGAGCTGGAGCTTCACCTTCGTAATTAACAGGGAACTGGGCCCATTTTGCTCGGCGATTATGGAGTTTGCCAAATGATCTTCGTTGAACCCGGTGAGACCGAGGTTTTTTGATCGCCATTGCGTTATGTCATTCCGAAGGTAGAAGTGGTGGAGCAAGGCTCTGTTTTCCCGGTCATGATTAGGGGGAATGCAAGCATTCACCTTCACTTGCTGGAAAGCAGCCTCCACTTTCTCCTGCGGATCTTCGACAATAAAGAGGTCATCGTCCAAGACGGCGTCCTCTGGATTAATTCCTGCTGTCAGAAGTACGTCTCTGTTGTCTGTCGTTCTCTGAAGCTTGAGGCACGGAAGGTCATTCTGATCATTCCTTCTAAATATTTTGTGAATTTGCGGAAACATACTCGGGTCGCTAGAATTAACGGCCCGAATTTTGTTATCCCAATACAAATTAATGGACAACCGATAGTTTTCCTTTATAAGTTAGTTGATGTGCTTGATCGACGACTTCAGTGACCCAATCTCCGATTGTGAGGGTCAGTAAACCGTCGGTACAAGAGTTTGAGTCTTGTCAGCAGTCCACTTTTTTGTCTGTGTAGTTTGTCAATGGTCGCATTCCGGTACATGTCGGTTGCGTCCCGTTGTTTGTATTTCGGTATTATTCTGTTCATTGTTCGTGTGATTGTCTCGTCCATTTGTTCTAGGTATTGGTCTATTTCGTTATTTGTCAAATTCCTGTAATTTGGTGGGGATATGTTGTTCGAACTGATTTCGCTCGATAAGGCGTTGGTAAAGCGTGGCCAGCGCACCTTACTGTAATTTTGAGTATGCACAGGTACATACTCTTCCAACTCCACGAGCTCGTTCGGAAGCTGTATTACGGTGGCGAGTCCGCAGTGGTCACTGTCGTACTCGATCGTTCGTAAGCAGTTTCTTGGTCTTTGACCAACAGTGTTAATAATTGTCAGTCTTGCGAGTATTAGCAATAGATCCAGAAAAGCACCGCTTCTTGGAAACAATGGCCGATCCGCAGCCAGCAGGTCGACACCATATTCAGCGTTATATTGACTCATCCAATTAAACAGATGAACACCTCTTGAATTCTGTATTTGATTTCCCCAATCTTGGTGTTTGGCATTCAAATCACCGGCCATGAGAAAGTAATTTTCTTCCAAGCTCACGCGTAGACACTCGAAAAGTTTTTCAAGCTCTGTCATAAAATCAGAAGGCTGAGGTGATTCCGGTGCATAAGCCGCTATCACATACATTCGCTTCCCCTGTTGGAGAGGAATGCATACGATGCACGTCTCTAACAGCCGAAATCTGCGCAGATCACTATTATAGATAACTTTATGATTAATGCCTTTTCGTATGAAGATTGCGACACCCCCTCCTCCCTTGAATGGAGTTGGGTCAATCTCTTCTAACGATAATGTAACTGTTGTTAGTCAACTTATGTTTCTGGTTCAGCTTAGTTTTGCTAGCCATAAACACATCTGGACTTTCATCTTTCAATAATTGGAAAAGATTTGCTCTACGTTCGGTCCTAATCAGTGAATTTATATTCACAGCAAGGATACTAAGAGGCCTCTCCAACAGCGCGCCTTTAACCTCTTATTTGCGTTAAGCTAGGTAAAACCGAGTAGAGATAGTCTACCCTAGTCGCCTGCTCCCTTATCTGTTTTTGAAGTCCTGTCAACTGGCCTTGAATTGCCAGCAACATGCTTCTTATTTCAGTCTGAGCATCCGGAGCATTAGGTACATGTGCCATTTGGGATACCTCAGCTGCAGGCTGTACCGCACTTTCCATTCCTGCCACCATTTGGGCGTACGAAATTTGGGAATTGACGGGTGTTGCTGTGGGAGCACGCGTTGATGGGCGTATCTCTGCCACAGTCTGCTTGGCTGCTTTGTTGGATCTGATTTGCTGAAAAGCTGAGCAACCCCGATAACTTGCAGGGTGCCCCTAATTTAAGCAAAGTGCACATCTTAGCTGAGTCATGTCTTCGACCCGTTCTTCACCGAGCTTACATTCCCCTTTAATGTGATTCTCACCACACTAAACGCAGCGTGACTGCATTTCGCAGTTTGCTGCAGCGTGGCCGAACCTCTGACAGCGTATGCACTGAAGCATGTCGCCACGTCTCTTTAATCTATCCCAAGTTACAACCTGGTAGTTGAGGACGGAGATATTTCTCAGACTATCCAGTTTGCTACTGGGCGAAAGTTGAATTAAAAAAAAAAACACTTCTCCCGTCGGGCCTTGACTGTAGTGAACGGCTTGACCCCTATAAAGGCGAGATCGTCACTCGCTTTCCTGCGGAGCTCAACTAAGAGCACCTCCGGTTCCGTGCAGGAATCTATGCCCTTCAGGAAGACCGTTTATATTTATCCACTTTGGGGGTAAAACTGAAAAACTCAGTCGTGGATTCTTTTAATAAATTTTTAATAATTTTATGCTCCGCCACTGTGAAGCAGTGAATAGCATGCCTATCTATACTTAATCTTTTAATAAAAAAATTTTGGCCTATGGCCGACTTACATAATTCAATGGTATCCTGTAACTCCATCTTGTACGTATTGATGGGTGGCACCTTTTCTTTCTTGTTTCCCGTAGTCTGTGGCTGCTTCTGGTGTTCATTTTGCTGCTTCCTCTTCTGTTGTGGTTGTTGTGTCTGCTGCTGTTGGTTCTGCTGCTGTTGGTTCTGCTGCTGCTGCTGCTTATTTTGTTGTTTTTGACTTTCTTTTTGATGGTTTTGTTGTTGTTGCTTTTGTTTTGGTTGTTGCTATGGCTTTTCTGTTTGAAGCTTTTGTAGTGGCTGCTTCTGTTGTGGCAGCTGTTCTTGTTGCTGTTGTGCTACAATGTTTTGTATTTGTTGCTGTTCTGCTGGTTGCCGCACTTGATTTAGGGCCCCTTTCAGTGGCGCCTGTCGTGCGTTTTCTTTCTCGCACTCCATTTGTTCTTTTTTGCGGCGAGCTTCTTGTTTTTAAGTTTAAGATCAGGGGTGTAAGGATGGCATTCAGGCGTTCCATCTCCCTTTGATTGGCACCGATATTCTGGCTGATGGCTTGCTCTTCGGCATCGTTCTCAATTTGCGCCTCGCAATCTTTTTCTACGGATGCCTCTGGTGTTGAGAGATCGAGGATATTACTATCACCCGTGGTATACAGTCACTCTCCCCCTTCGGACATGTACTCTATCTCTTCTTCAGAGCGTGAAGAGTTTAGTTGCAGATCTATGTTAGCTGCTGCTGTTGCCTTGACTGATGTCGACTCCCCTCCCGCCCCAGCTGACAGATCTGCTGGATTGATGGTAGAGCGCCGCTTTAAGTTCGGTGCACATCTTATTTTCTTTCTTCTCCTTACGGTGATCTCGGCTGATGTTGCCGTTGCTGATGATGTCGTGGTTGCTGGTGCCATTGCTGTGACATCTTTCGATGTACCCGCTACTGGTACCACTGCACCTTTAGATCTGGTTGCTGGGCCACCTTTCGGTGCCCCAGCACTTTTCTCCCTCTCCATTAATTGGCTCTCCCAATCAATAAAATTTTCCACTTCCCTGTTGTGAAAAAAGCTTGCAGATTTTGTGTGCCCGGATGGGACTCGAACCCCAGACCTTTAAATCGACGGTCTGCCACCTCTTCTTATGTGCTATTGCACTTTTGGGACGCTATACTTTTATTTGACTAGGTCACTCCGATTTATTTCATTTTAATGAGCTGAAGAAGCTGAAAACATCTAAGCACCTCAGCGGTACGAGATCGACTGAGGGTAGGTAAGTTCACTCCTGTGATAAGCGAAATCACAGAAATAGCTCTGAGAAAGGTTAGCTACTGGGCTACGAGCTGTGGTCTAGCAAAACCGTTGGTAAAAAAATGGGGCCTTCTATCAAAGATGATTTTGTGGACGTATACAGCCGTTGTACGGCCGATTCTAACTTATGGTTCGATTGTCTGGTGGCCCGCACTAAACAGAGCATATAACATCGACAAACTTAAAAAGGTTCAAAGAACAACTGGCGTTGGTAGCACAGGTGCTCTTCGATCTTGCCCAATGGATGAAACGTTTTTGTGCACCTTTTACCACTTGATCTGCACATTAAATATCTAGTATCTTGTAGTGCATTAGGACTCAAAGAATAAAATTGTTGGGTTGCCAAGCCCTATGGTAACAGCAATATCACAAATTTGATTCCCACTGAAATTTTTTCAACTCCTACTGACTACCGCACGCCTACAATGAAAATCAGTAAAGATTTTAAAGTCTTATTCCCATCCAGAAAGGACTGGAATGATGACGTCGTGATGACAGACTTCGACACAACTATCTATACTGATGGCTCAAAGATGGAGTGTGGTGTTGGTTCAAGAATCTTTTCTGAGTCTCTTAATATCTAAAGGTCCTTTTGTTTACCCGATTATTCAAGTGTGTTTCAAGCTGAAGTACTTGCAATTAGGGAGACATGCAGGATACTTAAACTATATCCAAATCAAAATCGTAATACAACTATCCTCAAAGACAGTCAGGCAGCTATCAAAGCAATTGCTTCGGCTACATTATCCACTAAACGAGCTTAGCAATGCCGGGAGGAGCTCGCAACCCTTAATATTAACCTCAAGGTCACCCTTATCTGGGCTCTTGGCCATAGGGGCATTATGGAAAATGAACGGGCAGATGAACTGGCCTAGCAAGGATCAGCCCTTCAGAACTCACTTGTGGAAAGAGTCAACATTCCCCTGGGAGTTGTGAAGAGCAATTCATTGTCAATCGTCCTCAGTGAATCGAACCGTATGTGAAATAGCTTGACCGAATACAAAATATCCAGAAAGATGTGTTATGTAGACCCAGGCAACACATAGCTAGGGTCGTTGCAACCTGTACTGGACACTGGCTAGTAGGGGAACATGCAGCAAGACTGGGTATTCCCTACAATACTCACTGCCATAGCTGCAATGATCAGCAAGAAAAGGAAACAGTCCTTCACTTTCCTTGTAAATGTCCTGCTCTGGCTAAAATGAGGTCACATTCGTTTGGAGTGGCATTTTTTGACGACCTCAACAAACTTTCTGAAATGATAATCAAAAACTTGATTTCCTTTCTTAACGCGATGAAATGGATCTAAGACAAAATCGGTTGCTTCTGTATCATGTTCCCCCCAGACCCCAAGACCATGAGCAATCGGAATACAGGCCTCTGCTGGGTTTCATGATACTCAATGACAACGATCATTGGTTGGATCCTTCGCACTCCAATCTTTCTGCTATCTGCTGAGCTCGGCATATCGCAGCTGGCTTTAGGCCAGATCCGATCCAATCGGCTGAGTGTCTAAGACCACATTCCAAATCCATTCTAATTCAAATCAAAGAACTCTGGGCTCATGATGGATGCTAATCTCCACTGGAAACCTCCGGTCATGGCGAGTGGACATACGGAGGCCCAGTTGGAAATCTCGTATTCAATCATGTATCTGGAAAACCCCCGAAGTTATTAAGTCAAACGAGTTATGGTATCAAAACGGTGCAATTTAGCGCTTATCGGGTACTGGGCGAGTGTTACGCCCTTGCCACCATTTCTACCTACCTAAATTGGCTCCGGTAACATGCTTGAAACTTGAACCATCGTTGAACCTACGCTGGAACAAAGAACGATCTTATAATTCGATCTACAAGAGGGTACAAGAAGATGTGGAGAAAACCCAGACACGTTGATATTCGACATTGAAATGGAGGAAGAGCAAGAACAAGTAAAACCATCGGACATGAGCAGTATGTTGTCTCAGCTGCTCGCAAAATTTGAAGAACAACACAATGGACAAAAGAATCTTCTTGAACAATTTGATTAACAATGATTAAAAAAGAACTGCCAGAAAACGTACACTTCCTGAAGCATTAGCATTCGCCCTGACTGTGGAAGCAGCGGAGCAATCTTAAGGAGTCCATCGAGTAAGAAAAATAAAATTGAGGAATGCCAGAGAACAGAGTTGTAAAGGAACCAGATGGATGGATACTGGAATTGTTATAAGACTGGACATCTCCAACGCCTGTGTAGATTCCCACCTAGAAGAACTGAGTGTTGGAATTGTAAAAAGATCGGACACCTCCAACGCCAGTGCAGATTTCCACCTTAAAGACTTGCATGTTGGAATTGCAACAAGAATGAACATCTTCAACGCCGGTGCAGATTGCCACCTAAAGGACCATGAAAATCAGCAAGCAGGCATTTTACGTGTGATGAAGGAAAAGAGGTTGTCGCCATCTAGAGATTAAGAGCGGATTCCACTGAAGATTGGAGTAATGACGAAATAATAACTGCCCAGCAATATGACTCCGGATCTAGATTGTATCCATGCCATACATATCAGCGAAAGGGTGACAAGAGATGTTCCAAAGAAAACTACACAGTTGGAAAGCATGGGTTTCAAGTGTCAATTGATGTCAGCCATTTCAGACCAGATGAATTAACGGTCAAAACTTTTGGACACAGCGTGGTGGTGGAAGGTTACATAAATCGTAAGTTTGTGCGGAAAACCAGCTGCCAAAAGAGTATGATGCCAAATACGTCATCTCAACAGTTTTTTCTCGTTCGCATTCATTGAATTTCAATAAAAAGTCATGACTCTAAAGTCGTCGTGTAATAGGGCACTAATGAAAGTAGAGAAAAAAGGCTGGGCGACGTTCGGAATAGGACTGGAGTAAATGGAAAACTATCAAGTGATCGGATGGAAGTCTCCTATTACACGATGATTCTTTGCGTCTGACTCTTTTTGAACATAATGAGTATAAAAGATAAAAAAGAAGAGATGGAAGACCAGTTGCCCTGTGTGTCGTGGACCAAGTTTTCTGAGCACGATACGACACAAAAGCAACAAAAAACGGATTCCAAGCGGGAGAACTTGTGTGGTTTTATAATCCTTACCGTGGGAAGGGACTTTCACCGAAACTTCAACCAAATTGTAGTAGTAGATATAACAAGAATAAACGATGTCGTCTTGCGAATTCACAGAGGACTTAGAGGCAAAATGAAAGTAGTTCACAGTGAACGTTTACATCGTTATAATGGTGAAGGATGTGATTGATTTGCTCGGGACGATCAATCCTGAAGAGGGGGCAGTGTAACGACTGTCACATTTTAACTATAATGACTCTTGAATGAACTATAACCAGTCTTCAGTAAAGTGGTGAAATAATTTCAGTGGTGAGCAATCAATTGTTTTGTGGTTGTAAAAGTAAAGTGTTTTATTTCGTAAAGTAAATATAATAAGTTTTATTAATGAACCTGAGAAAATATTGCAATATACTTTACATGTCGGCTCCACTACACATAAGCTATGCTCTGACTATGAACCTGTAGAGAAAAAACAATGGAGGCAGAAAAATCCATGTCTTGTCGCTAACGTGTCAAAGAAAACCAACTTTTTAACAGCTGATTAACGCTGTTCAAAGCTCGGCCATGAGATTTGAGATTTCACATGCGTGTGAGTTTTTGTCGGATTTTCGTTATATCTGGAGGTAAATATTGCTGCAAAATAAAAATAAATAAATTTGGTGACACCACAGCTCGTGGAGATACAAGGCCTAGTGACTTACAATTTTCAACCATTTCTGTGTGCGTGTTGTTGGCAGGAATGGAGGGGACCTACAATTTTTTGCCAAGTCTGAACGGCTAATGAGAAGCACTTATTCATGAAAGTATACTCTTGGAGGATTTGTCAGTCCCTCGCAAGAGGCAGTACCTCGGAAAAAATCATTTCTGTTTTTAGGTGGCAGTGGCCGGGAATATTGCTGCAAAAGTTGTTATTAATTCACGTGACCTTTGTTCCTATAATTTGAGTTGAATATTAGCTGTGTTTTCTTGTAACTCCTGTTAATTCGGTCTGAAAAAAAACGATAGCAAAACAAAGCAATTTACATGCAAATACAACAACAACTATGTCCATATAGAGTAAGCTATCGATAATTTATACTGAAATGTCAAATGTTTGTTGTTAAAATTATTCAATACAAAATGGCAGACCAAGGCCAATGTTGAAATGTCCGATTTGGTTTCTTTGCCAATGTCCATATGGACATACAAAAAAATGCAGCTATTGTTGCAAAAGATAGAAGACTTGGTGATAGAGAAATTAAACGACATGACATAATTTGCCCAGCGAGAAAAAGTGTGCTGTTTGTTGATTGAATTGTGGTTGTGGTGTTGGGCATCTATTAGTTACTTTACATGTGGTGTTGAAGCGAGCTTGAAGCTCACTTCAAATCTTTGTATACCTGGAACGAGTTGAAATGAGCTTGGTTTGACTCGACTCCACTTGAGGAGTCGAGTCTTGAGACTTGTGATGAAAAGTCTTGGTCGAGGAGTTAGTTTTACAGATCATGTATTATGGTCTGTTTATTTGCATGTTTGTGTACAAATATAGTTTTGTAGTAAGTTCTTGTGATAATTCAATTTATTTTGTTTTGCATTGAAATAATTACACTAATGCCATTAATTTTTCTTGAATCTCAATACCATTTCAACTGAACTCAAAATGGAGCACTCAACCCAAGTGACGAAAAACTTGGGTCCTATATTCAACCCAATTTCAACTTGAGTTCTCAAGCCGTCTTGTAAACGTAGTATATAGTTTTGTGGAGTAGGTGTGTTATGAACATGTCCATTGGGGTTCATGAGATTTTTAAAATAACTGACAAATTTGAAAAAAACCAACGATTTGTGGTGAAAATCATTGAGTTGCATTAGTGTCAGTATGGTAAAGGTTACTGGTGCAACGTTATTACATTGTTGGGTACGCCTGGCTATAAATTCCAATATGCTGGATTCTCATCAGAATATCTGAAAAGAAAGGAAATGAGATTCAATAATTAGCAATAAGAATAAATGGAAGATTGTTAAAATTATACTTACAAGGAAACTGCAGCCATCTTCATCCAGCACTAGGTGCAAGTAGTTGAGAAATGATAAATAGAAATAATGAATGAGCAAGCTCGTTCAATGCATAAGGCATAAATGAAGATTTGAAATACTGGAAGAATATATACAAGAGACAGTAGTGCTTCCAATATATTTCGTAGAAGTAATTTCCTGAACGGTCACGGGGTCATAACCACCCCCCCCAGAAAACTCAAAAGATATACGCAAAAAATAATAAGAAAAGCAAAAATATTTGCAATCTTAAAATATAATTTCAAACAAAATTATTTTTTATAGTTTTCGAATAGGCTACCTACTCATTATTGGTAAAGTTTATTTACCTTCTCCTATCAACATTTACAAGCCATTGCCCGAATAATACTATTGGGGTTTTATTGTCGAAATTAAACCATTTTTTTTTTTTAGTTAAGATTTATCAAATAGACGATTTTAACCACTTGTATTCAGAACATTTTTGCATTGATGTATATTTTGATACAAAATCAATTTAGTAGATCTACGTTTTTGGCAGATATACACTCTTAAATTCTCAAAGTATTTTCAATATTGTTTTTGCTCGGTTTAACTTACTTATTCCCCAATCTTATGGAACATCGTAATTAATGACCTATTAGTCAATCTAGAAGCGGATGGTTTCAAAGTTATTGCATATGCTGATGACGTTGCCATTGCAATATCGGGTAAGCATCTTCAAATCATAACAGAATTAATGCAAACCGCTCTCAATAAACTACTTGAATGGACAGACAAATGTGGACTAGGTGTTAATCCCCACAAAACTGAACTTGTCCTCTTTACAAGAAAATATAAAATTCTGAATTATATATATAAATAAATGGTATTCCACTTAACTTCTCAGATCAAGCTAAATATCTTGGTCTGATTTTAGACAAAAAGTTGAGCTGGAAACCAAATATACAAGAAAGAATTAGGAAGGCTACAGTGGCACTTTTCTCCTGTAAAAAAGCTATTGGAAACAAATGGGGCTTGTCACCATATATCACCCACTGGCTATACACAGCGGTCATCAGACCGATACTCACTTATGGGGTGGCAGTATGGTGGACTGCTTCAGATAAAATAACTTATCATGATAAGCTAAGCAAAGTACAGAGATCGGCTTGCATGTGTATCAGCGGAGCTCTCCGTTCGACACCTTCCGCTGCGTTAGACACACTGCTTAACATCACAGCATCACACAGCTATTCGTCTCAGAGCTATTTCTCAATGGTCCAATAACTCTATTGGCCACACTATCATTCTGAACAAATTTGAATCAGTCCCTAAACACTCCGACTACACCATCCCTCAGCCGGTTTTTGGCAAAAATTTTCAAGTAACAATTCCACAAGATCCACTTGGGAAGATAATGAATTCTTGAGAGCTGAAGCAATTCACTTCTACACGGATGGCTCAAAAACCGAAGAGGGGGTAGGTGGCGGCGGGTACTCAGAACGACTAAACATTAGTCTCTCCTTCCGTCTCCCTGATCATTGTAGCGTATTCCAAGCGGAAATCCTAGCGATAAAAGAAGTTTTATCTTGCTCACAGAAAACCTAATATCTACTTTGAATATCCGTATCTTCTCAGATAGCCAAGCTGCCCTTAAATCATTAGGATCTGCTTCTACAAACTCCGTAACTGCCCGAAACTGTCGATCGTCTCTAATGGAGATGGCAGAACAGTTCAACATTCAGCTTTCTGGGTGGGGGACACAGAGATATTCTAGGAAACTGTAAAGCCGATGTACTCGCCAGGATAGGAACCAGTAAACCAATATCACCTTACAAGATGAATATTGGAATACCGATAGCTACATGTAAACTTATGCTTAAGCAAGATTCCATGATGATGACAAACAGCAGATGGACAGGTATCACTACTTGTCTGGCAACAAAACAGATCTGGCCAACACTGGATCCGAAGCGATCGAAATGTTTATTATCTCTGAGTAGATTGCATATTAGCTCCACAATTGGTGTCATTACTGGACACTGCCTCATAGGTAAACACGCCAATTGACTCGGTGTTTTTTCAAATGATTTCTGCAGAAGCTGCATGGACGGGGAGGAGGAAGAAACTATCCCACACCTCCTTTGCTCATGTCCTGCTCTTTCTCAAAGATGCAAAACACACTTAGGAAATTTTTTCTTTAATGATCCAAGTGACTTAAATAAAATCGACATTCACAGTCTCCATCGCTTTATAAAAATCTCCAACTGGTTAATTTAACGAGGATTACCTCACATTCTTTATGTGGTATCACAATGGGCCTATTCTGGCCTAACCTTACCTAACGTAACTTACTTATTCAATCATCTTCGATAAAAAAAAATAAATGAATGAATGGATAAAAAAAACTAACACACGATATTATAAGAATATTACACTGAAAAACAAAAATTTTACTTTTAACCGTATTCCATACACCAGGGCCGTTCCGACTCAAGCCCAGTACCAACATGTTTCAGTATAGGTTACGTACGAATTACCAGCAAAAAACATTTTAACTAGTTGAAATGTCGGTTTATATCGACTTTTTTGCATGTAAGAATACCTATTTTGGTTACTAGTTCATAAAATTTTTAGCTTCGAACTTAGACAAAAAGTCAGCAGCCTAAAAAGAAAGTCGCGAAAGGATCGACTTGATTTTTTAACCTGTCGACATTTTTATTTTTAGTTCGATATTTTTTCTATCGTTAATTGCATTCCAACGCAACGTAACTTAAAATACATCGCTCTGCTTGGAATGTTTGAATTAAATCAACAAAAACTCTAATCATACATTCTTGTCTGACTTTTAAACACCAATTTAACAGTTACTATTAATTTTGGATTGTGTTTAAAATACATTTTCTTTTGATCGTATCGATCGTATATTCGATTGATGACAATCCAACGCAAGTTAAGCGTGGTTTCAAACATTATTTCCTAAACTATGAATTGATAACAATATCGGTCAATCAAAGTCAATTTGTTCGTGAAATGATTGTCGTTTTTTTTTACGCAGAAAGCGTCATGACAAATAATATGTAACCGTCCTGATTGTTGAAAATTTGTTTTCATCAACGCCAGTCAATTTACTTGCTAAAGCTTTTGACGTTTACAAACATGCTCTCTGCCTTTTCAATAATCATCAACTCGATTTTTGTACTGCTCAGTTGCACCGTAGATGATGTATTCAAATTCGTGACTCTAGCGAACTTGACTATTGAACACAATACTAACGCAGTAAAATTTGTATTTGCATTTTTTAAGAGAAGACTTTTGCAGTTTGCGTTATCGAATATACCGCAAACACATTTCATGGCACCATTCATGGAACGTGGCGAGCCATTCGCAGTACGGCATGCCCCCCTTCATAGGAAGGCACCTGGGGCATTTCCCCCAGTGCCCCACCCTTAGACACAGCCCTGACATACACCCTAAAAACATTTTGATTGAGATCTGATCTGCGGCCAATATTTCACATGTTCATTTGGCTTTGGCTTCAATAAAATAAATTGTGGAAGCTAAGAATTTTTGTCTCCAATATAAGAGTGGTTCTAACTACGACAATTTTTGATTGATAAATGAGAAAATTATCCCCTTATCAGATTAAAAAAAAATTAATGCAAACTGTCGCTTAAAACTGTCTTCAAACGTAAGATATTAAGAAAAATATTAAAAAATATTTATATTAAGTAAAATATTAAGATTAACATCTCCAAAACCTACATATTTTTTAACGTGCACAAAAAATCCATACGAAATATTTTTGGTATACAACCTCAAGATCATATTAAAATTCGGGAGTGGATCAAAATTTTGTTTCCAAAACTCAGCTCTACAAAATGAGTGTTTTACACAAATAATAATAAGGGAATTCATGCAACGTCGTAAGTTTACAAATTGTGTAAAAAGTTTGCATGAACGACCTTTGTTATACATTTGATTAAATGCTAGGTAATGCAATCACAGTAAGAGTAACAATGACGTGTGGATAAGTTTAACCAGTTTGGTTAATTTTACGAACAAAATTCCTTGATAACTTTAACAAAATTGTGTGAATCATTTCCCATACAAAATTTGACAGTTCATTAACCAAAAGATAAATTTAACAAATTTGTAAGCTTATCTACGGTTTTACGAAGTTGCATGAATACCCTTAATATAAAAATGTTTAAGCTTTGTCAGCAAATAATAATATAGTAGGCGCTCGATTTAGTAAATCTAAAAAAATTAACTATATTGAACACACAAAATTATATATAAAAACATATTTTTTTTTTACAAAAATGTTCCGAAAGAATTTAACATTGCTTAAGGACACTATACAAGTGTTTCCTTTTTTTTAGACCTCATTGAAAGCTTGCGAAAAAGTAAACAATCTCGAAAGTGAAAAGGCTGGTTTTATTACCTCACTATATCGAGCGTCTACTGTATTTTATTTTAAGATGATTAAAAGGTAATTGAAAAAAGAAGAAAAATTACGCCCTTTTTACAATTTCCAAACATCTCTTTATTTTGTCAAAATAATGTAAACGGAATTTGGAGAATATTGAGAAACAAAATTTCGAAAGAAAAGTTTAGCAAAACGAATTTTGACCCCAACTCTTTATAATTAAAAAAAAAAATGGTAACATTTGTGGGACCAGCAGAAATGAAAAAAAAAGTACAAAAAGCGAAAAAAATGGAAACCGTGGATCAGTCTTTTAATTAATAAATTTATAAGAACTTAATTGGGTTTTTGTTTTGGTATGATCCCCCCCCCCCCCCCCCAAGAAATGGAGCTGTATACGCCGCCGCTGAAGGAAATTAGAATCACCGCTGACCCACTGGCAAGTACCGAAACCAAAATGAGACTTTAGAATAGAACTAACTTATTTACAGTTAAAGTTCATAAGTCAGCGCTTGCACTTTTCCCAATTGTAATAGGTTGTTGAAAAATTTGATTTCTTTTAATTGATGGGAAAAGAAAAATGAGAATTCATGCTAGTGAAATCTGAGTACTAAAATTAACTATAATTTCTTAGCGCCATCTCGTAGTCGACAGGCGTTCTAAAAAGATAAAAGAGGTATTTCGAAATGTCCATTATGCCGGATTTACTCGAGTGACAATTTGATTGATTGCCATAGTAAGAAATATAAAATGACCCACCATTACATTGACATTTCGAGATGAAAATATATATGAGTTATAGTATGATTAGCATCGGATGACACAAGTAAGGTGGGAGGGGGAGTAGCCGAAATAAAGTGGGATGATTCTCGTACCGCAAAGGAACCTGTTGACTTACGGTCATACTGAAAATTTCCTCCGACGATCCAAGAAGAGCGATACGTCTTTTAGCTCTACTGACATAGTCAGTTATCGAAGTATAACAAAAAAAAAACAAAATTAAACAAAATTTCATTTAATTATACTGTGCGTGGTGATAGTTCTTATTTTATTGAATTAATTAATTTGTATCTGAAGTTAAAGTTCAAACTAAGTGAAGTCTAATCTTTTTATTATTCAAATTTAGAGATACATTGCTTTCGATTGATCGTCAGAACTTTATTACTAATATATTTATTTATTTACTTATTTATTTCGAATCTTTAAGTTTAACTTTTTAAGACTGACATCTAAACAAAAATATATATCTTAACTTAATTTAAAAATAAAAAATAATAATCATGGTATAGAAACAAAAATATCTTAAATTGTAATTAACTTTAATTAATTTGTTATTTTCAAAAGCTCAGAAACTGATTTTTTAAACATAACTCTATTCGCTTGCAAGTCTAATTGATCATAAATAGTATTGAAAACTGAACAGGAATGGGATAAAAGTTCACAGGTTAGTCCCGTGAAAAGGAACGTTAATAAAATTAATTGTGCGAAGGGATCTAACCGGAGTTCGAATAAAAAACAATGCAAGCAAAGGTGCACAATCAATATGGTTATAAATCACGTCCCTTCCAAACATAACTAAATAACACTGACGTCTAAAACGAAGCGAAGACAAGTCAATAAGTTGACATCTTACCTCATAAGATGGCATAACTCCATTCGTCCAATCTAGTTTCCATTGCGCATATTTTGTACATTTTTTTTGTACAGATTCAATACGCTTGATGCTTCCTTCATATGAAGGGCACCAAATACAACATGCATATTCAAGAACGGATCTTATCATAGAAACATAGATCGATTTCAACGTATATGGATCAGAGAATTCACTCGAGTTCCTTTTAAGAAAACCTAGCAGACTATTAGATTTTGATATGATATATTCATACTGTTTATTAAAACTAATTTTGCTATCTAGAATAACACCTAAATCCTTATGAAAATCCTTAACAGAATCACCAACTTTATAACAATAGTTGATTGGACTAAGAGATCTCGTATAAGATATGGATAGACACATATTGATATTAAGATCAAGACTGTTATTCTTACACCAATCATATAACAGATTTAGATCAGACTGCAATAGTCTACAATCAGCTGTTGTTTTAATTGATCTGAATAATTTTAAGTCATCAGCATACATTAAGCACGAAGAAGACAAAAACACACTAGGGAGATCATTAATGAAAAGGAGAAATAGAAGTGGGCCGAGATGGCTGCCTTGGGGAACTCCAGAATAGTTAAAAATTGTTTTAGATACTTTAGAACCTATAATAACAGACTGTTTACGTTCAATAAGGTAGCTATTGATCCACTTAAGCAGTATTGAATGAATACCAAAAAGCTCAAGTTTTTGAAGAAGGACTTTATGTTGAACCCTATCAAAAGCTTTGGAAAAATCCGTATAAATAGTATCTACTTGATATCCTTTTTCCATATTGCTTAAACAATAATTTGAAAACAGCGAGATTGGTAACGATCGAGCGACTGCCAACAAATCCATGCTGCACATCAGATAAACCGTTTTTAACCAATTCATAAAGTTTGTTTTTTATAATGGCTTCGAAAACTTTTGGTATCAACTGGAGTTTTAAAATAGGTCGGTAGTTAGAAACCAATTGTTTTGAGCCAGATTTATGAATCGGTGTTATATATGATACTTTCCATTCCTCCAAAAATTCACCATTACAAAGTGATAAGTTGAAAAGCTTTGTAAGTGGTTTGGCTAAACTATCTTTGCACTTTCTCAAGAATAAAGGCGCTACATTATCATATCCAATTTTGGCTGTGGAATCAAGACTCAGAAGTTGTGTAACCACTTCTTCTTCGAGAATATTCAACTCACCAACATCGGCAAATGAAGCATACACATCATTATTCACAAAACAACCCAATGGATTTTGAACAAAATTCGATTGGAAAAAATCTGAGAACAAATCACAAACATCTTGTTCATTAGGGCTAACCTATCGTTAAGAATCATATTAGCTGGAAGACCAAAAGACTGTTTTTTACTATTTAGAAAAGACCAAAAAGCTTTAGAGTTAGTTTTAATATTATGTTCAATACTCCATAAATACTGTTGATAAGAGAATTTTTAAAAATATCATAATCCTTCCTAAAACACAAATATTCATTTAACGAATCGTTACATGAATTTTTTCTTTTTAATAACTTATTCAGTTTATTTTTGAGTTTCCTGAGACGTGAGTTGAACCAAAAGGTTTGTGGCCTTGCCGTCCTTTCTTTAAGGGTACAAAGTTTCTATAGGATTCTTCCAAAATAGACTTAAACAGAATGAAACATGAAGATAAACTTTTAGACATAAATATCTCATCCCAGTTTAGTTCCAAGAAATAGGAGTGAATTGCCTCATAGTTGGCTTTTTCAAAGTTATAACCCACAGAAGACGGGTCATCAAACTTCATTGTAGAAAAATTTAAAAATTTAAATTCAGTTTCAAAAGCTATATGATGTATAGAATTTTCAACAAAAGGCGATTTAGAACTTTCAATTAGAACATCAATATCACTGTCAACAAAAATGAGATCTAATAAGCGATTATTAGAATTTTTTACACAATTTAGTTGTTTTAAATTTTATGATAACATTGAATCTATAAATAAAATTTCTGAATCACTCGAGACATTAAAAGGAAAAAAACATTTGTCTTCATCTGAATACAGCCAATATATATCGCCTAAATTAAAATCGCCCAAAACACATACAAAAGAATTTTTAGTAGAAACATTATTATCAACAATATGGGAGATATTAAGCATATGAGTATTAAAAATATCAGAATTGCTTTTAGGAGGAACATAAGATACAATAAAGAATACATTATAAAATGAGAAACAGCAAACTTTAACACAAATTTGTTCAACAGTATCAAATTTCAGAGGAATATATTGACTTACTAATGAGGAGCGAACCGCAAGTAGTACGCCACCTCCTCTGGCTAAGCTATCATTATGACAGTAACGATCTCTTCTAAATACATTAAATTCATTACTAAAGATCTCCGAAGAAAAAATTCCTTTGTGTAGCCATTTCTCTGTGAGAGCAATAACATCAAATATGCATTCACTAACAGCAGTAATAAAAGTATTGGTTTTCGTGCTCCACCAGTGTTTTGATAATATATTCGTAGAATATCATCATTAGAAGCCAGAACATTAAAGCAAACATCATCAACAGCAACATTTCGATCATCCAAAAAAACACCTTGTGAACGCCTCGTTTCGGTTAATTTTTTGCCACGGATTGGGATTCAAAGCGAAGATCCCTCTGACTCTCTAAGTTTTTTGGCATAAATAAAAAGGGGCGAATCATTACCCCACCAGGCCAAAAAGTGTCTACGTATATGTGTTTGGCACATTCCAAAGAAACGCCAATTTTAAAATTGACAAATCTCAAGTAACGATCTGATTCCTAATGTTTTAAAAGCTTAAAGCAATGAATTTCACCTGGATCGAATTCAAGATTTGACAATATATAGTTAACGATGTTATCCGTCGCAGTAGAGGTGCGAAAGCTCCCAACATGAAACCAGTTTTGTTTTTTAGCTAACTTAAGGTCCTTGCATTTAAGCCTAGATCCAACAATAAATCTATTTTCGACCGGAATAAGTCCAGTAACAGAAGCACCAGTAGGTACAGTAGATAGATAGATAGATAGATATATTTATTTGTTTATAAGCTTGGCTTTTACAAATTGATTGACAATATGTACATAAATATTACAATATTTCATAAGTTAAGTGCAATATAGTTTTAATTCATCTAACAGAGCCATAAGGTAAGATATGAAGCAACAATTATAAAAAAAGTCAAAAATAATTACTTTTATTACTTAAGCTGAAACCTGGATTTATCATTCGTTAAGGATAAAAGCTCTTAAGTTAAGCGAGTTTCTAACATATTTATATATATTCAGTGCAACGTTTTGATCTTCAACTGTCATTATACTATTCATGTCAGTTAAGTTCATAGGGGATAGGAAGTGGTTTCTAACTGCATTAAAAATTGGGCATCCTAAAAGGAAGTGTTCAATTGTATCATCTTCATATGTATTACACAATGTGCAAATGTTCATTGGGTCAAATATATGTCTATCTCCGTGTAAAACTATTCTGTGAGCATATCTGTTTGCGCACCTAATTTGCGCTAAGACTTTATGCACGTATGGTTTGCAGGATGAATTCAGGTACGGAGCCGGTTTATATTCTAGTTCTTGTATGTTCGCTAAATAGGGAGCATAATAGCAGCAAGAAGTTGAGTTAGATGCCTTCCTGAAATCTTCATTTATAATGCTTCTCTTCTTGTCTTCAAGGATGCTTACATAATATTGTCGAGCAAGTAATAAGTTTTGCTGTTCCCATATATCCATAAAATTACTCATTAAGGCGGCCTTAAATTTTGTTGCCCAGTTTGGTCGTTGGGAGTTGTTATGGGTTCTCAAGATTTCGTTGTAACACTTTTTAATTAGGCGGTCATCAGAGGCATTCAACAGTTTTTCCCAGAAATGCAAAGCTCTTTTCGCTATCTCGTAATCTAATGGAAGTGTACCCGTTTCTAAGCGAACCACATTGCTTTGTGTGTTTTTAGCTAGACCAAGCAACTTCTTTAGAACTGAAGTTTGAATAACTTCAATTTTGTCTCTAGCTTCCAGACCCCATATCTCCGCACAGTATAGTAAAATCGATTTAATTGTTGAATTATAAACTTTGATTCTTCCTTCCCAGTTTTCCATGTAAGAGCTCCTCATAGCTTTTTCGGTTACTGCTGCTGCTGCTCTTGCCTTGGTTTTGAAGACATACATGGTTTCATTCCAAGATCCAGTGCGACTCAAGGTTATTCCCAGATATTCAAAGCTATCTACAACTTCAATTGAATCTTCTTTATATGCAAAGCTTTCCGGGCATGATGATATTTTTCTTTTTGCAAAGTTTACTATCTTCGTCGTTTAATGTCATATCTTTTGCTGTAAAATATTTTTCAAGTGATTTCAAAGTTTTTCTTAAATGAAGCTCAGATTGAGCGAAGACAGCAATATCGTCGGCATATGCTATCAGGATAACATTTGTTGTTTCCGAAATGTCTATTCCTGTAAGGCCCTCGATTCTTAAGAATTCTTCCAAATCATTTATATATAAGTTAAATAGGAGGGCACTTGATGGATCACCCTGTAGTACACCCTTTGTGACATTCGCTTCTTCTGTTAGGCCACTTGTTGTCTTAATAGCAATTTTGGTTTTCACGTATATGTTTTGAAATGCATGTAATATTTTCCCACTTGCTCCAATGGATCTAAGGTGGGTCCATAACTTATCGTGATTCACACTATCGAATGCTCCTTTAAGGTCAACAAAGACTACAAAAAAACTTCCTTTCTTTTTTGCAAGAGTAATATCTGTGATTGCACTTAGGATAAAGAGGTTATCAGCACAACTTCGTCCTTTTCTGAAACCGTTCTGGAATTCAGGAATTAGTTGCTCTTCTTCTGCCCACTCTTGAAGCCTGTTTGATAGTATTTGGGTGTAAACTTTCATCAAAGCATTTTCGATCGCTATAGGTCGATAGTTCGTTGGTAGAGATTTATCACCTTTTTTAAATATCATTGTAATGTCTGCTCTAAATATGCCTGATAGGTTTCTTCCTTCGTTATCGAACAGGCTTTGAAAGAAAGAAAGCAAATATTCAAACCATAGGTTTGGTAGATGCTTAATGAACTCGTTTACAATCCTATCCGGACCCGCGGATTTATTATTGCGCAGCCCAAATATAACTGTTTTAAGCTCGTCTATGCTTATGTCTCTATCAAGAAATGGATGATACGTATCGGCAAAAAGTCTATACACTACCTCATTGCCACTATACAAATTCTGGAGGTAATCGTCCCAAACTTCCTTTGTAATATGGTTTCGTGCAATAGAGCTCGGTTGGATGCTTTTGATTGCTCTCCAAAAATCTTTGCTGTTTTTTGTGTTTTGAAGTTGTTGTGTTAGGTCCTTATTGGATTGCTTTTTAGCGGAGTTCAAGGTTGATACGTATAATTTTCTGCAGGAGATGTACTCTGATCTTTTGTTTGTGTTATTAGGGTCTTTTCGATAACTTCTCATTTTCTGCTTCATTTCTCGCTTTTGCAATCTGCAATCATTATTGAACCATTTATTCTTTTGGAACATTGGCGCAGTATAAATTTTATAATGTTTCATCATTCCGCATTCTTCTGCAGCACGCTTGATGTTTTCGAATATTTGTTGGTATCCAATTGTATCTCCATTCATTTGCAAGCTTTCAGCTTTGGCTTGCATACACGAGATGTAGTTTTCCGCTGCATTCGTATTCCAAACTAGTTTCCAAGTTGAGAACATATTTGGAGTAATATCTAAACTTGATGCAGACGGGCACAGAAAGTTTAAGATACAGCACATATGATCAGAGTGTAGCAAAATCTGAGATACCTCAAAGTCATCAATGTTTGCCGCCCCTTCTAGATTAACCCATACAGTGTCCACGGTACTTCTACCCTGGTGTGATTCGAATGTAAAGTCATCATATGCATCGCTTCTACTTCTTCCATTTATAAGTAACAGACCAGCGTTTTCAAACTGTCTAATTGATTCGATAGTCCGAAACGAGCATTTAAGTCTCCTCCTATTATAATTGTATGCGTGGGGTAATTATGCTGTAGGTATTCTAATTCCTCTTGTATAAGTTCACAGCATGAGTTATCATGCATTTCTCTAGACGGGCTAAGATAAGCAAAGTATATTATGTACTTCAAGCTATTAAAAACAATCTCTAGTGTTATCCATAGATTTGTTTTACTAATTTCTCTCAAAACATCGTATTTTGCAGGATTTTTTACAAGAATTTGCAATCCACCTTTTCCTCTTCCTCTTACAGTAGGTACAGTAAGAGATTCTGAATTAGCAACAACATCAGCAAGAGGTGCAACAGCGCCAACCGGAATATTTGGATCTGTTTTCTCACTTTCATCAGACCCAGCAGCAATGGCTACAACAATAGCATTATCAGAACCATTAGTATATCCAACAACACTTTTGTCGAACCCAGTAGCAGTCTCATATCCAACAACACTTTTATCGAACCCAGTAGCAATCTCATTAGTAAGAGATTTTTCATCAGACCCAGCAGCAATGGCAAATGCAGCATTATCATTATCACGGGCATTCTCTATACCAGCAATATTCACCTTAACAAAAGCAGCAGCAGTGGCTAATGAATCACCAACGACAACGACAACGAGAGACAGAAGTAGCTTCGGTATCAGCATGAAAAGCAGCTTGATCATAAGGAGCAATAACAACTTCATTAGAAGAATCAGTTACGCCTACAACAACAGCATTAACTTCAACATCAACATCTTTAGCATTGGGTGCACCAACAACGACTTCGGAGTTTTTACACTTTTTCTTTGTGACAATTTCGTTTTCATTACTCGCAATATTTGGATATGACGATGATCTGCGAGAGGTACTTGCACTTGGCTTTGACGATTCTTTACCGGAACGAGGGGCAGTAGGGGAACCCTCTGAGGTAAATGGAGAAAATCGAGACAAAGAAGACGACGAGTTTGCACTTTATATTGTTTCTTTGTTTTTCGGCTTCGATTTAGAAAGTGCATTGATCCTAGGCTTACGTTGCAAGCAGGTGGTGCCTCGTATATTACGACTTACGTTTAAGTTATCGCAGATTCATTATGCTTGAATAACAAACTGAAGTGATCATTAAGCATACCGACACTTTCTTGCAAGAGGGTACAATTATCATTGACTTTCTTTAGACACACATCAAGTTTGAAATCATTGCATTTAGCGCATTTAAAAAAATTTTATCAGAATCTGTGCTGAATTTGATACATTCCGCGGACAAGTCTGTACATTCGCAGTGAGTTGGTAAACCGCACAGGCCGCAAGATAAATGAGAGTCGCTAGTAATAGCAGTAATAGCTTTCAAGCAAAAGAACAAACACAATTCATACTTTAGCAAAATGATATATGACGCAGGCGTCTAGCAAGAACGTCTATTCACAGCGAGTGAGAGATATCAACGGATATATACCTAGTATATATAAAGAACAAAAAAACACTAGCGCGAGTTTTAAAAGTGATTTTATTTATCGATAGTTATATGCTAAAGGTGGAAGATTTTATATAGGTTACCCTACAAACCTAATAGTGATTTCAGGGCGGTCCCAGATTTCCAGGATACTGAGCCGCCACATCTTTTTGTGTATGGGACCCGGTGCTTTCTACTGGATACTATTATTTTTGAATCCTATCGTGGACATCCTTTTTTTTAAGCAACCATACTGGCCGTTGGTTTTTTTTCTGGAGGTTCCTTATCCAAAATAGCCGATAGTGCTGCCATAATCTGGTATTCCTCTGACTACAAAGATATTGGTGACAACATTGAGCCATACTTATAAGCACCCGAACGAGGTAGCCGCTTAATTAGACCTGCTATGATAAGTGCTCCCACGTCCGTTTTTGCGAAAAAAAGGTTGTATACTCCAACCGCATCAAAGTGAGTCCTAAAAAAAAAATTGAATTATTATTATTATTTAAATCCACACATTGGAGATTAAATAAAAAGCTATATATAGAATACGAGTATATGAAGGAAACAAAAGAAAAACTAAACTAAGAAGGATACTTACTCTAATTTTCTGTTTCAAATTAATTGGTTAGTTAAGTAGCCCAAAACAAACAAACAAAAATAACTAAGCTTGTTATGCCGCGAAATAAAAAGACTTGTCGAGTTTGGTTTTAAATAAAGAGAGATCTTTATTATCTGGAGTTTTACTTAAGACTAACTTACAAAAATTAAATGTGGAAGTATCAACCACAGATTTATTCTTATACATACATATACAATAGATAAACAAATGCATCAAATATGAAATTCATATTGGATGCTTAGATGAGAACGAGATAAAGAAGTGATGCGGTATGCATAAACATTCTGTCTTCAATTAATTTGAATTTAATGATGAGACGTTTTGGTCTCTTCTTGAAATATAAACAAAATTGAAACAACACTTGAAGAGTATAGTGTTACTATGGATAATGGCTCTATAGCGATGATTTGAACAAAGAAGCTTTTTGATGAAAAATAAACATTCAGAACGAAGAATGTGCAGACTAATTAAAACGAAATTATTATCATGCTTATGCATAACACCTCCCCCCTAAAAAAAAATGAAAATTATATATAATTTTGTTTAACAAGTTAATTTTCTTCAACTTCAAAATCATTTACTTAAAATACATTTGAGTTTCGTCTTCTCAATACAGTTTTATTTTTTCTATTATCATAGTAATGTACAATTTTTTCTCTTTCAATTACAGGTTGTTTATTCTTTCTATTAAAACAATTACGGAAAATAGTGATGCCATTTCCTTTAATAAATTTCAGAGAACAATAAATTATGCTTATAACAATTAGCATTCCACTTATTCCAAACAATGTGCCTTGAACATGAGGCGGTATTTCTTTTAATTTTCCGGAAATATAGCTTTCTTGATTTTTAATTTCAATAGTTAAATCTTGCAATTCATTTAAATTTTTTTAGTTTTATTTTAGGTAATTTTACATCTTCAACATTTAAATAGTTTAATTTTACATTAAAACAACAGTCCATTGATGCGGGACGATATACATCTTTATTTTCAATACGTATCTCTTTCTCAAGAGTTTCAATTCGAGTTTCTACCGTTTCAAAAATACAATTTCTTTTCAAATTTAAAATTCCAATATTGTTTATAAAACCCTCTTCAATGTTTTTATTATCTGAACAGTTACATTTATATTTTGTTTCATCGCTTAAGGCGAACAAATATTTGTTTTCAGAAATTTTATAGAAAATTTCCTTGCATTTAAGCCTAGATCCAACAATAAATCTATTTTCAACCGGAATAAGTCCAGTAACAGAAGCACCAGTAGGTACAGTAAGAGATTCTGAATTAGCAACAACATCAGCAATTGGTGCAACAGCGCCAACCGGAATATTTGGATCTGTTTTCTCACTTTCATCAGACCCAGCAGCAATGGCTACAACAATAGCATTGTCGAACCCAGTAGCAGTCTCATATCCAACAACACTTTTATCGAACCCAGTAGCAATCTCATTAGTAAGAGATTTTTCATCAGACCCAGCAGCAATGGCAAATGCAGCATTATCATTATCACGGGCATTCTCTATACCAGCAATATTCACCTTAACAACAGCAGCAGCAGTGGCTAATGAATCACCAACGACAACGACAACGAGAGACAGAAGTAGCTTCGGTATCAGCATGAAAAGCAGCTTGATCATAAGGAGCAACAACAACTTCATTAGAAGAATCAGTTACGCCTACAACAACAGCATTAACTTCAACATCAACATCTTTAGCATTGGGTGCACCAACAACGACTTCGGAGTTTTTACACTTTTTCTTTGTGACAATTTCGTTTTCATTACTCGCAATATTTGGATATGACGATGATCTGCGAGAGGTACTTGCACTTGGCTTTGACGATTCTTTACCGGAACGAGGGGCAGTAGGGGAACCCTCTGAGGTAAATGGAGAAAATCGAGACAAAGAAGACGACGAGTTTGCACTTTATATTGTTTCTTTGTTTTTCGGCTTCGATTTAGAAAGTGCATTGATCCTAGGCTTACGTTGCAAGCAGGTGGTGCCTCGTATATTACGACTTACGTTTAAGTTATCGCAGATTCATTATGCTTGAATAACAAACTGAAGTGATCATTAAGCATACCGACACTTTCTTGCAAGAGGGTACAATTATCATTGACTTTCTTTAGGCACACATCAAGTTTGAAATCATTGCATTTAGCGCATTTAAAAAAATTTTATCAGAATCTGTGCTGAATTTGATACATTCCGCGGACAAGTCTGTACATTCGCAGTGAGTTGGTAAACCGCACAGGCCGATAAAGAAGTGATGCGGTATGCATAAACATTCTGTCTTCAATTAATTTGAATTTAATGATGAGACGTTTTGGTCTCTTCTTGAAATATAAACAAAATTGAAACAACACTTGAAGAGTATAGTGTTACTATGGATAATGGCTCTATAGCGATGATTTGAACAAAGAAGCTTTTTGATGAAAAATAAACATTCAGAACGAAGAATGTGCAGACTAATTAAAACGAAATTATTATCATGCTTATGCATAACACCTCCCCCCTAAAAAAAATGAAAATTATATATAATTTTGTTTAACAAGTTAATTTTCTTCAACTTCAAAATCATTTACTTAAAATACATTTGAGTTTCGTCTTCTCAATACAGTTTTATTTTTTCTATTATCATAGTAATGTACAATTTTTTCTCTTTCAATTACAGGTTGTTTATTCTTTCTATTAAAACAATTACGGAAAATAGTGATGCCATTTCCTTTAATAAATTTCAGAGAACAATAAATTATGCTTATAACAATTAGCATTCCACTTATTCCAAACAATGTGCCTTGAACATGAGGCGGTATTTCTTTTAATTTTCCGGAAATATAGCTTTCTTGATTTTTAATTTCAATAGTTAAATCTTGCAATTCATTTAAATTTTTTAGTTTTATTTTAGGTAATTTTACATCTTCAACATTTAAATAGTTTAATTTTACATTAAAACAACAGTCCATTGATGCGGGACGATATACATCTTTATTTTCAATACGTATCTCTTTCTCAAGAGTTTCAATTCGAGTTTCTACCGTTTCAAAAATACAATTTCTTTTCAAATTTAAAATTCCAATATTGTTTATAAAACCCTCTTAAATGTTTTTATTATCTGAACAGTTACATTTATATTTTGTTTCATCGCTTAAGGCGAACAAATATTTGTTTTCAGAAATTTTATAGAAAATTTCCACATGATTTATTATTTGCTTAAGTTTACAATCACTATTGATTCTATTCATAAAAACTGTAAGCTCACAACCTTTATTCAAAACACTATTCTTAAATTCTAATTGCTCACATACAAAATATTTGTCGATTTTCTTACATTTCTTAAAGAGATCATTACTCAAGAAATATTCTTCTTTGTTATCTTTAATTGCAAAATATTTCGCCTTTTGTTCAATAACATAGAAATTCCCTTTTGTTTTATAGTATGGCACATTAATCATTTCATAGACTTCCGATTTGGAATTTTCAAGTAAAGGAACCAATATAACTACTACTAACCTTTCTGAGTTTATGTAAGAAATTAATTTTACTTCTTTCATTATAAAACTATAAGACTCTAGACTTGGTGTAAATAACATTCTATTTTCTTGGTCACTATTTTTCAACAATTCTATAAAATGTTTAAGTTCAATTATACGAGTAACTGGATGTACAACATTATCTTGTAGAAAAAGAATTGCTTCGGTTATTTGATCTATCATCAATTCAATATGACTGTTCAAACATATTATTTGAACAAAAATGTTTGTGATCTTACGGTCAAAAACTATAAGATAAGAAATAAAATAACACAAGAATGCAACAGAGATAATGCATCGACACTCTGCTTCATGAGTATAATCTTCTTCTCCTTATCTTTATAGGGATGAGGGAGAGTATAATCTTAAGCGTGTTGTCTGTGTCTTGCATTTTTGTGTTATGGTATCTGTGTATTTATGACGGTCGGAAAACAGTCCGAACTGTCTTTCCCAACTAACAATTTAACTTGTATTAGGTCCGATTTTTTGAATTCGGTAGGCTATAGCTAGCATATAACTAAAATATGGCTTTATTATACAAGTCAACCGTTTTCCAATATTAATTTCGAATAATAGCCTGTTAAGAGGCCTCTGCCCAAAATGTCGAACTCAGATTCGAAGATCGGAACTTCGAATAAAAATAAAAGCAAAATAGCCACTCTGCATGAGAGAAGGAAAAAGGCAAACGATTCACAGAGTTATAAGAGTAGGTAATATACACACACAAGCTTCTTTTTTGTGCTTGCTTGTTTTTTTAGTTTGCATTGCCTTCTGTATCTGTATGTGATATGTGTTTACTTATTGTCATGTACGTTTTACGTTTTCGTTGTGTTTTAGGTATGAAATATTGGGTTGTTATTTTTTCATTCCTAGCGAGATCGTGGAACATTTGAAAAACGAAAAATATATTTTCACTACATAAATGGAAAATTGGTGATGTTGACCTTGAATCGTATTTATCTAGAGTTATTGTTGTAGCAGGTAGATGCATTATGCTTTACTGTTTTTACTGAAATTTCAAAGTTAGTTGGCAACATATTGTATTTTTGCTTTTGTTAGGTACTCGACATTTTGATAAACTAAAGAAAACTTATTGGAAGGAAAAAATACAAACTTTTTTAATTAAGTTTTTTATCCAATTTAATTCACTGCAATTTTGTGGTAGATACATAGTCACTTCGGGGCTATCGTCGTCGGTCGGCTGCGTTATGCCAATTTATGTAGGAATATGATAGGTATATGTAAGCATATGCCTAGGTACCTAGTATTTATATATGAGGGTGGTCCTATAACTACCTACTTAGTCGTGGCGATTTATTTTTCGATATTGACCCAGCGATGCTCCAACTTCTTTAGCACGTCTGAAAAATACGCTTTCTTGAGGTTTGCAAAGTAGGCCTCCGTGGCGGCGATGACCTCATCATTTGACTGAAATCTCTGCCCTGTGAGTGAGAAGTCGTACGGGCCACGGGGCCAAATCTGGATAATACGGTGGATGGGGCAGCAGTTCGTAGCGCAATTCGACTAATTTGGTATAGTAAAATACCATAGGTATTAAATACATACTTACCTAGTTTCTTTTATGTTTTGATTATTTTGCTGTCATATAAAATACGTGACTAGGTAGGTATACATACCTAACTAGGTAGGTGATTTTTTGAAATCCCCCCACAACCTTGCTTCGCTCTTTTATCATGTCTCTATATCGAGAAAACAACCGTAATGACTTGGATGAAATCTTCAGAGTTGATTGTGTGAGCAAGAAAAAACTTTAGATTTTTTTTTATTAACATCCGCCCACTTTATATATCTTGAATTTTATAAACCGGCTCTAAAGAGTATTGTAGGCATCAAAAATAGTTTGTATGAGTTAGGAAAAAATGAAGTTAGCTTTTTAAATCCACCCACAGCATCGCACTACTTTTATCGTTTTTAAGAAAAAGAAATCCGCGCACTGCCACCCCGATTTTTAAATCTTGATTTCTCAGAAATGGCACCAGAGATTACTAAAGGTATCAAAAATATTTTGTATGCGTAAGAAAAAAACGTAGGTTGTTTTTTGGGATCCACCGACAACCACGTCCACTTTTATAGAAATGCATTGAAAACATCTTTGAAAATCTGGATGAAATGTTCAAAGTTGATTTGTGTTAGCAAGACAAAATTTTATACATAAACATTTTTTTTATCAGAATTCACCCGCTGCCATGCACACTTTTTATAACTTGGATAAAATACTACACATAAATTTATGTATGCGGTTGGTCGCATTATTTTGGTTAATGTTTAAAAATAAAGGTAAAATGGTTGCCTATCGAATAAGATCACTGAAGGGACTGATACGGGAAAATTGGCAAATATTTTTATGAAAAAAAAAACAAGTTTTTTTACCCTCCTTTTGTTGAGATTTTCAAAACATTGAATTTATCGTTAATTTTGAAGGTATAGGTACAATTTGCATTTTCATTTAAATTTTGTAAAAAGGTAAAACGAAATGATAATTGACGACCCGAACAAAAATTTTGTCGCGAAAATGACCCATCATCATCATAAGGAAGGAGAAGACATAAGGAAGAACAAAAATCCTTATAAGAATCCATCAAGATCCTTATTTACATTTGCTTTTGCACTTTCAGTTTTATTATAAAAAGTTAATAAAAATTGAAAAGTTCAAGTAAACTAGTGAAAGCAAACTTTTGCTTCAACAATTTTCTGATATAATAACCCCTATATATAAGAAGAAGCAATAAGGACAAACAAAAAAGATCTCCATACATGTGTAGGATTTACCATCAAATTTTTTGTTCAGATTTTCTTGTGCACATTCACATTTATTAAGAAAAATTATTGAAAACTGAGTGTTGATTTTTTTACTACATGTATGTATATGTTGGTATTATTGCCAGTGTTGGACTCGTGCATACAAAAATTTGAGATAAAAATAGTTAAACATGACATACCGATGATAGAGAACACGAAAAAAGTGGGTGGCACAGTTCTGTCTGTCTGTTCCTCGACCTACAGCCTAAACCAATCGATTTTATTCAAATTTTGAACTAAAAGTTTTTTTATTATTCCCTAGAGGGGAAATTAAAATTTTATGATCTCCAAAAATAACGCTACCTGCCTGCCAAACATCCCATAAGGAAAATTTCAAGTCTCTCAAAACCCACTCCAACGATTTTGACAAAAAAATCAGTGTACCTATCATTATATTTGTATGGGCTACTTTCTGGATAGAAAAATGGTTACTTTTATTGACCGTACATGCCATATAATGGTTTTTTGACTTTCAATATTCTCATTAACAGCTCAGCTGATTTCAATCAAAACTTTTATACAAAAGCTCCTTTAGAATTTCAATAGTACTACAGACGAAAATTTGAAAAAAATTGGATTTAAAAAAAAATATGGGTAGGTACGAACTAAAATAAAAACGATTTTACAGTTCCAATTTCGATTTCCAAATAGAAGTTTATGGTATTTTTCGTCTTCCTTCCTTTACTTATCCTATTTTTATAATTGATTTATATGACACACATTTTTTACCCCAGTTTATTTTTACTGTATTTGATGTGTGCTCGGGGGAAAAAAAACTGTGTCTATGTTCTGTAACTGTCTAGAAAATTGGTTGAGAAACGTTGAAAAATTAAACAAAAATCATGTAGATATGTTGTTTCAAATTTCATTGATACTCTGCCTATTTTATTGCTGCAACAGTAACAGAACTTAGGCACAAAGCTGCTAAATTGAAATTAGATGTTGGCTGTTGAATGTCAAATTAAGTTGCGAATTTTTATGCAGAACAACGTTTGCCGGGTTACCTAGTTTCACTTTAAATATATAATTATACCTATACAGATCAATAAACTTTTACTCAAAAAGCACAAGTAAATTCTTCGAGTTTAAATGTGAGTAGGTAGGTACCATTAATTTACTGTCCTAAAATAGGTATACCTATAGGAACCTTCCTACAAAAAGCAAATTCTTATCTAAAAACAAATCAACTAAATCTGGCTTTCTCCCAACTACAAATATATAAATAAATCTAGACAAATAGTTACCTACAAAGTACATAAAAACATTTCTGAAATTTATTTATTATTAACATTATTAAAGAATTAAAATCCGTACATAGGTTATTAGTAACGTAAAAATATGTTTCTTTGCACTTTGCACGCTCAGCAAAAAATGACAGAAAGAAACAACCGACACCAAGTCTAGCATTGCAATCATTACAAACAAATATATTCTCGATCCTCATACGTGAAAACAGAGAAATCCTTCAAAGAAAAAACTTTCCTTGAAACCTACCAACATATACCTATGTACATACAAACATATGTATTTTGATGACCTACAAAAACTCTCAAAAGAAATAAGAACAGAAAAAAGAAAATCTTTCCAAGGATCGAGACGATTGACAACCTGCAAGTGTACCTACACAACCGCGCGGTAGAGCAAAAATTAAGACAAAAAACCACCACCATTCATAAAATTCATTCCCAGCAAAAAAAAAAAACATATTACCCAAATACCAAAAACTAATATCAAAACCAGACAGAAATATCATCAAGCATAAGCCACCAACCACTCTCATTTTATTTCTTTTCCTTCTACACCCATCTGCCTAAGCCATACACACAAATACCGACTCTCCTTTCATATTGGTTATACTTCTTTTTGTTTATTTTCCAACATAAAAAAGGTATCTTCGAAAAAAGCCATCTTGTGGCGAATATGTTAACTAATAACTGCCAATTTAATAAAGTAACGACTTTTGATTGAAAATAAAGACTTTTATAAATTGTGCTATTTTGCAATAATTGGTTACTTTTTGGCATTTCTTTTGTATTGAAACAATTTTAGAAAACATATTTGCCATTTGGGGAAAGTTTTGTTATTGTTTTTATATAATTACACATTCAAAAATGCATTAGAAAATTACGAATTTTGATGTTTTTCAAGAGATCATTATTCAAAAATAGAGCCCAAACTTAAAAATCCACTCCGACGATTTCCTAGCCCTGTTCATTAGCTTTAAAATTACGTAAATATAATATGTGTTTTCCACTTCAATTTCTCAGAACCGTTGTTGAAGCTAAGCAGTTTTGAGTATTTTTCCGAAAGAGGTTACCAAAATATTAAAATAAAGTAAAAAAAATAAAAAAGTGGCTCGACGTTTTTCTAGTTTAAATGTCATTCTTTCATAAGCACTTAAGTTTTTTGCAATACGTATTGTATGGACTTCACAACCGATGTTACGATTTGCCCAATTTCTTGTTTTTCTTGAAATTATGGGTGGAGGCCTCTTAATTGGCTTTTTAATTGAGATTTGCAAGTCGTATACAAGACTTGTATGCTTAAGTATGAAAAGACCTTTTTAAGGCCTGTCCAAGTTGTTTCACTAAAAGTAAATAAAAACATTTTGTATACGACTTACATAAATAAGCTTGTTCTACACCAAAAGATTTGACATTTCTCTTTAGTTGAATGTAATCTGCAGCGGGTTTAGCAATTATTCGAAAGTTTTCGTCGTTCATTTCAAAAAATATAGAACTAGTATATTTATCAAAAGTGGTGAATAATTATTAAGAAGTTATACAAATATCAATCAACTTTATTTTAAGTGTCCAAAGTCGATTCACAATATAAAGGGTGGACTCGCCGATGTGTTCCTCGATTGATGTATTTCTTGATATTGTTTTGTGTTGTTTTTTTTTTGTTTTGCTTAATTGAATGCATTGCTATTTTTCTATCTTTTCTCGTAAATTGTTTAAATCTTATAAAACTAATGCACTTTTGAATATGTGTTATTTATTTATATGTGAATAAGTTGTTTTGTTGTGAAAATGTTTTTTTACAAATACCTTCCAACCAAAAAATTGTTCGGAAATGGTTGTAAGGAATTTGGCATTAAATCATTTATAACTACTATGTTTTGAGTACCTAATAATTAATAATTTTTGTAAACTAATAATTTTGTTAAATGTATATATGTATACCTATTTGTTTGTAAGAATAAAATAAAATTTTGAAAAGAAAACCTATGGAAATTATTGAATTTTTTTTTTGAGCTATTTCGTTTTACTTTTGACAGATGCCACAGATGTTGCCTCTATAAAGAGGGAATATAGTTTTCATAAAATGTTAGTGGCAAACTTAATTAAATGATTGCCTTCTTTTGTGAGCTGTTTCGTTTTGGATATGACAGCTGTATCCCTCTGTGAAGAAATACAGTCACTCACAAAATTATTCGGAATACAAAGTTTTTTTTTAGCATGAGTTTTTTTATTGTAAAGGCCTAATTAAATCCAATTAACTTTTGTACAAAAGTAAAAATGCTTTGTCTTTTTTCAATAAACAACTCAATACTATCTTTTATCTCAAGTCTTACAAAAGCAAAAGTACGAGCATTCGTTTTTCTTTAGTAGAAAAGTAAAACAGAACTACATCTTCAAAAATAGTTAAAAAGCTGATTCATGGATGTCACTCACATCAATAATAGTTGCTGAACTAGACGTTTCTGTCAACCTTTGTGCATTCAGCCCAAAAAAAAATTCAAACGCTTCTTTACAGGAATAAAGCATTATATCTATTTGTATTTTTTCGAAGGTACAAAAGTGAGATGAGAATATAGTTAAGCCTTAACGATTTTTTTATGAAGGAAGACTTAAAATTAGATAAACTTAAATTGTTTTCTTATGTTCATAACTTTTAGCTTATCGAATTTAAAGTTCTCTATAATAAAAGAATCGTCACAATTAAAAAAAATCATGCTCAGAAAAAAGCTAACTTTAGATAAATAAATAAATATTTACTTAAAATTTAATAACGAAATAAATTATTGTAAGGATTTAAGTTTTTCCTTCAATCGACAAGAAAATTAATATAAAAATTTCATTTCATTTCATTCGTTAATCTATTTTCTGAGTTCTTGTCATACGAATGTATAGAAAAGATGTTAAAGATTTAAACATAATTTTTTTTCTCTTCAAGAATCAATTGATTCATATTTGAAACTACAAACAGAATTATCAAGATTCACGTCACAGACTATTACACAATTGTTAATAAGAATTATAGCAAATTTATAAATTAAAGAGTTAGGTTCTTATAAATCCAACACATGGCCTTTACCACTCATATATTCGGGTAAAATTGTACAGGCTGTGAAGAATACGTGAAGTGTATCAACTCATTCAAATTTGTACATGTCTATTCTGAATTGGGAATGGCCTAGTGGTTAGCGTGCGGGACCAGTCGATCTCGTACTGTGGAAGTGTGTAGACGTTTTCGGCCTTCCCAGTTTATTAAAAGTAATTATCTCGGTGTGACGAAGTCAAGTTCAATTTTAACCAAGCAATTCCCAATAGTGTTAATAGCACAGAGGAAGAGGTGGCAGACCCACAACCTGAGGATCACGGGTTCGAGTCCCAGTCGGGGAAAAATTATTTAGCTGCTTTTTCCCATAATCGAGAAGTCGAAAACTTCATCGAGTGGGAAAAACAGCAAATGGCATCGAACAACACGAAAGGGACATCGAAAGGTGTCCCAGCAACAACAATAAAGCCAGCTATGGCACCACCAGCAAAAGCCGTAGCAGAAACAACAACAACCAAGCCAGCGATGGCACCACCAGCCACGCCATCAACAAGTGCCGTAGCAACAACGGCACACCCACCAACGGCAACAACAGCCGATACTAAAAATAAGAGGAGGAAGAGGATTAGCTGTGCGCCGAACCTCGTGAAGCGCCGCTCCACCATCACCTCAGCCCAGCTGCCAGCTGGGGTGAAGGAGACGGCGCGCACAGCCAAAACCACAGCAGCAGCGAAAATACAAGAACAGCTGGATACCTCGCCATCCGACGATGACATCGAATATATGTCAGAGGGTGGCGAGGGATTGTATACAACGGGGGACAGCAACAGCAATCTGCTTGTTGACCTCACATCACCAGATGCGTCCTCCGAAGAGGAAAACGAGGAGCTTAGCCTAGCTTAACGCAAATTAGAGGTTAAAGGCGCGCTGTCGGAAAGGCCTCTTAGGATCCTTGCTGTGAATGTAAATTCACTGATTAGGACCGAACGTAGAGCTAATCTTTTCCAATTGTTGAAAGACCAAAGTCCAGATGTGTTTATGGCCAGCGAAACTAAGCTGAACCAGAAACATAAGTTGACTAACAACAATTACAATATCGTTAGCAGAGATCGACTCAACTCCACTCAAGGGGGGGGGGCGTCGCAATCTTCATACGAAAAGGCATTAATCATAAAGTTATATATAATAGTGATCTGCGCAGATTTCGGCTGTTAGAGGCGTGCATCGTATGCATTCCTCTCCAACAGGGGAAGCGAATATATGTGATCGCGGCTTATGCACCGGAATCACCTCAGTCAACTGATTTTATGACAGAGCTTGAAAAACTTTTCGAGTGTCTACGCTTGAGTTTGGAAGAAAATTACTCTCTCATGGCCAGTGATTTGAATGCCAAACACCTAGATTGGGGAAATCAAATTCAAAATCAAAGAGGTATTCATCTTTTCAATTGGATGAGTCGATACAACACTGAATATGGTGTCGACCTGCTGGCTACGGATCGGCCATCGTTTCCAAGAAGCGGTGCCTACCTGGATCTATTGCTAATAGACGCAAGACTGACAATTACTGACACTGTGGGTCAAAGTCCAAGAAACTGTTTACGAACGATCGAGTACGACAGTGATCACTGCGGACTCGCCGCCGTAATACAGCTTCCGAACGAGCTCGTGGAGTTGGATGAGTATGTACCTGTGCATACTTACAATTACAGTAAGGTGCGCTGGCCACGCTTTACCAACGCCTTATCTAGCGAAATCAGTTCGAATAACATATCCCCACCAAATGACAGGAATTTGACAAATAACGAAATAGACCAATACCTAGAACAAATGGACGAGACAATCAAACGAACAATGAACAGAACAATACCGAAATACAAGCAACGGGACGCAACCGACATGTATCGAAACGTAATCATTGACGCACTACACAGACAAAAAAGTGGACTGCTGACAAGGCTAAAACTCTTGTACAGACGGTTTACTGACCCTCACGATCTGGAGATTAGGACACTGAAGTCGTCGATCAAAAACATCAACCAACTAATTAAAGAGAACTATCGGTTGTCAATTAATTTGTATTGGGACAACAAAATTCGGGCCGTTAATGCTAGCGACCCGAGCATGTTTCCGCAAATTAACAAGATATTTAGAAGGAATGATCAGAACGATCTTCCGTGTCTCAAGCTTCAGAGAACGACGGACAACAGAGACGTACTTCTGACAGCAGGAATTAATCCAGAGGACGCCGTCTTGGACGATGACATCTTTATTGTAGAAGATCCGCAGGAGAAAGTGGAGGCTGTGGGGGCTGCTTTCCAGCAAGTGTACAAGGTAAATGCGTGCATTCGCCCCAATCATGACCTGGAAAACAGAGCCTTGCTCCATCACTTCTACCTTCGGAATGATATCACGCAATGGCGATCAGAGAACCTAGGTTTCACCGGGTTCAATGAAGATCAATTGGCAAACGCCATAATCGCCGAGCGAAATGGGCCCAGTTCCCTGTTAATTACGAAGGTGGAGCTCCAGCTCATCTTCGGTTTATTTAAGAAGAAGAAGTCAGCAGGAGTCGATGGCATATCCAACGTTGTACTTCGACATTTACCTCAAGAAGCAGTAGACATTTATACCACTCTGTTTAACAACGCTCTGAATAATGCATATTATCCAGTGCATTGGAAGACAGCTGTGGTGCATCTTCTCCCGAAAAAGGGAAGGACAACTCCAATCCAGCGAATTTCCGGTCGATAAGTCTTCTTCCGAGTATCAGCAAGGTATTCGAAAAAGTTATCAATAGAGCTCTGTCTAAGTGGGCAGAGGACAATAATATCATACCGGACAATCAGTTCGGTTTTAAGGCGGGACATGACACCATTCATGCCGCGTCTAAACTCGTTTCTGATGTCCAATGGAACAAATCTAAGAAGCAGTGTACGGGTGCCTGTCTGATTGATTTGGAGAAGGCCTTCGACACCGTATGGTTAGAGGGTCTTTATCTAAAGTTGACCAGACTTGGCATTAGTAAATCACTTTTATATATGCTTTATGATATGCTCAATGGCAGAAAGTTTGTTGTCGCCGATTCTATTCAGCATTTACACCAGCGATCTGAGAAGTAGTCTAACTCAGGCAATTGCGTATGCCGACGATCTAATTGCGTACAGAACAGCTCCAAAAGTCGAGGTCATCAGGATTCTTTTGCAGCGTGACTTCGAGAAGATTCAGCGATATTGCGATGACTGGAAGTTGGAAATCAACTTTCAGAAATCAGAAACTATCTTGTTTAGGACTCCGTTGCTTAGAGCCACAAGGGATACGAGAAAGAACTGGCGCAAACTGGTGATCGTAGGGCCAAATGGACATCCACTGGCGAGTAAAAGTGTAGTAAAGTACCTTGGCATCTGGATGGATCAGTATTTGTATTTCGACAGACATATAAATGCTGCTCTGGCCAGGGCTAAGGGAGCTTTTGCCCTGACGAAACGGTTGTTTTATAGCAGCCGGCTTGACAGCAGGGTGAAGGTGATTTGCTACATGGCCCTTATCCGGCCGATGATTGCCTATGGATGCCCGGTTTGGTTCAACGTTGCCCCATCTCAAATGGAAAAGGTTCGGGTGTTTGAGAGGCAGTGTCTTCGACGCTGCCTTAGATTGCACATAACACCAGAGTCGGAGTACAAACAATACTATTCCAACCTAGTTCTATACAACGGGGCCAACATAAACAGGATAGATAATTTCATGCTGAAGCTTATTCGAGGTCACATTGCAAGAGCGATGTCCTCGTCTAACAGCTTAATTTTCGGGGCTTATTACCCCAACAACGAATACTACGAGAGTGTGCGTCTAAGCGGCTTTATTCCGTCCGATGCATTCCTCCACCTAGACAGTCGAGGGCTGATCCAGGATAGAGCGGCGGTTCGGATACCAAAATATAGTATCCAATGGTCTGTGAATGTTCTGGCTATGGTTTCGCTTTTCTTGTCTTCTATTGGAATAAACTATATATATTTGCTTAGATCGTCCTGTATTGTCAAACTATATAAAGTTTTATTTCCCTCTTTGTATGGACCCGTTAAGTCCATATCTACTTTTTCTAATGCGTAATTAGCAGTAGACGTAATTTTCATAGGATTTTTTCCCGGATGTCTATTAATTTTTTGTTTTTGACACTGAACACATTTAGATATATACTCAATTAAGTCTTTATTTAATCCATTCCAATTAAATCTATCTCTTATTCTAGATATTGTTAATTTTTGTCCCCCATGACCTCCTAAAAAGCTTTCATGGCTTTCTTTTATGATTGATTTGCGTTGTTCCAAATCTTTAATAATTTGAATTTTTGATATATCATTACATTCATCTTCTGAAACATTATCAGATATTTTTCTTTCACGTATTATGTTCTTATTTATTCCTTCTCTAATACTCTTACTAGTGTTTGGTCTATCTAATTCACATTCCTCTTCATAGATTTGTCTTAGAACATCTTCGTCTTCTTCATCTGAAGAGCCCTTCCCAAAAATTTCTACAACTAGTTCATTTGTTGTTTTGTCCTGTCTTGTCATAACTAGATTGACAATATTTTCCTTTTGTAATATATATATATTTCTACTCAATTCGTCAGCAACATAATTGTCAACACCTTTTTTATATAAAATTGAGTATTCATATTCCTCCAATTTTAATCGCCACCAAACAAGTCGACTTCCTGGATCTTTAACATTAAAAAGCCATGTTAAAGGTCTGTGGTCAGTTTTGATTACAAATTTTTTACCATATATATAGGGTCTAAATTCCTTAACTGCCCATACTATAGCCAGACATTCTTTTTCTGTAGTGCTATATCTACCTTCTGCGTCATTTAGAGTTCTACTTTTAAAATGGATCGGTAAATCTCTTCCATTTTTCTCTTGAGACAATACTGCCCCTATGCCCATATTACTGGCATCGGTAGTTACAATAAAAGTTTCCTCAAAATTAGGATATTGTAACATTGTGAAATTTTTTAATTCATTTTTCAGTTTATCGAAGGCTGTTTGCTGTTCGTCTTCCCATTTCCAAGTCGCATTTTTCTTGAGTAATTTATAAAAAGGAGAAGCTAAAATACTTAAATTTTTGATAAAATTTCTGTAGTATCCTATCATTCCCGTGAAGGATTTTATGGCTTTAGGATTTTTTGGACTTTGCAAATTTCTTATAGCTTCGACTTTATTTAAGTTTGGCGAAACACCATCACTGGTGATTGTGTAACCTAAATAATCAACTTGCTTTCCCTTAATCTTTCAAATACCATTTTTAATATTTGGACATGTTGTTCCAAGGTTTCTCCAAAAGCAACAATATCGTCCATATATACAAAACAATCAGTACCTTGAATTCTATCAAGTACTTTGTTCATAAGTCTTTGAAAACAGGCTGGAGCATTTTTAAGAACGAATGGCATACGAAGAAATTCGAAATGCCCATAAGGTGTAGAAAAGGCTGTTTTCTCAATGCTTTCCTCATCAAGAGGAATCTGATGAAAACCAGACTTCAAATCTAAAGTTGTGAAAAACTTTGCATTTCCTAACTTATCTAAAATGTTCTGAATATTTGGGATAGGATATTTGTCTGTAATAGTTATTTCATTTAACTTGCGAAAATCGATTACCATTCTCCACTTAGGAATCCCACTTGCATCAATCTTTTTTGGAACAACCCATATCGGACTTGAGACCAAGCTGATTTGCTATGCCTTATTATATTTTCTTTAAGAAGCTTTTTTATTTGTGTGTTAACTTCTTCTTCGTGTACTTTAGTCTACCTATAAGTTTTAGTAAAAATTGGAATATTACTTTCTGTTCGAATGCTATGTTTTGGTTAGACTTTCTTGATTTAAGCAAAAGATATCTTCGTAATTTTTTATTAAATCTTTTATTAGATCTATTTCAGTTTGTTCTTTCAAATGTTCAGATCTTGGTTCCAAACTTTAACAAACTTTTCGGAATCATCATTTTTACAGCTAGTTAGGGACATTGACGTTATAGATTCAATTGAAGTACTATCATCTTCGAATTGTTGGTCTATACAGTTTGACATAACTAAAGCTTCACAGTAATCACTTCTACTATCAAAACCCATTGACGTTATAGGTGCGCTCGAGGAATTATCTTCCTCAATCCGTTGGCCTATGTAGTTTGCACATTCTGATGTATTTATTTCTTCATCTTTGTATAGTAAATTTATATACTCATTTTCATTAATGAGTTTTTGTTTATCACAATTTATTGTGAATTTAAAGTATTGTAAGAAATCATATCCTATAATTCTGTCAAAAGAACTGAGGACATCTTTAGTTATGATGTGAAAGTTAAACTCATTAACTTTACCTTTTGTTAATTCGATTCCTATTTCTGCAGTACCTATACTGTTCCTAGTATATTTACCAATTCCTTTTAAAGTTATCGTCACATCTGGGCACAAATCTTCTTCAAAAATACAGTTTTGTTTTAATAATGATACTCCCGCTTCTATATCAATTAACATGCTATAAGACTTATTCTTGTAAATCATTTCTACATGAGGACTTCCTATCATTACTGACGAAATAGTTGCCTCATTAACTATTCGTGTTTTCGAAAATTTTGATTTCTACTAGTTTCTTTACTTTGAAATGGATTTCTCTTACTATTATCCTGTTATTATTCTGGTAATACTATTATTCTGGTAATACTTGTTGCTATTTTGCTTATAATTTTTATTTCTAAAGCAATCTCTAGACATATGGCCCATACGACCACAATTAAAACATTTAACCGAAGTATGGTTAATTTTAATTAAATGCCTATCTGTGAACTCCTTAGAGTAAAATTCCTTGGATTTAACATTATAGTACCTTAATCCGATTTCTTCCTCCATAGCTAATTGACTTGCTTCGGAGAGGGTTTTTGGACCCTGTGTATTCACAAAAGTTCCAATTTCTCTTTGTAAACCCGCAACAAATGCGTTAAGCATATCCCTTTCAATGCCCAACATTTGACCGTCATAAGTTGGGTCTTCTGACTTTTCTGTGAAGAGGGCTTGAATCCTTGTTCTTGTTAGAGTTTCACATCTTTGTGTGAATTGAATTACACTCTCATTAAAATATTGACGAAGTTTCGTCATTTCTAAATGAAGTTGCAAGCTAGAATGAGTTTCTCTGAAAACTCTATTCAGTTCGTATTTTAACTCTTCCCAAGTATTTATTCTTTTATTCATTAGAAGAATTTTAGCGTTACCAGAAATTTTGCTTTTTATTAACGCAAGAAGTAACACTCTTTGTGATGGAGATGCTAACTTCATTGCATTTTCACAGTTTTGTATAAAATTGTGTGCTTTCGTAGCATCACTATTAAAATTCGGAATAATTCTAATAAGATCACTTAGATTAATATCATTTGTTGGAGTTTGGTTGATCGAGAAATTATTTGAATTATTCAAATGATTCCTATTATCTGTTTCTAACCGTTTATTGATCGGGAAATTATTTGGGTTAATCAAACAATTTTCCTCGTTGAGCATATTATAACTTCCTGCGTTCTTATTATTATTTTCTAACCGGTTTCTTGATCTTTCTTTTTTCTCATCTTCTAATAATATTTCTTTTATATTCTTTCTTTTAGGAATAGCTCCCGTTTCTTTAATTTCCATACCTCTAATTTTTTCAATTGCATCTTCCACTAAGGGTGATGTTTTTTCTCTATTAAAATTTTCCTGATCTTCTATTATGTGAAAAAATAACTGTCTTCTATAAATGTTATCTCTATAGAATACCATGTATTCTTCTTCGATTCCGTTTTGGCTTATTTTATTATTTTCCAAAATCTGAGTTAAGGTGAAGTATACTATAGTTCCACTTTCCTTCGTTATACAAGTAAATTCCCTACCTATTAGTTCCTCGCAAAATTCAAATTCGGTTTCTGGCCTTGCCATTTTTATTAATTTTCATTTCTAATTTTATTTGAAGGTTCCCTTTATTTCTATTTTAAATTTTATTCGTTTTTTATATTAAACAAGGGGTTATATGCTTCGTTTTGTGCCTCTAAAATAACCTGTTTGATTTTGATGGCTTTATTGATTAAATATTTTTGATTTTTTTCTAAATTGTACTTTCTCGTTTAATACAATTTTATTTTTATTTTACTGCTCTATTTCTTCTTTAGTCAAATCCCTTTTCTCTTGTTCCTTATATTCTGAAATTTTTTTTTTTTCTTTTTCACTTTAATAAAATTTATTTTAACATTTTGTAAACTTAAATAACTTACATTAAAATTTCCATCGTTGCTTTTCTTTGTGTCATGCTCTCCTCTGTCCTCCGTTTAATGGCTGTTTTTTTTTCAAAGTTCTCTTGAAAATATGATCCTAATAGCACTTCCACTTGTAGGTAAAGATGATTTTGTTTTATAGTTTTTTTTTTGTTTGGGAGTTATTTTATATTATTCAATTCGTTTTCACTGAATTACTTTAGTTGCACAGTCTTTTAATAAGATGATAGGAATACAAATATATATAAATTTTATGTTCGATGTAAATCAAAACACAATTTTTGATTTTAAAATAACTTTAAGAGCAAGAGCTCTCTCTTTATTAATGTCTTCTTAGAATCTAACTCTACAAAATATGAAGTATCCTTATTTATACATTTTCTATACTTAATGTAAGGCGTCGTTTCCTGTTTGGTTTTTATTATTGTCTTTTGTCTCGTCCTGGGTCTATCCTTCCTTATTACCTTTCCTTGGAATGAACAAAGGTTGATGAGGCATCTCTTTGTTCTTGTGTTGTATTGAACTAAGTTGGTACATCTGTTCTTAATTACTTTCATATGTTTAAATGATAGTTTCTTTATTAAGATGAGCTGCTGCCATAACTCCTCCCTCCTTAGAGTCTTCCTTCAGTTCGTTTATGACTGGAGGTAGATTTATTATAGTTTTATTTTGACTTTTTATTTTGTACAATATTATTATTACAATGATCGCAATGATTAATATAATTGTTGAGAAGCTAAAAATATACTGTGCTTCCTTTTTATTTTTATTTCTATTATTTCTTTTAAGTTATCAATGGAATCATACTTGATTTCTTCTAAATATTCATTTGAAAAGTTAAAGTTTAATACAGGTATTATTTTTTCTTCTTTGTAATACTTTCTATTAAAAATTACATTGTTTATTGAAATTTTACAGTTCTCTGCTTTTATTAAGTAATTTCCTTTTAATATATAATTTAAATTATTACAATTTTGTTGTATTTTGGTTTTTCCAGATTCTTAATTATTAAATATTTTTCTTTTTCTATTATAACATTTTTTCCTTTGTATTCTTTAGTTTTGCATTTCATTTGTTTGCTTATTAATATATTTTATATACAATCGTCTTTTAATATTTGTAAATTTTTATTTCTTTTGTTACATAATATAATGTTTTATTTAATTCTAAAAAGTTATTTGTTTGTAAATCTATAATTTTATTATTTTTATTTTTTTTTTTATTATCGGAAAGTTTTGAATATATATTTTATTTAACTTTTGGTTGGAATACTGTGGAATTAATACAATTACAAATATATTTTCTTTGTAAGTTGCTAAATTGGTTTTTAATTCTTTCAATTTTTCAAATGTGATATTATTCTCTTTAATTTCTTGGCTTGTAATTATGTCTTGTGTTAATATTCCTGTTTTGCCTATCAGTATTACGTCTTCTTTTTTTTCTAAAGTTTCTTAATTTCTTTTATGTTGTTATTGAATTCTATTTCTATCAATATCATTACTTCTATTTTTTAATTTATTTATTGTTTCAATGCCTTGGTTCATCAAGGCACTCAAAGTTTTAAATTGATTATTAAAATGATCATTTATCTTTATTTGTTTATATAAGTTATCTATGGCATTATGATTATTTTCTTCTACTATTTTAAGTTGGTTTTCTATTTCTATTCTATCACCGTCATCCATTGTTCCAAATATAAATTTTAAGACAATACCTCCTAAATTTATTAATTCTCTTTTAATTATATGATGTGGGATTAGGAAATCAATTTTTTTTCTAATTTAATTATTTCACTTAATTGTTTATAATGTTTTTCTGGCATTATTTTATATTGTGCTTTTAATTGTTCGATTAGTCCTTTATAATCGGTTAAGTTGATTACATGTATCATGGTATTATATTTTTTTATGAGTTTTTCCTTTTCACTTTCTATTATTAAAAATTCTTGTTTAATTTCACTAATTTGTATTTCATGTGGTCGTACTACCGTTATTTGCTTGTACAGAATAACCATAAGGAGTATCACTTCTGCTTTCATATTGGATGGTCGCGAATTTTTTCTTCCTCCTGAATTGGTCTTTGTGCAAAACTTGTGTTCGTACGTGTGGTCTTATTGTAACTTTCTTGTCTTTTTGTTTTATAATTTTTGTTTTTTTATGTTTTGTTTTTAGTTTATCAAATCGCTCGGGATTATTTATTTTAGTATAGTAAGGATTAATTTCTTTATCACTCCTATTTTTTTTTTATTTCTTTAATATTTTTTCTTTATTACTTTCTATCCTTTCGCGAAATAATTTAATATCAACTCTGTTTAAATGTATGTCTACTGGTTTTTTTTTAGTGGTCAAATGTATTGTTTGAACCTCTACTGCCCGTAAAACGTTGTCGACTAAATTGTCTGATCCTTCTAAAACCCTTAAATGCTCATTTAGCGTGCTGCGCACTCTTTCAATATCTGAGTTTCCTGTGTGCCTGTATGGGGTTGTGAAATGAATTTCTATCTCTTTCTCTCTAAAGTATTCTTTTACTGTATAAGTCTGAAATGAGGGATCGTTATCTAGTACGATATATTTTGGCCTTGTCATATATGTAAAGATTTTTGTTATGGTATTTAATACATCTTTTTGGTTCTTTGTTTTGAGTTTTTCTACACATACATATTTGCTGAATTTGTCTATGCATGTGAGATATTTTATAGCGTGGGAAAGTATCCATATATCCATGTGATAATATTGGTGTGGACCTTTTGGGGTGATTGTTTTCTCGTATGGGAATTTTATTGGATTTTTTTCTATTTTAAGATTACAAAGTTCGCAATTGCTAATTACTTTTCTTATTAGTTCTTTCATATTTGGTGAATAATATTTTCTTTTTATTTCTATATAAGTTTTTTCAATTCCTGTATGATTATAATTTAAGTGTATTTTATTTATTTCTTCTTCAGTTTCTGGAGTTTTAATGTCAATTAAAAAGGTGTTTGTCCTAATAAGTTTCTGATTATTATGGTGTAATTTCCAATAATCTTGGAATTCTAAAAATGATCTATCTTCTACCGTGTATATACAGTTTATTATGTTTGTATCACATTCTTTTATTATGTATTCATAGTTTTCTTTGCTGAAGTTTTTTCTGATTATTTTTGTCCTTCTTTTTCCTGGGAATGGGAAAGTTATCTCTTCTATGTTATTTTCACCTTTTTCTAATATTATTTGTCTTTTGAATGTATTTAAGGGTTTCTCTGTGATTGATATTAGATTGGAACTATCTGATATTACACTATGTCTGGTGCTAACTAAATCTTCTTCCTTTTCTAATGCATTTATTGTATCTATCTTTATTCTTGAAAGTGCATCTGCAACTTTATTTTCTTTTCCTGCTAGGTATCTTATATCGAAGTCATATTCTTCTAATTTGATCTTCCATCTTTGTAACTTACTATTAGGTTCTTTAAGATTATGCAACCATGCTAATGGTCGATGATCGGTTAATATTTTAAATCTTCTACCGTAAGGATAGTGACGAAACTGTTTCGTTGCCCATACTATTGCTAACAATTCTTTTTCTATCGTTGAATACTTACATTCATGTTTGTTTAAAGTTCTACTTGCAAATCCTTATGGCCCATGGTTTTGACTTAACACGGCTCCTATTGCAAAGTTACTCGCATCTGTAGTTAAAGTAAATTCTTTTGAGACATCTGGATGTTTGTTTATGAGTGTGTCTTGCATCGCAAGTTTTAGTTTCTCAAATGAGTATTTATACTCTCTGTTTCCTATATTGATTTTGCTATCTTTCTATAAACAAAGTGTTATAGGTTTTATAATTTTTGCATAGTCATTTATAAATTTTCGATAATAACCTGTTAATCCTAAAAATAATTGTATTTCTTTTATAGTTGTGGGTATAGGGAATTTTTGTATTATTTTTAGTTTTTCTGGATTTGGTTTAATACCTTCCTGGAGTTATTATATGTCCTAAAAATTCACTTTCTTTCTTTAAGAAATCGCATTTGTTAAGAGATACTTTTAAATTTACGCTTTGGAGTTTCTTGAATACTTTTTCGAGAGAAGAAAGATGTTCTTCTAGTGACGTGCTAAATATTATTATATCATCTAAATAAACATAACATGTTTTTCCTACAAATTCTTTTAATACTTCGTTCATCATACGCTGAAATTCCGCCGGTGCGTTTTTGAGACCGAATGGCATTCTAGCGAATTTGTAATGACCTGATAAAGTAGAGAATGCAGTTTTTTCTCTATCTTCTGGTTTTACCTCTTTCTGATAAAATCCTTTTGTCAAATCTAATGTAGTAAAATAATTTGCTCTTCCCATTTTATCTAGAATATCTTCTATTATTGGTATAGGGAATTTATCCTCTTTGGTGACATTATTTAACTTCCTATAATCGATGACAATTCGCCATTCTTTTTCTCCTATTTTATCTTCCTTTTTAGGTACTATCCATAGAGATGCATTATATGGACTAGTGCTTTTTACTATTATTTTTTGTTTTAATAAATCATCTATCTGCTTATCAACTTCTTTTTTATGAACTTCTGGATACCTATAAATTCTGCTAAAAATTGGTTCATCACTTGTTGTTGCTATTTTATGTTTTACGTGAGATGTGAAACTTAGATCATCTCTCTTGTGAAAAAATGTTTTTTCATTGTTTTTTAATAATTTTGTTAAATTTGTATGCTCTTCGGCCATTAAATGGTCTAACCTTTTATTTTCTAATTCGTCGAATATAGAAATTTGTGGTTCTATATTATTAAAGTGATTTAATTCTTTTTCGTATTCTTTTTCTTCGTCTATACTGAAGAATAAAGGGATTATTTCACTATTTAATTCTAAAGTTTTTGTTTTAAAATCAATCTTACTTTGGTTTGGGATTAATATATTATTTCCTATAATTCCATTGAAATTTTGATTGAAATCAAATATTTGGGATACACAATCTTCTACGACATTGTAAATTAATTTTTCTTTAGGTATTTTTATTTCTTCATTTATTATAACTCGAGTTCCAACAGTTTTTATAGTTAAAGGTTTTTCTCTTTTTATAATATAGTCTTTTGGGGCATTATTTCTAGTAATTAAACTATTCGTTGCTCCCGAGTCTATTAACATTCGAATAATTTGTTTGTTTTTTACTAACTTAATAAAGGGCAATCCGGTTCCGGAGGTTCCGAGGCTGGATACCGAAAATTTTGATTTGTTCCTGATTCTATTTCGTTATTATTTTCGTTATTAGAATGGTTTATTTGTTGAGGTTGTACTCTTTTTAGTTGACTGCTAGTGGGATCTATTTCCATTTGTCTTACACTCTGACTTCTGTTGTAATAATTGGGATTGTAATTATTACCTTTGTAATTGGGATTTCTATAGCTATGATTGGGATCATTATTATTATAATAATTGAATGGTGGTTTGATATTTACTGGATTTTTTGGTTGAAAATTATTTTGATAAGATTTTTGTGGTATATAGTTATTAGGTTTGTTAAGTTGGAATTTTTGGTCTTTAGGGGAACATAGTTTCTGTATTTTAGGTTCTGATCTTTCTTCGCTTTTTTCTTCTATGAATCCTGCTTGAGTAAGTTCGTGTAATGCTGCTTGTAATCTAGCTGGTTTAAGTGAGAATAATACTGTTCTCATATGAGTAGGTAACTTTTCTTTAAAGGTATCTAATGTAGTGTGGTTATTATGAGATATCTCATGTGCCTTTTTTTCTTGCACTGTTTTCTGATTTAATTCACACAAAGTTCTCTGTATCTCATTATAAAATGTTATTACATTGTTTTTGTAACTTATTTGTCTAAGGTCGTCATATAATTGAAAGCTACTTTTGAATCCTCCAAAATTACTTATTAATAATTCTTTTATGTCTACCCATTTCTGTAGATGTGCATGAATTTCTACGCATCTTTTTGCTTTGCCTATCAATTTTGATTTTAAAATATTAATACACATTAATTGTGATTGGTCGTCATATTTATTTAGTGTTGGAATAATTCCGTCTACATTAGTTATGAACGTATATAAGTCTTCTCGTCTACCGTCAAACGTACTTAATTTCTCGATGTATAAAGCCATTTTAATATTTTCTTTTTCAATAATTTTTCGAGAACTACTTTCAATATTTTCACAATTATTTTTCTTAGAATTAGTACTTAAATTATTCTTACAACTTTCTGGTATCGGTGTGTTTTTGATGTTTTTTAATTGTTCGTCTTCTTCATCCGTTGTGCTTCCTTCTTCATCTGTGAATCTGGAATCGGGTTTTGGTAGTTTCTTCTTTTTGACTTTATCTAATAATTTTTCATCTGCTTGGCTCTAATTAGTTTTTCCTCTATGGAACTTCGTAACATTAATCATTTACGTTGACATTGGTTATTAAACTAATTCACTTTGCAGTTTTTCTTTATCTGCTTTAAAGAATTCTACTTGGTTTTGTTCTTTATCTAATTTAAAGATTTTTTACTTAAACTCTGGGTTCACTAGAGTTTATAGATTTTTTATTAATTTAATTACTATTTTCGGTATTCACAATAAAAATTTTTAACTTTATGGTTTATAAAGTGTTTCTTACTTTGATTTTCACTGATTTAAACTTTAAGTTCATTAAAGTGTTCACGGAAATTTGTAATTTATACTTAAATTCTGGGTTCACTAGAGTGTATAGATTTTTGTGAATCTAAACACTATGTTCGATAGGGTATTCACAAGAAAAAGAATTTTAACTTTATGGTCTATAAAGTGTTTCTTACTTTGATTTTCACTGATTTAAACTTTAAGTTCATTAAAGTGTTCACGGAAAATTTTATTTTGTGCGTGACGATTTTCGTTCGAATCACTAGATAGCTATTTTATTTTTTATGTAGTATACTTATACATTTTTCGATAGCTATCCTACCGACTGCGCCAATTTTATGTTCGATGTAAATCAAAACACAATTTTTGATTTTAAAATAACTTTAAGAGCAAGAGCTCTCTCTTTATTAATGTCTTCTTAGAATCTAACTCTACAAAATATGAAGTATCCTTATTTATACATTTTCTACACTTAATGTAAGGCGTCGTTTCCTGTTTGGTTTTTATTATTGTCTTTTGTCTCATCCTGGGTCTATCCTTCTTTATTACCTTTCCTTGGAATGAACAAAGGTTGATGAGGCATCCCTTTGTTCTTGTGTTGTATTGAACTATGTTGGTACATCTGTTCTTAATTACTTGAACTATGTTGGTACATCTGTTCTTAATTACTTTCATATGTTTAAAAGATAGTTTCTTTATTAAGATGAGCTGCTGCCATAACTTATATATGTTTTTTTTTAATGAGACTTTACTTCTTTCTTACTGGAAATTTAAACTTTCAAGCACAGCTCGTATCTTTATTTCTTATTGACGATTTATTAATATACCCAAAGATTTTAGGGTTGTATCTCGTCTGACATATTTTGTTTTAGTTCTTTGCACGATTTAATAACTCACTCAGAGGAATTTAGATCGGAGTTTCGCGGATGAGCTAATTTTTTTTTTTGTGGTTTAAATATTAAATTTAAATTTCACCGCTGCCACCAATTTTGTTATGCCGTGAAATAAAAAGACTTGTCGAGTTTGGTTTTAAATAAAGAGAGATCTTTATTACCTGGAGTTTTACTTAAGACTAACTTACAAAAATTAAATGTGGAAGTATCAACCACAGATTTATTCTTATACATACATATACAATAGATAAACAAATGCATCAAATATGAAATTTATATTGGATGCTTAGACGAGAACGAGATAAAGAAGTGATGTGGTATGCATAAACATTCTGTCTTCAATTAATATGAATTTAATGATGAGACGTTTTGGTCTCTACTTGAAATATAAACAAAATTGAAACAACACTTGAAGAGTATAGTGTTACTTTGGATAATGGCTCTATAGCGATGATTTGAACAAAGAAGCTTTTTGATGAAAAATAAACATTCAGAACAAAGAATGTGCAGACTAATTAAAACGAAATTATTATCATGCTTATGCATAACAAGGTTTTAACTACAAATACCACCGGAAAGGTTTTTCAGTGCTTGGGTATTTGGGGTTATAGTGTAATCCTCCGTTGATGATCTGTAAAATTAATTTATTTATAATTTGTTAGATCTTAAGTGGCGTTAAAGTTTTGTTTTAATGTTTTTTTTCATATATAGTATTAATTTACCTCATCTAAGATAAAATTTTTTTTATTGTTTGCAATACTTATTGTAAGTGATAAGATAGGGTTTCCTGAGGTTTTTTTTGATCGCGCATTTTACATACCATTTTGAGTTACAAGTCTTCCTCTAAAGAGCTCTATCAAGGTAGGGAAATTTGCAGATCGAGAAACTAATTCAAACCAAATTAAGTACGAAATAGGGAACATTCAGCATCTCTCTTAGGAAATGTTTCCATCGCATTTAACTTAATAGATACTTTTTTTTCTTGGTTTGTTTGTTAATTATTTTGTTTTACTTTTAATGAAAAGTGTTATACAGAATTTATTGTAAAGTAACAAAGATTTAAGGATTTATTTTGTTTTTCTCCTAATTTTTCATTATTTTTGTTTTTTTGTTCTTTATCAAAATGCTGTTAGATGTTACCTCTTAAAATTTGTAAGAAAACTTCCTTTAACGCCATTTTGGTTAAAAATTTCGTGTGTGCTTGTTTCGACTAATCGAAACATGACTTTTTAAGGAGCCTTTTCAGGGGGTGTGGATGGTAGCCCAATCCTTTCTGTGAAGATGGTATGACCGGAAGCTGGTCATCGACCTTTTTGGGGGAATCCATATACAGTCAACGGATTCCCAGGTTGGGTGCGTAATGGCAACACTGCCATAACATCAGCAGTTCCCTTGAAGTGGTGATAGTCGGTCTGCGGTCTTGTTTTGATTTTTTTTTACTCTGGCCTGATTTGTGTTTTGTTTGCAGGTGAGGTCAAGTTTCAAGTGCAATATCCACCCCATTCCGGTGAGCTAATGCCGAGCACAGCAAGCAGGCCGCGTTCTCGGAACTTAGCATTCCTTTCCCCATTCCAAACTCTCCCTTTCCTATTTTCCTGACCTTTCCTTTTTCCTTTCCTACTTCATTACCTTCTCCTCTCGGCATTTCCTCTTGCCTCGCAATAAAATGGCGCCCAACGTCTGAGCTTTTTAGCGAAGATTTTTGTTGTCTACGTTCTTGTGAAAGTTCCCAACCAAACTTGCTGTGGATTTTCAAGAATCGTAAATCTTCACCAAGAAGGTCTTGGTCGAACATAGGTGAATTGCTACGATTTCTTGGAAATTCACAGCAACTGCGGATAGTTTGTGTTTTGGTGTTTTCTGGAGTTTCTGTTAGGTTTTCAAAGTCCGTAAGTCTGCACCTGGAAAGTCTCTGATATACCAGTTGTATTGCAATGAGTTTTTTGGAACTTACAGTAGTGACAGATAGCATCTTTTGTCTCGTTTTTCCTTATTCCTTTCCCCAGTATTTTTCTACTTTTTTTCTTTATTTTTAGTTTCTTTCCTCTCTCGTCTAGTCTTGTTATGTTTTTGATTTGGGCATAGTGACCGTATTTTACGAGCCGTTGAACATCGATGCACCATCAAACTTATTTTTTTTAAGTTTTCTCTTATTTTTGTGTTTCGTTTCCCTCACCCTTTCAGGTCTTCTAGTTTAAGTCCTAGGGACAGACAAGAATTGCGGGAACGGTGAGGAGAACAACTTTTATTGTCATTTTTATACTGTTTATCATCCCTTTTCTAACTCATCACTTCAAGGGGTTTATTTCTTCGTTCGTCCGCAGTCTTATCATAAAAGGATATCACTAGTAAGGTCATACCATGCCGTCAAGAAACCATCGAAAACGCTACCTGAAGCACCCCAAATCAAGATACAAAAAAAAAAAACATTTCTAAAACCTTGTTCGTTGAAAAATAGTTTTTTTCAGACCAAATTTCTTCAAGGGAAAAAATATATTCATTAATATTAAATTGCTTTTTGTTATTATTTCCTTTTTAATTTTCTAATTTACTTTATTTATAACATATTTCCTACTAAAATTTAATCGTTTTTTAAAAAAACCAAGATTTAAGTTGATTCTGATTATAAAGTAAAATCAATTAACTCATTAGATTTCCTGCTTTCTTTGTGCTTCCATAAGAAAAAGATATTTCGTAATAAAACTCATCCTTTTGTTCTTCAGTTACATTTTTTTTGTGATGTCGATTTTATCTTTTAAATTGAAATTTTTTTCTTAAAACGTTTTGCTAGTTGTTAAAGATGCATCACGCCAGTAAAGACGAAGGTGATCGCATTAATCGGATCATTACGGAAACCGAAATAGAGGAAAATGTCAGATTGACCCGATCAGTTACTCAGAATTTAGACGAAAGCGAGAGACATCGGGTAATGCATTCCCCTCTCACTTTTACACGGCCTTTCCGATCTACGTCTAATTTACCAGCTAGCTCTGGTATTCTAGTTAAAAGCGAACAAGCTAACACCTCGATAGATTCGATTTCTGCTCCTTCATTTAGTAGCCTCAGTGGTGGGGCAGAAGCGGTACCCCCTCAACGTAATAGTTTTGGTTCGCACAATGCTACAGTGATTCCAAATACAGATAAGAGACTAACTCTAGACCAACTAGCGCTAATGTGGTCAGCGGAGGTGGCTCTAGGGACATTTTGGACAGTTTGGCCCAAAGACCGGCAACATATACAAGACCAGAAAGCGAATAGTTTCAGAGGACTTAAGGGCTTATATTAATTTGGCCATAGTAGACGCGCTGTCCTCGTATAAGACTTCGCTTCAAGCTGAAGTCTCCAACACACTGAAGGATGAGCCCTGGCACCAGCGGGGGGGATACCTCAGAGAATTGAATCTGGGGCGACCCAATCGGCCAAATGTGGACCCAATTTCAAGACCTCCGGCTTCATCGTACAATTTTCCGCCACCTGTTCACCCACCACAATCGCAGTTTCCTCAGTCTGAACCAAGCAGAAGTGGTTTCGTTCCTTCTGGACAGCAGCGTAAGAGACCGCAAGAGCCGTTCATATATACCAGCCCCACGATTTCCAAGATGTTTTCCAAGGTCCAACGAGAAATCCACTTAACCCGCAAACTTCTTATCCATACCAAGTTTCTTTTGCCCCTCAAATGATGACTTCTGGGTTAAAGGCTCCAATCAAGACCAATAAATGGGGCCTGAAATTTGAAGGACAACCGGCGGCGTTGACAGTTGAAGACTTTGTTTTCCGACTTGAAATGCTGCAGAGCCAGTACGGATGTCCGTGGACAGAAATACTTAGAGATTTTCATCTTTTGCTGACAGGAAATGCCATCGACTGGTTCTGGCAGTTTCAGCGGAATAATTATCGGCCCAATTGTCTGATGCTGAGAGACGCTCTAATGCGCCAATTTAAAAACAATAGATCAGACTACGACATAATGCGTGATATTATGGATCGTGAGCAAGGTGGTTCTGAAAGCGTAGATGACTTTTTGGCGGCCATAAATAGAATAAAATCGCAAATGAGAATACCTATTCCGGAAGTGGAGTTAGTGAGAATTCTAAAAAAGAATCTGAACGAGAGAGTGGTAAGTTTGGTATATCCAATGCCAATCTTTACCGCCAGTCAAATATACGGCCAAGGAGTTGGAATATGAGAATCATTACCTGCCTTCTGAAGAGCATTTAGCGGCCTACCAGTTTAGTGGGGCCCGTAAACAACTTCCGGCTCGGAAATACTCTGATGCTCCAAATTTAGTATATGGAATTGTAAAGAGCAAGGCCATACATACTTCGAGTGCGAGTCGGAGGTCCATAATCAATTTTGTTATAACTGTGGGCTTGAGGGAGTAAGAACCCCTCACTGTAACTTTCGGGGGACTCGCGTTCAACCCAAATTTAGAAACTCCAGTAATTCTAAAATCCGAAGTCCAAATTGAAAAAGAAATAATGGGAAGTTCTCATAAGACAGGAGGCGAAGAAAAAATCACAATTTTAAAAAGAGAGGAAAGTCAAAGAAATAAAGCAAAACAAATCATGAGTCCAAATTTGAATAAAATTAAACCACTTAATGTCAGAATTGAGGGGTACCACCAGGCTAGAAATAGGATTTGTAACGGCAGTGCCCCTTCACCTTCAAAAAAGTGCTTAAAGCAAGGGCAAGATTCAAGATAAGAAAGGATATTAAAAGATGGATTTCCTCAACAATTAAAGATTTGTCAGCTGATCCCAGACCATACGCTCAAGTTAAAATTGAAAATAAGGAAGTTCTAGGATTGCTTTTAGGTCAGGAGTCAAAACGTCCAAATTTAGATCAAGAAATCTACCTTGGAGTAGATTTTTGGGAATTATTCCAACTAGCTCCTAACATTATAGGTTCTATTTCGTTAACTGATGAAGCAGATCTCTCGAACGCTCATCAGTTAAACCTCGATCAACTGGCCAGATTGGATGCAGTCAAACGGAAATTTCTTTGTTTCGACCGGGATGGTCTGGGAAAGACGGAGCTCATGGAGCACGTTATTGATACCGGAGATGCACTCCCTGTGAAATAGCGTCACTTCCCTGTTTCACCAGCGGTACAAGCCATTTTGTATGAAGAGCTAGGCCGGATGTTGAGCCTCGGCGTTATCGAGGAGAGTGAAAGTCCGTGGTGTTCACCAGTGGTTCTCTTGCGAAAACCAGGCAAAAATCGACTTTGCCTGGATTCTCGCATGGTGAACGCACTGACGAAGAAAAATGCGAATCCTCTCCCCCATATTAAACGGCTCCTTCTATATTATTAGCAAAGATCTCAAGGAAGCATTCTGGCATAAACGACTGGAGAAACAGAGTAGGGAAAAGATTGCCTTTGCGGTACCGGGAAGACCCTTGTATCAGTTTACTGTTATATCCTTTGGGTTTTGCAATTCAGCCCAAAAGTTATGCCAGCTGATGGACAAGGTTATTCGCCGGAGCTAATCTCACCATCAACATGAACAAATCCAAGTTTTGCTTCAAAGAGCTGAAGTATTTGGGGTTCATAGTTGGTGGTGGGAAGCTTAAAGCCGACCCTGCTAAGGTGGAGGCAATTGCGGATTTCCCAGTTCCCAAAACCACTAAGCAGGTTTGGCGGTTACTTCGTCTAGCAGGGTGGTATCGGAAGTTCATCAAGGATTTTTCAAGTTTGACTGCGCCCTTGACGGACCTGTTGAAGAAGAGGAACGAGAAGTTCATTATGACGGAAGAAGCCCTGAGAGCGTTCGAGTATTTGAAGAAATCGTTAACTACGGCCCCGGTTCTTACACATCCCGATTATAAGAAAAAAAATTACATCCAGTGCGATGCGTCAAACGCGGGAATCGGAGCCGTACTCTTTCAGAAGAACGAGGCAGAAGAAGAAGTTCCGATCGCGTTTTTCTCCCAAAAATTTAACAAGAGCCAGAGAAACTACAGTGTAACCGAGAAAGAGTGCATGGCCACGGTAATGGCTGTGCAAAAGTTCAGGACGCATGTCGAAGGCATGGACTTTATAGATATAACGGATCATTCTAACCTTCGCTGGATAATGAATATGAAGGACCTTAGCGGTAAATTAGCCCGGTGGAGTTTGCTGCTACTGTCCTATGCCTTGGACATAAAGCACCGAAAAGGCACCCTGAATTTCGTCCCAGACACTCTTTTTCGGGTACACGAAGACTCGCTGGCTATTGAAGAGGTAGCCCCACTTATTGACTTGAACTCCACTCCATAATAATAATAAAAACCACGAATTTCAGTCGGATGAATACCTGAGTCTAATAGACACCATCAACGATCATAAAGACAAACTCCCAGATCTTAAAGTTGAAGACGGGTATGTGTATAAACGCGCATTTAGAATGACCGGTGATGAGATCATGCAGGAACATACTTGGCTCTTTTGGGTTCCATCAGACCTTACCGTAGAAATCATAGAAAAGGCCCACAATCCACCACGAGTAGCTCACGGTGGCATCGCGAAAACCCTTTTTCGAATCCGTCAATATCTCTATTTGCCAAATATGACGGTACAGATACGCGAATATGTATCTAACTGTTCCGTTTGTAAAGAGTGTAAGGCGTCTAACCAAATGTCTCGCCCTCCCATCGTAAACTCGTCTAAGTTTGTCTTCCTAACAGCCCTCAAAATGCTAACACCATAAGTGTTATAAAGTTGTTGCATCAAGAGGTGTTTAATAGGTTTGGTGTACCCCGTATTATTCATTCCGACAATGGGAAGCAATTTCTCACAAAAGAATTTCAAAACCTATTGCAAAAATTTGGAATTCAACATTTAAGATCAGCGAACTTTGCACCCTAATCGAATGCGTCGGAATGGGTCAACCGCACGTTGTTAGCGGAAATCCGTTCTTATATCAAAACGGATCAACGCGATGGGGATTATCACCTCAACCACATCGCTTGTGCGTTGAGAAGTGTAGTTCATAACTCTACCGGTGTATCGCCATACTTCGCGTTGTTTGGCACAAACATGATTATGCACGGTAGTGGTTATGAACTAGCACAAAAGCTGAACGCGATGGACGACAGCAAGTTGTTGATCCTTCCTCAGCGGGATCGATTGGAGTGTATACGCAAACGCATTAGAGAAAATATTTTAAAGTCAAATGAAAGAGCCGCAAAAATTTACAACACGCGCACCCAGACTATAAGATTCTTGCCAGATGCATCAAGAAACTTGTCAGCGAAGCTCTGCCTCAAGTACGTTAAGTGCCGCATAATTAAAAATGTAGGTTATAATTTGTATGAACTTGAGTCAGAACGGAAAAAACATGGGAATATTCCACGCCAAGGATCTTAAGCAATAAGCAGATGCTTTCCGAACAAGAAAAAAAACACAAACAAGGGACAAGCACTTTGGGGATCGATTGAACCACCTTTTTTTTACTTATCCGTTTCTTAAAATCTTTATGCATCAATTATTCAAAACAAAACTAAAACTTTTTTATAGCAAAAAAATAAACCGTATCAATTTTATATCAACCTCACTCCATTTAACCTTTTCTGAAGCAAACGCATTATTTTTTCACGTAGTGCCTTAAACTCGTTCCACTAAGTGCCTGATGCTTGAAGTTAGTACGTGGTATACTTCTCAACAAACAAAAAAGAAAATAATAATAATAAAAACTTCTTTTTCACACAGTACCTATTACTGTAGTACTCAGTTCGTAGAACCACCCATAACAGTTTCCATAAATAATATTCACATAGTACCTGATTCACCATGTATCCTCTATAGTTTCCAGTAGATTCAAATCTTTGCTTTTTGGGATTTGTTTATTTATTGAATGCATATCATTGAAAGTATAAATTTGCTTAATGGCTATACTTATGGTATATATCTCATCTATGATAACTTAGTGATAATTTGAAAACTGTGATATTTTCTATTTATTTATCTTGCATAATTCAGTTCTTCGTTCCCACCAGAAGCCTATATATAGTCCTATTAATTATTTATTTATTTTGTCCTTTAGTTGTTCCACAAAGTTATTAAAGCCATAAGAAAAATCTTTATTCCAAAATAAAAAAACAACTTACAGGTATTTTAAATATCAGCTAGGCGTCCAGTGTCAATGACCTCAAACGAAAACTAATGCCAAATTTAAGCCACAGGTAGGGCAGGGAATACCGATTCCTTATATACGTGGGTGGCAAATTCGTCTTGTTATAGCGCCGAAAAAAGAATCCAAATCGTAAAGGATTATAAATATTGTAATTTAAGATACAATTTTATTTTCTAAAATAAAACTTTTGTTAAAATTATACAACTGGTAAAATTATAAATAATTACTTACATTCCTTTTTTTTAAGATTAAAAATTATAAAAATTCAGCGACTATAACTAATCATTGAAGATTCAGAAACAAAATGATGAAAATAATATATTTTTTTAAAGGAGCTGAGAAATAATTTCTATAGTTACTAAAAATAACAAAGGAGTAAGTAATTAAAAAAGACAAAGTAAAAGAAGCAAGGTAGAAATAATTAGGAAGTTATAGTTTAAAATATTAATAAGTATGTAAAATAATTTAGAAAAACAATAAGAGATGATAAAGGTAATAACATTTGGCTCGGTGACATCCCGGGGCCCGTCTGAATCTAAGAAGACAAATCGAGAACAGCGAGCCGTCCAACTGATCTTTTTGCCTTGATGGAACCACTTGCCACTTGTACATCAGCAATTCTTACAACTTTATCTGGTCCTGGATAGATTTTTGTTACTCGACCTAACTCCCATGATGAACGAACTTCATTGGGGTCGATTAAGAGAACCAAACTACCTTCTTCCACAGGTTTAGTGTCTTGGTGCCACTTGCTTCTTCTCGTGATTTCTGGTAAATACTCATAGTACCAACGTCTGGTCAGCTGGGACATTAGATGTTGTGCTCTTCGACTGTAAAGCCTGCTACAACAATCTTTCTCACAAAAAACCCCGGCAGCAGTTACGTCACGAAAATCCTCACCAAAAAGCATGGAATTGGGAGTGAGTGGTTTTGGGTCTTCTGGATCCACTGGAATATGAGTGAGAGGACGCATATTTATTTGACCTTGAGCTTCCAGAAGAGCGTTGCGTAAAACATCCTCTCTTGGGATGGTGCCTTTGAGAACGAATTCTGTGCTGCGTTTAATTGATTGGATAAGACGCTCCCAAGCTCCACCCATCCACGGCGAGTATGCTGGTATAAATCTCCAAAGTATTCCTTCGTATTTGGATGCATATTCACCAAGGGCAGTTTCCATTGACTTGACATCTTTTTCAAGCTGGTTTTTGGTTCCGATGAAATTCAGCCCATTATCGCTGTAAAGAAATCGAGTGACAACACGGTTGATGATGAAGCGACGAAGAGCCATTGTGCATTGGTCCAAGCTAAGATCATTTAAAAGCTCGATTTGCACTGCTCTAAACGTGAGACAAGTAAAAATCATGCCATAACGTTTTACTGTCCCTCTTCCAAACTTTACTAGCATCGGTCCAAAGCAATCAACCCCAACGTGAGTGAAAGGTTTTTGATTAAAAGCCAAACGAGCTTCAGGAAGCTGACCCATCTTCGGCATTACCGCCTTGGCTTTTAAACGTTTGCACATATTACACTTCGATTTAACTCTTACTACTGCAATTCGGATACTGATAATCCAGGCTCTTTCTCTGATGTCTGAAATAACTGATGCAGTTCCCACATGGCTATTGTTCTCATGATGGTGAGTAATGAACACGTCGACCAAGGGATGAGATTTTGGTAAGATCGCTGGATTCCTTGAAGCATATGATATAAATGCCTTTTGACCTCTTGAGCTCATACGGATTGTTTGATCTTCGTCCAAGAACGGTGAAAAATTGATTAGCCTACTCGAAGTGCTAACTTTCTTCTTAATCAATAGATCAGCTACATCTTCAGGAAATGCTTCAGTTTGTATTTTTCTGAATAACCAATTCTCAGCTTTTGAGTATTCATCTGGGGTCACAAAAGAAAACTTCTCAACTTGTTTTTTTCTTATAATGTTAGTAAAACGAAGTAAATATGCAATGACACGGACTGATGATGACCACTTTGCCCGAAATCTTGCCTTTATCTCATCATAAATGCTATAGGATGGTAGAATCTTCATGTTATGTACAAAAATATTGGCCTCTATAATATCGGGATTTACTGAATTGGACGCAGTTCTTCCTGGTGTAACCGGCCAAGAACTTACTGGTAAACGCAAGAATTCAGGTCCCTTGAACCACCTTGTTTCTGTATTTCCAACTGATGAGTCCTTCCATCTTGTAGCATCGTCAGCAACATTATCTTTGGTTCCTACATGGTACCACTGGCGAGGCGAAGTTGAATCTAAAATTTCCCCCACTCTTGAGGCGACAAAAGATGGGAATTTGAATTTTGTAGAGTTGATCCATGACAATACGGTGTTTGAATCAGAGAAAAAATAGGTGTTGGGAATTCGGATGGAATGGGAAGTTTTTACAATATTTGCTAGTCGCACCCCAAGAACTGCTGCCTGTAGCTCTAGCCTTGGCACCGATAACTTCTTGACTGGAGCAACTTTAGCTTTTGCCATCACAAGAACAACTTCTGCCTTGTTGTCTTTTTTGAAATGCAGGTAAGCCACTGCAGCAAAAGCCTGTTCAGAAGCATCAACAAAAACAACCAAACTCACCTCGGAATCATCTGGGCTCCATGAAAGGTATCGTCGAGGAATCTTCAATAGCTCTATATTCTTCAAAGCCGAACTGAAATCCAACCACTGGATTTTTAGATCTTCCGAAACTGGTTCATCTCAATCGAATCCTTCACGCCACACTTCCTGGAGAATGACACGACCTCGAATGATATAAAAAGATATCAGACCAAGCGGGTCAAAAATCCTCATAACCATCTTGAGAATTTCCCTCTTAGTTATTTTTGCATCAGGTAAAAGCATCTCATTTAGGAAGTCGTTACTTGATAGGTTGTATGTGAATTGGTCCAAAGAGGGCAGCCAGAACATACCCAAGATCTTAGAAACGATGTTGTTACAGTTGTTTAAATCACAGTTTACAAGCTTTGCGCTCACGTTACTCTGAAGAGTCCTCTGAAGAAAAACTTGGCTGTTTGATTGCACGCTCACCAGGTCGAAATTCATTGTTTTGCAGATACGAATAGCGTCTTCGGTTACAGAAACAGCCTTCTCTACGGTATCGTGGCTGTTGAAGTAGTCGTCTACATACGTACGCTGGGTTAAACCATCTACTGCTTCTGGACTTTGCAGTCGAAACTTTTCTGCATGCTTATTTTTTATGAACTGGGCACAGGTTGGAGAACAAGTAGGGCCGAACATCATGACTTCCATAATGTAAACTGTTGGCTCTCGAGAACTATCTCCGTCTCTCCACAAAATTCTTTGGCATTGTTGATCTTCTTCTTTAATACGGATTCTGTGGAACATTTCTTTAACATCTGCATTCACAGCAATCGCACGTTCTCGAAATTTAAAAAGGCCTGCATGAAGTGGAACTAAGTTGTCGGGGCCTTTCAATAAAAAAGTGTTGAGTGATACACCCTTCACTTTGGCAGCAACATCAGCAACATCTCTTGGCTTTGGTGGTATCTTGTTCGGGTTTTCAACTATAAACGTAGGAGCGTACCAAACCCGAGGCCAAGACTTTTCAAGCTCTTCAGCAGACGCTATTCTTGCATACCCTTTTGATAGAAGCTCCTTCATATGATTGTTCTTCCACTCAAGTAGATGAGGTTTATTTTTTAAAGACTTCTCTAATCCTCTCAATCGGTTCAGAGCCATTGGATAGCTATCCGGAAGTTTGACATCATCCTTGTTCCACAGTAAACCAATCTCGTATTGATTACCAACCTGCCTTAGAGTACGCTGCATGACATCGACAGCTCGAACAACTTCTTGGCTTACAAGATCACCTTTTGGGGCTTTAACTCCGAAATCTTCTGTTGAAAAATGGTGCTTCACAAGTTCATGCAGATCATCTTCAGTTTTTATAGCGTCATGGAAGAGAAAATGCATCGTTGGTCTAGCTGCTTGGTTGAGACAAGAAATATTATAAGTGGGTGCAGATTTGCCGTAGACAACCCAACCTAAAAGTGTTTTGATGGCACACGGCTCTTCGTCTCTACCATGTCGTTGTCCATGACCCCATAAAAACTTGGCTTGATCTAGACCAACAAGAATCTTTGGCTTAGCATTAAAGAGATCTACAAGAGGAAGTCCTCTTAAGTATGGATAGGAAGATTTCAATTCAGCAGCATTGATTGATTGTCCAGGTAGTTCTAAATTCTTAACTGTATAGACATTGTTAAGGTGATGACGCTTGCGGTTATTGACACCAGAAACCGCCAATGAAGTTCGAATTGAATCTTCGTGTCTTGACACTCCTTTTGTCCACTGTAGAACTAAATCTTCTGCAGTCCCAGTTAGTCCCAGCTCATCAAAAAGATCTTTTTCTACCATTGACAAAGATGAACCATCGTCCAGAAAAGCATGTGTATCAACAAACTTGCCGTTGGCACCATAGATTCGAATTGGCGCAATTTTGAACAAAATTGATGCATTTGATTTAACATGTGAAGAGTGAACATGATTTAAAGGCACAAAAGGATCCGCAGAATCATTCAACTGAGATCTTATGGTTGATACTGATTGGTGTAACAGCGGGTGATGACGTCCAGAACAACCTTGGGTTCCACATGTTGTCTTCTCTCGACACGACTTCCAGTTATGCTTTGACGGGTCCAAACAAGAGAAGCAAACACGCTTATCCTTAACAAACTTTAACCTCTGTTCTGATGACATATTCTTAAACTCTGCACACTGGTTTAGTAGATGTTTTCGACTGCAGCAAACGCAGCCAATAGAAGAGTCTGTGGATGATGTAGGATTGTGAGTTAATACTCGCCCAGAAGCTTTTGGATTTTTGTCGGGCTTCCTAGATACATTCAGTTCAGCATTCTTAAGAAGATCAGGAGGAAGGTCAACAACTTTCTCCGTCAAAAATTTTGCAAAATCATTCAAATTGGCTCGTGGATGAATTGATTTATGTTTAATCCAATCTTGGTACAGTCCCGCACCTAGTTTACAAACAAGACATGTTAAGACATATCCATTATCCAGATCCTCATCTCTTTTCATGGATTTCAAGTCGGCCACAAAACCACTAAGCTTAACCGCCCACAATCGCAGTTTAGGATCGCATTTTGAAGTAAGTCGAGGAAGATTTAGCAAATCAGCAGTTAGGTCGTGCACCAAAACATCGTGACGACCAAATATCGCTCGCAAAGAATCCATGATAGCATCCGCATCTGAAGAGTACTTTAATCGGTCACTCACTAATTGATATGCCTCGCCATGTAAGGCCTTTCGCAACCTAGAGACATTTTCTTTTCCATTATATCGTCCTTCAACCGTTGTGGATTTAAAAACTTCCTCGAAGTATGGCCACTCTTGTTTGTCAGCGCCAGAAAAAGGTGGCAACTCTTGAACGTTGTTTCGGTTTAAAATAATTAACAAGCTGGCCATATCTGCATCACGGAAAGAGGAATCAGACGATGAATACTTTGGGACACTAGCTTTTGGTAAAGGTGTGGACTGATTAGGATGCACAAAGTTATCTAACAATGATTGGTGGTTTTCTTGAATTTTCTTGATCCTTTTTAACCTCTCATCAACTATACCAGCATCTAATGTTCTTGGGACATCTAGCACAGGCTGATTGGGAACTGATGAAGCTTCGGCTAACTTCAGCTTCATTATCTCGATCTCTTTGCGAAGGGAAGAGAGCTCGTCATCCTTACTTGCTACTACTGCTTGGGCTGTAGCAGCTGCTTCGATAAGAAATTCAACTTCAACTCCTGCGTTATCAGCACAAACGGGAATAGTCTGAGCAATGCTACCCTCACGTTGTAAAGTATTATCTCTATCATCGCAAAAAGTCAAGCAGTCAGAGTTCTCACAAAACCATGGAGTAGCAGTGTCATACTTGTCAGGATCAAAGTTAGCACACGAATAGTGCCACCATCTGTTACATCGATCACAAGACACCATAAAATCATCATCTTTATCTTTGCAACTTTTGGAACTGCAGTTGTGTTCCATCGTAATGATTAAAGCAGAGAAAATGTCTTCAATTTATTTTTTTTTCTAGAACGATCCTCCAAATACAGCACTCCACGTAACAATGTGATGAAACTTACTGTTTTCGAACAAGAAGAACGTCCAAGGAATAAAATAAAATAATGTTATAGCGCCGAAAAAAGAATCCAAATCGTAAAGGATTATAAATATTGTAATTTAAGATACAATTTTATTTTCTAAAATAAAACTTTTGTTAAAATTATACAACTGGTAAAATTATAAATAATTACTTACATTCCTTTTTTTTAAGATTAAAAATTATAAAAATTCAGCGACTATAACTAATCATTGAAGATTCAGAAACAAAATGATGAAAATAATATATTTTTTTAAAGGAGCTGAGAAATAATTTCTATAGTTACTAAAAATAACAAAGGAGTAAGTAATTAAAAAAGACAAAGTAAAAGAAGCAAGGTAGAAATAATTAGGAAGTTATAGTTTAAAATATTAATAAGTATGTAAAATAATTTAGAAAAACAATAAGAGATGATAAAGGTAATAACATTTGGCTCGGTGACACGTCTGAAAAAAAAACAACAAAGCAAACAAATTAAACGAATGAATTGAATGCTGTAGCATATGGGAGGTCATGCACTTACAGATATGGTAATGATGAATATAACGTTGGCACTGTAGCAATACCTATATTGTGAAGCTACTGATAATTGAATTCCATAATTTATGTATAGGGTAGGGATGGCTTGTCTATTAAGTAGGTGGGTACCTTGAAAAAAAGAAACTAATGTAATTCATTTTTTTGAGGTAATTGTACAGCATTTTTATTTACCGGAGTAAGGTACTGCTATTTCACGTAATAACTGTATATTATGTACCATCCAATATCAAGTACATAGCCCCGTTGCAGGGTATGTATATAGCCCGGCTGGGTAAGCATGGGTAGCTCACCACGAGGAAAGAAAAAATCCAGACTACTTTTTCTGTCCTTGTACTTGAATTAAACCTACAAGCACAGAAATTTTGTTGCATACGCCTGGATATAAATTCCAATATGCTGGATTCTCATCAGAATATCTGAAAACAAAGGAAATGAGATTCAATAATTAGCAATAAGAATAAATGGAAGATTGTTAAAATTATACTTACAAGGAAACTTCAGCCATCTTCATACAACACTAGGTACAGGTAGCTGAGAAATGAGAATAATGCATAAGGCCTAGTACGCAGATCGAACTAAAATTTCGTTCACTCTTTTCTCTCCAAACACCAGCTAAAACTCCTAGCTAAATTTTGACATAAGATTTTTGTGGAGATTACATCATGATACAACTAAACAGATAACGCCGTCCTGTTTTTTTTTTTTGGTTTTGTTCTGTGCATCTACGTCATCGACGCACAACTTTCCATGATACTTTTGTTCTTTTTATAATAAAAATGTGTGTGCAGAATCCTAAATGAGATTACATCACAAAAAACAGCTGTTCTCTGAAAGAAATTATATTCAACAATTTCAAAGAATTTTAGTTCAATATTTTAAGTGAATGCAACCAAATAAAATAGATTTTTCCCTTTGGCATTAATAAATCGTTTGTCTTAGAATATTTCTCGTACTCAATTTTCTTTTTCACAATGTAAAGCAAACATAAATCTCACAAATAAAAAAACCTGCCACAATTTAGCTCAATAATTAATGTCCCGAACAATTATTTCACGCGCTAAATTTTGACAGATGGCCCCGTACAGTAAGAACCGAAAATTTGATTTTTTAGCTGGAGCTGCGTACCTCTCGGCTAAAATGCTTGGCTTAATTTTAGCTTGGCTAAATTTTGGAGAGATTTTTGTATGGGAGCGGAAAAAAATCTCTCCAAAATTTAGCCAAGCTTAAATTAAGCCAAGCATTTTAGCCGAGAGGTACGCAGCTCCAGCTAAAAAATCAAATAAAATTTTCGTTTCTTACTGTACGGGGCCATCTGTCAAAATTTAGCGCGTGAAATAATTGTTCGGGACATTAATTATTGAGCTAAATTGTGGCAGGTTTTTTTATTTGTGAGATTTATGTTTGCTTTACATTGTGAAAAAGAAAATTGAGTACGAGAAATATTCTAAGACAAACGATTTATTAATGCCAAAGGGAAAAATCTATTTTATTTGGTTGCATTCACTTAAAATATTGAACTAAAATTCTTTGAAATTGTTGCATATAATTTCTTTTCAGAGAACAGCTGTTGTTTGTGATGTAATGTCATTTAGGATTCTGCACACACATTTTTATTATAAAAAGAACAAAAGTATCGGGGAAAGTTGTGCGTCGATGACGTAGATGCACAGAACAAAACCAAAAAAAAACAGGACGGGGTTATCTGTTTAGTTGTATCATGATGTAATCTCCACAAAAATCTTATGTCAAAATTTAGCTAGGAGTTTTAGCTGGTGTTTGGAGAGAAAAGAGTAAACGAAATTTTAGTTCGATCTGCGTACTAGGCTTAAGGCATAAATATAGATTTGGAATACTGGAAGAATATATACAAGAGACAGTAGTGCTTCCAATATATTTCGTAGAAGTAATTTCCTGAACGTAGAATCGTTTTCGTTATTTGACATAACTTCTTTTATATTCCTTCAAACGCACTCCGTTTGGATCCGCAACCTTAGTGAACAACGTATGAATGTCTACGTTTTCGAATCCAAAGGTGGACCCAGACCCTGCTTTGTACGCCTCAGGTTAGTAAGGAAATTAGAATCACCGCTGACCCACTGGCAAGTACCGAAACCAAAATGAGACTTTAGAATAGAACTAACTTATTTACAGTTAAAGTTCATAAGTCAGCGCTTGCACTTTTCCCAATATTGTAATAGGTTGTTGAAAAATTTGATTTCTTTTAATTGATGGGAAAAGAAAAATGAGAATTCATGCAAGTGAAACCAGAGTATTAAAATTAACTATAATTGCTTAGCGCCATCTTGTAGTCAACAAGCGTTCTAAAAAGATAAAAGAGGTATTTCGAAATGTCCATTATGCCGGATTTACACGAGTGACAATTTGATTGATTGCCATAGTAAGAAATATAAAATGACCCACCATTGCATTGACATTTCGAGATGAAAATATATGAGTTATAGTATGATTAGCATCGGATGACAAAAATAAGGTGGGAGGGGGAATAGCCGAAATAGAGTGGGATGATTCTCGTACCGCAAAGGAACCTGTTGATTTACGGTCATACTGACAATTTCCTCCGACGATCCAAGAAGAGCGATACGTCAGTTATCGAAATATAACAAAAATAAAACAAAATTAAACAAAATTTCATTTACTAATATATGTACCTAGTATATATGAAAAAAAAACAACAAAAAAAAACACTAGCGCGAGTTTTAAAAGTGATTTTATTTATCGATAGTTATATGCTAAAGGTGGAAGATTTTATATAGGTTACCCTACAAACCTAATAGTGATTTCAGGGCGGTCCCAGATTTCCAGGATACTGAGCCGCCACATCTTTTTGTGTATGGGACCCGGTGCTTTCTACTGGATACTATTATTTTTGAATCCTATCGTGGACATCCTTTTTTTTAAGCAACCATACTGGCCGTTGGTTTTTTTTCTGGAGGTTCCTTATCCAAAATAGCCGATAGTGCTGCCATAATCTGGTATTCCTCTCACTACAAAGATATTGGTGACAACATTGAGCCATACTTATAAGCACCCGAACGAGGTAGCCGCTTAATTAGACCTGCTATGATAAGTGCTCCCACTTCCGTTTTTGCGAAAAAAAGGTTGTATACTCCAACCGCATCAAAGTGAGTCCTAAAAAAAAAAATTGAATTATTATTATTATTTAAATCCACACATTGGAGATTAAATATAAATGTATATATAGAATATATGAAGGAAACAAAAGCAAAACTAAACTAAGAAGGATACTTACTCCAATTTTCTGTTTCAATTTAATTGGTTAGTTAAGTAGCCCAAAACAAACAAACAAAAATAACTAAGCTTTTAACCAGAGAATATCAATTACCAAGAAGCCAATCCTTGGCTGTCATCCGGCTTTGCCTACAAACTGAAACACGCACACATAGACAGTTGGGCTAAGTCCACCACTAGGTTCTTGCACACATTGACAGTTGGGATCAACCCACCTCTAATTTATTAGCACACATAGACAGTTGGGATCAACCCACCACGAATATGTCGGTTATTTTTGAAAATCTTCAGTTATTTTCAAATTCACTTGGGCTGCAATGGGCTTGTTCAAAAAGTATAAAAAAGGAGAAATTATATATCAAGTGCTCACCGGACCTTATGAGAATAAGTTGTGGTTTTTTTTTTAAATGTAAATTGTAGTCGCTTTTTACTAATTCCCGCCTGCCTGGAAAATAAATATCTTTAATTACTTTCTTTTCGATAAACAATTTGTTTTTTCTGTTTATTTTTTCTTTTCAACTCCCGAAATATATAAAGAAATATAGAAAAAGTACTCTTTTCTTGACGGAAAATAACTGACGGTGAGTAAGAAGAAATTTTTAAATAATTATGCGAAATGAAAAAAGATATTCACAAACTAGAATTCTGGCATATATACTACGCTTGCATGTGTTGGTCGAGTCGAAATGAGCTTGATTTGACTAGATCTCGTTCGAGGAGCGGAGTCGAGTCGAAATTTGTGACGAAAAACCTGGATCAAAGAGATGGTCTTACAGATATTGCATTATGGTCTGTTTATTTGCTTGTTTGTGAGAAAATATAGTTTTGCTTTAATAATGTCGAGCATCAGCTAACCAGCTGTGATTAATTATTAAAATTACTGAATATTGGATTAAATAACTCTACAATGAGCCCTATAGTTTTTAATCAATTGGTTATTAATAATAATAATATTAATATAATGCATATTTAAACGTTTTCATAAGAGCCCAAATGAGGTAATTTTGCAAATTACAGAAAAAGTGTTTTCATCTGTAATTTGGTATTTCTTTTGACAGCTCATTTCATTTTTTGAGTTTCAACCCTGCCTGTAAATCACTTTTTGTTGTTAATTTTTTAATTCAGCTTTAACATTTTCGTTCAAAATCTTTTCAGAGCTATTCAAAATGTGCCCAATTCGGTGTGTTCGTTAGGTTTTGACTTAATTTCCTAAAAAATTGTGTGTAAGTTTGGTTGAAATAATCTCATTTCGAAATTTGAATTTGTGTGGAAAATGAGATGATTTCGTATCAAATTTGAAAATTTTCAACGAAATTTCCTCATTTGGTCTAACGAAAACGTAGTATTAAGGCTCTCCAAAACCAACACGAATACCGATTGATTCGCAGTGAATCATTCACAATAGTACAAAATATGACAAAAACATAGACAATACTTAACAACAACAAAAATTCATCGTCACTCCTTGTTGGCGTTGGCTTGGGAGAGCTTTTAGTTTGTTTTACTTCATTTCTATTTTGATTGTATTAGTAAACATGGTCACGCTAGGAGCTACTAGCCATTTTATAATTTTAATTCAGTTTGGCACCCGAGCATATTTCTATTATTTCTCATTACTGTAAGCCAAAATGCTTTAGGTTTGTATTTATTAATTAATCTATTATATCTATCTATTTATTTATTTAACGATATGTGTTCGTATTAATTGAACAGGGTTATTGTTTTGATCCATAGCTCCTCGCTTTTAGCTCACTGATTTTGTGGTTTAACTGAGGGTGGTTCAAACATGTAATTGACTTTTATAACTTACATGAAACCTAAATCATCATTAAAACGCAGTAGATCCACAGAAATTGATGAATTAAAAATTTTGAACCACGGAGCATTGTTTAGCCCCACGTCGTTTTTTTCGTCCAAGCCCATTCAGACATGGAAAAAACACACCTAATGTGAACCTGACCCTAGTTGGGTTTCTATTTGTTGAACACGTCCCGTAGTCAAAATTATTCACCTCGGTCTGTCAATTAGATGTTAAAACAAAAGAAAATACATGGTGTTCCCTATTTCATGCAGGATAATTTATGAAATGATATTAAAAAAAAAATCGTATGGGAAGGGGGTATTATTTATCCGCTTTTAGATAAGAGTAGTAACTTTCTTTAAAACAAAATTGAAAATCAACGGCACTACTAACTTGCAACTTGCAATGTTATGCTCTTTATTTTTGTTTAATTAACTTTTTTGAATTTTACGACCAAATTTATTTAAAATAAAAATAATTAAAAATAAGACAACAGGTAGAAGGTCATGCTAAAATTTCTTTAAACCATTCTCGAATAAATTTTTCTAATTAAGTTGTTTCGTAATCATTTAAAAAAAAATCATTATACAACTTAAAACTTAAAAAAAGTTAGTGTATTTGTTAAAACTATTTCATTTCTTTTATAGTATGAAGTAAAATTTCAGTAATAAGTATTCAATATTCCTATTAAACACTCAAAACCAAGCTTAGATGTCATGAAGTTTAAAAAAAAAATTAAAAATAGCTATTGTTGTTTTATTATCTGCAAAAGAGGGCTGGATTTACTTTTAACACGTGCTACGAAAACGATTGTGAAAACTCCTCATTATTTCTTTTTTTTTACTAAAGTTAAATCCAGATCAAAACCCGAATCCCGACAGAAGATAATAAAACCCACCTGATATCAACTTTAATACTTATAAATTGGAAATTGACAGTTTAGTGGAGTTTAAACAAAAAAATTAAAGTTCTGGTGTCAGGTTGCAGAAAAACTATTCTTTTATTTCTTATTTTTCTTAACTATTTTTTTCCTTAGAATGTATCCAACAATAATTTTAAAATTATTCTGGATGAAGAAAGGGCCACCCTGTATAATATGCAAGATGCATTGAAGATATTTGGAAATCTGTGTGATTGAAGACATTTTATGGATTCATTTTTTGTATTTTATTATAATCGTGGATGAATATTAACTGACAATTACAATTGCTTGTGTACTTTAAATTAATTAAACAATTTCACATCGATGTTTTTGCTATCAGCCGAAGTAAAATTCTCAAATTGTTTTTTTCCAATTTTCAAAGAAAAAAAAACAGCTGTCAAAACAAATAAATCTCACCGCGTTACATTGTTGTTGCGATTCACATGTATTTAACGACACGAAGTGAAATTACAAATACAACAATGTAAACAAATGGGTTTTGGAGGGTGAAACGTACGAAAGATTGGCTTCTTGGTAATTGATATTCTCTGCTTTTAACTACAAATACCACCGGAAAGGTTTTTCAGTGCTTGGGTATTTGGGGTTATAGTGTAATCCTCCGTTGATGATCTGTAAAATTAATTTATCTATAATTTGTTAGATTTTAAGTGGCGTTAAAGTTTTGTTTTAATGTTTTTTTTATGTATAGTGTTAATTTATCTCATCTAATATTAAATTTTTTTTATTGTTTGCAATACTTATTGTAAGTGATACGATAAAGTTTCCTGAGGTTTTTTTTTTTGATCGCGCCTTTTACATAGCTTTTTGAGTTACAACTAATTCCAGCCAAAGTAAGTACCAAAAAGGGTGCATTCAGCGTCTCTCTCAGGAAATTCCTCCATCGCATTTAACTTATAAGATACTTTTTTTCTTGGATTGTTTGTTCATTATTTTGTTTTACTTTTAATGAAAAGTGTTATAAAGAATTTATTGTAAAGTAACAAAGATTTAATTTTTATTTTGTTACTCTCCTAATTTTTCATTATTTTTGTTTTTTTGTTCTATATCAAAATCCTGTTAGATGTTACCTTTTAAAATTTGTAATAAGACTTCCTTTAACGCTTAATTGAAACATGACTTTTTGAGGAGCCCTTTCTGGGGGTGTGGATGGTAGCCCAATCCTTTCGGTGAAGATGGTATGACCGGAAGCTGGTCATCGACCTTTTTGGGGGAATTCAAATACTCTGCCATGATTTATGTGTTGTTTGCAGGTGAGGTCAAGTTTCAAGTGCAAAATCCACCCCATTCCGGCGAGCTAATGCCGCACACAGCAAGCAGGCCGCGTTCTCGGTACTTGGCATTTCTTTCCCCATTCGAAACTCTCCCTTTCCTATTTTCCTGACCTTTCCTTTTTCCTTTCCTACTTCATTACCGACTCCTCTCCGCACTTCCTCTTGCCACGCTTCAACATTCACCACGTTTGGAGCTTGTAGGCAAATCAGTTTGATAGCCAAGGATTTCCATCTTCATATTAGGTTTGTTCGTTTACTTTCTGGTCTAAATTAGGCAGTCTGTCAAAATTTAAGGATAGGAGATGCAACTCTCTCAGAGAGAAGTAAAATTGCGTAAAAGTACTTGAACTCACAGAACCAAAATTTCTACCACTTTTTGAACGTCAACAAAAAGTAAACAAAAAACCTCAAAAGAAATCAAGAAAACAAAGCCGTAGCATTGGATACTTTTTTACGGGAGAGTGCTCACCGACTGCTGTTTTGTAAATGAACGTTGATGCAAAATCAAAATGGTGGAAGGGAACTAAGAAGAATTTTGCACTAGGTGCATAGTTTTCCTGTTTTTTTTTTTTGTTCAATGTATAAGTGAAACAAAATCTTAAATTTGATTTTATTAAATTCAAACCAAATCGAAATTTCGTGGTTTCGCAAAGTTAATAATTTAAGGCATATCACTTTGTGCTGTAAATAAGTAAAAAAAAATCTGAGGAAGTATTCCATAGCAAAAAATACAAATTCAAGGAATAAAATGATTTTCACACCAAACCCCAAACCAGTTTTCGGCAAAAACTCAAAAACCACTCACACCGAACATTACACAACCTTTTCGTTTAACATTACAGTTTTTCTTTCACCAACCACTTACGATTTTCTTTTATTTTCGTTGTTTCCTTTCATTTTAAGGAAGTAAAATGGTGATTATATAAATATGATCGGCCGCATTAAATCCAAATATCTGAAAATTCAGATATGAAAATTCAGAAATTTTGTTCGTTGAATGCAAAAGCAAATCTGAATTTAACTTTTGGTTTTTACATAGAAAATAGCTAAATTAGAACATTTATACTATTTGAAAATTAAAAGTTCATGATGAAAGATTCTTAACACTTGCACACACACTTCTGAAGACAAAGTTATGTGTAAATTAATTCATAAAACGTAAGTTAACGTGATAAAATTTAACAGCGTACTTCGTTCGATGCGTTCACGTTTGTTTCGCAATTCAAATTTATCAGACAAACAGTAAAGTTGAATTCCCATTTAAATATTTTTTTCGTTTTTTTGGCATAACGCATCTCCCATCTCTTTCATCTGAATTTTCAGACTAGAAATTCTCATCTGAAAATTCAGAATAAACGTAACCAAAACGTAAGCAAAAGTGATCTGAATTTTCAGATATTTTTTGACAGCTAACCAATAGGGATCTTTACTAAATTGTTAGAGATAAAGTGACAACTAATAATTTAGCTCTTTGACAGTTGCAATTGCGAGTCAAACAAAATTCCAAATATTTACACTTCGCTTCAACTGAATAAGGACTAAAATATTCAAACTTAATTTGACCATTTTTTCTAAACATTGTCTAGTAATGTATCATTTTATTATCCTTATTGTTTGTTAACGGTGTTGGGAAAAGAAAACAGAAAGAATTAATTCACAAAGCTCTGCTTTTTTTTCCTTCGGTTCTCGTGAAATCATTCCGTTCGGAAAAATGCAGTGAACTGAATAAGCACAAAAATAAGAGTTAATTAAAGAGGAAGTGAAATATTTTTTTTGTAAATGGTTTTTATTGTTTATAATAATTTTAATACAATGTACATTGTACAATGTTTAAAAAAAAAATGAACAAACCATCACGTTTAAAAATCTATGTGCTCATTCAGTTGAAGTGGAGTGTATTTTCTTCCAACATAAAAAAACAAAATGAAATGAAACAAACAAATGGTGTTTATGAATGTCATCAGAGCCAAATTCTTGAGTTTGACTTTTGGAAATGAACCAGACAGAGATGTATTGCTGTTTGTTAAAAAGCCCTATCCGGAGCCCGAAAAAGTCAGATATCTGAAACATTGAATGCCCTCATCCATATAAAATCATCCAATCAGTTTCTTTTTTGACATTTTACTAGGCACAGAACTTTTTAAAAGGTACGTTTGTTTGGTTCATCTCTGAATTCCAACAAGTTTTTGACTAGCTTGTTTTTTATAAAACTTGTGTTTTATGAAAACCTGAAGTACAAAAAAACTTTAAGTGAAAAACTTGTGTTTTCGATTAGGTTTGAGTTCGGTGTGAAAAGGCTAACATATGTATTATGAAATTTCATATTTCACAATCAAATTTTCCCCCACTTCGGTTCAATTAACATACATTTATTCAAGCAATTATTTATTATTATTACTATCAATACGCTTCCAACCCGGTTGGCCACCGTGGAGGTGCATGGCCAAAACCCCCCTTCTAATGAACACGAACTAAAAATACATGGTAGCAAAAAAAAATATCAACAATAATTTAAACGTAAATCGAAACAAGCCATTACATATCGCAACATTAAACACTAGAACTTTATTATCCGAAGAAAAATGTATAGAACTCGAAAATGCCCTCTCGAAAATTCACTGGGATGTTATAGGACTGGCTGAAGTGAGAAGACATGGAGAAAACATTACAGAACTTAGCAATGGCAACATTTTTACATACTTCGGTACCAAAAAAGGATCCTTTGGCGTTGGTTTCCTAATAAACAAAAACCTCAAAAAAAAACATCATCGAAATAAAAGCATTTAGCGACAGAGTAATAGGTGTAAAATTACAAATTGAAAAATGTAATATATCAATAATTCAAGTTTATGCACCTACTAAAAAGGCAACAGAAGATGAAATAGATACATTCTATGATACACTTGATAGAGCAACAAACCATTTCAAGGCTGAAATTCTTTTAACAATTGGCGACTTCAATGCAAAAATTGGATTTAGGGAGAGAGGAGAAGAAAAAATAATAGGCGAATTTGGATATGGAGAAAGAAATGCAAGAGGAAGCCGCCTCATACAACATGCGTGGCAGCACAAGTTTATGGTTGGTAATTCTTTCTTTAAAAAGAAACCACAAAATCAGTGGACTTGGATATCGCCAGATAGGAAATATAAAAACCAATACGATTACATCCTTTCTAATAAACGATCTGTTCTGGAAGATGTCAGTGCTTTAAATAATTTCGAGTTCGATTCGGATCACCGACTAGTGCGAGCCAAACGGACGATTAGTCACAAAAATAGACAACTCCACAAAGCAACAAAGAAGAACGTCTCAAAGATCCTCTCCGATGAAACCATCAGAAATTATAATGTAGATCTACAGCAACGATACCAAATACTTGCATCTAGGAATGATCCAGTTCAAAATATGTATAACATCATGGATCGAACAATTAAGCAATCTGCAGAAAGGCACATTTTGGCAACATCAGCAAAGAAACCGCAAAAACTCTCTAATGAAACATTGCAACTTATTAAGGAACGTGAGCAGTTGTGCTTAAAGAAAAATCTCAATGTATCTGAAAAGAACAATCTTAGAATTTTCAGAAAAAACATTAAGAAAAAATCTCAAGAAGAAATACAAAATTTTAACGAAAACTGTTTAAAAAACATAATACAAGAAACAAAATCAATTAAAAAAGCAAATGCGTCATTACAACCTCATAAAGAATGGATCGTTGCCTTATCCGATAATGTTAGCAGGATTCATAATAGAAAAGACATCAACAAGATAGCAACAAACTTTTATAGCAATCTATACAAAACACAACTAAACAGTTCTGATGTTCATTCACTTCTAGATGCTAGGATCAGCACTGAATGGCAAGAAGAAGAGCAACAGTTTCCAAATTTTCTTAACAGTGAAATCGAGAATGCAATTCAAAATTTAAAAAACGAGAAATGTTATGGAAGTGATGGAATTGCTGCAGAGTATTTAAAGTACGCAAAATGTTCATTGGCCAACTGGTTGAAAGATGTTTTCAATCAGGTTTTGGTCACCGAGGAAATTCCAGACCAATGGAAAAAATCCGAAATAATTCTCATCCACAAAAAAGGGAAGATAGATGATGTTAATAACTATAGGCCCATTAGCATAATATCGTGCGTTTATAAAGTCTTTGCAAAATGCCTATTTAATCGAATGAAAGGAAGTTTAGAATTCAATCAACCTTTTGAGCAAGCTGGATTCAGGTCTGGGTTCTCAACAATCGACCATCTTCAGACAATTAGCCAAATCATAGAAAAATCTAAAGAGTATAAAATAACTCTATATTTAGCATTTATTGATTTCGCCAAAGCGTTTGATACAATTGATTTATATGGCAAGCGTTAATCAAACAAGGTGTGGAGCCGAAAATTGTTCGTATCCTTCAAAAAATGTACAGTGATAGTATTGCATGCATTAAAACTGAAAGTATTGGGCCAATATTTCAAACAACACGTGGAGTAAGGCAAGGTGACCCACTTTCACCAGCACTTTTTTCCGCAACCTTGGAAGAAATTTTCCGAAAATTGAAATGGGAAAAGAATGGCCTCAATATAAATGGTAAATACTTATCGAATCTAAGATTTGCATATGACATTGTTTTAATCGCCACAACCAAAAATGAATTGCAAACTATGTTAAATGAGTTGAGTGTAGAATGTAAAAAAGTAGGTTTATCCACAAATCGACAAAAAACCAAAATAATGTCTAATGGCAATCATTACGAAATTAAAATTGAAGATACCATTTTAGAATACGTAGAAGACTATACTTATTTGGGTCAAATAATATCATTCACCGATAAAGACAAGAAAAATGTTAACCAAAGAATTACAAACGCTTGGCGACAATTTTGGAATGTGAAGAATCTGCTGGATCTAAACATTTCGACACAAACACGAAAATGCATTTTTGACTCAACTATTCTTCCAGTTCTAACATATGGTTGCCAAACATGGCAATCTACAAGAATCCTCGAAAATAAACTTCAATCCTGTCAAAGAGCCATGGAAAGATCGATTCTGAATGTGAGATTATCTCAAAGGATTAATCATGAAAATTTAAGAAGCCAAACAAAATTTGAAGATGTTCTACACAAAACAAGAAAATTGAAATGGGATTGGGCTGGACACGTATTTCGGACGTCAGATGATCGATGGACCAAAACGACAGCAGAGTGGACTCCACTAAATAAGAAAAGAAGCGTTGGAAGACAATTCAAGCGGTGGAGAGATGAAATCCAAACTTTTTGTCCAAACTACTGGAGAGAGGCCTTAGACCGACGATTGTGGAAGATGAAGGGGGAGGCTTATACTCATCAAACTTATCGAAAACCCGTTTTCATATATCACTTATATATACATAAAAAAAAAAAAAAAAAAAAAGTTAACTTTTAAGAGTGAATAAAGCTTGAATAATAATTACTATCAATATGTCTTTTATTGAATTGAATTTAAAAATAAAATTATATAAAGGGAAGTACTTAAAAATTCACTTCATTTGCTTTTATACTTTATAAACATGTCCATTGGGGCTCATGAGATTTATAAATAACTGAAAAATTTAAAAAAAAACCGACGATTTGTGGTGAAAATCATTAAGTTGCATTAGTGTTAGTGTGGTAAATCTGACTAGTGCAACTTTATGACATTCACGAAGGTCGGCTCTTGGACGGTGTTCACATTGGACTGAAAAACTGGATTTTATTTTGACGTTTCAGTATTTACATCTTCCTTTAGTGAAGAAGTGGGAGCGAGATGTGAATACTGAAACGTAAAAAAAAATCCAGTTTTTCAATCCATGTGAACACCGTCTTGTAGGTTAATCAGTTTGACAGCCGAGGATTCCCATCTTTATATTGTTTATCTATGTCGCGAACAGCTTTGGGCTAAAAATTTGGTAGATTTGGGTAGAATTTGTAGTTTTGTGCAGAGAATATCAACTACCAAGAAGCCAATCTTTCGCAAGTTTCACCCTCCAAAGCCCATTTGTTTACATTTTTGTATGTCTAATTTCATTTCGTGTCGATGAATAGATGTGAATTGCAACAACAATGTAAAGCGGTGAGATTTATTTGTTTTGACAGCTCAGTTTTTTTTTCTTTGAAATTGGAAAATGGTTTTGCGAATTTTACTTCGGCTGTTTACAAAAACATCGTTGTGAAATTGTTTAATTAATTCGAAGTACACACACAATTGTAATTGTTAGTTAATATTCATCCACAATTATAATAAAATACAAAAATGAATCCATTAAATGTCTTCAATCACTCTGATTTCAATCCATCTTCAATGCATCTTGCATATTATACAGGGTTGCCCTTTCTTCATTGATATTAGGTGGGTTTTTATTATCTGCTGTCGGGATTAGGGTATTAATCTGGATTTAACTTAAGTACAAAAAAGAAATAGTGAGGAGTTTTCAAAATCGTTTTTGTAGCACGTCTTAAAAGTTAATTCAGCCCTCTTTTGGAGATAATAAAACAGCAATAGCTATTTTTTATTTATTTTTTAATTTCAGCGTTTGGTTTTGAGTGTTTAGTAGCAGTATCGAACACTTATTACTGAAATTATACTTCATAATATAAAAGAAATTAAATAGTTTTAACAAATTCACTAACTTTTTTTTAAGTTTTAAGTTGGATAATTATTTTTTTTCATGATTATGAAACAACTTAATCAGAAAAATTGATTCGAGAATGGTTTTTAAGAAATTATAGCATGACCTTGTAGCTGTTGTCGTATTCTTTAGTTATTTTTATTTTAAATAAATTTTGTCGTAAAATTCAAAAAGTTAATTAAACGAAAATAAAGAGCATGACATTGCAAGTTGCAAGTTAGTGGTGCCGTTGATTTTTTTAAAGAAAGTCATTACTCACTCTTATCTAAAAGCGAATAAATAATTCCCCCCTCCCATACGATTTTTTTTTAAATATCATTTCATAAATTATCCTGCATGAAATAGGGAATACCATGTATTTGGTTTTGTTTTGACATCTAATTGACAGACCGAGGTGAATAATTCTGAGCACGGAATGTGTTCAACAAATAGAAACCCAACTAGGGCCAGGTTCACATTAGGTGTGTTTTTTTCATTGTCTGAATGGGCTTGGACAAAAAAACGACGTCGGGGATAAACAATGCTCCGTGGTTCAAAATTTTTAATTCATCAATTTCTGTGGATCTACTGGGTTTTAATGATGATTTAGGTTTCATGTAAGTTACAAAAGCCACTTACATGCTTGAACCACCCTCAGTTAAACCACAAAATCAGTGAGCTAAAAGCGCGGAGCTATGGATCAAAACATTAACCCCGTTTAATTAATACAAACACATATCGTTAAATAAATAAGTAGATAGAAATAATAGATTAACTAATAAATAAATACAAACCTAAAACATTTTGGCTTACAGTAAAGAGAAATAATAGAAATATGCTCGGGTGCCAAACTGAATTAAAATTATAAAATGGCTAGTTATAGCTTCTAGCGTGACCATGTTTACTAATACAATCAAATAGAAATGAAGTAAAACGAACTAAAAGCTCTCCTAAGCCAACGCGAATGAAGAGCGACGATGAATTTTTGTTGTTGTTCAGCGTTGTGTATGTATGATTCGCTGCGAATCAATCGACATTCGTGTTGGTTTTGGAGAGGTAATACTACGTTTTCGTTAGACCAAATGAGGAAATTTCGTTGAAAATTTTCAAAATTGATACGAAATCATCTCATTTTCCACACAAATTCAAATTTCAAAATGAGATAATTTCAGCCAAACTTGCACGCAATTTTGTAGGAAATTAAGTCAAAACCTAACGAACACATTCAATTGGGCACATTTTGAAGAGCTCTGATAAGATTTTGTACGAAAATGTTTATGCTTAATTAAAAAATCAACAATAAAAAGCGATTAACAGGCAGGGTTGAAACTCAAAAAATGAAATGAGCTGTCAAAAGAAACACCAAATTACAGATGAAAACCCTTTTTCTGTAATTTGCAATATTAACTCATTTGGGCTCTTATGAAAACGTTTAAATATGCATTATATGAATATTATTATTATTAATAACCAATTGATTAAAAAACTATAGGGCTCATTCTAGAGTTATTTAATCCAATATTCAGTAATTTTAACTCATTAATTACAGCTGGTTAACTGCTGCTCGACGATTTTGAGGCATTTAGTTGGATGCCATAATACACTTGGATCTTGAACCGTTGTTAAACCAAAATAAATATGCCATCATCCACTCAGCTAACAATTTCATTCCTATATTCATCCATAGATGCTTTTTTGTTTTCAACCATCACACTCATTAAGGCATTGCATTAAATCAGGATCACTTTTATCTTGAATTTTCGTTTATGAAATAGGCTTGCTCAACTAACAAATTTCGCTTCTATATTTATCCATAGATGAATCTAGCATTCATTCAATCTACGCATAAAAGCATTGCATAAAACTCCATAGAGTGAAATTGTGACCATTTTTCACTCCTATTGAACCTTTATGGAGTTAATTATAAGAGTTTTAAAGAAGTTAACATTAAATAAAATTAAAAAAATCTTGTTCGTAAGTTCAGGAATCGAACACGTGTCCCCCTGATATTAATAAATAGAGGAAGAATAGATTAATTAATTAATTAATACTAACCTAAAACATTGAAAATAATAAGAAATATATGTGCTCAGATGCCAAACTAAATATATCTGAAATATAAAATGGCCGATTATAACTTGGCATCACTATATTCACTAATACAAGCAATAAAGAAACAAACATTACATAAAGATAGTAAAATAATTTTACGGGATGACTATTGAAGCGAAAGTATCTTGGATACTTCATAAGAGCATTATGGAAACATTGATACATCGTTTCTATCAAGCTGATATAATTTACACCAGGTATTGCATAAGGTATTTACTTTCTGTCAGAGGGCTAAATGGAGCGTTATAATGCGAAGCATTTTGTTAGTTGGGTTGAGACTTTAAACACTGTTAAACCTCAGTGAAGTCAGCGAGCTAAAAATTTCTGAACCACGAATCAAAATTTTAACTACCATTCTCCATACAAATGACTTTAAATGCAGAGATGTACGTGGACAAAAACATTACGACTATTACTACGTTTACAAGCAGGATCAAGAGCTCGAGTTGCAATAGGGTCGAATATTTGACCCACGTTTTTCGTCACTTGAGCTTAGAGTTAAGTTAAATGGTAATGAGATTCTAGAAAAATTATTGACAATTATGTATTTTTTCAATGCAATTAAATTAACACTAGTACTTACTACATCTGTCTATTAAAGCAAAACTATATTTGCTCACAAACAAGCAAATAAAAAGACCATAATGCAATATCTGTAAGACTAACTCCTTGACACAGGTTTTTCGCAACAAATTTCGACTCGATTCCGCTCCCCGAACGAGATCTAGTCAAATCAAGCTCATTTCAACTCGAACCAGGCTTACAAGGAGTTGACGCGAGCTTCAAGCTGGTTTAACAACACATATCTTGGGAAAGTCTTATTATTTGATCAGTTAAGTTTGCCTGGAGTCCCATCATATCACGATCTGATCTTTCTGACATATGACATTTGTTTTAATGAACTCCCAGTTCCTGAATGTTCCAGCTATATGGACTATAAAAATATCTGTATGAATGAGCTTATTCATGATTGTGTGACTTTACCTTGGAACTTATGTTGGAGTTTACCTACTGTGGATGACAAAGTTGAAGTATTCGAATCTCTTGTTTTAACATTACTTGAAAATCATGTTCCAATAAAAACAGTTACCTCAATTGATTCTCGTGTTCCTTGGTTCAGCAACGTTATAAAAAGGCTTATTAAAGATAGGGATAGGAGTTATTCACGCTGGAGAAGATACAAAAGTGATATAAATTTGAGAGCTTTCAAAATGGCTAGAAATACTGTTGTTTATCAAGTAAAAAGAGCAAAGGCACAATATTACTATTCAAAACTCAATGTTAATCTTCCTAGTAGTCTTTTGTGGAAAAATATTAAAAGATGTGGTATTCAGAGTAAATCTAATAAAAACGTTTGCATGATTGACCCTAATCATATAAACAACTATTTTCTATCACATGGTTCCTCCTCTCAAGGTGACATGAGTCAATCAACCGATTTTAATTCAATGACCACTTCTGATAGAAGAACTGATATTCCACTCTTGGAATTCTGTTGTGTTCCAGAAGTTGATGTCCTTAAAGCGGTGAATAGTATCAAATCAAATGCTATTGGTATCGATGGAGTTCCGCTTAGGTTTATTAAGCTTATTTTGCCTCACATTTTATACACCCTTACACATATTATGAATTCCTGCATAACAACATCTAAATTTCCAGCATCTTGGAAAAGGGCAAAGGTAACTCCTGTACCAAAAAATTCTAAATGTAAGGGTGCTGAAGGTTACAGACCTATCAGTATTCTACCTTGCTTCTCCAAGATTTTGGAAATTATCATTCGAAACCAAATAAATGCTCATGTTACTGAACACAAATTGCTTTCTAATGCTCAGTCTGGGTTTAGATCTAAGCACAGTTGTGTAACCGCGACGATAAAAACTCTCGATGATATAAGGATTGAATTTGATAAAAATAATCTCACTATATTATGCCTTTTGGATTTCTCTAAGGCTTTCGATAGCGTAAACCATGAAATACTTTGTAATAAGCTTGGCAATTTGTTTGGTTTAAGTCATCTATCAACCATGCTCATAAAAAGCTATTTGTCGGAAAGGACCCAAATTGTAAACTTGGGCAATGAAAGTTCGGATCCCTTGTCTATTAAAACAGGTGTTCCACAAGGATCGATTTTGGGACCCCTATTATTTTCATTATTTATAAATGATTTGCCCAAAGTCTGCAAAAGCGTGTCGATGCATATTTTTGCAGATGATGCTCAGATATACCGTTCCTGTCGAAGTGGCCTTTCTGAAGACTGTTAATTCCGAATTAATGAAGATTTACAGGAAATCGCTATTTGGGCTTTATCTATTAAACTTATCCTTAACCCAGATAAGACAAAAAGTATAGTCTTTTCCAAGCATAAAATCGATACCTCGTACTTGCCTCCCATTTCCCTATCTTTTAAAATTATACCATATCTAACCACAACTAAAAGCATAGGAATATATTTAAATTCTCAACTATCTGGTGCTGATAACGTGAATTACATTACAAAATCGATTTATGGCGGTGTGAGGCAGCTTAATGTCTCATCTAAGTTTACACCTCAAGCCACTAGGATGAGACTTGCCAAAACCTTATTATTACCGATAATTAACTATAGTGCAGCAGTCTACAGTTGTCTTGATTCAGTTTCAATGAGAAAATTGCAAGTAGCTTATAACACAATTGTGTGATATGTGTTTGCCTTGCGACGATTTGACCATGTATCTTTATTTAGTAAGCAAATAACGGGGCTTTCGCTTAAAGAGTTTTTAAACTGTAGAAGTTGTATTTTACTTTTCAATGTAATCAGGAATAAAGAACCAGAGTATCTCTACGAAAAGATTAATTTTGCTGCATCTAGTAGAACAAGTAATATCATCGTACCAAATTATAACTACTTAGAAAGCAAGAGATTATTTTTCTTTCATTCGATTAAGTTATGGAACTCTTTACCGTTCGCGATTCGAAATTGCAGGACCCAACAAAGTTTGAAAAAATCAATATATGAATATGTTAAGACCAGCAATAATAATAGCTTTTTTTCATAGGAAAGCTCTAGGTCTAGCTCTTCGTTTCTTCATTCTATATTTCTAATATATATTTTTTTTCCTTACTCTTCTAACTTCTTTATCCTGTCCTGCTTTTATCTTTCTCTTTTAGGTATCCTTTTTTAATTAATTTGTGATTTTAAATCAATTATTTTGTATGCTATGAATTAAAATTAAATTGTAATAAACAATCTTGACCTCTGTAATTAATATATAAAATTAAGTACTCGTAATAAGAATTATATTCTTTTTGTACTACCTCATTTTGAATTAAATAAATAAATAAAAATAAATATGTAAGCGTAGTATATATGACAAAATTCTAGTTTGTGAATATCTTACTACAATTTACATTTAAAAAAAAACCACAACTTACTATTTTCATAAGGTCCGGTGAGCACTTAATATATAATTTCTACCTTTTTTATACTTTTTGAACAAGCCCATTGCAGCCCAAGTGAATTTGAAAATAACGGAAGATTTTCAAAAATAACCGACATTGACCTACTTTGAAATCGACTTCCAGCATCGCGTTCCACAGTCTCGCAAAGCAAATTTCCGAATGAGTCCACCGAGAGATATTTATTGAGATGAGATCTTAGGTAGATAATACCTGTTAATAGAGAATAAAATAGAATAGAATAGAAAGAGCAGAGGTTAAGTGACATACAAAACGACGACATGATACCGTATTGTTCCCAACTGGGAACAAATAAATGCATGCACTATAATTGGCACTTGATAAGTAATGAGAGATATGCACTAAGAAATGCTAGAAATTGTCGGTTACCTTAATATAGGAGAGCCCAAACACAAAACCTTCTTCTTTATAAAGGGTCCAGTTGTTCAACCGTCTTCAAACTGATGTTAAAAATTTAGTCAACTTAAAAACATTTAAATCTAGAATCAACTTCTTATTAAAAACAAATATGTTAATAGAGTTAAGAGTTTTCCAAACTAATAAAAACAAATTTAAAAAAAAACAAGTTTGACACAATGTCATTTACACACATGACGTAAAATTAGTTATTTTTTTGGCCGAAATTCGACGGCAGCTCTTATGTCGTTAAGGAGCAGCTGAACCCCTTTCTATAAGGGTTTTGTATGGAAATAACATACGACCACTGATCTCTATATACACTGGATAGTGTATTCCTTATAATGTATAAAAGTTTTTTTGCTTCCATTTGAAGATGACAATTAGGTGGTCGGCTTCATAATTTGACGTCTAGATTAACACAAAAAAAACCACTGATCTCTATAATACACTGGATAGCGTATCGACATAAGAAAGTTGCTTCCATTTGAAGAATTGTTATATTATGAAGCTGACCACTTTTTTGTATAACAATATGACTGTATAACAATTTAAACAAAATAATCCACTATGAAGACGTCAAATTTCCATTCGTTGCTTCCCCCCCAAAATCTCTTTGCTAACAATGTTGTTTGTAATTTTATTTCATTCACAAATGGTTAAATGAAACGGAATTACAAATGTAAAGAGTTTGACAAGGAGGTAAAATCTTAAAAAACACAGACTATGTAATCGCACTCTCCTCATCACATAGTCTGTGTTTTTTAAGATTTTACCTCCTTGTCACACTCCTTACATTTGTAGTTCCGTTTCATTTAACCATTTGTGAATGAAATAAAATTACAAACAACATTGTTAGCAAAGAGATTTGGGAATTTGACGTCTTCATAGTGGATTATTTTGTATAAATTGTTATACAGTCATATTGTTATACAAAAAAGTGGTCAGCTTCATAATAAAACAATTCTTCAAATGGAGCAACTTTCTTATGTCGTAACATCCAGTGTATTTAGAGATCAGTGTGGAGTACACGAACAGACTTATTGTTTATCTATGGTGTGATGTGTTGAGTTTCATAAAGTTAAAAAAAAAAAAAACAAAACAATATTCAATTAAAGTGTTGCTTTGGCTCAGTGTTGCCTCAAACAAAAACCGCTTTAATACAAATATTCCATATCTTAAAAATATTGGTTCATCAGATACTAATCAAAACTGAAAAAATGGAATAAACTACAAAATTGAATACTTGTTGCAGAAACTGCTACCTTCCTATTATTTCTTAAGAAATCATGGATGTTGCTTGTGTAATCGACACTCAACTTGGCGATAATTTGGAAGGTCGAATTTGTGCCTTAGCAGAAGTTAAACAAATCTGTGCTGCTCTCAACGTAAATTTTCAAAGAGTTCAGGTGAGATAAATCAAATGTATTATTTTCATTGTTTTGTAGAGCTAAAAAAAAACGTAAACTAGATATCCCCAATTATCGTAAGCAAAATTGGTCTAAGTCAAAAACAACTACAGAAGACGATTTTTTGGGTTTGAATTATTGACTATCCCTAATTGTTAAATTAGCCTATCATGTCACGAAAAATAGGAACGGATTAATGCCAATTTAAATTTTATCTCCTGTGTATTTATCTCATGTACAATTTTCTGCATTTCTTTCAATGTCTTGCAGTAATCTGCACTTAGTGAATTATGCCCTAAAGAAACTAGCCAAAAAATAGAAACACGCAGAACAATATATAAATCCCTAAAATTTTAAATTTGAAACATTTGTTCCAAGTTTCATTCATTTTCATAGGGTTTTCGGTAATATTTTACCTGTTGTACTTTGAAAATAAGTCATCATTACATAAAAAGAGCCATATTTTTTTGTGGGTAGTTGTATCATTTTGGATTTATTCTTATTATTCTCAGAATTAAAAGCTACTTCAAAAACATTTGTTTATGATTAGAGAGTACCAAAGCAAGTATTTCAGTTTGATTGACTTCCAACTTATTTCCCATTCCACTTCTTCAAATACATCTACACAAAAAGCCAATGCGTTGATTTTGAAGTTCTTTTTATATGATATAGACAGTGAGTGCAATTCAACGTCGATACCAATTTTAACATTTCATGAATGACTTTCGATTCGCCAAGTCAAACGATCAAATGTCACTATGTGGAATTACCGTTTGCAACTCGCATGAATTAAGTTCGCCCAAATGACTAAAATTTGGAAAACTTGAATGTCACTCAATGCCTTAGGCAAACATTCGCCTATATCGTCGATGCCGAACTGTAATTCTGTGTGATTTTGAACAAAATCGAAGTTTTAATTTTTGAAAAGTCGAACGTTCGAGTTGAGTCGAACGTTAGACTCGGCGAATTGCAAGTCATAATAGAGGCCTAAGCTAATTTTCGAACAATTTCGACCAAGCTGAATTTTGGTGGAAGTCTTTGTTTTGACGTACTTTCCTAAAAAGTACCCTTAGTTTGAACCGGGGAAACATTTTTACGGGACGGAAAAGGGTAAAATACAGTTTTTTCTTTTTTTCTTAAAATCTGATGCTACTACGAAAATAATATTTTTTCTGTTGAATTTTGTAAGCTAAAATAGAGATTCGCTAATATTTTTAACTTCAAGATTAATAAACTTACTTAGTTCGTAAATCGCTAATATTTTAATAATTTTAGTGTCTAAATGTAATTCTTTCATGCTTTTGTTGGAAAATAAAATTCAATTGAATTTTTGAAAAAAAAACTAAACCATTTTTTCAAGATTACTCCCGGCACAACAAAAGCATGGGTTGATAATGAGTAGATGCAGCCAAACATTTATGAAATACTAATTTTTTTGACTTAAGTTATTCCCCGATTTTTTCGGAATCGACTTTATGAAAAAAACTATGTTAATATTTTTTTTATAGAACTACATGAGCTAAAATAGTTAATTATTTGTTTTGTCATTTTTTGACTCACAAAATTTGTTTAAATAAAAGATTACGATGTTTACAGATGACTCAATCAACTTTCGAGTTGATTTCAAATCCAATGTTGAGCGGGCAGTTGTTGAAAAAAGCCCTATGGGATGTGGGATCTATCTTGCCCTATTTGGGTGGGAAGGGCAATTTTCTTAAAAAAATACTTAAAATTGAAAAAAACATTTAGAAATTAGGGTGATACTTAAAATTAATATACTTACTAGGGTGGTCCTTATATTGGGTTTTTTTTTTGAAATTCTGAGATGGATAGGCATCAAATGGCTCTACATAGAAAATACATTTTTTTTTCTAATCTTTTCAGATTTTTATTTCACCCCCCTGGTCTCTCTATTTTCACTTTAAGGTAGTAGTTATGGGTCTAGGGTGAATCTTATAATAAACGAAAAAATAATCTGAGGGTATATATTAGATTTAGACGAGAAAAATTGTATCGGTGAAGGGGTGTATTTCCATCGGTTTAGGTGGGAGGGGTAATTTTCTCAAAATTTGGTTCAAAACAAAAAAAATATTTAAAAAAAACGGGAACACTTACAATGCCACGCATTAGCTTTTTTAAAGCTACAATTCCATTCTACAACATGATTCCTAAATAAAGTTTTTATTTTAAATAGTTTTGGAAAAAATAATTTTCAAATTTAAAAATAAAAATAAAAAAATATATTATTTTAAGATTAAAATAATTTTTTCAAGATTAAAATAATTTTTTTTCACAAACTATTCAAAATAAAATAAATAAAATTAATAATTTCTTTCTGTTTTTAGCCAAATTTCTAGAAAATTACCCCTCCCGTCTGAACGGGGGGAAATAGACCCCCATTCCGGTACAATTTTTTTCTCGTCTGAATCTAATCTATACATTCTGATTTATTTTCGCGTGTTTTAAGAATAATCCTTACACCATAATTAGTACCTTAAAGTGAAAATAGGGTGACCAGGGGGGGTGAAATAAAAATCTGAAAAAATTAGGGAAATTGTTTTTCAAAGTTTTGAATCGAATGAAGGCTATCCAAGACTATGTCAAATTTAAGTACCACCCTAATACTTACAATTAAGTATTGCAGATTGCAAAGCTTAAAGTCTGTTCATCTTGTTTTTAAATCAAGTTTTTGAAAAAAAGTAATTTCAAACTCAAAATTTCGAAAAAAAAATACGTAGATGCATCTTGTATTGCAGTCTTCCAAGAGATAAATTTTCCTCCTCGGCATCAAAGATGCTCAAAGATAATGAGACATTTTTAGTTTTTCTTCAATTTGTTTAACTTTATTTTACCTTGTAATTATTTTTATTTTATATGCTTTTTACTTTCAAATATGAGAAAATACAAAGTTTACCAACTTGGTTCCAAGTAACTTTATTGAATAAATAAAAACTTTAAACCTGAACTTCCTCTTTTTGAACTTAGTTCTCCTTGGTGGCATATTGATTGAATTTTTCCAAAATGTTTTTTTTCTTATGCATTGTTAAGACTATGTTGCACAATTCACTTACATTTGCTTTTCTGTACTGTTATATCTGCTTTACATCTGTTTTCCTTTGCAAACCTTCCGTTAAAGAATTTTGCCTATAATTTATTCTACTGTCAATTGTTTTAAAGTTGAGCTTATTAGTCAGTTTTATTTAGATGAATCTAGGATAATAGGCCAGGAGAATATATGTATGTACCTTTGGTAATGGTTTTCATTGTTTAAATTTATGGACAAAGATTATTATATTTGTTCTTAAACAAGAAGATAATAATAAGATCCCGTTGGGTTATTGTTGTAAAAATCTATATTTGATGGTTTTGTGTAATCCTCCTTTTAGAAACCAAAATAAAATAGTTTATACAAATTTCAAGTTTCACTTCTGTTTTACGATTTTTTCCAATGCAAATCAAAAGTTGAAACTAACATTAGCAATTGTCAGCTTTCACAAAAATTCCAAGGATATTTTAGAAACTGCAACTTGATTAACTTTAGAATTTTAGCCGCAAGCCCAGGCGTCGAATCGGCTAATGTGATTTGTGAATATTGTGCTGTTACTGTTAAATATCACAAATACCCTTAGCCGATTCCAGGCAATATACGATTTAACATGGGCAAAATTGCAACAGAAGCTGTTTTAATTGATTTATGATCATTTTTCACTATGGAATGACATCCAAAATCAAGCAAAATCCCTCACCCCGAAAAACGGTTTATTGGTCTGTTGTTTTTGGTTGTTATTTTAATTATGCTGTGATTGTTTCCTTTTAATTATGTTTTGTTATCAGCATAACATTTCAAACGACACTAACCTTATTAAATGCAGAAACATTACTCGATCGAATGGGCGAGTTGCATCATTTAAAATAACAGTTCCTAAGCCAATGTTTAATTTATTGATTTCTCCAACATCATGGCCCGTCAACACTTTTATTCAGGAATTTGTTAACAGAAATGCACAAGATTTAAATATCAACTCAAACAATATCAACTCAAATACTGCCTCAAAAAACTGATTTGTTTGTCCCTTTACTATCAAAATGTCTTCGTTCCAAGACCTGTGATGTATTTTTAATGTCGCAAAAACTTCCTTTCGGTGTTTTTGCTCTAAGTGAAACAAATCTAAATTGTAATTTTAATAATAATGAGTTATTTACGTCAGATTTTAATGTTTATCGGAAAGATGGTCTTTCGAACGAGGGGAAACCTACTGAGCGAGGGGTTCTTATAGCTGTTCACTCCAATTATGATAGTTCTTTATTTAACATCCCTAATACCGAAAATGTCGAATTGATTTGTGTGAAAATCAAAGTCAAACTAAAAAGTATCTACAGTGCTGTGCGAAACATTTGCAACAAAAAAAAGCTGATGGTTCCATGTCATACAAATTGTCTAAAAAAGCAAACAGCAAACTTCTTTGTACAGTTTTGAAAACCTTATTATAACAGTTTATCACTGTAGAAAACAAAATATAATATTATTCACTCAAACAAAAATAAATTGATATAATCTCAAAAATAAGGGATATTTTGTCGTGCAAAACATTTGCAACTTCAAGCAATGTCTTAAAATTTTTTTATAGTATCTCACCTCTTGGTCTCCTGACATGTTGCCTTCAATCCGATCCGTGCATGATGAATTTCATTCATCAACAAGACTGTTTTCTGATGAATCTACATTCAACATGCACGCATCGAATGGAAGGCGAAATGTCAGGAGACCAAGAGGAGAGATACGAGTACTATAAGTTCAAAGTATACTAGGGAAACAGTTGTGGCCCTGTTACGGCCTGGGTCTGCTTTTCTGGCCAAGGAATGTGAATAATTCGACTACTGGAGAGAAGAATGAACTATAAAATTCCAAAAAAAAAAAAAAAACCATTATGCCTTACTTCGATTGGGAAGTACCACTTTCCTGGACTTTCCAAGATGACAATACCCCAAGTATTAGACGAGGTAGGCTACAATTTTGGCTTTCATAGAAAAAGTCATGTTTTTGCAATGGCTTACGCAGTCTCCAGACCTTAACCCTTTAGAAAACTTGTGGGAGCTAGTTAAAAAAATAACTTGATGTTAAGTTCTTAAGCGTAAGGGCGATCCTTCTACTGAAATTAATAGGCAGTAAAATGACATACCAGAAAATATTATTTATAACCTCACTGCTTCTATGTCTAGAAAATGTGCAGCTGCGAGAAGAAATAAAGGGTGTGGCGGTCAAATAAAGGGTGATTTTTTAGCTGGTTTGGTTTTGGCAACACTGGTTTTGACAGCTGACGTGTGTTTAGTACCTTGTGTCACTGTCAAACAGCTTCAGTTTGGTTTGCAATTTAACCATGGATCGTCTTACAAATGACCAACGCTTGCAAATTATTGAATTTTACTATCAAAATTCGTGCTCGGTTCGAAATGTTCATCGCGCGCTGCTTCCATTTTATGGTCGGCATTCTCGACCTTCTGAGCAGTCTATTCGGAAGATTGTGACCAAATTTCGCACCAAATTTACTTTGTTGGACATTAAACCACCAACACGTTTACGTACTGTGCGTAGTGAAGAAAATATTGCGGCCGTATCAGCTAGTGTGACAGAAGACCGCGAAATGTCGATTAGGCGCCGTTCCCAGCAGTTAGGCCTTTGTTACAGCACTACGTGGAAAATTTTGCGGAAGAATTTGGGCGTAAAGCCTTTTAAGATACAGCTGGTGCAAGAACTAAAGCCAGCCGACCTACCACAACGCCGAATTTTTGGTGAATGGGCTCTTGGAAAGCTGGCCGAGGATCCGCTTTTTTATCGAAAAATTGTGTTCAGCGATGAGGCTCATTTTTGGTTGAATGGGTACGTAAATAAGCATAATTGCCGCATTTGGAGTGAAGATCAGCCAGAAGCATTGCAACAGCTACCAATGCATCCCGAAAAAGCCACTGTTTGGTGCGGTTTATGGGCCGGCGGCATTATTGGGCCATATTTCTTCAAAGATGATGCGAATCGCAGCGTTACTGTCAATGGTGAACGCTACCGACCGATGATAACAAACTTTTTTTTGCCCGAAATGAAAGTTCTTGACTTGCATGATATGTGATTTCAACAAGACGGTGCCACATGCCACACAGCACGCGAAACAATGGCGCAATTGCGAGGCGAGTTTGGTGAACAGTTAATTTCACGTTTCGGGCCGGTCAATTGGCCGCCTAGATCGTGCGATTTGACACCATTAGATTATTTTTTGTGGGGGTATGTCAAGGCTAATGTCTATAGGGACAAGCCCGCTTCGATTGACGCACTGGAAGCCAACATCCATGCATTCATTCGTGAGATACCGGCCGATATGTGTGATTTTTTAAGAGGTTTAGAACTTAAAAAAAAAAAAAAAAACAAAAAATTCGAAAAAATGAATGAAATATTTATTTGAATCGATAGTTTGAACCTTGCAATTTAATGTTTAAAGATAATTTCATGCAAATGTTGACCTCGGCTGCGTCTCAGGTAGCCCATCCGCTGAGTCCAATTTTGGCATACTCTTTCACACATATCGGCCGGTATCTCACGAATGAATGCATGGATGTTGGCTTCCAGTGCGTCAATCGAAGCGGGCTTGTCCCTATAGACATTAGCCTTGACATACCCCCACAAAAAATAATCTAATGGTGTCAAATCGCACGATCTAGGCGGCCAATTGACCGGCCCGAAACTTGAAATTAACTGTTCACCAAACTCGCCTCGCAATTGCGCCATTGTTTCGCGTGCTGTGTGGCATGTGGCACCGTCTTGTTGAAACCACATATCATGCAAGTCAAGAACTTCCATTTCGGGCAAAAAAAAGTTTGTTATCATCGGTCGGTAGCGTTCACCATTGACAGTAACGCTGCGATTCGCATCATCTTTGAAGAAATATGGCCCAATAATGCCGCCGGCCCATAAACCGCACCAAACAGTGGCTTTTTCGGGATGCATTGGTAGCTGTTGCAATGCTTCTGGCTGATCTTCACTCCAAATGCGGCAATTATGCTTATTTACGTACCCATTCAACCAAAAATGAGCCTCATCGCTGAACACAAGCAGCGCGCGATGAACATTTCGAACCGAGCACGAATTTTGATAGTAAAATTCAATAATTTGCAAGCGTTGTTCATTTGTAAGACGATCCATGGTTAAATTGCAAACCAAACTGAAGCTGTTTGACAGTGACACAAGGTACTAAACACACGTCGGCTGTCAAAACCAGTGTTGCCAAAACCAAACTAGCTAAAAAATCACCCGTTACTTTAACTATTTAAATAATTGCAATAAAACCTCACTAGAATCAATAAATATTATTGTTGATGATGTGGTCCTTAAGATTAATAATCTCAAGGACGATTTCTCATCGGACCCAGATGGTTTGCCAGCAATTGTTTTAAAGAAATGTGCAGCAAATTTGGCCCAGCCTCTTGCTACTCTTTACCAAAAATCTCTTTTTTTAGGGATTTTTCCTTCGATGTGGAAGGATTCCTTCATCATTCCGATCCACAAAAAAGGTTCTAAGGCAGATGTTGCTAACTATAGACCAGTTGTGAAATTATTGTGCATTCCCAAACTTTTTGAAAGTATTGTATTCGACTGTATTTACTTCCATTGTAAATCATTATTTTCCCCCAAACAGCACGGGTTCCTTAAAGCTAAATCTACCACCACTAATTTAACAAAATTTGTTTCCTATACATTAAAAGCAATTGAGAATAAAAGCAAAGTTGATGTTATTGCTACGGACCTAGCAAGGCATTTGACAAAATCTCGCATAAAATTATATCTTTTAAATTAAAGGCTCTAGGATTTCCTCACGGTTTCATTCAATTGATGGACTCATACTTATTGGATCGCAAATATCGGGTTTTGTTTAGGTCTTTAGCATCCGATCCATTCATTGCACAAGTAGCCATCTGGGTCCCATTCTTTTTATCCTCACAATCAATGACGTGGAATCGGTGATTCAGCATTCGGAACTTTTGACGTACGCGGATGATATGAACATTTTAAGAGTAATTTCTTCATCTAGCGATGTTTACCTCTGGAAAATGACCTGAATAATTGTTTTGTCTGGTGTCAAAAAAATAATTTAAAGCTTAATGTCAGTACATGCAAAGCCATCACACATTCCCGTAAAAGTTTACGCTCACCACCACGGGACTATTATATAAATAATGTCCTTGTTTCCAGAGTAACAACCATTCGGGACTTAGGTGTTATTTGTGATAGTGAGCTCAACTTCAGATCCCATTATGACAACATAATTTCTAGGGCTTACTCCGCTCTTGGTTTTGTTAAACGCTGGTCTAAGGAGTTCTCAGATCCCTACGTTACGAAGTCTCTTTATACAACCTTTGTTCGACCTTTACTTGAGTATGCTAGCCAAGTATGGTCCCCCTTTCACCCTGTGCATATAAAACGAATCGAAGCAATACAGCGTAGATTTCTCCGCTTCGCTCTTAGGGGACTCCCATGGGTTGACAACTACAACTAATTTACAATCTCTTGAAAAACGTCGTTCGAACTCAAATATTTTTGATTATAATCACAGGAAGCTCACACAGAAAATGCTTCTTTATGGTTCCTCCTAAACTAGTCTAAATAATGTAGTATAGTAATGAATATTTCAATATTTAATACAAAGAGAAACTGAAACTACTAACTCCACTAAACTAACAAATGCCTTAGCACGCTATTTCCTTTAAATTTTATTATTTTACTATTTTTACTTTTTATATTTTTGACTATTTTATTTTTGATCTGCTTAAGCTTGATCCCATTTTTCAGTTTTTCCTAGCTTTACTTTTTTTTTTAAATATTTTTTCTAACTGCTTGAATTAATCAGACCCTACCTTTTTTCTCATTGATGCTCGCGTCGCGTTTGGAAGGAAGCTGTGTGTTATTCTGGCTTCAGCAAAAAATAATATTTTTTTTTTTTATTTTTCATCTTAACAAATTTTAATGCATAAGTTCCGATATGGCTTGCAATCGAAGTTGCCGTCATACTCGGTGTAAATGGACCCCAGCGCGTGCCGTATCTGGGGGGAAAGAGGCGTGGGATACTTTATTTATTTATGACCCCCACTCCTTTCCAAACTTCATGGAATAGAAAGAAACACTCTCCATTTATAACCCCCTCATTTATGACCTCACCAATTTATTTACATACATATATGTATAACACATCTACTATCAACCTTATTCATAACTCACTCGTTATAATGCCTCTGAACGCGAAAACCTTATTTATAAAATCTAAGCAACGTTACATATACTCGTTATAAGCTAAACGCGTTTGGAGGTTAAATACTGACTACATAAGTATATTTATTTATATATATTATATTAAGAGCCATTTTCTTCACTATATGTCAACTTGACGCAAACTCTCAAGTTGGCCAACTCTAGAGTTGACACAAACTTGAGAGTTGAGTGACAAGTTGAAATTTGTTTTTCTTCACTATTTTAAATCTCAACTCGAGAGTTGAAATTTAAAAGTTAGCCTACTTGTGTTTTTAAAAATTTCCCTGGGAAATTTTTGACAGATAGAGATTTTATGAGAATGAGATTTGATTTTGTTCTGAGCGATTATTTGAAAATTAAAGTTCTGGTTGTTTTTGTGCCTTAAAAAATAAAAATAAATAAATAAATGATGGCCGAAAAAAATAAGTTGCCAAAAGTGGTATATTCTGCAGAGGAAGAAGACTGGCTAGTTGCAAATGCTTTGCAATATAGCCATATAATAGAAAATAAAAAAACTGACGGTGCAACGAAGCGCGATAAGGACAAGGCGTGGGAAAACATTACCAAACAATTCAATCTCGCCCCACCTGGCCAGGTTTGTACAGGTTTAAATTAACTTTACTTTGTAAAGTATATTGTTTTTTTATACTTTAGGAGAGGACTTTGAAGTCATTAAGGGGAAAAGTACGGCAAAATCAAGCAAAATTTAAAAAACAGAGTTTTTTATTTTGCCAAGGACGACAAAGCAACAGGTGGAGGTCCACCAAAACAAAAACTCCCTGCTTTGAGCGAGCCAATCAATGAACTGTTTGCCATACTGATTCCGTCGACGCATGGCCTTTGTGCAGCGACTGGTGATAGCGACTTATCACGAATAGAAAAACCTGCGCCGCTGTCGGAACAATTCGCAATTGTAGTCAATGAAGATAATACCATTCTATAGAGGATGAAATGATTGTTATTGAAAATGAGAAATCTTCTGCCAACAACATGGTTGAAAATCAAAATGAATTCGCAACTCAAGTGATGGAAGAAGCTGTTGAAGACTCTTGGGAGAGAGTCAATCCAGCAAAGTTGCGGATGCCACCGAACCCTTTGCTGACCAGGCGTCGCAAACAAAAACTGGAGGGTGAGATGCTACCTTCTAAAAAGGTGTCCAAATTGGAGGAAGAGCGGATGCAACACCTGATGAAAAAACATGCAATTGAATTGGAAACCCTGGAAATCGAAAGAGAGCGTTACAAAATTGAAAGGGAAAGAGCCCAATTTGACCGCGAACGTGCTATGGTCGAACTGCAGAGGGCCAAAAATTTACTTGAATGCGATGCAGAATTTCATAAGCAAAAAAAGTTTATTTTTAAATTAAGCCGTTTATTTAGTTTTTATAAAAATTATTAAATAGTAAATATTATTTTATTACGTTTTTTTTTAAATTTTGAGTTCTTCATTCTTGGTCTAAAATTGACTGAAAAAAATTTCGAATTCGAGACCTTGGGTTCCTAACCGTTGCCGAAGGTAATTGATGTTGCCTCGTAGATGGAACATTTGTATTACGCAACATATCGTCGAATCCGGGCATTTCCGGTGGAGTTTGTGGTTCCTTTTCATCGATTGCTATGTTGTGAAGGAGGGCACAAGCAATTATAATCGATTGCACGTTTGCAACTCTGCATCTGAGCCCGGTGGCCAATATTGGAAACCGTCTTTTCCAAATTCCATAGGAACGCTCGACACAATTTCGAGTGCGAATCTGAGACTCGTTATATAAATTTTCAACAGGGTTTTTAAACATTTTGAAAAGGTGTTGCCAAGTAACTTGTGTTTGAGTAGCCAGAGACACCAATAATAACGGGTGATTTTTTAGCTGGTTTGGTTTTGGCAACACTGGTTTTGACAGCTGACATGTGTTTAGTACCTTGTGTTACTGTCAAACAGCTTCAGTTTGGTTTGCAATTTAACCATGGATCGTCTTACAAATGAACAACGCTTGCAAATTATTGAATTTTACTATCAAATTCGAAATGTTCATCGCGCGCTGCTTCCATTTTATGGTCGGCATTCTCGACCTTCTGAGCAGTCTATTCGGAAGATTGTGACCAAATTTCGCACCAAATTTACTTTGTTGGACATTAAACCACCAACACGTTTACGTACTGTGCGTAGTGAAGAAAATATTGCGGCCGTATCAGCTAGTGTGACAGAAGACCGCGAAATGTCGATTCGGCGCCGTTCCCAGCAGTTAGGCCTTTGTTACAGCACTACGTGGAAAATTTTGCGGAAGGATTTGGGCGTAAAGCCTTTTAAGATACAGCTGGTGCAAGAACTAAAGCCAGCCGACCTACCACAACGCCGAATTTTTGGTGAATGGGCTCTTGGAAAGCTGGCCGAGGATCCGCTTTTTTATCGAAAAATTGTGTTCAGCGATGAGGCTCATTTTTGGTTGAATGGGTACGTAAATAAGCATAATTGCCGCATTTGGAGTGAAGATCAGCCAGAAGCATTGCAACAGCTACCAATGCATCCCGAAAAAGCCACTGTTTGGTGCGGTTTATGGGCCGGCGGCATTATTGGGCCATATTTCTTCAAAGATGATGCGAATCGCAGCGTTACTATCAATGGTGAACGCTACCGACCGATGATAACAAACTTTTTTTTGCCCGAAATGAAAGTTCTTGACTTGCATGATATGTGATTTCAACAAGACGGTGCCACATGCCACACAGCACGCGAAACAATGGCGCAATTGCGAGGCGAGTTTGGTGAACAGTTAATTTCACGTTTCGGGCCGGTCAATTGGCCGCCTAGATCGTGCGATTTGACACCATTAGATTATTTTTTGTGTGGGTATGTCAAGGCTAATGTCTATAGGGACAAGCCCGCTTCGATTGACGCACTGGAAGCCAACATCCATGCATTCATTTGTGAGATACCGGCCGATATGTGTGAAAGAGTATGCCAAAATTGGACTCAGCGGATGGGCTACCTGAGACGCAGCCGCGGTCAACATTTGCATGAAATTATCTTTAAACATTAAATTGCAAGGTTCAAACTATCGATTCAAATAAATATTTCATTCATTTTTTCGAATTTTTTGTGTTTTTTTTTTTAAAGTTCTAAGCCTCTTAAAAAATCACCCGTTAATAAAGTGCTCAAACTCACCCTCTTCAAATCGTTGCCTCAAAGTTGACGAATTGAAAATGCGTTGATCGTGCGTGCAACCCTGAGAAGAGAATAGAACAGAAAGTCAGGGACAAAACTTTCATTGATTCGTATTTTATATGTAGACCATACCTGCCAACGAGCAACGATATCTATAATTTTCAGGTCTGCAGATGCCACGGTCTGAATATTTATAGAGAACCAACCCTTGCGGTTTCTAAAAAGTTCTGCAATGTTTCCACCAGGCGATTGGATTCTTACATGCGTGCAATCTATTGCCCCAATTGTTCTTGGAAATTTGGCTATATCATAAAATTCTTTTGCTGCTTGCAACCGTTCTCTTCGCGTTTCGGGCATGCGAACAAACTGGGGCGCAAGGTTAGCAATTGCATTTGACACCCGCTTAACAGTGCGATGCACTGTTGAAATACTTACGCCAATAAAATCAGCAATGGCCAACTGAATTGACCCGAGTGCATAATACCTCAGCACAATCAATAATTGGGTAATTGGTCGTAATTCACGCGATCTAGACATATGTAAGTAAGCATAATTTAAACTAGGGAATATTCAAGATTTTTCACTGCGTACCTTATTTCAGAGCAAGGCAAACTACCCTTTATCAATTCCATGAGCAAAATTGTCGTTCGCTTTGAAATACGAAATCGGTAGATAAAATCATGGTCGTCCCATTTTTCGAGACCGACCCGTGGACACATTTTATATTGTCTTCTTTCAATCGCTAACAATTCTTCTTCTTCTTCATCTTCCCTTCCACAAACAGACGATGGATGATTTTCCCAATAATATTTTTCTCGGAACATTTTATTATGAAAATATTTTTATTCAAACCGAAACCGAGAATAGTTTTTGACAGAAGATGCAACAAAATGTATTACAAATTTGATTTTAACAGAAAACTCTCAAGTTTGCTCTCTCAACTTCTACTATTTTCGGAAGTTGAGAAAACCAGCAGTTGATCAACTCGAGAGTTGAGAATCGAAGGTTGAAACTGTCAACTTTGAGTGAAGAAAAACAAAATCACAAGTTGGGAATGAAAATCCTCAAGTTGAGTTCAACTTGTAGTGAAGAAAATGGCTCTAAGTATCCCAGTAGTGAATTTGCTCCGCAATGAAAAATAAAGGTGCATTCCTCATGGAAATCATGTGGCACATTCATTGGGGAAAGGGTCGGCATTGATTTCATTCATCGAATGTCATGCAATAGGTAAGTAGTTTACCGTTCCAGTCGCATCTTGTGCATATAATATTCTCCGATCATCTTCCGGTATTGGCCACAGCAAAACTTCCCTCACAAAACGCAAATACCGAGCCTGAAAGACAACTGCTTCCGAAGTTAATATGGAACCACAAATTCGTACAACGATCCCAAACAGAACTAGATCGGGTACTGGTCACCACTGACTTCTCCGAATTAGAAACAAACCAGGAAATAGAGGAGTTGACGTCTTGTGTAGCTATTGCGGCGAAAGTTTTCCAACCGGACGGAAGGGAAGCATCAACAAAAAACAGCCATGGTATGAGGCAGATTGCCTAAGTGCGAGAAACAATTCTTTTGCTAAATCACGTCTCGCAAAAAATACACCAACCGCTGCCACAAAACTAGCTTACCAAAAAGCAAATAGTATCTGCAAAGAAAAACAAAGACTGTATTGGCAAAACCTCGCACAAGAATTAACAGAAGCAAGGGACAGCCGTGACTTTTGGAAATTAGCTAGAAGATTGAACAGCAGAGAAGTCGCAATTCGCTCTAGAATACAAGTAAAAGCAGATGTCTTAGCAGAATATTTTGAAAACTTGTTAAACCCTCCAGCTAGCTCAAATCATCACTTGTTTGCTTTTCCTTATATAGAAAATATGGAACTTGATGCGATGTTCACACTTCAAGAGGTAAAAGCAGTAACTATCGCTTGTAAGCTAAATAAGCAATACTTCTTAATCGCTTAACGAATTGGATAATGGAAAATGGGCTCCTTAGTGAAACCCTAGCAGGATTTCGCAAAGATTAGCACCGTAGATAACATTTTCACGTTGACAAGCATAGCTAAGATATACCTTTATAAAGGAAAGGAACTATATGCTTTTTTCTTCGTGGATTTCAAGGTAGCTTTTGACTCCATAGATAGAAATGCTCTCTACCTTAAACTAAGCAACGTAGGCTTTTCAACGAAGTTCCTCAAAGTATTACAAAGTATATTTGAGCAAAATAAAACAAACATGGATGCTTACTTAGCGCTTTACTTTTTTTAATATTCCTTGATGACATTACATCCTTTCTACCAGAGGAATTATTTTCAACGGAATAAACATCCAATGTTTAATGTATGCAGATGACATCGTCCTTCTGGCTGAGACGCCAAACATGATGCAACTTATGGCCAAAAAACTACATCAATGTTGCAGCAAATGGAACCTAAAAGTTAACACGAACAAATCAAAAATTATGGTCTTTAAAATGGCCCCGGTAGAAATGCAAGGGTAGAGAAATTGACCTGGGAGGGCGAGGAACTGGAAAAGGTCAAAGAGTATAAGTATCTAGGAGTAATACTGACTCCCAATCTCTCTTTCGAAAAGCGTTTTAAATCCAAGTCGCATGATGCTTAAATGGCCATCAATTGTATTTGGAAATGAATTCTTTGCAACAGTAATGTGGCAATAAGTGTGAAGTACAAACTATTTGAAGCGGTAGTAAGAACAATAATGTGCTATGCTGGTCAGGTTTGGGGGTGTTTTCAGCATGAGGAAGTAGAAAAACTCTTAAAATATTTTCTAAAGAAAATTTTTCGTCTACCAGAAAATTATCCAACGTACATGCTTCATTTGGAGACTGGACTTCCTCCCCTCTACTTATATACGCTCAAACTGCATTTCAACTACATAAGAAAGATCATGCAAAGACTTCCCAAAATAGTAGCATCCAATATTATTCAACGAAAATCTCATTTCATTGGTGAATGGTCAAGACTGCTCTTGGAAAACAACGTGCAAATAGATAGCGGCAGCGCGATAACATGGGAAAAACCATTGGAAACCCTTAGAAACTCTATAAATAAGTCAAAATTTGAATATTCCCGCCAGCGTGACAAAGTGAATCCAGGATCCTATATCGAACGCTGGAGCACAATTTATTAAACAACTATTTTCACGACAGCAAGAGTATTGAAATAATCTCCACAATCTTTAAACTGAGAGGGGAGCTCTTGTACTTAAACTAAATACCGCATCGAAACGACCGAAACAGTGATGCACACTCTGCAACCTGCATGCCGAAGAAAACGTGATCGGAACTTTTCCGATTTTCAACTTCATTAGATGCGCCCACTGGGGCAAAAATAGCCTAACTGTGGATGAACTCAAAATTATTTTAAACAGCGACAACTGGTCAACTCTAGTGAGCTACGTTAAAACTACCTGGAAATATCGTACCCAAATAATAAACGAAACTTTCTGATGAATTTAATCCTACTAATTGTGAGATACTCTTACTTTTCATGTTTAAAAACAATTATTTCATTTCTATTCAATGTTGTATAAAATTTTATATTTTCTCTTTTTTTCGGCTTACGGCTTATGCCATGCTCTAATTGTGAACTATATATCGCGTTTTTCAATAAGAGCGCTACAAAAGTTTTTTTTTTTAAATAACACAAAAATGGTTTTGGATATCAATGAAATTCTTTATTCCTGTAAAAGTTCGTTTGATGCCATTATGTATGGAACTTGATTTCTTTTGCATGACCACCACGGGCACGCTTGCAGAAGTCCAGACGCTGAACCCAATTTTCGATGGGTTTCAAACATAAATCGGCCGATACTGCTGCAATTTTACGTTCGATATTCGTACGAAGTTCATCAATCGTCGCTGGCTTGTTAGCATAGACCATAGACTTGACGTAGCCCCACAGGAAATAGTCTAACGTCTCCAAAATTGATTTCCAATAAATTGATTGTGACATTCGCTATGTGGCTTGTGACGCCGTCCTGTTGGAACCCCATGTCCTCCAAGTCCATATCATCCAATTGGGGCCAAAAATATTCGGTTATCATTGAACGTTAGCGATCCCCATTCACAGTAACGTGCCGGTCTTGATCATCATGGAAGAAGTACGGCCCAATGACGCCGCCGGCCCATAAACCAAACCAAACCGTAATACGTGTGGATTGCTGCCAGACCAATACCGCATAATTTGTTTATTGACGAAGCCATTCAGCCAGAAATGAGCCTTATCGCTGAAGATGATTTTTCGATGAAAATATGAATCATTTTCAAGTTGTTGCTCAGCCCAATTCACGAACATACGACGCTTCTGGTGGCCAAGCGGCTTCAGTTCTTTCGTCAATTTAATCTTGTAAGGATGTAGGCCAAAATCTTTTCGCAAAATTCTCCAATTCTCTTCTTCCACTAGACGCTCAATTGTTGATCTGCTAGGCAGATTATTACGACCATAAATTGGACGTAGCGCTCTTAACGTTGAGGCCACTGACTCCGAATTTCGGTAGTAAATTTTAATAATTTCGACTCGTTGTTGGCTCGTATATCTTTCCATCATGAAATGGCAAACCTTACTGAAGAGAAATGTGAAAAGAGCGGCAAGAAATATGGCGTCGTTTGCTGTCCCTGTTGCTCTACTTTTGTAGCGTCCCTGTTGAAAAACCCTTTATGTATGTATGAAATTGAAATAAATATTGAATAAAGATCACATCTTACTAAAACTAAACTTATATTCATATGCATTTTGTGATCGAAAAAAATAGTCATCTATTTATCAAAAAAATTTCAATCGTGGTAATACTGGTTTTCTGTGTTGTTTTAGTGCGAAGCATTAGCTCTTCAATATTTTAATTTGTTTTAATAGATTTATCTACTTTTAAATCATAGTGAATGCTTTTTATCAAATCTAATGTGAATGCCTTCATAGTGTTGTATTTGAGGTCCGTCAAGCTGCGTCCACCACAATTGAAATTCAAAAATGTAATGATGGAATAATTTGATGCTAATTTGATGCTAATTTAGTACCGCAATCCCGCCCTGGTACTAAATTCCCTTCCTCATCAAACTGGTGGGGGACCCAGCTTGACGTCAAGCTGCGTCCACCATACATTAATAGACAAATTTTCGAAAAACTAATGATGCAATAATATAATTTGATGCTAATTTTGGGCTCTTGAAATGGCGGAATTTCAAATGCCTCAAGTCTATCCTTATCACTTAAAAACAGCTTGTTATCAAGCCAGCTGTGTAGACTTTTTACCACAACAATTTTCTATATATTTTGTTTTCGTTTTCTTCTTTAAATTGTATGTCGCTGATTTCAAAGATTTTATGTATTAAGTTTTTCGCTGTGTTTATTTTTTGAGTCATTGGTTGGGTGGAATGAAAGTTTATAAGCCGTCCAGATGATGTTGGTTTTGAGTACCAGTTGAATGTTGTTTTTTGATTATTCCGAATAAGTTATGGTAATTGTTTGTTGTTTTCTATTTCTATTGTAAATTGGATTTTCGTGTGGTATTGATTTAATGTTTTTAAGATTTTTTCTTGGTCTTTTTGTTGGATTATAGCAAAAATGTCGTCCACATATTTGGCAATAAATTTGATTTCGATCTTTTCTTTTTTCAATTCTTCGAAGGCGTTATCAAGAAGGTCGTCTAAAACTATGTCCGCAATTGTGGGTGAAAGGGGATTCCCCATGGGCATGCCAAATGTTTGATGGTAGAGCACATTGTTGAATTCAAAATAATTATTGTCTTTCAAACAAAACTCCAAAATCTTCAAATATTGTCGCTTGGGTATATTGGTTTGGTGTTGTAATTGGTCCCATTTTTTCATTATTATCTTAATGGCCAGATAACTTGGTATATTGGTGAAAAGCGAGACTGCGTCAAATGATACAAAAATGTGACCTTCTTCAAGTACAACATATTTCAATTTTTCTTTCAACTCAAAAGAGTTTTTTATGTTGTATTTTTCAGAGATGGTACTTCTCAACGTTTGTCCAATGAACTTGGACAGTTGGTAGCAAGGAACGTTTACTGATGACGATATTGGCCTTAGAGGAAGGTTAACTTTATGGGTTTTTGTTAGTCCATAGAGTCTTGGTGCTTTTGCTGTCGAACAATTCAATTTATTTTTTTGCCACTTGTCTATTCTGTTATTTTGAAAAAGTTCTTTGATTAGGTTGTTGTTTGTTTTTTGTAACTCTTGTGTTGGGTTAGTTCTGATTGTTTTGTACGTATTTTTGTCAGCTAGTAGTTCCGTCATTTTATTTTTGTATTCTTCTTTATACATGACAACTGTTTTACTACCTTTATCTGCGGAAGTTATTATTATTTCATTTTGGTGATGTCTATTTATGTTTATTTTTTGAGTCATTGGTTGGGTGGAATGAAAGTTTATAAGCCGTCCAGATGATGTTGGTTTTGAGTACCAGTTGAAAGTTGTTTTTAGATTATTCCGAATAAGTAAGGTGTCTAGATATGCTAATTGTTTGTTGTTTTCTATTTCTATTGTAAATTGGATTTTTGTGTGGTATTGATTTAATGTTTTTTTTTTGGTCTTTTTGTTGGATTATAGCGAAAATGTCGTCCACATATTTGGCAATAAATTTGATTTCGATCTTTTCTTTTTTCAATTCTTCGAAGGCGTTATCAAGAAGGTCGTCTAAAACTATGTCCGCAATTGTGGGTGAAAGGGGATTCCCCATGGGCATGCCAAATGTTTGATGGTAGAGCACATTGTTGAATTCAAAATAATTATTGTCTTTCAAACAAAACTCCAAAATCTTCAAATATTGTCGCTTGGGTATATTGGTTTGGTGTTGTAATTGGTCCCATTTTTTCATTATTATCTTAATGGCCAGATAACTTGGTATATTGGTGAAAAGCGAGACTGCGTCAAATGATACAAAAATGTGACCTTCTTCAAGTACAACATATTTCAATTTTTCTTTCAACTCAAAAGAGTTTTTTATGTTGTATTTTTCAGAGATGGTACTTCTCAACGTTTGTCCAATGAACTTGGACAGTTGGTAGCAAGGAACGTTTACTGATGACGATATTGGCCTTAGAGGAAGGTTAACTTTATGGGTTTTTGTTAGTCCATAGAGTCTTGGTGCTTTTGCTGTCGAACAATTCAATTTATTTTTTTGCCACTTGTCTATTCTGTTATTTTGAAAAAGTTCTTTGATTAGGTTGTTGTTTGTTTTTTGTAACTCTTGTGTTGGGTTAGTTCTGATTGTTTTGTACGTATTTTTGTCAGCTAGTAGTTCCGTCATTTTATTTTTGTATTCTTCTTTATACATGACAACTGTTTTACTACCTTTATCTGCGGAAGTTATTATTATTTCATTTTGGTGATGTCTATTTATGTTTATTTTTTGAGTCATTGGTTGGGTGGAATGAAAGTTTATAAGCCGTCCAGATGATGTTGGTTTTGAGTACCAGTTGAAAGTTGTTTTTAGATTATTCCGAATAAGTAAGGTGTCTAGATATGCTAATTGTTTGTTGTTTTCTATTTCTATTGTAAATTGGATTTTTGTGTGGTATTGATTTAATGTTTTTTTTTTGGTCTTTTTGTTGGATTATAGCGAAAATGTCGTCCACATATTTGGCAATAAATTTGATTTCGATCTTTTCTTTTTTCAATTCTTCGAAGGCGTTATCAAGAAGGTCGTCTAAAACTATGTCCGCAATTGTGGGTGAAAGGGGATTCCCCATGGGCATGCCAAATGTTTGATGGTAGAGCACATTGTTGAATTCAAAATAATTATTGTCTTTCAAACAAAACTCCAAAATCTTCAAATATTGTCGCTTGGGTATATTGGTTTGGTGTTGTAATTGGTCCCATTTTTTCATTATTATCTTAATGGCCAGATAAGTTGGTATATTGGTGAAAAGCGAGACTGCGTCAAATGATACAAAAATGTGACCTTCTTCAAGTACAACATATTTCAATTTTTCTTTCAACTCAAAAGAGTTTTTTATGTTGTATTTTTCAGAGATGGTACTTCTCAACGTTTGTCCAATGAACTTGGACAGTTGGTAGCAAAGAACGTTTACTGATGACGATATTGGCCTTAGAGGAAGGTTAACTTTATGGGTTTTTGTTAGTCTATAGAGTCTTGGTGCTTTTGCTGTCGAACAATTCAATTTATTTTTTTGCCACTTGTCTATTCTGTTATTTTGAAAAAGTTCTTTGATTAGGTTGTTGTTTGTTTTTTGTAACTCTTGTGTTGGGTTAGTTCTGATTGTTTTGTACGTATTTTTGTCAGCTAGTAGTTCCGTCATTTTATTTTTGTATTCTTCTTTATACATGACAACTGTTTTACTACCTTTATCTGCGGAAGTTATTATTATTTCATTTTGGTGATGTCTCAAAAAAGTTTGATTTTTCTGGTAAATTTTAAGTATGAATTTTTCCTTAGTTGAATTTTTTATTCGTCGTTTGTGTTCAGAAATTTTGTTGGCTATTTTAAATCTGGCAATATCTTTCTCTTTATCGTCTTTTATTCTTTGAATGGCTTGTTCTACATCTGCTATGATGTGTATGGGTGAGAAATTTCTCTTATTAACCGGAAGAGCAAATTTTTTCCCCATGGATAATAACCATTTAACTTCGTTAGGAAAGAGAATATTAATTGTATTAACAAACCAATTTTCGTTAAATACAAATCCGATATTTTGTAAGTGGCTGTCCTTTAGTTTGTCTATTTTTTGTGAGTGTGTCGTTTGTATCTGAGTAGCAATGAAGTTGTACATATGTTTTTGTTTTAAGATGATGTATTATATTCATTGTCATTGAATGTTGCTCTCATTCTGAAAGCGGTGTGAAAGATGATGTTTTGTATTTGTGTTATGCTTGTGTTTGCCTGTCTTATTTCTAAATTCAATACTTTTAAAAGAAATGTGTGTTCAATTCTTTCTAATTGTCTCTTAATTTTGTCTGATGAAAAACTTGTTTTTATTTTCGTAGTTGAGTTTGTAAGATGTTTGGGAAGTAGTTGAGTTTGTAAGATGTTTGGGAAATATACGTGTCCAACAGAAAAGAGAATTCTCCATGAACCTAAAAGAAGACATCGACAATACCAACTCTGTGTACAACATTGCCATTCTGTGATATTTATGTTTTGTGTTAAAGTGTCTAACTAGTTTTCATTTTTATTTATTTTATTTATTTTATTTATTTATTTATCAAAATTTTGTCTTTGCCTTTGTTTTTACTGTAAAGTGTTGGGAAGATGCAATTTCTAAAACTAAAAATGCAATAAATATAATGTAAGTTTAAAATAATTAATAGAAATTGAAATTGTCAATTTATGTATATATATATATGTAGATAAATAAACGCCCCTGAAGATGCTGAGAAAATCCAGCGAAACGTCGGGATAAAATTTGTGTATTTGTTTTTATTTGCATAAAAATTTAAATTGACCAAAATAGACCAAATATTAAAAAGAAAAGAGATTGAATTTAAGAGAATTGGTCACTAATCAAAAATTATAATTGAAAATTATCGGAGGGCCTGCCGATCTTACGCGTTCTTGCTATATACACATATAAATATACAAAATGAAACAATTTTTCCAACATATAAAAATGAAATACGATATTGAGACATGCATGACTCTTAAAAACTTCAGTAAACAGAACAATAAATTAGTCAAACATAAAGAGAACCTCAAATATTTACTACAATTCAGAGAATACGGTATACTTCCCAAACATCTTACAAACTCAACTACGAAAATAAAAATAAGTTTTTCATCAGACAAAATTAAGAGACAATTAGAAAGAATTGAACACACATTTCTTTTAAAAGTATTGAATTTAGAAATAAGCCAGGCAAACACAAGCATAACACAAATACAAAACATCATCTTTCACACCGCTATCAGAATGAAAGCAGAACTCAATGACAATGAATATAATACATTCATCTTAAAACAAAAACACATGTACAACTTCATTGCTACACAAATACAAACGACACACTCACAAAACATACACAAACTATAGGACAGACAGTTACAAAATATCGGATTTGTATTTAACGAAAATTGGTTTGTTAATACAACTAATATTCTCTTTCCTAACAAAGTTAAATGGTTATTATCCATGGGGAAAAAATTTGCTCTTCCGGTTAATAAGAGAAATTTCTCACCTATACACATCATAGCAGATGTAGAACAAGCCATTCAAAGAATAAAAGACGATAAAGAGAAAGATATTGCCAAATTTAAAATAGCCAACAAAATTTCTGAACACAAACGACGAATAAAAAATTCAACTAAGGAAAAATTCATACTTAAAATATACCAGAAAACACAAATTTTTTTGAGACATCACCAAAATGAAATAATAATAACTTCTGCAGATAAAGGTAGTAAAACAGTTGTCATGTATAAAGAAGAATACAAAAATAAAATGACGGAACTACTAGCTGACAAAAATACGTACAAAACAATCAGAACTAACCCAACACAAGAGTTACAAAAAACAAACAACAACCTAATCAAAGAACTTTTTCAAAATAACATAATAGACAAGTTGCAAAAAAATAAATTGAATTGTTCGACAGCAAAAGCACCAAGACTATGGACTACCAAAAACCCATAAAGTGAACCTTCCTCTAAGGCCAATATCGTCATCAGTAAACGTTCCTTGCTGTCAACTGTCAAAGTTCATTGGACAAACGTTGAGAAGTACCATCTCTGAAAAATACAACATAAAAACACTTTTGAGTTGAAAGAAAAATTGAAAGATGTTGTACTTGACGAAGGTCACATTTTTGTATCATTTGACGCAGTCTCGCTTTTCACCAATATACCAACTTATCTGGCTATTAAGATAATAATGAAAAAATGGGACCAATTACAACACCAAACCAATATACCCAAGCGACAATTTTTGAAGATTTTGGAGTTTTGTTTGAAAGACAATAATTATTTTGAATTCAACAATGTGCTCTACCATCAAACATTTGGCATGCCCATGGGGAATCCCCTTTCACCCACAATTGCGGACATAGTTTTAGACGACCTTCTTGATAACGCCTTCGAAGAATTGAAAAAAGAAAAGATCGAAATCAAATTTATTGCCAAATATGTGGACGACATTTTTGCTATTATCCAACAAAAAGACCAAAAAAAAAACATTAAATCAATACCACACAAAAATCCAATTTACAATAGAAATAGAAAACAACAAACAATTAGCATATCTAGACACCTTACTTATTCGGAATAATCTAAAAACAACTTTCAACTGGTACTCAAAACCAACATCATCTGGACGGCTTATAAACTTTCATTCCACCCAACCAATGACTCAAAAAATAAACACAGCGAAAAACTTAATACATAAAATCTTTGAAATCAGCGACATACAATTTAAAGAAGAAAACGAAAACAAAATATATAGAATACTACAAATGAACAATTTTCCAACGTATATTAATAAAAACCTAATATATAAAAAACACCAACAAAACACTAAAACTACCAATAATGCACCACAAAAAACAGATAGCAACCCTACAACTTTTGCAAGAGTTCCGTACATACCAAATTTAACAGAGAGTAAAAACTTGTACAAAATAATAAGAGAAGAAAACAACATCACATTCGCACATAAATCTAACGAAACTCTTTGCAAACTTTTTACCAACACAAAAACACCGATTCCAAAAGAACAAACACATGACAATCTACGAGATCAGTTGCAAGGGAAAAGAGGGAGAAATGTGCAATTTAGTCTACATTGGAACAACGAAACGTACTTTAACGACGAGGATGACAGAACATAAGGGGGACATTAAAAACAAAAGAGAAACAACTGGACTATCACAACACTGGAGAGCCTACGTATCCAACAGAAAAGAGAATTCTCCATGAACCTAAAAGAACACATCGACAATACCAACTCTATGTACAACATTGCCATTCTGTGATGTTTATGTTTTGTGTTAAAGTGTCTAACTAGTTTTCATTTTTATTTATTTTATTTATTTATTTATCAAAATTTTGTCTTTGCCTTTGTTTTTACTGTAAAGTGTTGGGAAGATGCAATTTCTAAAACTAAAAATGCAATAAATATAATGTAAGTTTAAAATAATTAATAGAAATTGAAATTGTCAATTTATGTATATATATATATGTATGTAGATAAATAAACGCCCCTGAAGATGCTGAGAAAATCCAGCGAAACGTCGGGATAAAATTTATGTATTTGTTTTTATTTGCATAAAAATTTAAATTGACCAAAATAGCCCAAATATTAAAAAGAAAAGAAATTGAATTTAAGAGAATTGGTCACTAATCAAAAATTATAATTGAAAATTATCGGAGGGCCTGCCGATCTTACGCGTTCTTGCTATATACACATATAAATATACAAAATGAAACAATTTTTCCAACATATAAAAATGAAATACGATATTGAGACATGCATGACTCTTAAAAACTTCAGTAAACAGAACAATAAATTAGTCAAACATAAAGAGAAACTCAAATATTTACTACAATTCAGAGAATACGGTATACTTCCCAAACATCTTACAAACTCAACTACGAAAATAAAAACAAGTTTTTCATCAGACAAAATTAAGAGACAATTAGAAAGAATTGAACACACATTTCTTTTAAAAGTATTGAATTTAGAAATAAGACAGGCAAACACAAGCATAACACAAATACAAAACATCATCTTTCACACCGCTATCAGAATGAGAGCAGAACTCAATGACAATGAATATAATGCATTCATCTTAAAACAAAAACGCATGTACAACTTCATTGCTACACAAATACAAACGACACACTCACAAAACATACACAAACTAAAGGACAGACAGTTACAAAATATCGGATTTGTATTTAACGAAAATTGGTTTGTTAATACAACTAATATTCTCTTTCCTAACGAAGTTAAATGGTTATTATCCATGGGGAAAAAATTTGCTCTTCCGGTTAATAAGAGAAATTTCTCACTTATACACATCATAGCAGATGTAGAACAAGCCATTCAAAGAATAAAAGACGATAAAGAGAAAGATATTGCCAGATTTAAAATAGCCAACAAAATTTCTGAACACAAACGACGAATAAAAAATTCAACTAAGGAAAAATTCATACTTAAAATATACCAGAAAACACAAATTTTTTTGAGACATCACCAAAATGAAATAATAATAACTTCTGCAGATAAAGGTAGTAAAACAGTTGTCATGTATAAAGAAGAATACAAAAATAAAATGACGGAACTACTAGCTGACAAAAATACGTACAAAACAATCAGAACTAACCCAACACAAGAGTTACAAAAAAAAACAACAACCTAATCAATGAACTTTTTCAAAATAACATAATAGACAAGTGGCAAAAAAATAAATTGAATTGTTCGACAGCAAAAGCACCAAGACTCTATGGACTACCAAAAACCCATAAAGTGAACCTTCATCTAAGGCCAATATCGTCATCAGTAAACGTTCTTTGCTACCAACTGTCCAAGTTCATTGGACAAACGTTGAGAAGTATCATCTCTGAAAAATACAACATAAAAAATACTTTTGAGTTGAAAGAAAAATTGAAAGATGCTGTACTTGAAGAAGGTCACATTTTTGTATCATTTGACGCAGTCTCGCTTTTCACCAATAACTTATCTGGCCATTAAGATAATAATGAAAAAATGGGACCAATTACAACACCAAACCAATATACCCAAGCGACAATTTTTGAAGATTTTGGAGTTTTGTTTGAAAGACAATAATTATTTTGAATTCAACAATGTGCTCTACCATCAAACATTTGGCATGCCCATGGGGAATCCCCTTTCACCCACAATTGCGGACATAGTTTTAGACGACCTTCTTGATAACGCCTTCGAAGAATTGAAAAAAGAAAAGATCGAAATCAAATTTATTGCCAAATATGTGGACGACATTTTTGCTATAATCCAACAAAAAGACCAAGAAAAAATCTTAAAAACATTAAATCAATACCACACGAAAATCCAATTTACAATAGAAATAGAAAACAACAAACAATTAGCATATCTAGACACCTTACTTATTCGGAATAATCTAAAAACAACTTTCAACTGGTACTCAAAACCAACATCATCTGGACGGCTTATAAACTTTCATTCCACCCAACCAATGACTCAAAAAATAAACACAGCGAAAAACTTAATACATAAAATCTTTGAAATCAGCGACATACAATTTAAAGAAGAAAACGAAAACAAAATATATAGAATACTACAAATGATCAGTTGCAATTGAAAAGAGGGAGAAATGTGCAATTAACGACGAGGATGACAGAACATAAGGGGGACATTAAAAACAAAAGAGAAACAACTGGACTATCACAACACATTTTACAAACTGCACACACAGCTAACATCGATGACGTAAGGATCTTGGACAAAGAGAGGAATACAAAAACGAGATACACACTGGAGAGCCTACGTATCCAACAGAAAAGAGAATTCTCCATGAACCTAAAAGAAGACATCGACAATACCAACTCTGTGTACAACATTGCCATTCTGTGATATTTATGTTTTGTGCTAAAGTGTCTAACTAGTTTTCATTTTTATTTATTTTATTTAATTATTTATCAAAATTTTGTTTTTGCCTTTGTTTTTACTGTAAAGTGTTGGGAAGATGCAATTTCTAAAACTAAAAATGCAATAAATATAATGTAAGTTTAAAATAATTAATAGAAATTGAAATTGTCAATTTATGTATATAGTTAAGCACATATCATATTTCATATTCTGTATTAATCTTTTATTGCTTTTTCGTGACTTTCAGTCAAATATTATAATTACTTTTTGCGACATACGCTAAAAATCAAAGAAGATATTATTACATATTTTTATTGCTTAAAATAATTTAAGTTCAATCCAATACTAGACATAAACATCCGCGATGAGATCACATCTGATGATCTAATTCTTATGCATGAATGTTTACATCTTGTATTGACAAATATTTGGGCACTTTGCCATTTCTTTTCATATTTTTAAGGCAGTCTTAAGTTGATTCCGGTGAACGTAAGTTCAATAAAGTTCCGAAAACTTTTTTAAAAAATAAAACTAAAATTGTTTTATTTAACTATATATATATATATATGTAGATAAATAAACGCCCCTGAAGATGCTGAGAAAATCCAGCGAAACGTCGGGATAAAATTTATGTATCTGTTTTTATTTGCATAAAAATTTAAATTGACCAAAATATCCCAAATATTAAAAAGAAAAGAAATTGAATTTAAGAGAATTGGTCACTAATCAAAAATTATAATTGAAAATTATCGGAGGGCCTGCCGATCTTACGCGTTCTTGCTATATACACATATAAATATACAAAATGAAACAATTTTTCCAACATATAAAAATGAAATACGATATTGAGACATGCATGACTCTTAAAAACTACAGTAAGCAGAACAATAAATTAGTCAAACATAAAGAGAAACTCAAATATTTACTACAATTCAGAGAATACGGTATACTTCCCAAACATCTTACAAACTCAACTACGAAAATAAAAACAAGTTTTTCATCAGACAAAATTAAGAGACAATTAGAAAGAATTGAACACACATTTCTAATAAAAGTATTGAATTTAGAAATAAGACAGGCAAACACAAGCATTGTTGTGCCCCAAATGACATGCCGCCCTACAAAGGCATGACCCACTGAGTCACAACTCACAACTGTTGTCGAATTACACTTAATGTGACGCAATGATTCAGTGGGACACTGTAAAAAAGCCTACTTCCAGAATGCATCTCAGTAGGTCAAAGCTGAGTAATGCATTTTGGAAGTAATTGCAAGTAAGTTCCAGGTAGGTCTTTGGGAACTCGGTGAGTCCGATTGTTACCGTTGTTCAACGTGGTTGTTTTTGATCTTTCTATTGTTGTACGCACAACATTCTGGCGCAGCCGGTTATAAGAACCTTTTAAGTGAAAAAATTTTTTAAAGTGAATTAATAAAAACACAAAAAAAAAAAACAAAGATCTAGGCAGCAAAAATAAAAAAAATTTTGAGTGAATTTAAAAAAAAAAAAAAAAAAAAAAAGACCTATAGGCAACTTAATTATTTAAGTGCGGAAAAAAGTGAATTTAAAAAAAAAAAAAACAAAGTACCTACCTATAGGCACTAAATAAAAAAAAGTGTCAAGTAAAGGAGTAACATACATTTGGTAAAGTACATACAAATTATTAACTTTTTCTTCATTATCTATCTATCGGTATTGAGGTTGCCGAAATAGCAACCTTAAATATCATTTAAAATTAATTTAAATTTTAACGTTTGTACATACATACATATTACTAAATAACGTATGTAAGAACGTATGCTCTTTCATTAATTTTTTATATATTAATAAATTTCTGTCTTGGTTTCGGTTTACTACACCTTGTTATTGAATTTAGTGTAGAATTGCAACCTTGACATTTGGTATTACATATATAGAATTGTGATAGATATTATACATTGAGGAAGGTTAGCAAAAAGTGTAACCTTCAATATTTAATAATTTGGTCACTGGTTTCCGTTTTTGATTTGGGTTTTTTTTTTTGTATTTCGGCTCCACGATTTGTTTTTGTTTCGCTTTATTTTTTTTCTGAAATAGAAAAAAAATAAGGGCCTGGATTTGTTGTGTATGGACAGTATACCTGAGCTTCAATTAATTGATCAAATAAATCAGTTAAGAAAAGAGCTTAAAGATCAGGGGATTGAAATTAAAAAAATCAATTACACCTTATTGTCCGAACTTAAGTCGATCACTGGCAGGGAAGTTTATTCCCTTATCTATTCGCGACTAAGTTCACAGTGGGGTCAGTTCACTAGGCTTGCATCAACTGATTCCATACTTTCGGAGTATTTACAAGCAGTGAGCAGGCTTAAGGATAATCATCAAGGTGAAATTGAAAGTTTGAAGAGGGGAGAAAGTATTCTAAAGGCTAAAATTGCGTCGTTACAGTCCAGTCTCACAAAAGACACAAAAGAGACAAAACACGACACAATTATGTCTTACGAGAAGGTTGCGAAGATCATTGCGCAAATTGTGCCACAATTTTCCGGAGCACGAACGCCCAACCTATCAGGGCAAGTTTACGAGTTTCTAAACGCTTGCTCCCTGGGATTGAAATGCATTGACGAAGATAATGAGTCAATGTATGTTTCCTTGTTAAGCACAAAGCTAGTTGGCGATGCTTTTGACCTTGTAAGAGGTAACCAACCAACTACTTTAAAAGAGTTCGAAACGTTAATAAAAAATACGTATCTTACCGCAAGGACGTTGGATAGCGTTTTGGGGGAAATCAAACAGTCCCACCAACTTGCCACGGAGGACATACATGCGTTTTCAAGACGTCTGTTAAGCCTCCAAACAAAAGCGATAGACATAATTGACGCAAGCTACAAGCAAGCGGAATCCGTGGCCTTAAAACAAGAGCTTAAAAACTCGATAGTAGCCGGTTTTAAAACAGGTCTTATGGATCCCGCATTGCGTCAGTTTATGTTAACGATAGCGGGGGAAGATATACAGACGCTTGCAGATACTGCGTTAAAAACTTCTCAACTTCTTCGTCCTCAATATTTAAATAACCCTTCTTACGCTTATAATCCCCAGGCATCATTTGCATATAATCAGATGAGCGAACCACAACCACAACCACAGCAGCACCAAAATCGGAAATAGGAAGATACTCGTATGATAAAATGCGGTTTTTGTGGTAAGCAAAATCACACATATGCCGATTGTAGGATTAGACGTAATACTCCGTATTGCGAATCTTGCAAGGCATATGGCCATGGCCCTGGATTATGTCCAAAAGCCCAAGTATTCACAGCTTCTGCCAAACCATCGCGAAAGCCGAGGCTTAAGTGCGATTGGTGCTCAAGGCCAGGACATTCGGAAAACGAATGTTTTAGCAAAAAGAACTACTTGGCAAAACATGGGTCGGGAAACGTGATGGGGGCCAGTCAGAACCTCTGAGCTGTGCCCCAAACATCTGCCCAAAAGAAAAAAATTTTAAAGCCCCGCAAATAATTTCTTCCTCACAATTCCTCTCAAAAGGTCAAGCTGTTAAAAAACCACATAAGAAAATTTCTCTCAAAAACTTTCTCCAAAAACCACAAGAACAATTTACTCCAAATCCTTATAAAACGGCTAAAACTGTGAAAAAACATAAAAAACGTGTTTCTTCGAAACCTTCCTTTACAGCAAAAGCTAGCAGAAAACCTCAGAAAGTATTCCAAATTGGAAAAAAGCTACAAGATCAAGTCGAGAGCTTCATGGCCCAATTTTTAAATTTATTTTTGTTGGGATACATTTGGGTATATACATTTATAACACAGATTTCCCATAAATATAAAAGTATCTTCAAAGCAAACAATAGATTTTGTGACATAAAGCGGAGTCGATTTTGTCTAATAAACAAGTTAAATAAAAACGACGTTTTTGTAGAATTACCACTTCCTGAGGCAAAAGGAGGTAAAGTTACTGTACTCGTAGATACAGGTGCAGATTTAAGCCTTTTGAAACAGGGTGTTTTAAAAAAGAAATCCAAATTCGATTCAAAAGAAATACGAAAGTTAGGTGGAGCATTTGGTGGAAACACTACAACGTTGGGTACAGTTCAATCATATAAAAGTTTGGAAAAAATTTGCTTAAAATGGCATATTGTGGACGGTCTGACGGACATACCCGCCGATGGTATAATAGGCCGAGATATTCTCTGGAACCATGCTATAGTTGACTCTGTTACCAAAACATTGAAGTTTTTGGATAGCAACAGAAAGCTGGTTTCAGAATTCCCATTGATTAACCCAAATAAACAAAATGATGATCGAAATAAGGAAGTGAAACCCCGTACTCAAGCTATTCTGAAGCTAAAGATAAACACTGGTTTACGTGAAGTTCTCGTGGAAAGCCAAGAATTGAAACCAGGAGTTTATTTGGCTAACACTATATCCAAAGTAAAGGGAAACCATTTGTTTATTTCTATCATTAACTCTACCGAAAAAACTTACCTTTTATCCGACAATTTTATACCCAAATTCCAAAATTTCAACAAGTTTCAGGTGCAAACCCAAGAAAAAATAAATCGTTCAATTTTCAGCGTAACAGAACAAGAGCCGAATAAACGACTCTTTAAGCTTCTGGATACCCTGAAAATAGGTGCAGACCTTAATAAGGCCGAGAAACGGGCAATTGAAAACATATGCATTCAATTTAATGATATTTTTCATTTAGAAGGTGATCCATTAACGCATACCGAAATTCTAACTCACAAGATCCCAGTTAAGTCTGATCAAGGACCGATTAATCAGAAGCAATATCGTCTACCTCAGGTTGCTAGAGATGAGATCAATAATCAGGTTAACCAAATGCTTAACGATAAAGTGATTTCACCTAGTAAATCACCATGGAACTCACCTCTTTTGGTAGTCCCGAAAAAGCCTGGGGCTGATGGACAAAAGAGATGGCGAGTTGTGGTTGATTTTCGAAGACTAAATGAGGCCACGATCAAAGACGCGTTTCCTCTGCCAAGAATAGAAGATATTCTTGACCAGTTAGGAAATTGTCGTTATTTCTCAACCCTTGATCTGGCAAGCGGCTATCACCAAGTACTAATTGATAGTAAAGATCGAGAAAAAACTGCTTTTAGCACAGGCTTGGGACATTATGAGTTTAATAGGATGCCTTTTGGGTTAACGGGAGCACCAGCCACCTTCCAGAGGATTATGAATTACATCTTAACTGGTCTTCACGGAATAGACTGTTTTGTATACTTGGACGACATCGTGATCTATAGTACGAATTTGCATGAACACCATGAAAAGTTGATGCGAATTTTTACAAAGTTAAGAGAGTATAAACTGAAACTGAATACCGAAAAATGTAATTTTTTGTGTAAGGAAGTTGTTTATTTAGGTCATGTATGCTCTGAGACCGGTGCGACCCCTGATCCTTCTAAGACGAGTTGTGTAACGAATTTTCCTGTTCCGAAAAATATAAAAGAAGTTCAATCTTTTCTAGGTTTTGCTAACTATTATAGAAAGTTTATACCCAATTTCGCCAAAATATCCGCTCCAATCAATTCTTTGTTAAGAAGAGAAGTAGATTTCAAGTGGACAAATGTGCAACAAGTCGCATTTGAACAACTCAAACAAGCCATTACAACACCACCTGTTTTAATTTACCCAGATTTCTCAAAACCTTTTATTCTAACAACAGATGCAAGTAACGAAGCTCTGGGCGCTGTTTTGTCGCAAGGAAAAGTGGGGACAGATAAACCGATAGCATACGCAAGTAGATCATTAAATCCTACAGAAAAAAGGTATTCTACTATAGAAAAGGAACTTCTAGCTATTGTTTGGGCAGTTAACAATTTTCGTTCATACTTGTTAGGTCGTTCCTTTACGGTATATACGGACCATCAGCCGCTTAAGGGAGTCTTCCATGTGAAAGATCCCACAGCTCGTCTAGTCAGGTTCCATCATAAGCTTTCGGAGTATGATTACAAAATCGAATACAAACCCGGGAAGGTGAACACGAACGCAGATGCGCTGAGCCGTATACCCCAAAAAGGTGTGGAAGAGCAATGCCTAGCAGTAACACGGGCACAGGCACGTAAAAACGTCGCCAACACTCCTGCTGTAACTTCAGAAACTTCTACTGGTCTACGTTATTTGCCTACTGCGAGTACCAAATTATCCCATTCCAAAAATACTCGTCACGGACAATGGCGCTAACTTCACGTCAAAGATTTTTTCGCAGACATGCAAATTACTCGGCGTGAAGAAACTCCACACAACAGCATACCACCCTCAAGCAAACGGTTCATTGGAGAGAAGTCATCGTCCCCTGGCCGAATATCTGAGATCATTTGTGACAAATGACGAAAGAAATTGGGACCAGTGGTTAAGGCAAGCCATGCATGTCCATAACAACTCCGTCCATACCGCAACTAAATTGACTCCTTTGAATGCTCTTTTTGGTTTTAAGTTCGAAATGCCAACCAACTTGAGTAGAAAGCCCACACCATTGTACAATGCCGATGACTATGATTTACAGCTCAAACATCAGCTTGGAGTTGCACACAAGTTAGCTAATGAGAATCTGAAGAAAGCTAAGATTAAATCGAAGGATTTTTATGATAAAGCAGCGAAAGACATTGCTTTTAGGGTCGGGCAAAAAGTTCTGTTGAAGAATCCCGCAAGAAAAAATAAATTTTCTGCTATATGGTTAGGTCCTTTTGATGTTGTGTCACCAAGCAAAAATGTGAATACGAGAATCAAAATGGGGAACAGGATTAAAAGGGTACATAACAATCAACTTAAACCTTTTTTTTCCTATGACGACCATTAGCACCAGTTTAAAATATTAATTAACCTCCCATTTTCGCAGAGAACTCTTTTGATTATAATACTAATTTTTATTTCAAAAGCATTTAAAAAATTCATTTGATTAATATTTTCTTTTTCTCTTTTCAGTCAAGGTTACCTAAACGAAGTTACAATAGAACAAATTTACTTAAATTTATATTTCTTATTGATAGTTTTATATTTTATTTTATAATTTGTTTTCTGAAATTTAATTATAATTATGAATTTCTTTAACGTGATACACTTTGTGTTAGTACAGTTAGTAATAAGTATAAGGCCCGGGCAGTCGCAGAAAGTAACACCATACAACATCCATCGGTTGAAAGACACATCCCCAGTATTATTCGAGAGTGTAGATTCAGCTAAATTCTACAGCAGCACGTGGACGGTCCTAACGAAAGTCACTCCAATGGACTACGGAATGGTTATTCGAATGGTTGAAAAATGCGACGTCATACTAGACAAATTGTGTCAGAGCATCCCGGATGAAGAATATAGGCCGCATTGTCATGCAGTCGTTCAGGAGACAGCAGCAAATATTGATAACTTGCGAAAGACCGCAAACCGCTTGAACCAACTGTTACGCTCAAAACGACAAAAACGAGCACTTGACTTCATCGGAGGTTTCTCTAAATGGGCATTTGGAACTATGGATAGTGAGGACGCTAGACGTGTTTATCAAAAATTAGAATTCCTGCATAAAAGAGATCAGGAAACATTTCAAGTTATGGACCGACAGCTATCTGTGATGAGCTCCAATTTTGACAAATTGAGCAAACCAATAAATCAGCTAGCAGCGGAGATAGACAACATAACAGCGGGCGTAGAAAGTCTTAGTGAAACTTTCCTCGATTACAGTCGCACCACTAACAAAGAAGTGTCGTTGCTTAAGATGCGAAGCGACGTAAACATATTGGCGTCTTCCATCACCGCAAAGGTAGTTGAAGTCCAAAATAAACAAACCTTAGAGCTGGCAGTATTCGATGACTTATACCAGAATAAAATCCATCCGTTCATCCTCAACGTAGAAAACATCACTGATCTACTAAAAAGCGCTACGACCAAAGGATTTTCATTTGAAGGCTCTTTTATGATCTACCAAGCATCAAAAACCTTTGTGTTCCCGAAGGGAGGAAATTTGTACATCAAAATTGTACTCCCACTACCAGATACCCTGCACTTCGAAGTCTACAAAGTCTATCCATTGCCAACAAATCTGGAGGAACGCTGGGATCTAATGATTGACACTAAGTATGAATACATCGCGGAATCAGACAACCATGACCTGTTTGTGATGCTGAGCCAAGAACAGTATTCCCGATGCTCTCATGTGCCAACAGGAGAATCTACGAAAAACGTCGCGATATGCCGACACGAGACACCAGTCTTAACCTCAGGCTCTAATGAGTGTTTGGTTGAACTTCTTCAACACGCAGCTACTTCAAAAGTTTCGTGCAAATACGCTGCGGTCCCGGCAAGCGAAGGACTATTCCTCAAGATGACAGCCCCAAACGAATGGTTGTTCAAAGTGAAGGACTCCCTTGTTTTAAACTTGAAGTGTGGTAGCCAGCAATACACTGCCACTATCAATGGTTCTGGAATCCTGAAAATGGAACAGCCTTGCGAAGCCAGCGCCAAAGGGTTTAAACTATTTTACGAGCACCAGTCTGAGGTTACCACGGAGTACAAACAACCCATGGTGGACCACTCAGAGTTGACGAAGGCTATACTAGCTAGTTCCAATCCCGTTCAAGCAGCGTCAATGCCGAAATTTCTCCCCATACGCATTGGGAACCACAAAAGTTTTGCCAATGAACTGAGCGCTGGGAAAAAGACCATAGAAGATCTCGCACAAAATTGGAAACTATTGAATGCAGAGCGTAAAACGGCGGACCAAGACTGGGAATTATCATTCCATCGTTATTCGATAATGTCCTTGTCCATCTTCGGAGCAGTTGCATTTTTTGTTATGTTTTCAATCCGATTCCTCCGGTCCAAAGCACGAACCATTCTACCCACTCAAAACCAACCACCAACTATTCTGACTACTCATGAGCTGACAAATCGTAAAACACCAAGAAGACGTGCGCCCACTACAGTCCCCAAAGCAGACACAGCGTATTTCAGCGTCACCTCTGCCCGGGTGTAGGCAAATTAATTGTGAAAATTATTGTGAAAATTAAATGTCGTGAATACTAAATTTCACATTGGTACAATTGTTTGAATTATTTAAATTTTTATTATATTTTCATAAGCATAAATTTCGTTTTCTCTTTTTATTTTTCAATTTCTATAATGTTTTATTTATTCGATTTTAATATACTATATATGTATATTTGATTTTAATTAATTTTGACTACAAACTTTATTTATCAATAATACTCGTATTAACTACATAATTATATTGAAATAAATGTTACTTTATTTATTAATTTTTATGTTTAAATAAAGAAAGACGAACCTATTTCTAGAGACCTGGCTTGAACTTCTTAAGGGGGGAGGGATGTTGTGCCCCAAATGACATGCCGCCCTACAAAGGCATGACCCACTGAGTCACAACTCACAACTGTTGTCGAATTACACTTAATGTGACGCAATGATTCAGTGGGACACTGTAAAAAAGCCTACTTCCAGAATGCATCTCAGTAGGTCAAAGCTGAGTAATGCATTTTGGAAGTAATTGCAAGTAAGTTCCAGGTAGGTCTTTGGGAACTCGGTGAGTCCGATTGTTACCGTTGTTCAACGTGGTTGTTTTTGATCTTTCTATTGTTGTACGCACAACAGCATAACACAAATACAAAACATCATCTTTCACACCGCTATCAGAATGAGAGCAGAACTCAATGACAATGAATATAATACATTCATCTTAAAACAAAAACACATGTACAACTTCATTGCTACTCAGATACAAACGAGACACTCACAAAACATTCACAAACTAAAGGACAGACAGTTACAAAATATCGGATTTGTATTTAACGAAAATTGGTTTGTTAATACAACTAATATTCTCTTTCCTAACGAAGTTAAATGGTTATTATCCATGGGGAAAAAATTTGCTCTTCCGGTTAATAAGAGAAATTTCTCACCTATACACATCATAGCAGATGTAGAACAAGCCATTCAAAGAATAAAAGACGATAAAGAGAAAGATATTGCCAGATTTAAAATAGCCAACAAAATTTCTGAACACAAACGACGAATACAAAATTCAACTAAGGAAAAATTCATACTTAAAATATACCAGAAAACACAAACTTTTGAGACATCACCAAAATGAAATAATAATAACTTCTGCAGATAAAGGTAGCAAAACAGTTGTCATGTATAAAGAAGAATACAAAAATAAAATGACGGAACTACTAGCTGACAAAAATACGTACAAAACAATCAGAACTAAGCCAACACAAGAGTTACAAAAAACAAACAACAACCTAATCAAAGAACTTTTTCAAAATAACAGAATAGACAAGTGGCAAAATAATAAATTGAATTGTTCGACAGCAAAAGCACCAAGACTCTATGGACTACCAAAAACCCATAAAGTGAACCTTCCTCTAAGGCCAATATCGTCATCAGTAAACGTTCCTTGCTACCAACTGTCCAAGTTCATTGGACAAACGTTGAGAAGTACCATCTCTGAAAAATACGACATAAAAAACACTTTTGAGTTGAAAGAAAAATTGAAAGATGTTGTACTTGACGAAGGTCACATTTTTGTATCATTTGACGCAGTCTCGCTTTTCACCAATATACCAACTTATCTGGCTATTAAGATAATAATGAAAAAATGGGACCAATTACAACACCAAACCAATATACCCAAGCGACAATTTTTGAAGATTTTGGAGTTTTGTTTGAAAGACAATAATTATTTTGAATTCAACAATGTGCTCTACCATCAAACATTTGACATGCCCATGGGGAATCCCCTTTCACCCACAATTGCGGACATAGTTTTAGACGACCTTCTTGATAACGCCTTCGAAGAATTGAAAAAAGAAAAGATCGAAATCAAATTTATTGCCAAATATGTGGACGACATTTTTGCTATAATCCAACAAAAAGACCAAGAAAAGATCTTAAAAACATTAAATCAATACCACACGAAAATCCAATTTACAATAGAAATAGAAAACAACAAACAATTAGCATATCTAGACACCTTACTTATTCGGAATAATCTAAAAACAACTTTCAACTGGTACTCAAAACCAACATCATCTGGACGGCTTATAAACTTTCATTCCACCCAACCAATGACTCAAAAAATAAACACAGCGAAAAACTTAATACATAAAATCTTTGAAATCAGCGACATACAATTTAAAGAAGAAAACGAAAACAAAATATATAGAATACTACAAATGATCAGTTGCAATTGAAAAGAGGGAGAAATGTGCAATTAACGACGAGGATGACAGAACATAAGGGGGACATTAAAAACAAAAGAGAAACAACTGGACTATCACAACACATTTTACAAACTGCACACACAGCTAACATCGATGACGTAAGGATCTTGGACAAAGAGAGGAATACAAAAACGAGATACACACTGGAGAGCCTACGTATCCAACAGAAAAGAGAATTCTCCATGAACCTAAAAGAAGACATCGACAATACCAACTCTGTGTACAACATTGCCATTCTGTGATATTTATGTTTTGTGCTAAAGTGTCTAACTAGTTTTCATTTTTATTTATTTTATTTAATTATTTATCAAAATTTTGTTTTTGCCTTTGTTTTTACTGTAAAGTGTTGGGAAGATGCAATTTCTAAAACTAAAAATGCAATAAATATAATGTAAGTTTAAAATAATTAATAGAAATTGAAATTGTCAATTTATGTATATAGTTAAGCACATATCATATTTCATATTCTGTATTAATCTTTTATTGCTTTTTCGTGACTTTCAGTCAAATATTATAATTACTTTTTGCGACATACGCTAAAAGTCAAAGAAGATATTATTACATATTTTTATTGCTTAAAATAATTTAAGTTCAATCCAATACTAGACATAAACATCCGCGATGAGATCACATCTGATGATCTAATTCTTATGCATGAATGTTTACATCTTGTATTGACAAATATTTGGGCACTTTGCCATTTCTTTTCATATTTTTAAGGCAGTCTTAAGTTGATTCCGGTGAACGTAAGTTCAATAAAGTTCCGAAAACTTTTTTAAAAAATAAAACTAAAATTGTTTTATTTAACTATATATATATATATATGTAGATAAATAAACGCCCCTGAAGATGCTGAGAAAATCCAGCGAAACGTCGGGATAAAATTTATGTATTTGTTTTTATTTGCATAAAAATTTAAATTGACCAAAATATCCCAAATATTAAAAAGAAAAGAAATTGAATTTAAGAGAATTGGTCACTAATCAAAAATTATAATTGAAAATTATCGGAGGGCCTGCCGATCTTACGCGTTCTTGCTATATACACATATAAATATACAAAATGAAACAATTTTTCCAACATATAAAAATAAAATACGATATTGAGACATGCATGACTCTTAAAAACTTCAGTAAACAGAACAATAAATTAGTCAAACATAAAGAGAAACTCAAATATTTACTACAATTCAGAGAATACGGTATACTTCCCAAACATCTTACAAACTCAACTACGAAAATAAAAACAAGTTTTTCATCAGACAAAATTAAGAGACAATTAGAAAGAATTGAACACACATTTCTTTTAAAAGTATTGAATTTAGAAATAAGACAGGCAAACACAAGCATAACACAAATACAAAACATCATCTTTCACACCGCTATCAGAATGAGAGCAGAACTCAATGACAATGAATATAATACATTCATCTTAAAACAAAAACACATGTACAACTTCATTGCTACACAAATACAAACGACACACTCACAAAACATACACAAACTATAGGACAGACAGTTACAAAATATCGGATTTGTATTTAACGAAAATTGGTTTGTTAATACAACTAATATTCTCTTTCCTAACGAAGTTAAATGGTTATTATCCATGGGGAAAAAATTTGCTCTTCCGGTTAATAAGAGAAATTTCTCACCTATACACATCATAGCAGATGTAGAACAAGCCATTCAAAGAATAAAAGACGATAAAGAGAAAGATATTGCCAGATTTAAAATAGCCAACAAAATCTCTAAACACAAACGACGAATACAAAATTCAACTAAGGAAAAATTCATACTTAAAATATACCAGAAAACACAAACTTTTTTGAGACATCACCAAAATGAAATAATAATAACTTCTGCAGATAAAGGTAGCAAAACAGTTGTCATGTATAAAGAAGAATACAAAAATAAAATGACGGAACTACTAGCTGACAAAAATACGTACAAAACAATCAGAACTAACCCAACACAAGAGTTACAAAAAACAAACAACAACCTAATCAAAGAACTTTTTCAAAATAACAGAATAGACAAGTGGCAAAAAAATAAATTGAATTGTTCGACAGCAAAAGCACCAAGACTCTATGGACTACCAAAAACCCATAAAGTGAACCTTCCTCTAAGGCCAATATCGTCATCAGTAAACGTTCCTTGCTACCAACTGTTCAAGTTCATTGGACAAACGTTGAGAAGTACCATCTCTGAAAAATACGACATAAAAAACACTTTTGAGTTGAAAGAAAAATTGAAAGATGTTGTACTTGACGAAGGTCACATTTTTGTATCATTTGACGCAGTCTCGCTTTTCACCAATATATCAACTTATCTGGCTATTAAGATAATAATGAAAAAATGGGACCAATTACAACACCAAACCAATATACCCAAGCGACAATTTTTGAAGATTTTGGAGTTTTGTTTGAAAGACAATAATTATTTTGAATTCAACAATGTGCTCTACCATCAAACATTTGGCATGTCCATGGGGAATCCCCTTTCACCCACAATTGCGGACATAGTTTTAGACGACCTTCTTGATAACGCCTTCGAAGAATTGAAAAAAGAAAAGATCGAAATCAAATTTATTGCCAAATATGTGGACGACATTTTTGCTATAATCCAACAAAAAGACCAAGAAAAAATCTTGAAAACATTAAATCAATACCACACAAAAATCCAATTTACAATAGAAATAGAAAACAACATACAGTTACCATATCCAGACACCTTACTTATTCGGAATAATCTAAAAACAACTTTCAACTGGTACTCAAAACCAATATCATCTGGACGGCTTATAAACTTTCATTCCACCCAACCAATGACTCAAAAAATAAACACAGCGAAAAACTTAATACATAAAATCTTTGAAATCAGCGACATACAATTTAAAGAAGAAAACGAAAACAAAATATATAGAATACTACAAATGATCAGTTGCAATTGAAAAGAGGGAGAAATGTGCAATTAACGACGAGGATGACAGAACATAAGGGGGACATTAAAAACAAAAGAGAAACAACTGGACTATCACAACACATTTTACAAACTGCACACACAGCTAACATCGATGACGTAAGGATCTTGGACAAAGAGAGGAATACAAAAACGAGATACACACTGGAGAGCCTACGTATCCAACAGAAAAGAGATTTCTCCATGAACCTAAAAGAAGACATCGACAATACCAACTCTGTGTACAACATTGCCATTCTGTGATATTTATGTTTTGTGTTAAAGTGTCTAACTAGTTTTCATTTTTATTTATTTTATTTATTTATTTATTTATTTATCAAAATTTTGTCTTTGCCTTTGTTTTTACTGTAAAGTGTTGGGAAGATGCAATTTCTAAAACTAAAAATGCAATAAATATAATGTAAGTTTAAAATAATTAATAGAAATTGAAATTGTCAATTTATGTATATATATATATATGTAGATAAATAAACGCCCCTGAAGATGCTGAGAAAATCCAGCGAAACGTCGGGATAAAATTTATGTATTTGTTTTTATTTGCATAAAAATTTAAATTGACCAAAATAGCCCAAATATTAAAAAGAAAAGAAATTGAATTTAAGAGAATTGGTCACTAATCAAAAATTATATGCGAATCTTACGCGTTCTTGCTATATACACATATAAATATACAAAATGAAACAATTTTTCCAACATATAAAAATGAAATACGATATTGAGACATGCATGACTCTTAAAAACTACAGTAAGCAGAACATTAAATTAGTCAAACATAAAGAGAAACTCAAATATTTACTACAATTCAGAGAATACGGTATACTTCCCAAACATCTTACAAACTCAACTACGAAAATAAAAACAAGTTTTTCATCAGACAAAATTAAGAGACAATTAGAAAGAATTGAACACACATTTCTTTTAAAAGTATTGAATTTAGAAATACGACAGGCAAACACAAGCATAACACAAATACAAAACATCATCTTTCACACCGCTATCAGAATGAGAGCAGAACTCAATGACAATGAATATAATACATTCATCTTAAAACAAAAACACATGTACAACTTTATTGCTACACAAATACAAACGACACACTCACAAAACATTCACAAACTAAAGGACAGACAGTTACAAAATATCGGATTTGTATTTAACGAAAATTGGTTTGTTAATACAACTAATATTCTCTTTCCTAACGAAGTTAAATGGTAATTATCCATGGGGAAAAAATTTGCTCTTCCGGTTAATAAGAGAAATTTCTCACCTATACACATCATAGCAGATGTAGAACAAGCCATTCAAAGAATAAAAGATAATAAGAAAGATATTGCCAGATTTAAAATAGCCAACAAAATTTCTGAACACAAACGACGAATACAAAATTCAACTAAGGAAAAATTCATACTTAAAATATACCAGAAAACACAAACTTTTTTGAGACATCACCAAAATGAAATAATAATAACTTCTGCAGATAAAGGTAGCAAAACAGTTGTCATGTATAAAGAAGAATACAAAAATAAAATGACGGAACTACTAGCTGACAAAAATACGTACAAAACAATCAGAACTAACCCAACACAAGAGTTACAAAAAACAAACAACAACCTAATCAAAGAACTTTTTCAAAATAACAGAATAGACAAGTGGCAAAAAAATAAATTGAATTGTTCGACAGCAAAAGCACCAAGACTCTATGGACTACCAAAAACCCATAAAGTGAACCTTCCTCTAAGGCCAATATCGTCATCAGTAAACGTTCCTTGCTACCAACTGTCCAAGTTCATTGGACAAACGTTGAGAAGTACCATCTCTGAAAAATACGACATAAAAAACACTTTTGAGTTGAAAGAAAAATTGAAAGATGTTGTACTTGACGAAGGTCACATTTTTGTATCATTTGACGCAGTCTCGCTTTTCACCAATATATCAACTTATCTGGCTATTAAGATAATAATGAAAAAATGGGACCAATTACAACACCAAACCAATATACCCAAGCGACAATTTTTGAAGATTTTGGAGTTTTGTTTGAAAGACAATAATTATTTTGAATTCAACAATGTGCTCTACCATCAAACATTTGGCATGTCCATGGGGAATCCCCTTTCACCCACAATTGCGGACATAGTTTTAGACGACCTTCTTGATAACGCCTTCGAAGAATTGAAAAAAGAAAAGATCGAAATCAAATTTATTGCCAAATATGTGGACGACATTTTCGCTATAATCCAACAAAAAGACCAAGAAAAAATCTTAAAAACATTAAATCAATACCACACGAAAATCCAATTTACAATAGAAATAGAAAACAACAAACAATTAGCATATCTAGACACCTTACTTATTCGGAATAATCTAAAAATAACTTTCAACTGGTACTCAAAACCAACATCATCTGGACGGCTTATAAACTTTCATTCCACCCAACCAATGACTCAAAAAATAAACACAGCGAAAAACTTAATACATAAAATCTTTGAAATCAGCGACATACAATTTAAAGAAGAAAACGAAAACAAAATATATAGAATACTACAAATGATCAGTTGCAATTGAAAAGAGGGAGAAATGTGCAATTTAGTCTACATTGGAACAACGAAACGTACTTTAACGACGAGGATGACAGAACATAAGAGGGACATTAAAAACAAAAGAGAAACAACTGGACTATCACAACACATTTTACAAACTGCACACACAGCTAACATCGATGACGTAAGGATCTTGGACAAAGAGAGGAATACAAAAACGAGATACACACTGGAGAGCCTACGACGTATCCAACAGAAAAGAGATTTCTCCATGAACCTAAAAGAAGACATCGACAATACCAACTCTGTGTACAACATTGCCATTCTGTGATATTTATGTTTTGTGTTAAAGTGTCTAACTAGTTTTCATTTTTATTTATTTTATTTATTTATTTATCAAAATTTTGTCTTTGCCTTTGTTTTTACTGTAAAGTGTTGGGAAGATGCAATTTCTAAAACTAAAAATGCAATAAATATAATGTAAGTTTAAAATAATTAATAGAAATTGAAATTGTCAATTTATGTATATATATATATATGTAGATAAATAAACGCCCCTGAAGATGCTGAGAAAATCCAGCGAAACGTCGGGATAAAATTTATGTATTTGTTTTTATTTGGATAAAAATTTAAATTGACCAAAATAGCCCAAATATTAAAAAGAAAAGAAATTGAATTTAAGAGAATTGGTCACTAATCAAAAATTATATGCAAATATTACGCGTTCTTGCTATATACACATATAAATATACAAAATGAAACAATTTTTCCAACATATAAAAATGAAATACGATATTGAGACATGCATGACTCTTAAAAACTACAGTAAGCAGAACATTAAATTAGTCAAACATAAAGAGAAACTCAAATATTTACTACAATTCAGAGAATACGGTATACTTCCCAAACATCTTACAAACTCAACTACGAAAATAAAAACAAGTTTTTCATCAGACAAAATTAAGAGACAATTAGAAAGAATTGAACACACATTTCTTTTAAAAGTATTGAATTTAGAAATAAGACAGGCAAACACAAGCATAACACAAATACAAAACATCATCTTTCACACCGCTATCAGAATGAGAGCAGAACTCAATGACAATGAATATAATACATTCATCTTAAAACAAAAACACATGTACAACTTCATTGCTACACAAATACAAACGACACACTCACAAAACATTCACAAACTAAAGGACAGACAGTTACAAAATATCGGATTTGTATTTAACGAAAATTGGTTTGTTAATACAACTAATATTCTCTTTCCTAACGAAGTTAAATGGTTATTATCCATGGGGAAAAAATTTGCTCTTCCGGTTAATGAGAGAAATTTCTCACCTATACACATCATAGCAGATGTAGAACAAGCCATTCAAAGAATTAAAGACGATAAAGAGAAAGATATTGCCAGATTTAAAATAGCCAACAAAATTTCTGAACACAAACGACGAATACAAAATTCAACTAAGGAAAAATTCATACTTAAAATATACCAGAAAACACAAACTTTTGAGACATCACCAAAATGAAATAATAATAACTTCTGCAGATAAAGGTAGCAAAACAGTTGTCATGTATAAAGAAGAATACAAAAATAAAATGACGGAACTACTAGCTGACAAAAATACGTACAAAACAATCAGAACTAACCCAACACAAGAGTTACAAAAAACAAACAACAACCTAATCAAAGAACTTTTTCAAAATAACAGAATAGACAAGTGGCAAAAAAATAAATTGAATTGTTCGACAGCAAAAGCACCAAGACTCTATGGACTACCAAAAACCCATAAAGTGAACCTTCCTCTAAGGCCAATATCGTCATCAGTAAACGTTCCTTGCTACCAACTGTCCAAGTTCATTGGACAAACGTTGAGAAGTACCATCTCTGAAAAATACGACATAAAAAACACTTTTGAGTTGAAAGAAAAATTGAAAGATGTTGTACTTGACGAAGGTCACATTTTTGTATCATTTGACGCAGTCTCGCTTTTCACCAATATATCAACTTATCTGGCTATTAAGATAATAATGAAAAAATGGGACCAATTACAACACCAAACCAATATACCCAAGCGACAATTTTTGAAGATTTTGGAGTTTTGTTTGAAAGACAATAATTATTTTGAATTCAATAATGTGCTCTACCATCACATTTGACATGCCCATGGGGAATCCCCTTTCACCCACAATTGCGGACATAGTTTTAGACGACCTTCTTGATAACGCCTTCGAAGAATTGAAAAAAGAAAAGATCGAAATCAAATTTATTGCCAAATATGTGGACGACATTTTTGCTATAATCCAACAAAAAGACCAAGAAAAAATCTTGAAAACATTAAATCAATACCACACAAAAATCCAATTTACAATAGAAATAGAAAACAACATACAATTACCATATCCAGACACCTTACTTATTCGGAATAATCTAAAAACAACTTTCAACTGGTACTCAAAACCAACATCATCTGGACGGCTTATAAACTTTCATTCCACCCAACCAATGACTCAAAAAATAAACACAGCGAAAAACTTAATACATAAAATCTTTGAAATCAGCGACATACAATTTAAAGAAGAAAACGAAAACAAAATATATAGAATACTACAAATGATCAGTTGCAATTGAAAAGAGGGAGAAATGTGCAATTAACGACGAGGATGACAGAACATAAGGGGGACATTAAAAACAAAAGAGAAACAACTGGACTATCACAACACATTTTACAAACTGCACACACAGCTAACATCGATGACGTAAGGATCTTGGACAAAGAGAGGAATACAAAAACGAGATACACACTGGAGAGCCTACGTATCCAACAGAAAAGAGATTTCTCCATGAACCTAAAAGAAGACATCGACAATACCAACTCTGTGTACAACATTGCCATTCTGTGATATTTATGTTTTGTGTTAAAGTGTCTAACTAGTTTTCATTTTTATTTATTTTATTTATTTATTTATCAAAATTTTGTCTTTGCCTTTGTTTTTACTGTAAAGTGTTGGGAAGATGCAATTTCTAAAACTAAAAATGCAATAAATATAATGTAAGTTTAAAATAATTAATAGAAATTGAAATTGTCAATTTATGTATATATATATATATGTAGATAAATAAACGCCCCTGAAGATGCTGAGAAAATCCAGCGAAACGTCGGGATAAAATTTATGTATTTGTTTTTATTTGGATAAAAATTTAAATTGACCAAAATAGCCCAAATATTAAAAAGAAAAGAAATTGAATTTAAGAGAATTGGTCACTAATCAAAAATTATATGCAAATATTACGCGTTCTTGCTATATACACATATAAATATACAAAATGAAACAATTTTTCCAACATTTAAAAATGAAATACGATATTGAGACATGCATGACTCTTAAAAACTACAGTAAGCAGAACATTAAATTAGTCAAACATAAAGAGAAACTCAAATATTTACTACAATTCAGAGAATACGGTATACTTCCCAAACATCTTACAAACTCAACTACGAAAATAAAAACAAGTTTTTCATCAGACAAAATTAAGAGACAATTAGAAAGAATTGAACACACATTTCTTTTAAAAGTATTGAATTTAGAAATACGACAGGCAAACACAAGCATAACACAAATACAAAACATCATCTTTCACACCGCTATCAGAATGAGAGCAGAACTCAATGACAATGAATATAATACATTCATCTTAAAACAAAAACACATGTACAACTTTATTGCTACACAAATACAAACGACACACTCACAAAACATTCACAAACTAAAGGACAGACAGTTACAAAATATCGGATTTGTATTTAACGAAAATTGGTTTGTTAATACAACTAATATTCTCTTTCCTAACGAAGTTAAATGGTAATTATCCATGGGGAAAAAATTTGCTCTTCCGGTTAATAAGAGAAATTTCTCACCTATACACATCATAGCAGATGTAGAACAAGCCATTCAAAGAATAAAAGATAATAAGAAAGATATTGCCAGATTTAAAATAGCCAACAAAATTTCTGAACACAAACGACGAATACAAAATTCAACTAAGGAAAAATTCATACTTAAAATATACCAGAAAACACAAACTTTTTTGAGACATCACCAAAATGAAATAATAATAACTTCTGCAGATAAAGGTAGCAAAACAGTTGTCATGTATAAAGAAGAATACAAAAATAAAATGACGGAACTACTAGCTGACAAAAATACGTACAAAACAATCAGAACTAACCCAACACAAGAGTTACAAAAAACAAACAACAACCTAATCAAAGAACTTTTTCAAAATAACAGAATAGACAAGTGGCAAAAAAATAAATTGAATTGTTCGACAGCAAAAGCACCAAGACTCTATGGACTACCAAAAACCCATAAAGTGAACCTTCCTCTAAGGCCAATATCGTCATCAGTAAACGTTCCTTGCTACCAACTGTCCAAGTTCATTGGACAAACGTTGAGAAGTACCATCTCTGAAAAATACGACATAAAAAACACTTTTGAGTTGAAAGAAAAATTGAAAGATGTTGTACTTGACGAAGGTCACATTTTTGTATCATTTGACGCAGTCTCGCTTTTCACCAATATATCAACTTATCTGGCTATTAAGATAATAATGAAAAAATGGGACCAATTACAACACCAAACCAATATACCCAAGCGACAATTTTTGAAGATTTTGGAGTTTTGTTTGAAAGACAATAATTATTTTGAATTCAACAATGTGCTCTACCATCAAACATTTGACATGCCCATGGGGAATCCCCTTTCACCCACAATTGCGGACATAGTTTTAGACGACCTTCTTGATAACGCCTTCGAAGAATTGAAAAAAGAAAAGATCGAAATCAAATTTATTGCCAAATATGTGGACGACATTTTTGCTATAATCCAACAAAAAGACCAAGAAAAAATCTTAAAAACATTAAATCAATACCACACGAAAATCCAATTTACAATAGAAATAGAAAACAACAAACAATTAGCATATCTAGACACCTTACTTATTCGGAATAATCTAAAAACAACTTTTAACTGGTACTCAAAACCAACATCATCTGGACGGCTTATAAACTTTCATTCCACCCAACCAATGACTCAAAAAATAAACACAGCGAAAAACTTAATACATAAAATCTTTGAAATCAGCGACATACAATTTAAAGAAGAAAACGAAAACAAAATATATAGAATACTACAAATGATCAGTTGCAATTGAAAAGAGGGAGAAATGTGCAATTTAGTCTACATTGGAACAACGAAACGTACTTTAACGACGAGGATGACAGAACATAAGAGGGACATTAAAAACAAAAGAGAAACAACTGGACTATCACAACACATTTTACAAACTGCACACACAGCTAACATCGATGACGTAAGGATCTTGGACAAAGAGAGGAATACAAAAACGAGATACACACTGGAGAGCCTACGACGTATCCAACAGAAAAGAGATTTCTCCATGAACCTAAAAGAAGACATCGACAATACCAACTCTGTGTACAACATTGCCATTCTGTGATATTTATGTTTTGTGTTAAAGTGTCTAACTAGTTTTCATTTTTATTTATTTTATTTATTTATTTATCAAAATTTTGTCTTTGCCTTTGTTTTTACTGTAAAGTGTTGGGAAGATGCAATTTCTAAAACTAAAAATGTAATAAATATAATGTAAGTTTAAAATAATTAATAGAAATTGAAATTGTCAATTTATGTATATATATATATATGTAGATAAATAAACGCCCCTGAAGATGCTGAGAAAATCCAGCGAAACGTCGGGATAAAATTTATGTATTTGTTTTTATTTGGATACAAATTTAAATTGACCAAAATAGCCCAAATATTAAAAAGAAAAGAAATTGAATTTAAGAGAATTGGTCACTAATCAAAAATTATATGCGAATCTTACGCGTTCTTGCTATATACACATATAAATATACAAAATGAAACAATTTTTCCAACATATAAAAATGAAATACGATATTGAGACATGCATGACTCTTAAAAACTACAGTAAGCAGAACATTAAATTAGTCAAACATAAAGAGAAACTCAAATATTTACTACAATTCAGAGAATACGGTATACTTCCCAAACATCTTACAAACTCAACTACGAAAATAAAAACAAGTTTTTCATCAGACAAAATTAAGAGACAATTAGAAAGAATTGAACACACATTTCTTTTAAAAGTATTGAATTTAGAAATAAGACAGGCAAACACAAGCATAACACAAATACAAAACATCATCTTTCACACCGCTATCAGAATGAGAGCAGAACTCAATGACAATGAATATAATACATTCATCTTAAAACAAAAACACATGTACAACTTCATTGCTACACAAATACAAACGACACACTCACAAAACATTCACAAACTAAAGGACAGACAGTTACAAAATATCGGATTTGTATTTAACGAAAATTGGTTTGTTAATACAACTAATATTCTCTTTCCTAACGAAGTTAAATGGTTATTATCCATGGGGAAAAAATTTGCTCTTCCGGTTAATGAGAGAAATTTCTCACCTATACACATCATAGCAGATGTAGAACAAGCCATTCAAAGAATAAAAGACGATAAAGAGAAAGATATTGCCAGATTTAAAATAGCCAACAAAATTTCTGAACACAAACGACGAATACAAAATTCAACTAAGGAAAAATTCATACTTAAAATATACCAGAAAACACAAACTTTTGAGACATCACCAAAATGAAATAATAATAACTTCTGCAGATAAAGGTAGCAAAACAGTTGTCATGTATAAAGAAGAATACAAAAATAAAATGACGGAACTACTAGCTGACAAAAATACGTACAAAACAATCAGAACTAACCCAACACAAGAGTTACAAAAAACAAACAACAACCTAATCAAAGAACTTTTTCAAAATAACAGAATAGACAAGTGGCAAAAAAATAAATTGAATTGTTCGACAGCAAAAGCACCAAGACTCTATGGACTACCAAAAACCCATAAAGTGAACCTTCCTCTAAGGCCAATATCGTCATCAGTAAACGTTCCTTGCTACCAACTGTCCAAGTTCATTGGACAAACGTTGAGAAGTACCATCTCTGAAAAATACGACATAAAAAACACTTTTGAGTTGAAAGAAAAATTGAAAGATGTTGTACTTGACGAAGGTCACATTTTTGTATCATTTGACGCAGTCTCGCTTTTCACCAATATATCAACTTATCTGGCTATTAAGATAATAATGAAAAAATGGGACCAATTACAACACCAAACCAATATACCCAAGCGACAATTTTTGAAGATTTTGGAGTTTTGTTTGAAAGACAATAATTATTTTGAATTCAACAATGTGCTCTACCATCAAACATTTGACATGCCCATGGGGAATCCCCTTTCACCCACAATTGCGGACATAGTTTTAGACGACCTTCTTGATAACGCCTTCGAAGAATTGAAAAAAGAAAAGATCGAAATCAAATTTATTGCCAAATATGTGGACGACATTTTTGCTATAATCCAACAAAAAGACCAAGAAAAAATCTTGAAAACATTAAATCAATACCACACAAAAATCCAATTTACAATAGAAATAGAAAACAACATACAATTACCATATCCAGACACCTTACTTATTCGGAATAATCTAAAAACAACTTTCAACTGGTACTCAAAACCAACATCATCTGGACGGCTTATAAACTTTCATTCCACCCAACCAATGACTCAAAAAATAAACACAGCGAAAAACTTAATACATAAAATCTTTGAAATCAGCGACATACAATTTAAAGAAGAAAACGAAAACAAAATATATAGAATACTACAAATGATCAGTTGCAATTGAAAAGAGGGAGAAATGTGCAATTAACGACGAGGATGACAGAACATAAGGGGGACATTAAAAACAAAAGAGAAACAACTGGACTATCACAACACATTTTACAAACTGCACACACAGCTAACATCGATGACGTAAGGATCTTGGACAAAGAGAGGAATACAAAAACGAGATACACACTGGAGAGCCTACGTATCCAACAGAAAAGAGATTTCTCCATGAACCTAAAAGAAGACATCGACAATACCAACTCTGTGTACAACATTGCCATTCTGTGATATTTATGTTTTGTGTTAAAGTGTCTAACTAGTTTTCATTTTTATTTATTTTATTTATTTATTTATCAAAATTTTGTCTTTGCCTTTGTTTTTACTGTAAAGTGTTGGGAAGATGCAATTTCTAAAACTAAAAATGCAATAAATATAATGTAAGTTTAAAATAATTAATAGAAATTGAAATTGTCAATTTATGTATATATCTATATATGTAGATAAATAAACGCCCCTGAAGATGCTGAGAAAATCCAGCGAAACGTCGGGATAAAATTTATGTATTTGTTTTTATTTGGATAAAAATTTAAATTGACCAAAATAGCCCAAATATTAAAAAGAAAAGAAATTGAATTTAAGAGAATTGGTCACTAATCAAAAATTATATGCGAATCTTACGCGTTCTTGCTATATACACATATAAATATACAAAATGAAACAATTTTTCCAACATATAAAAATGAAATACGATATTGAGACATGCATGACTCTTAAAAACTACAGTAAGCAGAACATTAAATTAGTCAAACATAAAGAGAAACTCAAATATTTACTACAATTCAGAGAATACGGTATACTTCCCAAACATCTTACAAACTCAACTACGAAAATAAAAACAAGTTTTTCATCAGACAAAATTAAGAGACAATTAGAAAGAATTGAACACACATTTCTTTTAAAAGTATTGAATTTAGAAATAAGACAGGCAAACACAAGCATAACACAAATACAAAACATCATCTTTCACACCGCTATCAGAATGAGAGCAGAACTCAATGACAATGAATATAATACATTCATCTTAAAACAAAAACACATGTACAACTTCATTGCTACACAAATACAAACGACACACTCACAAAACATTCACAAACTAAAGGACAGACAGTTACAAAATATCGGATTTGTATTTAACGAAAATTGGTTTGTTAATACAACTAATATTCTCTTTCCTAACGAAGTTAAATGGTTATTATCCATGGGGAAAAAATTTGCTCTTCCGGTTAATGAGAGAAATTTCTCACCTATACACATCATAGCAGATGTAGAACAAGCCATTCAAAGAATTAAAGACGATAAAGAGAAAGATATTGCCAGATTTAAAATAGCCAACAAAATTTCTGAACACAAACGACGAATACAAAATTCAACTAAGGAAAAATTCATACTTAAAATATACCAGAAAACACAAACTTTTGAGACATCACCAAAATGAAATAATAATAACTTCTGCAGATAAAGGTAGCAAAACAGTTGTCATGTATAAAGAAGAATACAAAAATAAAATGACGGAACTACTAGCTGACAAAAATACGTACAAAACAATCAGAACTAACCCAACACAAGAGTTACAAAAAACAAACAACAACCTAATCAAAGAACTTTTTCAAAATAACAGAATAGACAAGTGGCAAAAAAATAAATTGAATTGTTCGACAGCAAAAGCACCAAGACTCTATGGACTACCAAAAACCCATAAAGTGAACCTTCCTCTAAGGCCAATATCGTCATCAGTAAACGTTCCTTGCTACCAACTGTCCAAGTTCATTGGACAAACGTTGAGAAGTACCATCTCTGAAAAATACGACATAAAAAACACTTTTGAGTTGAAAGAAAAATTGAAAGATGTTGTACTTGACGAAGGTCACATTTTTGTATCATTTGACGCAGTCTCGCTTTTCACCAATATATCAACTTATCTGGCTATTAAGATAATAATGAAAAAATGGGACCAATTACAACACCAAACCAATATACCCAAGCGACAATTTTTGAAGATTTTGGAGTTTTGTTTGAAAGACAATAATTATTTTGAATTCAACAATGTGCTCTACCATCAAACATTTGACATGCCCATGGGGAATCCCCTTTCACCCACAATTGCGGACATAGTTTTAGACGACCTTCTTGATAACGCCTTCGAAGAATTGAAAAAAGAAAAGATCGAAATCAAATTTATTGCCAAATATGTGGACGACATTTTTGCTATAATCCAACAAAAAGACCAAGAAAAAATCTTGAAAACATTAAATCAATACCACACAAAAATCCAATTTACAATAGAAATAGAAAACAACATACAATTACCATATCCAGACACCTTACTTATTCGGAATAATCTAAAAACAACTTTCAACTGGTACTCAAAACCAACATCATCTGGACGGCTTATAAACTTTCATTCCACCCAACCAATGACTCAAAAAATAAACACAGCGAAAAACTTAATACATAAAATCTTTGAAATCAGCGACATACAATTTAAAGAAGAAAACGAAAACAAAATATATAGAATACTACAAATGATCAGTTGCAATTGAAAAGAGGGAGAAATGTGCAATTAACGACGAGGATGACAGAACATAAGGGGGACATTAAAAACAAAAGAGAAACAACTGGACTATCACAACACATTTTACAAACTGCACACACAGCTAACATCGATGACGTAAGGATCTTGGACAAAGAGAGGAATACAAAAACGAGATACACACTGGAGAGCCTACGTATCCAACAGAAAAGAGATTTCTCCATGAACCTAAAAGAAGACATCGACAATACCAACTCTGTGTACAACATTGCCATTCTGTGATATTTATGTTTTGTGTTAAAGTGTCTAACTAGTTTTCATTTTTATTTATTTTATTTATTTATTTATCAAAATTTTGTCTTTGCCTTTGTTTTTACTGTAAAGTGTTGGGAAGATGCAATTTCTAAAACTAAAAATGCAATAAATATAATGTAAGTTTAAAATAATTAATAGAAATTGAAATTGTCAATTTATGTATATATATATATATGTAGATAAATAAACGCCCCTGAAGATGCTGAGAAAATCCAGCGAAACGTCGGGATAAAATTTATGTATTTGTTTTTATTTGGATAAAAATTTAAATTGACCAAAATAGCCCAAATATTAAAAAGAAAAGAAATTGAATTTAAGAGAATTGGTCACTAATCAAAAATTATATGCGAATCTTACGCGTTCTTGCTATATACACATATAAATATACAAAATGAAACAATTTTTCCAACATATAAAAATGAAATACGATATTGAGACATGCATGACTCTTAAAAACTACAGTAAGCAGAACATTAAATTAGTCAAACATAAAGAGAAACTCAAATATTTACTACAATTCAGAGAATACGGTATACTTCCCAAACATCTTACAAACTCAACTACGAAAATAAAAACAAGTTTTTCATCAGACAAAATTAAGAGACAATTAGAAAGAATTGAACACACATTTCTTTTAAAAGTATTGAATTTAGAAATAAGACAGGCAAACACAAGCATAACACAAATACAAAACATCATCTTTCACACCGCTATCAGAATGAGAGCAGAACTCAATGACAATGAATATAATGCATTCATCTTAAAACAAAAACGCATGTACAACTTCATTGCTACACAAATACAAACGACACACTCACAAAACATACACAAACTAAAGGACAGACAGTTACAAAATATCGGATTTGTATTTAACGAAAATTGGTTTGTTAATACAACTAATATTCTCTTTCCTAACGAAGTTAAATGGTTATTATCCATGGGGAAAAAATTTGCTCTTCCGGTTAATAAGAGAAATTTCTCACCTATACACATCATAGCAGATGTAGAACAAGCCATTCAAAGAATAAAAGACGATAAAGAGAAAGATATTGTCAGATTTAAAATAGCCAACAAAATTTCTGAACACAAACGACGAATACAAAATTCAACTAAGGAAAAATTCATACTTAAAATATACCAGAAAACACAAACTTTTTTGAGACATCACCAAAATGAAATAATAATAACTTCTGCAGATAAAGGTAGCAAAACAGTTGTCATGTATAAAGAAGAATACAAAAATAAAATGACGGAACTACTAGCTGACAAAAATACGTACAAAACAATCAGAACTAACCCAACACAAGAGTTACAAAAAACAAACAACAACCTAATCAAAGAACTTTTTCAAAATAACAGAATAGACAAGTGGCAAAAAAATAAATTGAATTGTTCGACAGCAAAAGCACCAAGACTCTATGGACTACCAAAAACCCATAAAGTGAACCTTCCTCTAAGGCCAATATCGTCATCAGTAAACGTTCCTTGCTACCAACTGTCCAAGTTCATTGGACAAACGTTGAGAAGTACCATCTCTGAAAAATACAACATAAAAAACACTTTTGAGTTGAAAGAAAAATTGAAAGATGTTGTACTTGACGAAGGTCACATTTTTGTATCATTTGACGCAGTCTCGCTTTTCACCAATATACCAACTTATCTGGCTATTAAGATAATAATGAAAAAATGGGACCAATTACAACACCAAACCAATATACCCAAGCGACAATTTTTGAAGATTTTGGAGTTTTGTTTGAAAGACAATAATTATTTTGAATTCAACAATGTGCTCTACCATCAAACATTTGGCATGCCCATGGGGAATCCCCTTTCACCCACAATTGCGGACATAGTTTTAGACGACCTTCTTGATAACGCCTTCGAAGAATTGAAAAAAGAAAAGATCGAAATCAAATTTATTGCCAAATATGTGGACGACATTTTTGCTATAATCCAACAAAAAGACCAAGAAAAAATCTTGAAAACATTAAATCAATACCACACAAAAATCCAATTTACAATAGAAATAGAAAACAACAAACAATTACTATATCCAGACACCTTACTCATTCGGAATAATCTAAAAACAACTTTCAACTGGTACTCAAAACCAACATCATCTGGACGGCTTATAAACTTTCATTCCACCCAACCAATGACTCAAAAAATAAACACAGCGAAAAACTTAATACATAAAATCTTTGAAATCAGCGACATACAATTTAAAGAAGAAAACGAAAACAAAATATATAGAATACTACAAATGAACAATTTTCCAACGTATATTATAAAAAACCTAATATATAAAAAACACCAACAAAACACTAAAACTACCAATAATGCACCACAAAAAACAGATAGCAACCCTACAACTTTTGCAAGAGTTCCGTACATACCAAATTTAACAGAGAGTAAAAACTTGTACAAAATAATAAGAGAAGAAAACAACATCACATTCGCACATAAATCTAACGAAACTCTTTGCAAACTTTTTACCAACACAAAAACACCGATTCCAAAAGAACAAACACACGACATAATCTACGAGATCAGTTGCAATGGAAAAGAGGGAGAAATGTGCAATTTAGTCTAAATTGGAACAACGAAACGTACTTTAACGACGAGGATGACAGAACATAAGGGGGACATTAAAAACAAAAGAGAAATAACTGGACTATCACAACACATTTTACAAACTGCACACACAGCTAACATCGATGACGTAAGGATCTTGGACAAAGAGAGGAATACAAAAAAGAGATACACACTGGAGAGCCTACGTATCCAACAGAAGAGAGAATTCTCCATGAACCTAAAAGAAGACATCGACAATACCAACTCTGTGTACAACATTGCCATTCTGTGATATTTATGTTTTGTGCTAAAGTGTCTAACTAGTTTTCATTTTTATTTATTTTATTTATTTATTTATCAAAATTTTGTCTTTGCCTTTGTTTTTACTGTAAAGTGTTGGGAAGATGCAATTTCTAAAACTAAAAATGCAATAAATATAATGTAAGTTTAAAATAATTAATAGAAATTGAAATTGTCAATTTATGTATATATATATGTAAATAAATAAACGCCCCTGAAGATGCTGAGAAAATCCAGCGAAACGTCGGGATAAAATTTATGTATTTGTTTTTATTTGGATAAAAATTTAAATTGACCAAAATAGCCCAAATATTAAAAAGAAAAGAAATTGAATTTAAGAGAATTAGTCACTAATCAAAAATTATAATAGCATTTTCCATCCATCCTTTCAGATCTTCCATTAATTTTCTTGGAGACATCATATTAACCATTTTGTAACATTCCTATTATATAATAATGTAATTCAACCAATCAGATCTTGAATCCTTTTTTATATAAATCATTGATGAAAATTCAACTAACATATACAAACCATAGCTCACATATATTCTACTTCCTTAAAATAAATAAGCATACATACATGTACACACATGCGTGTACCTTCATCCATACATACATACATACATATTTAAATTTTCTTAAGCTTAAGTACACCCAACCTTTCCCTTAACAGGTCAGAAACCCACTAATATCAAAACTTTACATAGTTCAATATCGTAAATTCTTTATTTTGGTCAAAGAAAGCTCTGCAGTAGGCGGAACTAAAATAAAGATCAACTAGTCAACGCTCAACGTATATATATTTTAAAGAAATAGATATGTATGTAGGAAGGTGTAGTTTAAAAAATAATTTCATTTGCTTATTTATTTTAAGGAAGTAGAATATGTGTGAGCTATGGTTTGTTTGTGTTAGTTGAATTTTCATCAATGATTTATATAAAAAATAATTCGCGATCTGATTGGTTGAATTATATTATTATATAATAGGAATGTTACAAAATGGTTAATATGATGTCTCCAAGAGAATTAATGGAAGATCTGAAAGGATGGATGGAAAATGTCATTATTTCAAGTTACCTAGTTCTATATATACAGCAATAGATTTCAAGGTCAAGGTCTTATGCACTTTTTTATTTTTTTTCAAAGATCGTATTTAAAAAGTCTACACACCTGGCTTGTTATCGAGCTGTTTTTAAGTGTTAAGGCTGGACTTGAGGAATTGGAAATTTCGCAATTTGAAGAGCCCAAAATTAGCATCAAATTATTGCATCATTAGTTTTTTGAAATTTTGTTTAGGAAGGTGTGGTGGACGCAGCTTGACGTCAAGCTGGGTCCCCCACCAGTTTGAGGGGGAAGGGAATTTAGTACCCAGGCGGGATTGCGGTACAAAATTAGCATCAACTTAGCATCAAATTATTTCATCATTACATTTTTGAATTTAGCGTTGTGGTAAAAAGTCTACATAGCTCGCTTGGTAACACGCTGTTTTTAAGTGATAAGGATAGACTTGGGGCATTTGAAATTCCGCCATTTCAAGAGCCCAAAATTAGCATCAAATTATTGCATCATTAGTTTTTCGAAAATTTGTCTATTAATGTGTGGTGGACACAGCTTGACGTCAAGCTGGGTCCCCCACCAGTTTGAAGGACAGTTCAATCCAGGCATTCAAAGTGCACGGACGTGTCAGCGGAATATATTTAAAATATATAATCCACACCGAAAAAAAGGGATAAGTCAAGTCAGGGCTACCTGCGGACTACCTAAATTTTACTACCCTAGGGTAATAAAAAAAGGCATTCCTCAAAACAGTTTAATCCAGTGTTAATGTGTATCCAGAAGTTTTTATTAAAATAGTGTGTGCGCGTTAATCTATGTGTAATAAAATAAATCAGTGCCAAGTGATAAAGTTAATCCTGAAAGCAAGCAGAGGTAGAAAAATGGTTGAACCCTTGACTATTGAAACCGTCTTAGCTGCAATCAAGGCTTTACTGCTTAGCGTAGGAAAGGACTTGGGTTCTGAGTACGCGCAAAAAATTGGCGGACAGCTCCAAGATGTCACCAACAACATAAATGATGAACCAAATGAAGACACCGACAACCTGAAGATGGACGAAGATATGGTTATACTCACTGGAGATGAAGCCAACCTAACGACTGAGAGTGAGAGCTCAGAAGAAGGAACATCGCCAAAGGCAAAGCGGCAGAAGAAAATTACAAAGAAAGCTGCCAAAAAAATTAAGGAAAACACCGAAAGTTTGCCTTCAACGAGCCAGCAGCCAACTACATCCGCTGTAGTTACAATCACCAAACAACCGCCAGTCAACAAGCAACCGCAAACAGTCACAAAAGGAACACCAACAGGGTCAACAACAAACCCCAGGAAGCCAGGCATGCCACCAATAATTGTTTTCTCCGGGAACATCGCGGAAATAAGCAAGTTCGCAAAGACAATGAAAATTGACATCACGCTGAAGAATCTAAACACCACAAAAACAATCATCAACGTGGCAACCAAGGACGGATTCGGCACAATAAGGGACTACCTCAAATCCAAGAAGATTGAGAATCATACGTATACCATCCGTGAGGACAGGAAGATTCTTCTCCTTCTTAAAGGAATTCACCACACATATTCAGCTATAGAAGTCAAGGATGAACTTCAGATCGAAGGAGTACCTGCCATCAACGTCACACTCTTCAGATCAAGGAAAGCGAAGAACAAAAGTTACAACTCTTTCGTGGTGGAAGTCAGCAAATTGTGTGATGTTGCCGATATATACACGAAACAACTAATCCTCAATGCATTGGGAACGCCTCAAAAACACGGATATTGTTCAGTGTAAGAACTGTCAAAGATTTGGTCACGTGGCAACCAATTGCGGCATGAAGTATGTCTGTGTAAAGTGCAACGAAGACCACATCCCAGGAGAGTGTAAGCGAAAGGAAAAGGACCAAGGAGTATACTGCGCCAACTGCAAAGAGTTTGGTCATCCGGCAAACTACCTTGGATGTAAGGTTCTGTTGGCGAAGAAGGAAGAAAAGAAAAAGGCGGAATGCCAGAAGAAGACTCAACAAGACTTCAAGGCTAAATCAGTCTGCGACTCGCCCCTCAGTAAGCTTTGCAGCTATGGCCAAGATGGGGAACGCAGCCAAGATGGGGAATGCAGCCAAGCCTCAACCTCAACAATTTCAGAAGCCAATTCCAAAACCCCAGCAGCCAACAATAGTTCTTCCATCATGGAAACAAAAACCAAGGAGTAACGAACCAGTAACCTCTAATAAGCTTAACCTGGATGAGTAAATGAAGGAACACTTCGGAACCGATCTGTTATCAGCAATTAGGAAAGCTCGATCTGCAGTGCCAAGCAATTACGCTTCATTCTGTAAGGAAAAGAAGTCCGTGGCTTTAGCCACCTTTATTTTTGATTTATGCAGCGCATAATGCGCATAAATCGGTTAAAGATAATCGCATACAATGTTAATTCATTGTACAGCGTTTTGAAAAGAACGACATTCCACCTCTTCCTGAAGAAGCACTCACCGGATATAGCTCTAATAAGTGAAACCAACGTCACCAAGCGAAACAACATAGATTTCAAGGGATACAACACCTTCCGAACAGACAAGGATCAAGGTAAAAGGGGCACAGCGCTCTTCGTTAAGAAGAACATAAAAGCCTCTCAAGTATTGATCCCCAGTCTTAGATCGTTTGAAGCCACGGCCGTTGTCATAGAAGTCGAAGTTGGAGCAACACTAATTATATTCAGCATATACAACAAATGCAGTGCCCGACAATCTGATATTAATCACGATCTTTTTATTTTCAGCAACATAGCCGCCCAACACACCTATGGACTGATTGGAGGAGATTTCAATGCACGTCACCCACGATGGTACGACACAACTTCATCTGACGCTGGAAACTTCTTGGTGAACTGGTTGGATGAAAATTTCGAGCATCATTCATTCCTGGTGGTATCTCAACCAAAGCCAACGTTCCCAAGAACACCATCCTGGCTGGACTTCTACCTGGTCTCCTCAAACTTCATCAACATCGTTCCCGAGCTGCGGAATTACACATGCCGGACCCTTACGGGAGATGCGGACCACGAGCCAGTGGAACTTCACATCAAATTGGGCCAACCAATCCTTACAACAGATGCAGAAAATGAGGAATACATCAACTACAACCAACTGGATATCGAACGATTCCAAAGAAAAATCGAGGAAACCATAGTAATGCCGGATGCCAACAGAAACCTTTCCAACAATGAAATTGAAGAAGCCATCGAAGCCATGGAGCTCACTGTAAACAACGCCCTGGACGAGCAGAAGAGATGGAAGACCTCAAGGGACAGATACCAGCATCTACCAGAAGGAATTGTTCGACTATATGATCATCGACAGCGATTGCGGAAGCGACTGCAAAGGATCCAACAAAGGGATTGGAACACGGCCAACGGAAACTATCAATTGGTGAAGAGTGAACTTCAATGTACGCAAATTATGTTGAGGAATGCTCTTCAACATTTCAACAACAACCAGTTCCAAAAAAGGCTACAATCCATCAAACCAGGACCCGATGCATTCAAGGAAATAAACAAGATCATCGGCAAAGGACAACAAATGCCAGACAAAATCAGCTCCAGGCAAGGGGAAGTTACGACGGCTCAGGATAAAGCGGAAGCATTTGCCGAATATTTTGAAGGAAATTTCGTGCCAAACCCATCCAGCGATCCTTCACTCTTAGAGGAAGTTGAGTCAACAATTGAGCAGCTGCAGCAAACGGACGCTGAAATTATCATTTTTAACAATGAAAATCCTGCTAGTGATCCCGAGCTGACTGGAGGCTTCACCAACCCCGAAGAAGTAGCTGAGCTAATCCAAAGTGGGCGACCTAAGAAATCATCTGGACCAGATATGATTTCCAGCTACATCATAAAGAAGTTTCCCCAAGTCATGGTGCTATTTCTCACGATCCTGTTCAACAACTGCGTCAACAATTGCTACTTTCCGAATAGATGGAAGACAGCTAAAATAGTACCTATACCGAAGAAAACCGACAGAGGTTCCGTTTCCGGATATCGTCCCATATCTCTTCTTAACAACACCAGCAAAATTCTTGAAGGACTTATTCTTCGTAGATTGAAGGCGTTTTGCACTACTAACCACATCGTTCCGGACATGCAGTTTGGATTTCGAGAGAAACACTCTACTTTACATCCGCTCTTGCGATTCCATAACGACGTTGTTAGCACCCTCAATAACTGTCAGGTTGTTGTTGGATGCTTTCTGGATATAGAGAAAGCATTCGACAGCATCTGGATACAGGGGCTAATTTATAAGCTAACCACCTTTAATTTTCCAGGTACATTAATAAAAATAATTTTCAATTTTCTCAATTCCAGATCGTTTTTCGTCCAGATTGAAAACAGCAAGTCAACAACCAAAAACATCAGAGCAGGAGTTGCTCAAGGATCAAAGCTGGGACCGTTCCTCTACAACATCTTCACATCAGACCAACCTCAACCCAACAACGCTATAAATTTGCTCTATGCAGACGATTCACTAACATACGCCAAATCTATTTCACCAGTCATTGCAGCCCAAAGAGTTGAAGAACACGTGAGACGGCTGTGGGAGTTCTACACAACATGGGGCATCAAAGTCAACTCAGCCAAATCTGATTTGGCTTGTTTCAGAACACCAGCTGGACAGCGAAGTACACCCTCAGCTAAAAGCTGCGCAGCATTATAATCAATCTGCCTGACGGATCACAACTGAAAACCAAACCATCGGTGAAATATCTGGGTGTCAACTTTGAGGAGTGGTTACGCTTCAATCCGCATGTAACAGCTACTCTGAAGAAAGCAAACTACGCTTTCCACCGCATCCACCCCCTAATGCGGAAAAGGAATGGACTCAGCCAAAGGACGAAGTTGCTTCTTTATAAGCAACTTCTCAGACCGATCATCACATACTGCTTTCCTGTCTGGTTTACTATTTCCAAAACCAGCATGAAAAAACTGGGATTGTTCGAGAGGAAGATCTTGCGGATCTGCACGGGACTCCACTTTGACCAACGGCGACGAAAACATTTCAGCAACACGCGACTCTATGAGGCATCCAGAATAACACCCCTTGACAAATACATGATCAGTGCTGCCAAAATACTGACGGGCAACCTTAGCAATCACCCAAACCCTCTAGTGAGAACCATCACAAGTGAAGAGAGACACACCGATCCACGATACCTTGATGTAACAGCACTACTGGATGAAGGAATCATTCCTATCAATGAAGACGAGGCAATTCAGTTTTACGAAGATGCAGCGTCGAACTACCTCCGTGGCTAGAAGCCACCCCACATCCTCCCAAAAAGACAACCGGATTTGAACAACCCGAGATGAATCATCTACATAGTATAAAATATAACCATCAATCACAATCTTTTAAATAATTTTGTATAAAAATAAAAACAATATATAAAATTAGGCCCCTAATGTGCCAAAACAAATTAAAGTATCAATATAATAATTATATAAAATAGAATTAAGAACAAATTGTAAATATCTATTTCCGTTCAATAAAGTCTAACTAACCAACCAGTTTGATGGGGAAGGGAATTTAGTACCAGGGCGGGACTGCGGTACTAAATTAGCATCAAATTATTCCATCATTACATTTTTGAATTTCAATTGTGTTGGACGCAGCTTGACGGACCTTTGTATTTGTTTATTCCTAACTAGCCGATTAGCCTGTGTCAGTTGCTGCGCTGACTTCATTTCAATCGATTGTAAATAATTTTATCTTTATTTTTAAATTTAAATTATTAAAATCGGACCATTAGAACAAAAGTTATTATAATTATAAACTATGCATATAAATTTAACATCAAAAATAAAAAAGTGGGCGTAGCAGTGGGCAGATTTGTACAAAAAGTATTTCAAAAGTTTTGTTTTGCTCACTCGAATCAATACTGAAAATTTAATCCAGATTGCTAAACCCGTTACTGAGATAGATAGACATGAAGAAAGTGGGCGGGGTTGTGGTTGGGTCTAAGAAAATCAACAATAATTTTCTCTTACTTATATAAACAAATTATTGATACCAAAAGTAATCCTTATGTCCATTTGCTGGTACGGAACGTAAATACTTATGTTCCACATAAACCCTTAAGTGACACTTACTACTCTGCACCAAACGTAAACTCAAAAATAAAAATCCTTAAGTTGAACATAACTTAGGTGGAAGAAAAAGGACCACATAAGATACTTATGTTAAACATTAATTATCGTTTACTTTTGTTTTTGACTAGTATTCCAGGAAATGTGAAGATATGGCTACAATAATATAATTACAAAATTAATAAAAATTGGTTTTCAGCTGTCGGACTTTTTAGAAGTAGAAGCTCCTTTTCAAATTTTCGAGAAGAATATTATTTCTTCTTTTCTAACAAAAGATTCCGCAAAGAAAATAACAGTAGTTACTGTGAACTGAGAATGTCCTAATTTAGGCATAGCCGATATTGTTAGAATTGCATACTCAAGTTTCAGAAAAACTTTCAAGAGCTAGGAAATAATTTATATATTAATTTCCTGAAACTGTAATTGGCATTTCAAAAACCAAACGTGATTTTTTGACATGTTATCGAACAATTTTTTTTCATTAAAATTAAGTAGACTATTTTTTTTAAAAATTACATTATATAATTGCGATTTGCACAATAAATTCAAGAATTATGGTACCCCCATTAAAGCTTCGATTTAGTGAAGAAGATCTAAAAAAAATGAATGTGAACGTGAGGAAGAAAATACACGTAAACACAACAACAAATACTGGCATTTGACAACAAATTTTGATATATGCGCAGAACTGAAAAAAGTCAAAACTCTAATGATATTACCTTTAATATGTGTACTGTGACTCGTAAGCATATCAAATTTTAAAAATCAAAAACTCAAATAAATAAAACACTAAATTCAGTCACAGATTATCCCAGTTTATTCTTTTTTTATAAAATAACTGATTACCTAAATATATGTATTTTCGAGAACATAACAGAATATTTTTTTTTGCTCCTGGTCCTTCCTAATTTCGGCCTTATATGTACCATTTCGAATCTTTTCTCTTCAGCGGTTCGCTATTCCTATGGAATCATCACCACTGGTCGTTAATTTCTTTAGTTTTTCACGTTGCACCATTGTTTTTGTTTGTTTTCGATGACCACGCAATTAAGAAGAGTCCTTTTTTCACTATACCAAACATTTTTGTTTCTTTTTATTATTATTATTATTTATGTACATATAATTAAAATTATATACAAATTTAAGAACAAAAAAAAAAAGAACCTAGCAACAAAAGGCTTCCAGCTCTAATTTAAAAAGAATACGATATTTTACTTAGATATTGGTAAATAAATTTAGATAAATAATTATATATTATAAAGTTAATTATTAAATGGCAATGTTGGCGCTCTTGAAGAAATCGAATATTTTTGAACTATTTTCATGACTTAATGTGTTGAGAAATGAGTAGACATTTTGATTGTTAGAAAGAATGGTGTTGAATTGGCGGGATACGTTGCAGGAGTTAAGGTCGTGCAGGTGATCCATATCCAATATGTTGTTGCATGCTGTGCATAAAGGTGGATGAACTCTTTTAAGTAGGTGCTGGTGAGTAGTGGCTGTATGTCCTAGTCGTATGCGAGCAAATGTGGTATTTTGTGTTTTTGAAGTTGATGTTGGGTAGGTAGGAGAATGGCGGTCTTTGTTAGTCCTTGAATAGTGAGTGGGTTGGCAGTGCCAATCTTCTAGAAATTTGTTTTTAATCAAGCTGTCAATATGCCTTTTGAGATCCAGTTTGGAGTATGAGTTGAAAAGGTGGACGGGAGATTTGGCTGCTAGATTAGCTTCTTGGTCGGCGAGTTCATTGCCTAAAATCCCCATGTGACTGGGTACCCACATCAGCTTAATTGAGTTTTGATGCTTGATCAGTAGATTTCTTATATTATTTATGAGAAGATGATTGGGGTTGCTGACGGCATTAAGGACTGAAAGTCCGAGCAAATTACATGTTTTTTGTTAAGCTTATACAATGTGTTAATAGCTTCTAGTATTGCCAGAGCTTCCGCAGTAAAAATGGATGAGAAGTAAGGTAGAATGCTCCTTATCAGAGGTGGACCGTTTTCGGGGGTGACTGCAAAGGCTGTGTTGAATTTGGACTTAGATCCGTCCGTAAAGATAGTATTCCATCCTTCAGTTTTTAGGTTTGTCATTACTTCCAGGTAGCATTTGCGGAATATGATGTTGTTTGTGTTGCTTTTTAGATATTCGGATAGATTTAGTAGCACCGAACTTGGATCAATCTTCCAGGGTGGAGAAGTTTGTTTCGTATGTTTTATACATTCAAAAGGTATGTCCAGTTGCTTTGCGGTAGAAATTACTTTTGAGATTGTTGAAGGTGTTCGTTTTATTTGTTTGTATTTTGCGGCTGAGATGATGTCTTCATTAATTATTGAGTTTTTTGAGAAAGATAGTTTGGGAATGAGTCTAAGAAAAACTTCCTCTTGCCTCTGTTCTAGGGTTGGAAGTCCAGCTTCTGCCATAATACTTTGAATTCGGGTTGTACGGTATGCGCCAACACTTCTCCTGGCGGCTTGATTGTAGGGTGGCTTGATAAGATTTAACGTGGTCTTTGGACACTTGCCATATATACATAAGCCATAATCGATTTTACTTAATATTAAGGAACGGGTAATGTTACAAAGAGTGTTAGTATGAACGTCTAGTTTTTTTATATAAGTAGCTTACAATTTGGGCCCTAGTAGGTAGGCTCTTTTTCAAATCTGTACAATGGGGTTTCCAATTATATTTAGCATTAAATATCAGTCCTAAAATTTTTAGGTTGTTAACATTTTCTATATTGATATTGTTAAGATTAAGTTCAAATTGACAGGATAGTTTACGACAAACATGCAATGTCTTACACTTCTCGAGCGATAGTTTGGCACCAGAAGTGGTACACCAATTTAATATATCATATACTAATTTGGAAAAAATGTGCTTTACTTCTTCAAGATCGCTAATTTTACAAAGTATGTAAATATCATCTGCGTATATGCAGTGGTCTAAGACTTTATATTTGGCTATAATTGTGCTCAGTTCATCAAAAGCTATAATGAATAATATCACGGAGAGGGGGATCCGTGGAAGATGCCGTTTTTAAGAGGATGGAAAGAGGAGAAGGAATTGTTAATTTTAGTAGAAATTTTGCGCTTAGAAAGAAAAGATTTGATGAAGTTAAACATCTTTGGGCCAACACCCCAATCTCTTAATTTACCCAAGATAAGATGAATACCGATTCGATCGAACGCTTTTTCGAAATCCATCGACAGGAGTGTAACATGGTTACGAGCAGATAGAGCGTTTGAGATATAATAGTCGATACGAATTAAGGCGTCGGTACAACCTCTTTCGGGCTTGAACGCTACTTGATTGGTACTTGTAAGTTCTTGCGAATCAATAAACCACAGGAGTCGTTTGGAAATTACTTTTTCCAGTACCTTGGAAGTACAAGGGATGAGAGATATGGGTCGATAACCATTTACTGAGTCAATTGGTTTGTTCGGTTTTGGTATAGGGATTATTGTGGCAGATTTCCAGTTTTGTGGTATAATACCAGTTTCATAAATGTTATTGTACAATCGCAGGAGCCTTTTTTTGATCAATGAAGGAGGATTTTGTATCATAGGGTAAGAAATACGATCTCTGCTGGGCGTTTTGCCTTTTAAGGTCTTAAGGCAACAATCGAGTTCAAGGTCATCGAATGGATTTTCTAAATGTTTCCCTGGTAGGCTAAGATCAGAAATAGCGATTGTGGAATAACTTAGAGAGCTGTTTTTCATAGAGTTAAAGGTATTTGAGAAATTAGTGTAGAATATTTAATTTCGAAATAGTTAGTACACTTTCGTTTACTACTGTGAATTGCATGTTATTTACCTATTTACCTAAATAAGCTTACATAGAAAAGATTTACTTAAATATGATTGGGCCTTAATGATCGAACGATCAATCCGCAATTAATTTTTACAGTATTTCTTATTGATTTTAAAATATGTTTTATTAAGTAAGATTATTCAATAAATAACCTTCGAAGCAACCGAGTCGTTTTTATCTCTAATTTGCCAAAGTTTCCTCTACAATTTATCAGAAGTGCGACACCACGTGCAAACAAAAAAAAAAAAGTTGTGACGTTGTTTTCGCATACATTTTATTTAATCCAGCATCAATAAATTATAAACTAATCTATAAAATATGTCAGAAGCCTGGACTATGTTCTTAAATTCAGCAACAGTTGTCATTCTTAAAGCAGTCTTAAGATCTTTGCAGCTTCAAACCAGTGCTTCAAAAGCCGAACTTAAACTCCGTGTGCAGAAAGGAGTTGAAGGCTACACCGAAAATGATCTGCGAAAGCTAATTAAAGACAGCTCTAATGAATCAAACTCAGAGTCTGGTGATGATAATGATGAGGATGATAACGGCGAGCAACGCTCAGAGGAAGAAGCTCTGGACGAAGAGCTGGAAAAACTTCGTAGAATTTGCAACAAGAAAGAGGAAATTGCTAAGCTCAAAAGACAGCTTCGTGAATTCCAATTGGAGGAGGCAGCAACTAGTGGTAAAGCGACTTCGGTTTGTTTCAGGGATATTGAGGACTCCATACCAGCTTTTAGTGGCGATGACAATTTACCTGTGCAGCGTTGGATAGAACAATTCGAAGAATGTTCCGAAATCTTAGGCCTGGACGAGAGGAATAAATTTCTTTATGGCAAACGGCTGCTGACAGGTACAGCGAAACTGTATATCAGAACAATTATACCCAAAAGTTGGCAAGATATCAAAAAATATTTAATAAACGAATTTAAAAAGAACGTGACCAAGGCAGATGTCTACAGCAATCTTCAAAGCAGAAGGAAGCGTCGTGATGAGACTTTCCAGCAATATGTTCTTTCTATGCAAGAAATTGCTTCACAAGGCTTTGTTGAAGAAGAGGACATAGTTCAATTCATCATCAAAGGGATCGCAGACGTTGAGATAAACAAGGCTATTCTTTATAATGCCAATAACATTACAGAATTAAAGTCAGCATTACGGAAATATGAGAAGTTGAAAAGCAATTGCCGAGACAACTATTCTGATATCAGATCATCGAGAGGTACATCACATAATCTCCATGCACGCAACATTCTACCTAAGCGACCAGATGCCAGCACACACGTTTTTAATAACAACAGCAATCGACCTGTGCCTGAAAAGAGAGAAGTATCGTGCTTTAAGTGTGGGAAGGTGGGATACATATCACCAAATTGCTCTACCAAGAATTCAGTGATGATTGTAAACGCGGAAGATCGAGCAGAAGTTGGAGGAAGTTTGGATTTGCCAGACAACATGAACACACTGGCTACATACCATGAGAAGAAAGCATCTAGCAACGAATTCGAAAAATATATCATGTATAAATTTGTCAGTGATCAAATGGAGACAACAACTACACTATTGACGCTTTTGGACTCGGGGAGCCCAATCAGTTTTGTCCAGATTCGATTTCTCCCACCGTTCTTGATATCGACCTTTGACGAGAGAGGTCACAGTTATGTTGGAGTAAACAACAGCCCGTTGGATGTACTTGGAAGTATACTTAGTATCATATCTTTTGAACATTTATTTATTAATTTGCAAAATTTTAGTAGTTAAGAATTATTCATAGACCTATCCTATTATTGTAGGCAGAGACTTTATGGGAAAAATTGGTTTGGTGCTGCAACAACAGAAAGCGAATTTACCAACTGCAATAATTGATCGAGATCTCCACATGTTATCTGACAATCATTGTGCTCCAGCTACAATTCGTGATAATGAGCCGATTAGTGCAAGTGATGATGACAACTTTATTGTTTTGAATATCGATGTGAGTTGTAATGGGTGTTTCTTCACCAGCTAATATGAGGCCTTTTTTGACGGAATTGTCTAGCTTGGATCATGATGAGGACGTCGGTGGCAGTGGAGATCTTGATTTATCTGACAGTCAAGATTTTAATACTAATGTTAAAGATTCGGGAGCTAGTAAAGGCTAATATGAAAAAAAAACTGTAGGGACCAAACCATTTTTTTGATAGTTTGTTATGACACAAAAAAAAAAATATAAAGGTACCTATGTTTAATTGATTAATTAATAATTGGTTTGGAAATTCGGTTTTTGATGATCTCGGCCATAGTGGGTTTTGCAAAAGGGTGTTTTTTTGGTGCAGGTAACAGGTGTAAAGATGGATGGTCGTTGAAGATTTGCCAAGCTTCACGTACTGTGCAACGACGAGTTGCTTTGATTTTATTGACTGATTTGTTACGCAGAAAAGAGGCTCAGGTTGGATCGTAGGAGGTGTGGGAGTCTTCCTTGCAGTTAACACAATAAACTCTAGAACACTCACTGTGTGGAGGGGGGAGGCAGCATTCTTTGCAAATGTTTGCGTTTGTGCACCTTTTTTTGGTATGACCTAGTCTTTGACAAAGGATACAGCGCATGGGGTTGGCGACATATTCATCAACTTTGCAGTTCAACCATCCAATTTTTATATCTGTTGAACGGCGAATAAGGTCGAAGGTCAATATCGCCCCGCCTGTAGGGATAAGTTTGTCGTTGTCTTTCTTAAGAATTTTTTTTAACCTCAATAACTTTTTGTTTTCTGAGTTCATTGAGTAATTCCTCTTCGGGTATATCCATTACAAATTTGGAAAATATTCTTCCTTGTACAGAATTCAGTGAAGTGTGGGACGTTATTTTAACGGGGATTGAGTCGATATTTTTGGTTTTTAGGAATTCTTCTGCTACGGAAAGGCATGACACTTTTACTAAAAGGTCGCCCGATCGCATGGGCTTAACAGTTATAGCATCAATCACAACCCCTCATATAAACATCATATAAGTGGAGAGATAAACAGTTTCCAAAATATGCACATTGGATATTTTGCTTCATAATTGCTAAGAAAAAGATTAATAAATAAAGAACTTCGTTCTAATTACAAAATATGCACTTTGCATATTTTGTTTCATAATTCCTAAGAAAAAGGTTAATAATTAAAGAACTTCGTTCCAATTACGAAATACACACTTTGCATATTTTGTGTCACAATAAAATTTATCGCTCCACATAAGCTTACAAATAATTGCAAGGTATGCACTCTGCATATCTTGTGGAAATAATATTAATTTCAATAAGTTAGTTCTCTATTTAGCCTTGTCGCGGGCAGTTCGGTTTCTTATTTCTTTTGAGTGTTTTAATAAAGATTCATAATTAAACTAAAAATTGTGTACCTTTTATTTTATTTGTTTTTCTCGTTTCTGGCGCAGTCGGTAGGATATACCACGAAAAAAAAAAAAAAAAATATAAAACACCATAAATAAACCGAGAAAAAAAAATTTATTTTGACAAAAGAACTAAGTACTTGCTACTCAGTGGTATTTTATCTCTACGAAAAAGAGAAAAAAAAAAAATACATTAACAAATAATCAGTGGCACTTTTATCTCTACGAAAAAGAGAAAAAAAAGGAGTACAAAAATCGAACAATTCCTGTAGAAAAATTTTGTAATATAATACAAAATAGACATTCAATAAAAAAAAAAAAGAGAACTCAAAAACTACAACAAGACACATCAGCAGATCTAAGTTTCCAACTCATCCACTTCAACTTCAACTGTAACTACCTATACCTATGGAACAAGAAGATCAATAAGAAAGTTTTATTGTGATGGTGAAGATGGTGAAATATTTTTTTTATTATTACGTATAATCATTTCTTTTTCATACATATATATACAAATTTTTTTTGGTAATTTATTATTTTTGTCAACGTTATTTTATTTAATCCACCTTAATGGTTAATGCTGCTCTGAAAATTTAAATGTAAACTTATTTCCTCTATCTACATACATGTCGAGCCCACTAGAAGACCTTAATAAATTAAAAAGTCAGTCAGACGCAATAACTGAAATTGTAAACCAAATCCAATTAGATTTAGAATCTCGTGGTAATCCATCTTCAGTAAACCTTTCTTTACCGGAAAATAATATGGCTACTACACTTTCACTCACAATTGATCCACTTAAATACATATCTGGGTTACCAGAATTCACAGGAGAATATCAAGATCTCCAAAATTTCTTGGATCTTATTGATAAGATCCACCCACTTCTAAGTACGATGCACTCAGTCAGAGTATATTTTCCGATAAAATAAAAGCTAAATTAAAAGGCAGGGCTAGAGAAGTTGTCGAAATAAATAACCATGTAACTACATGGAATGAAATAAAGACAATTTTGATTAATAACTTTGGTGATAGAAGAACTCTAGAAGAACTATTCGACGAGTTAAGAGGAGCTACATTTAGAAATAATAGCGTAGAGTTTTATAATCAAATTAAATCCACACTAAGAAGGCTTAACAATAAAACGCAAATAGTGCATCTTCCGAAGTCAACATTTCTCAAAATATGCAATCCGCCTTGCACATATACAAAGCCAAACTACCAGAGCCAATGCGATCATTGCTCTATTGTAGGAACCCCAAGACTTTAGAGGAAGCCATAAATATCTTGCACGAAGCAGGATACGCGTATTTTATGCAATCCGATCGCACCAAAGAAAATAATAAAACTTTCTATTCGAGTTCGGGTTATAATAACAGAGTAAATTACAGAAATGATATAAATTTTAATACAAAAAGGGAACAAACTCAAAGAAATCCACAATCACGAAATCAAAATTTTGTCTCCAGGACCCCTAACGCAGGAAATTCAAATTCTGGAAATTTTAATAATAATCGTTATAATAACTTTAAATACCCAAATAATAGATATTTTAATTATAGAAATCCCAATCCAAGTAATTTTTATCCCCAGAATCCAAATACAGGATACTCAAATCCTGGACACACTCCATCTAATTATAATTATCAAAACAATAATCACAACCAAATTCCTAATCCATACAACAATAATCCTAATGTTAATACTAAAGTCCAGAATCCTTACCAGAATAGTCAACAATCATCGAATGTAAACAACCAAATTGAGCCAATGGATGTCAACCATCAGTGTGCCATCGATATCGGAAATTTTCCGGAACTAGCCCCAACAAACTATGCTACATAACTATTAAGGACAAAAAATTCTTAATAGATACCGGTGCTTCGAACTCGATAGTTAATCCTCAAATATTTAAGAATTTTTCTCTCGTTAAATTAGATAAACCAATAGCCTTAAGATCACTTAACAAGGAGACTATAATAACAGAAAAGGTAGTAGTAGATTGTTTCCCAGAATTTGGAAACTCAACAGATAAATTAGAATTTTTAATTTACAACTTTCACGATAAATATGATAGGAAATGATATATTACTGAAGTATGATACAGAGATCAATTATAAAAACAAGTGGATTAAAATAAACAATACTGAAATAAAATTAAATTTTAACCATATTAAGGAGAATACATTATCTCAAATAAATCCAGGGGAACATTACTATAGAATTCCAGTCGAACAGAAATTAGGAGAAACGTTAATGAATAAAATTAAACTAAACGAACATATAACGGTTTTAGAAGGTCTTTGTAATGTAGAGAATTTTAAAGCAGGAACCAAAATACTAAATACAGATAGTAAACCACATTTACTAAACTTATGCAAACCTTTTAGGACAACAGAAATAGCCGAAATATATGACTTTAATAATGTTGAACCTTTTGAAATGAAACAAAATTTCAATAGTAACTTTATTCAACAAATTAGAGTAGAACATCTCAACATAGAAGAAGAACAACAACTTAAGAAACTAGTAGAACAATTTAAAGAAATATTTAGTGATTTAGAACCACTTACTTTTACCAATGAAATAAAACATATCATAAAAACTACAGATAATACACCAATTAAAAGTAAAATTTATAGGTACCCATACATTCATAAAGTCGAAATACAGAAACAAATTCAAGAAATGTTAGAAAACAATATTATTCAACCAAGCTCCAGCCCTTACAATAGTCCTGTATGGGTCGTCCCCAAGAAACAAGACGCATCGGGGAAAACCAAATGGAGATTGGTTATCGATTATAGAAAACTGAACGAAAAAACAGTGGACGACAGCTATCCAATTCCTAATATTGAAGAAATATTAGACAAATTGGGAAAAAGCAATTATTTTTCGACAATCGATTTAAGGAGTGGATTCCATCAAATAGAGATGAATGAATCAGACGTAGAAAAAACTGCGTTCTCTGTCGATAACGGACATTACGAATTCCGTAGAATGCCATTTGGGCTAAAAACGCCCCAAGGAGTGGATTCCATCAAATAAAGATGAATGAATCAGACGTAGAAAAAACTGCGTTCTCTGTCGATAACGGACATTACGAATTCCGTAGAATGCCATTTGGGCTAAAAACGCCCCAAGTACATTTCAAAGACTTATGGACATAGTATTAAGAGAGCATATCGGAACTAAATGTTTGGTCTATATGGATGACATTATTGTCTTCTCTAGTGGACTCGAAGAACATATCAAAAACTTAAAGTCTATACTTTCAAAACTTAAGCAGGCCAAATTAAAAGTTCAGTTAGACAAATGCGAGTTCTTAAGGAAAGAGGTAGAATTTTTAGGGCATGTTGTCAACGAAGAAGGAATACAACCTAATACGAAGAAAGTAGAAATAATTAGAAATTACACCATTCCCAAAACACAAAAGGAAATAAAGAGATTTTTAGGCTTATCTGGGTATTACAGGAAATTTATTATGAACTACGCAGAAATTGCAAAACCCATGACAAAATACTTTAAAAAAAAATGCTAAAATCGATATTAACGATTTAAAGTATATAGAAAGTTTTGAAACCCTTAAGGGCAAATTGGTTACGTCTCCAATATTAATACATATATCCAGACCTCAACAAAATGTTTGAAGGTACTACGGATGCAAGTCAATACGCTATAGGAGGAGTATTGTCGCAGGAAAATAAACCAATTGCATACGTGTCTCGCACACTGAATGAACACGAAGTTAATTACTCAACTATTGAGAAAGAACTTCTAAGTATAGTTTGGTGTTTTAAACAATTCAGGCCCTATATTTTTGGGAGAGAAATTAGATTGTTTACAGACCACCAGCCCTTAGTTTGGTTAGACAATTTGAAGGAACCTAGAGGTAAACTAATACGTTGGAAACTTCAGTTAGGAGAATAAAATTACAAAATATTTTATAAAAAAGGCAACGAAAACAAGGTAGCCGATTTTTTAAGTAGAATAGAAGTTAACACGTGTGAAAATTTAGCGAAAATAAATCACATTACACAAACGGTAACTCCTATTAATCTATATAAAAATCAAATAATATTAAATAAATTAACTTCAGGTTCAACATATATACAAAATTAAGCAAATATATAACAAAAAACGTAAAATAATCGGAATAAAAACTTTAGATGACGAAAGTCTAGTTCAAATCATCAAGAATCATTTTAGCCCAGAAGTAATTAACGCGATATTAGTTAGTAACGAAATTTTTGAAAGAATTCAGACTGTATATTCCAATCATTTTAAGGGTTACAGAATAATTAGATGTAGCAAAATATTAAAAGATATAAAAGATGAAGAAGAATTGGAAAAAGTAATGAAAGAAAAACATGAAGAAAATAATCATAGAGGGATAAATGAATTGTACGAGGAATTAAAAAAGGAGTATTATTATCCTAACATGAAACATAAAATAACAGAATTTATTTATAACTGTGAAATTTGTATATTAGACAAATATGAAAGAAATCCTATTAAAGTACCTTACAAAATAACAGAAACTCTGACTAGACCTAACGAAATAATTCATTTAGATGTTTTCTATACAATAAATATATCTATTTTCGCTACAATCATAGATAAGTTTAGTAAAACTGCGTTGTTCGTTAAAATAGACAGTCGTAAGGAGTCAGAATTCAGAAAAGCCTTACTTAAATACATTAGTGTTTATTGAAATATAAATAAAATAGTGACAGACAACGAACTAGGAATGAAGTCAAAACTAATGAAAGAATTTTTAGACGAAAAAAATATTGAAATTCATTTTACTTCAAATTCAAACCATAACAGTAATGCAGACATTGAAAGGCTTCATAACACTTATTAATGAACATCTAAGATTACTAAAACATACAAAAAACATCTCCCTATAGAAGAACAAATGCTTTTAATAAACGGGTTCTATAATAACACAATACATTCTACTACAAACCATAAACCTTTAGACTTTATACAAGGAAAAGTTAAAGATGAAGAATATGAAGATATTTTTAAACGTATGGTTGAAAAAAAAAGAAAAAAACTATTAGTATTTTGAACAAAGATAGAAGTGACGTAGAATTAGAACCAGGTATTAACTGAATAAAAGAAATAAGAGGAGGTAAGAACCATTCGAAGTATAGAAAAATCAACACAGATTTGATAGATAGGGAACACGTTAAAGATGTAAAGACAGGTCTGAAATACTATAAAACCCATGTCAGGAAAAAAAGAAAATTTCAGAAAAAGCTAAATAATACACCATAGAACAAAATGAAAATCATAACTGAAACTGAAACAAATTTCAAACTCATTTCTGGAAATGATGATGCGGCCAATTATACTCATTCTCTTCACCATTTTCCTGCAAATTTATACGAAATCAATAGAGATACAAGATATAACCAACAACGACGGATATATACCTATTAAACTAAGAGATAGGAAATTAATGAATTAAAGTCCTAAATATAATAAATATTACCGAATATGAAGTAACCCAATACCAAATCTACAAGAATATAGAAAAATTAGAACCGAAATCAGAGATTATAGGACCAATGCTTAGTACTATAAAACATAATTTCAATCTTTTAGAGAATAAAATAAACTTTCTAAAACCCCACATTAAAACTACGAGAGCACTGTTTAATATTTTAGGTCAGGGACTTAAATTCATTGCTGGTACAATGGACAGCGAAGATGCGTTTAAAATGCAGACGAAACTTGATAATGTAAATCTTAATATAAAGAATATCATTTATAAAGATAACAAACAAATCAAGATAAACCAAGATTTGTCTGATCAAATAAAAAATATTACGAAACATATAACAACCCAACAAAATAAGATAGAAACCTACTTAAATAATTACACTAACGCAACACATAAACGACTTAGCAATTTAGAAGAAGAAATGAGATATATACAATATGTCTACCAGCTCAATTATGATATTAATTTATTGAAAAACCACATTGATGATATAGATCAAGTAATAATGACAAGTAAATTAGGTATTCTCACGAGAAAAATCTTAACTCCTGAAGAAGTAGATATGATTCCTAACCCCGAAACATTCCAATATATTAAAATCGCGGTAACGTTTTATAAAAACCAAATCGTAATCATTTTGTTGATTCCCGAGTTTACAGAAATAGACTTAACAGAAATACTAATTGAACCTATACCAAACAAGCAAAACAAGTCCTTGCACACGAAATAAAAAACCGTCCTTGCAGATAAAAACAAAAATATATATTATAGTGCAGTAAAAGATGATCTTAAAAATAATTTAATAGAGATCAATGATAATTGTATCAAAAACATAATTAAAATGGAAGAAGCCAATTGTGACATGCAGATTCAAGAGAAAGAGGAAATAAGTGAAATTACAAAAGGAATAATTGTAACAAAAAATATTAAAAATACATATATTGTTCAAAATTGCAGTGATCTGAAAATTAATATTGAGGGAAATAAACTTATCAAAATAGAAAATTGTAAAATAAATACCAACAACTTAATCTTTGAAAATCTAGAAAAAAAGATTCATGATCACATAATATTACCTAACTTTCTTACAAAAATCAAAGAAAATGTAACATTTTATAATTTAGATTTAGAAGAACTTAATATAAACAACATACAAAATAAAAATAAAATTAATTATATTCAATATCAGAACCATGTAAAACATATCACAACCTGGAGTATTCAAACTATAACTCTATTAATGTTAATAATTATAATTGTAACAATTTTCAAGAAAAAATTAACAAAAGATGTAAAAATTAAAATTAAAAATACTTCGTCGGAGCCTCAGACGAATGTGGGGGGAGTTATAGCATCAACCACAACCCCTCATATAAACATCATATAAGTGGAGAGATAAATAGTTTCCAAAATATGCACATTGCATATTTTGCTTCATAATTCCTAAGAAAAAGATTTGCATATTTTGTTTCATAATTCCTAAGAAAAAGATTAATAATTAAAGAACTTCGTTCCAATTACGAAATACACACTTTGCATATTTTGTGTCACAATAATATTTATCGCTCCACATAAGCTTACAAATAATTGCAAGGTATGCACTCTGCATATCTTGTGGAAATAATATTAATTTCAATAAGTTAGTTCTCTATTTAGTCTTGTCGCGGGCAGTTCGATTTCTTATTTCTTTTGAGTGTTTTAATAAAGATTCATAATTAAACTAAAAATTGTGTACCTTTTATTTTTTTATTTTTTTATGCACGTTCATTCTCGTTTCTCTTAACCTCTAAAATTTCATTGGATATGTATTCAATACCGCGGTTTATTTGGAAGGGGTTGTAAGACGAGAGGGGCTTGAAGTTGTCATTGTCACCGACTTTTTCAACACCAGAGATTATAATAAAACGAGGTATATTATCATCATTATTGGTTATTTTTGGCGTTTCTGGGAAGTCTTCCTCGGGTTTTTTACGTTTTGTTTTGCTGTACCGGTTAAGAGGGACTTCGTTGTCCAGCTCTTTATACCGGTTATGTTTTGAGGGGTCGGTAACCCCCCTAATTTTTGTCGCACTTATTTGTGATTATTTATATTAGTTTTGTTGTTACAGATAATCGAAGAATTCTTATTGTGGGGAAAATAAGTTAGGTTTTTCAAAAAAGAATAACACGTGGTTAAATTGTCACTATATGGTTTGTCTCTTTCACACGTCTTTACACGGCGTAAGCCTGAACACTTGTTTCTTTTTAATTAGTATCAGACATTGTTAAATTATAAGACCGTAAAACACAAAAATGAAACCGAAACTAACGATATTTTGATATTTGTACCGAGTTGAAGAAAGTTATAGTTCAAAAGTGGTCCCTTGCTATGTTGAACATACATTTTTTCGTGCAACTTACATACTTTTATGTAAGTATCACATAAAATTTATGTGGAACTAAGCTATGCATAAGATTTATGTTCCGTATCAGCAAATGGGACTTAGAGCCGTTTTTGAGAAATGAAAATATACAAAATAGGCGTTACAGTGGGCGCATTTGAATAAAAAAAATTTCTTAACGTATGTTTTCCTCACACAAATCAACATTAAAAATTTCATACAGTCACCGACTAGCTTTCGTGATGTACGCATCGTTTCACTCGGCGGCTTTCTACCGTGTGCAAATACATAGACACCTTTCTTCCAATCCCGTTTCCAAAAAAAAGTACTTTTATTTCTTCCTCTTATACTCTTCTGCAAAACTTATCGCTTATCCCCGCGAGTGTTTGTTGTTTTTTTTTCACCATGGGCTCGGCCCCTGGGCCAAAAAATAAACCGGGAAATAGGTACAGCACGCTTTCCGAAGTTGTGCTCTCCGAACCCCGACCCAAAAGAAACAAACCATCATTCCATGCCTTCGACCCCTACCCTGAACTCCCTTAAACCAGTAACCAAAAAAATCCTAGATTCATTGTCATTGCCCCCGAAAGTGAAAAAAATTCTATCTTCAGTTAGCATTTTTGCATTGAGGAAAGCCATCAATGCAATCAGCACCGAGTATGAACAAATCTCACAACTTAGAGACGGTCTAATCTTAATTCTGACAAAAAATCAAACTATTGCCAACAGATTCATCGCCACGAAAAACCTTTGCCCCGTTACGATCACTTTACACAACCAACTAAATTCGTCAAAAGGCATTGTATATGCTCCCTGGCTTATCAATGTCCCAGAGGCAGAAATTGTTTCAGAAATGAAAACCCAAAAAGTAACTGAAGTGCACAAGTTTACGAAACACATAGATAGAAACTATCGTGCATCGGGACTAATGCTCTTCTCCTTCGACACATTCCAAGTTCCAAAATCTGTTGAAATTGGTTGGTACAATGCCAAGGTCACCGAGTATATTCCAAATCCCATGCGGTGCAGGAATTTCCAGTTACTTGGACATACCACCAAAAAATGTAACAATACCCAAATGTGCCATATATGCAATTATCCACCACACCAAGACTCTGAGTGTTCCAGAATCATGTGCGCGAATTGCTTAGATCTTCACTTCTCCTCATCTAAAGACTGCTCCAAGTTTATACAAATGAAAGAGATCTTGAAAGTTAAAACGCAGAAAAAGTGCAGTATAGCGGATGCTAAACGCATCTACAAAGAACAGTTCCCCTCCCAAATCAATACAAATAACGGCTCATTTGCCAATATAGCAAAACAAGGTAATCCCATACCCACTTCCTCTTCCCTCCCAATCGACCACTCTGCTTCCAAATCTGTTTCAAGTAAAATCACACGCTCGAAAGAAACGGACTCAACCATACTAACGGGCAATCTCTTAATCGCTACAAACAAAACACAGTCCACAGTAAATAAAAAAACGAACAAAATACAAAAGCCTCTTCCGACCACCTTCCACCATTCTCATCACCTCCTCAATCCCTTATCTTTTCTAGACAATCAGCCGTAGCTGTTTTGAAAAAAAGCAAAAAACAAATAACGCAACTACTACTAATCGCAGCGAAAACAATAACAACATAAAACCCTCAACACAATCTTCTCCTACTAAACAAAAAATTCAAACACGATCAAATGACTTCAACACTCACTCCACTCCATCTCACTCTAATTTACCTATCTCATAACCCATTTTAACAAATACAAACTCACTTTCTCCGTTAGCTCAAACTACTCAATCACTTATCGAAAACAATAACTACTTTGTTCCCTTGGAAGATGATGACACACCATAAACATACAAATATCCTCAAAAGCAGCGGCTCTGCTGAACAGGAATTGAACCGTCCGAGCTTCTCTGGGAGCTCGGTGCGTTCAACATCTGTGCAGCGGAGCCGCAGTCTGAACACCACAAAATTACCAAACGTTATCTCTTCACCAAACAATATTTCTTTGCCACACTTTGACACACCAAACCAAACTCCATCCACGCTTTCATTGTTGCAACCCAATGGAAGAACGTGGATTCCTAATGGTAAAAATATGGTTCTCGTATCTTTGCAGTTGAATGTGCAAGGTCTTATCAACAATTACGATGAACTTAATATTTTAATTTCCAGATTCAGCCCATCCATAGTAAATCTGCAAGAAACTCACTGTCCCTACAATTTTAAACCGATAATTCCAAAAACTTTCGAGGGGTACTTTTTAAACTTTCCAGTTAACTCTACAAGTAAACATGGATTAAAAAGTAAACTATTATTCACAAATTTTTTCAATTTTGTTAAGACATTTAATGTATTTTTTTTATTTGAAACATTTATATTAAAAGATGATTATGAATTATTTGAAGGTTATTTTAAAGAATACGAGTTAAAATGGATAGAAGCAATTAAAACTAATAAATTTGGGAGAGCAAGCGGAGGTTGTATATATGGATTTAAAAAGATTTATAAGGACTTCATGAAATTCGAAACTATACAAGAATGCACAGTTTTATGCCTAAAGTTATTTAACAATAATTACGAACACTGTATAATCCCAGCTTATATAAATTGCAACCACTGGGAAGATGATTTTAACACCATAAGTGAGGTGTCATGTAGTAAGCAGAAATACAAACAGATGTTGATAGGAGATCTAAATGCAAGGATAGGGGGTGAGCAGGGTATAAACAATAAATCTGGACAACTTCAAATTAATCAACAAAGAAGATCGAAAGACCACAAAACAGACAGTAAGGGCAGAACTCTATTGGATTTTGCTGAATCTTTTAACCTAATAGTTCTGAACGGAAGATCAAAATCAGACCTCAGTGGAGACTTTACATTTGTAAGAGGGAACTCTTGTTCCGTAATAGACTACTGCCTTGTTGCGGAGGATTGGCTTCACAATGTATCGGATTTCGAAGTCCTAACACAAAATTTTTCGGACCATATGCCTATTTCAGTGTCGCTGAAAATAAATGAAAGTGTTGAAGGATTATTGGAAACCGAGGTTAGCTATTCTAAGCTTAAATGGAAAAACAATAACAAAGCTGCTTATCAAATGGCTATGAATTCTGAATTGGAAATCTTAAAACAGAGTGAAGAAACTGTTACGATCGAAAGCCTACAAGAAATTATTCGTAAAGTAGCGCCCAGAATTTCTCCAAACACGCAAACAATTCACGCAAAACAAGATTGGTTTGATAATGAGTGCAGCAGAGCAAGGAATAAAGCATTTTCATTTCTAAGGCTTTTTAGAAAGTACAATACTACCTTTTTTAGACAAGAATACACGAAAGCAAATACTTACTTCAAAGCACTCTGCATATCAAAGAAAAAGCTATTTTATGAAGAAAAAATTCAGATTATTATTGGTAGCAAAAATACGAAAGAGTTTTGGAGAGCAGTTCGGTATATTAATGGATCGAAACTGAAAATTGGTATAAATATCCCTGCAAGTGATCTAAAAACATACTTTCAATCAGTTTTGAACGTCGAACAAACCGCGCCACCATTTCAATACTGTGAAAATCATATTGAAGATCAAATCATGGATCAAATGTTTACATTAACTGATCTTAAAATTGTATTGAGTGAATTAAAGGAAGCTAAAACACCAGGAGAAGATCTCATTCCACATGAGTTTTATAAGTACTGCACCGATGAATTCGCCTGTTGTCTACTCCAGCTTTTCAACGATGTATATGAGAATAATATTTCCCCTTCGTGTTTCGATTCAGCGGTAATACTTCCAATTTTCAAAAAAGGGGATCGTAACATGGTCGAAAATTATCGAGGAATTTCATTGCTCAACACTGTTCGAAAGATTTTCGGAGGTATTCTATTTAAACGACTTACGAATTGGGTGGATGAAAAAGAGGTTCTAAGTGAATGTCAGGCCGGGTTTCGGCAAGGATACTCAACTGTGGACCAAATCTTCACGCTAACGACCATCGTCGATATCAACCGTTTACAAGGGAAAAATATTTATGCCTACTTTGTCGACTTTAAGTCTGCATTTGACAGCATAGATAGAGGATTAATGTTCTACAAGCTATCCACATTGGGAATATCCACCAAAATGCTGAACGCTTTAAAAATGTTGTATAATAACTGCACTGCAAAAGTCTGGGATGGATCTAAAATGTCAGAAAGCTTTTCAACCCCTTCGGGTCTAAGACAAGGATGCACCTTGAGTACGCTCCTCTTCGCTTTATTCATAAACGACATAGTTGTATTCTTAAACGGAGGTATCGACGTACGGAATGTTAAAATTAAAGCCCTGATGTACGCAGACGACATTGTGCTCTTAGCGGATACACCTAATAAGCTCCAAATGATGATAACAAAACTTGGAGAATACTGCAAACTATGGAATCTAACAGTAAATCACATGAAATCCCAAATAATGATTTTTGGTAAAGGGCAAAGACAGCGTCGTGGAAGCTATATATGGAGATACGAAGGAGAACCAGTCGAAATTGTAGAAAGTTATAAGTATTTAGGACTGATATTAACGCCTCAAAACAACATGAAAACACTAAAGCTAAAGCTAAAGCGGCAATAAACTCAACTTGGAGAGCATGTATGCACAATTCCAACATAAGTCTATCAGCAAAATACCAGGTCTTCGAAGCAACAGCAAGGACTATTATGTTGTATGCATCTCAAGTGTGGGGATATTCACAAAACGAGGCTGTTGAACAATTGCTGAGGTTTTTTCTCAAACGAATACTACACCTCCCCATGACCACCCCAACTTATATGCTACACATAGAGACGGGCCTTCCCCCAATGTTCATTGTGACATTAAAACTCCACTTCGACTATGTCATTAAAGTTTTTAACATGAAGGAAACACGCTTACCAAGAATTGTTGCAACTCTCGCCTTGGATAAAAAAACATCTTTTTTTGAAAAGTGGAAAGAACTGGCGGAAAAATCTGAATGTCATTTAAATTTGGAAAACAGAAACATGCTTGAGATGAAAACGGATCTGTATAACATAGTTAGCAGTCTCGATGAAAGGATGCGAGAATCATTTATTGAAGACGCACGGACTTCCATATACAGAACGTATTATTCTAAACTAGATTATGATATAAATGCGACAAGCTACTTCAGCATTAATGCAAGTTTAGATAAAATATCAACCCTCTTTAAATCACGTGGAGAACTACTGCAGCTGAACTACATACCACATCGCCCGTATTTGCCAATACAATGCAGCCTTTGGCATTTTATAGGAGTTTGCCCAATGCTTATTGAGCTTAGAAAATTATATTTTGGTAAAGCTTATCTCGCAGCCGATGAAGTTCTTAACTTTTTGAATGGAAGTGATTGGTCTACCCTCTACAAGTTTATAAAGGCGGCACTCCACTATAGATGTCAAATTTTAAGTGAAGAATTTTAACAACAAATTATTTTATATAAGTTTTCAAGGCATGAACAGTATTTATAATTTATATTATGCACCTAATTCGATAAACAATAATGTTATTTTATAAATTTGTCAATCTGGCAGACGGCTTTTGCCATGTCATAAGAGATTTGTAAACACAAAATTGTAAACATTGTTAAAATTGAATTGCAATAAATCTTATTCTATTCTATTCTATTCTATTCTATCAAAATGTTTGGTTGAATGTTTGGTTGAATGCCTGCGCAGTTACATATTATTCCATATGACTCAAACTGAAAAACTGATTTCGGGCAATCGTTCAGTTTGTGCCAAAACGAAACACCAAAATTATATACAATAACTAACTAATGTTAAAGTAAAATATGAAATATAACTTTATATTTATATAATTTATAAATTAAATCGAATTTTTCAGTCCATTTCATCTTTGTTTACCTTTTTCAGATTCGGAAATTGATTTTGCAGCTAATAATAGAAACAAAGGTGTAGGGGTCTGTTGGTAGACAATAGTCAAAGTAAAAAAGTCGTCATTTAGTCTGCTATTACACGCGGACTTTTAAGTCAACTTTTTTTTTAATTAAATGAGTGTGAAGACAAAATCAGATATTTTTTTTCATTTGCAAACATTCAATGGTTACTTAAAAGTCTTCGTAAATTAGCGAACTTATTGCACATGGAGTAATTGACGGTTCTGGACCTTTGGCACCTCATATATGGGAAATTTGATATTTTAGAATGTCATCTAATTGGTCAAAAAAGGTCAACTAGTCCTAGAAATTGGTCAGCCCTTGATAACTAGTTATAAAGACTTAAAGTTTCTCAAGGTCACGCGCGATTTTTGCCACCTCATTTATGGGAAATTTACAAAAAAAAAGATGCTATCTGAAAAATTTGTAGATAGTGATAAAAGGGCAACTATTTTCAGTAATTGGTCAGCTATAGTTTTTTTCTATGAATTTTCAAAAGTCGTTTCAAGGCCACAAAAAAAAATTTTAATTTATTTAAACAAAAATTTCAAGGTCATAACGATTTTTGGCACCTCATTTATGGGAAATTTGGAAAAAAATATATACCATCTGAAAGATCTCTAGATCTATATAAAAGGTCAGCTATTTTCAATAATTGGTCAGCGATAGATTTTTTTTTTAATAATTTTTTTTTTAATTTCAAGGTCATAGCGATTTTTGGCACTTCATTTATGGGCAATTTGCAAAAAAATATATACCATCTGAAAGATCTCTAGATCTATATAAAAGGTCAGCTATTTTCAATAATTGGTCAGCGATAGATTTTTTTTAATAATTTTTTATTTTAAATTTCAAGGTCATAGCGATTTTTGGCACCTCATTTATGGGAAATTTGGGAAAATTGCATACATTCTGAAGGATCTCTTGATCTATATAAAAGGTCAGCTAGTTTTAGTAATTTGTCAGCCATAGATTTTTTTTAATGAATTTTTGAATTTTTGTTGAAGGTCATAGCGATTTTTGGCACCTCATTTATGGGAAATTTGGGAAAATTGCATACCGTCTGAAAGATCTCTAGATCTATATAAAAGGTCAGCTAGTTTCAGTAATTGGTCAGCGATAGATTATTTTTTACGATTAAAAAAAAAAATCAAGGTGACGAACGATTTTTGGCACCTCATTTGGGTAATTTTCCAAAAAAAAATATACTATGTGATAGGTTACTCGGTCATCATGAAAGGTCAGTTAGATTCAGTAATTGGTCAGCCATATTTTTTTTTTTAATTAGTTTTTAAAGTATTTATATGTAAGTCACAGTATAAATAGTTGGCACCTCATTCGGGTAGTTTAAGAAAAAAGTAAACCATTTGAAATGTTACTTAACGATTATAAAAGGTCAACTACTTTCAGTAATTGGTCAGCCATATATTTATTTTTATGAATGTTATATTTTTTTTATGTAGGTCACAGTATAGATTTTTGGCACCTCATTTGGGGTGTATTTGCATAAAATTTATACCATCTAAAAGGCCAGTAGATCGCGATAAAAGGTCTACTAGTTTCAGTAATTGGTCAGCCATAGATAATTTTAAATTAATTTTTGAAGTTTTTTTCAAGGTCACAAAAAAATTTTTGGCACCTCATTTGGGTCGTTTCAAAAAAAAAACATACCAATTGGAAGGCCATTTAGCGGCCATAAAAGGTCAGTTAATTTCAGTAATTGGTAAGTCATGGACGTTTTTGTATGAGTTTTTGAATTTTCATCAGAGAATGTTAGTAGCTAATTTTGAACATGAAAGCAATGCCTAGTCATGTGCAAATTACCTATGCATCTGTAAAAACAATCTAGTTGTTAAAAAACCCTAGAAAATATTACTTGGACGCTAATAAGAGCTTGGCAATGGTAATAATCGAAGGTGTCCCCTTGCCAGCAATTTTTTGCATTAAGACGCAAAAAAAAAAGTATGGCTTGTCTGTAGTCCAGGAAAATTAGACTTTCACTTCGAAAAATTTCGACAAAGCTGAATTTTGGTAGAGAGCTTTGTGTTGACGTTTTAACCATTTCCTGAAAAGTTCCGTAAATTTGGACCGGGGCTTAAATTTTTTGGGGGTGTTAAAGGGGGTTTAATTCAGTTCTTTCTTAATTTCTCGAAAGTTATAAGTTTTTTTGAAAAAATGTGAAGGTTCAAAGTTTAGCTTATGTCATTCTACACAAAAAAGATTAACATACTTTTTTCCATACAAGCAATAGATTCTGATTCTTTCCTAGTAACCAGTACATTTTTCTGTACTTCAAGTTTAGTTCGTCTTTTTTCTTTTTGATGATGCTTTTTCCATTTAAGCTTTGCATCCAAAGTCATTCCAAGGTATTTGGCAGTATTGGAGTAACGTACTGTTGTACTGTTTATAAGAATTGGAACATTGTTTATTTTTTTGTTTGTAAAGTTTATATGCATCGATTTTATTTCATTTAGTTTGATTCGCCATTTTTGCATCCAATCACTAACTTTATCGACTGCATTTTGCAGTTTTTGTGTAGTCTTCGTAACGGATTTATCTGGCACCAATATCATCAGCAAAGGTGGCCATGATAGCGTTGATGTCCACTGGAATATCCCTTGTATATAACAGATACAGGGTTGGTCCTAGGACACTTCCTGGTGGTACACCGACTTCAATTTTCTTTAGTTCCGAGTAATTTTGGTCGTACCGTACTCTAAAGAGTCGGTTCGTAACGTAGGATTTCAGTATTTCGTAGTACTGTCTGGGAAGATCCCTTTGCAGTTTGTACTCAAGTCCCAAGTGCCAAACCTTGTCAAAGGCATGAGCAACATCTAAGAATAAAGCCAAGCATACTTGTTTTTCTTCAAGTGCCTTTTCCACAACATCCGTAATCCGATGCACTTGGTCTATCGTGGAATGTTTATTTCTAAATCCAAACTGATGGCTCGGAATTAGTCTTCTTTCTTCTATTATTTTGCTTAGTTTTTTCAGAAGCAGTTTTTCGAAAACTTTTGCCATGATTGGTATAAGCGATATAGGTCTGTAAGATGTTACTTCTGTCTGTGGCTTACCTTGTTTAGATATAACAATGACTTCTGCAATTTTCCAATGATGTGGCACATATCTTAGTTTAAGGCATGCATTTATTATAAATTGGAGTTTTTTGAAGGCTATATAAGGCATTTCTTTTAAAACCTGGCAGTTATTAGCCCTGGTGATTTTTTGTTATACAACTTATGTTGACACATACTTCTTACTTCTTTGAGCGTGACAAAAGGAATTTCACATTCGTCGTTTCTATCAACAAACTGTAAGGGATCTGTAGCTGTGCTTGCTGGAAATGGCTTAAAAACATTCGCGAGTTGTTCAGCGAAGAGATCAGCCTTTTGTTTTGTGTTTCCGATCTATTTACCATCTTGAGATTTTACTGGCGGGGTTTGTGCCTGTGGTCTTTTTAGGCGCTTAGCTGCTTTCCATAAGGAGTATTCCGTAGAAGCTTCCGCCGTCAGACTATCCAGGAATCTACTAAGTGAATCACTTTTAAATTCACAGATTCTTTTCTTTAGTTCATTGTTAAGACGGTTAAAAACTGCCTTATCACCTGGAAATCTCGTAGCTTGCCATTTTCTTCGAGCTCTTTTTTTCTCCAAGATTGCCATTTTCTTTGAGCTCTTCTTTTCTCCAACATCAGCTCCTTTATTTCGACAGAATATTTAAAATCACATCAGCAATACATTGTAGTACTTCATGATCAATTCGTTCAATTGTTTGCATAGGGGATCTTAGGATTATAAAACTTTCAAGTTTATCTCTGAATTCGTTCCAGTTTGTTCTTTTGTTCACGAGCTTAGGATTACTTTTTTCTATTATTTCTGCTTCGCTCAGTGATAATAATACTAGAGTATGATCTGACGATCATACTCCAGTATTATTATGATAATATTATATATATAATATGAATATATATGATCGAAATTACCTTAGACTTATATGGTTTCGTTTAATACCTTTTACTACGAAAAAGACTATAAGGTCTGGTATTCTTTTAGAATCAGATGGCCAATATGTTGGCGAGCCAGAAGAATAAAATTCGCAGTTGTATTTGCGGCCTGCTTGATGTAGCCGTTTGCTTTTCGTTGTTATGAGCCTAGGTCCCCATTGGGTGTGTTTAGCATTGAAGTCGCCACCAACAAGGAAGTTATGTCCTAACAAATTTAGGAGTTCTGCATAGTCTTCTTCAGTTGGAGAACGCCTCGGAGGGCAGTATGTAGCTGCTATCTTAAACTCTTTCTTTTTTATACCAATACTAACTGTTGTTACTTGCATGTTTTCATTTTGTGTTTGTTGGGTTTCTTAGCTTGTTTCCAGTTTTGTTTTTTCTTTTTGTGTCTTGGATTTTTTTGGCAACTGGACATCCTCTGTAATTTGCAGGATGGATGCCTTGACAGTTAACACATTTCGCTTTCTGTTCTCTGCCCATGGGACAGTTTTTAGTTGCATGCTTGCCTTCGCATTTAACACAAGCAAACTCACGATTGCAGTACATTGTGGAACAATTTTCGACTTTCGCAGTGGTTCAATTTTGACAACTATGCCCATAATTGATTTTATACTGTAAATCTTATCGAGACTTTCTTTATTTTCAAAGGTGAGCATAAACAAAGGTAGAGATCTTTTTGCTGTCGTTGATACCCCAGTGGAGTCTTTGATTACCTCATTTTTAATAAGATTATTCGCATCGAGGGCTTGGAAACCTTTTTGAATAAGGTCTTCGACAATATCTTTGGCAACACATGAAGAGTAGAGGCCTCTTGCTACTAACTTTATCGACCTTGTAGCTTTATTTTCGTGCGAGTGCCACTAAATTTTCTTTTTGTTCAATTCTTCAGTGATAGATCTATACGCATCGGCGTCTTCAACAATGACTTTCCAATTGTCTTTATTGTATGATGTATATTAACAATCCTTATTAGTGCATTTTTCTACTATGTTCTTAAGCTCACCAAACATTGTCAATCCGGAAATCATGATTGGAGGTGGTGCAGTTTGCCTAGTACCTTTAGCAAAAGACTTCTTTTGGGATACATCTTTTATTTCATTGTTTGATGTTTTCGCTGTTGCAGCAATATCCACTTTTGAAGCTACCTGCTTAATTTTTTGAACAGTCTCTGGGCTACCCTCTGCTTTCCGTTTCTTGGATTTACGTTTATTTCTGTTACCATCTGGTCCAAAAAGTAGCTCTTCCTCATTAGTATGAATCTCAATGGTTTTTGGTGGGATTTTCACAAGTATTTTTGGACTAGTCTTGCTGTCATTTTTTGAGGTTTTCTTGTTTAGCAAGCTGACTTTCTCTTCAAGTCTCTTAACTTGTTGCTGAAGACTTTCAACGTAGACTTCAAGTTTCTTTCTGGCTATTATTTCTGTTTGCCATTCCTCGAAATAATTTTCGGATTCAACTTGGTGGATCTCGTTGCTTGTTTTGGAACACTGCGGATCTTTTATCACGATCTTTTCATAGATTTTGGTTCCTTTTTCGTTAATGACTTCTTTGTCATTTGATTTTTCGGTAAGGGTTTTCGATGGAATTGGAATTGGGAATATTTTTGGCGGAGTCCTCAGTGTTTAAGAACTCCGTCTACTTCCTGCTAGCAATAATTGTTCCTCCCCAGAATCCGTAGGACCGATCTCCGAAGAGAGTGGATTTACCAGTTTATCTGGATTGCCACCTGGGGTGTAATATCTATTTGTTTTACTCATTGCCATATTTTTTTTTTTTTAACTTTTGTTTGCTACCCATAAATAGCTTCGTTACTTCTTCTAAATAAGGTCTTCAATACAGCCGCCCCCATGGGATCAGACGCTGACCAATGAGCCACACATTATGAGTCAGACGCTCCTTGGTTTCATGGAGAGCTGGTTCTTCAGAGCGATGTCTTTGCTTATGCTCCTAGTTCCTGAGAAGGTAAGTCAGGTGTCTCAGCTCTTGGATCCAATATATCCAACTTTCGTCGTTAGTTCACCTAATTGGCTATCCAGCGGGCACCACTTGGAGGTGACGATGCGATTTTGCTCTGCCAATTCAGCAACGATCCAACCGTTGTTTTGTATAGCGAATAGTTTTGCACTTCTGCTGTTTTAAACTGGTTTTTTGATTAGCTTGTACCTCCACCCAAATAGTTTCGTGGGCCGATACTTTATCATCTGGGTTAATTTTAATTTTAAATTTAGGTTTAAAGTCTTTATTTGTATTAACATAGTTTATTAACGAAGCAGAAAACTCAGTAATTCTAGCAGGTTGATTCACTAACTGAGAAAACCCCTGATCAGTCACAATTTCCTACAGCCTTTCCGTATTACGATCATTTGTGAGTAAATCTATTTTAAAATCCCCAGTTATTAATATATTATTCTCATTTTCCAAAGCATAATAACACCAATCAGAGAACAATGTTAAAAAATCGGTTACCAATGAGCTAGGAGATGTATAAAACACTGCCAACGTGTTTCTTCATTCACCATCCTATCCCATTTTTAATATATATTAACACTCATCCAGTGTGTCTAGAGTGTGAAGTACTTAATATATGTTTGTAACCAACAGCGCCAATTTCTGATTTCTCTATTCTGTCCGTTAAACAAGTATTAAAATGTCCACTTCGCTCTTGTTAGCTAACAATCTTTGGATGTTTAAATAATAAAAAACTATAGTTTCTGAATTCGGCCTTGTTTGCTACAATAATTTGCTTTGTTCGACTTTAGGTCTCCGCTGATACACTTCACATTCATTATCAAACGCACTGCGATTTGTGTTTAGGTTTAACTTAAGTTTACTATTCATTCTCACACAATATACACAACTCGGCTTGGCATTCAGATCCAATATGGCATCCACCATATTTAGAGCTCAACTTGCTCTCTACCTTGCAGTCTTTGCTATTGTGATTAAAACCCAAGGATTTATAGCATCTTTTAACATACAGGGACTCTTGAACAAAACATTTATCCCATCCAACACTTAGCTTACCAGCATTCATCACTTCATTAAAACTCTTACTATCCAACTCAATTACCGCATTGTTAGATTTCTTATTACCATTTTTCCACATTGCTTTAAAAACTAAATTCACGTCCTGTAGTATTTCGTTCTCCCTTTTTAAACAACTGATTAAAACACTCTCTTTCATTTTTTCAGACAAATTGCATATTTTAACTCTGGGATTATTTTTTTTCAGAACATTCACATCATAATTATTTCCTAAGCTTTCTTCCACTTTTTCTTTCACCTTATTCATAGATTCAATGTTTTCACATAACACAACAATCCTGTATGTATGGCAGAATCTCTAGGATTAACACTCAATTTCACCTCAGATTTAGTTTCTCGCAATTTTGGTGCTCTTTCGGTTTAATCAAAATAGCACCTTTTTAACAGCACTTGCGTAATTTTTTTTTCGTTGTTTAAACTTTCTTCAATTGTTTTTTTTAATTTCCGATATATTTTTTTTTCACTTGAAATTTTTGACTCACTGTTATTTTTTTTTTTTATTATAGATATAATTTTATTTTCACTTGACACTTTTGATTCACTGTTAATGACTCTATCGAATTTAGCACCGATCTCTTCAAACTTTGCTTTTGTTTTCTTAATGTTCTCTTCGATATTCTGAAGAGATAATAAGGGTATTCATGCAACGTCGTAAGTTTACAAAATGTGTAAAATGATAAGTTTACGCAAAGTTAGCATAAACGACTTTTTTTATATACTTGATTAAATGCTAGGTAATTCAATCACAGTAAGAGTCGCAATGACGTTTGGTTAATTTAAACCAGTTTGGTTAATTTTACGCAACCATTTTACGTAAATCATTTCCCATACAAATTTTGACAGTTCATTAACCAAAAGATAAACTTAACCAATTTGTAAACTTATCTAGAGTTTTACGAAGTTGCATGAATACCCTTATTAATTTTCCGCGACACGACTCACATAAAATTACTAGGTTCTTATATTCTATAGTTTTATATACACCATATTCGGCTAAGTTGATACATTTTGGATGAAACAAGCTTCCACCCCACACTTTGCAAGCAACCAGCACTGAGTCTTGTTTATTGTTATTGCGGTTAGTCTTTTCGAACTCCCCGCAAATGCCACTAACACTCATGTTTGTACTTTTTTTCACACTGTTATATAATGTTCACTTTGCTTTCTCTTTTTTTTATCAACTATAATCTTCACTTCTACTCAATTAAAACAAACGTTAGAAGTTTATCCGCAGCAAAATCCTACAATACCTTTTATCGGTAGCAATTCTGCTGTCGATATTATTTTTGTAATTTATATAAAAATTCAATGTGCCACGGATAGCTTTCCCACAAAAGCACGCCTAATGTTTTTGGTTTTATTGAATTTTTTGGCGAAAATATTTATAAAGTTCACTGTGGTTTAGTCGAGCAATAGCTTTGGTCTTGATCGGTATGTATACTAGTACTTATGTACATATTTTGTTTCTTATGAAGATTTTTGTGTTCTCAGTAGATATATCAAAAACTTTGACTAGCGATGGATGTAGTGCACAAACATTTTGTTTCTTATGAACATTTTTGTGTTTTCAGTAGTTATTCCAAAAACTTTGACTAGCGATGGATGTAGTGCACAAAATATAAACTAAACTAAGCTAACCTTCTTCAATTCGTAGAACAAAATATGATACGAACATTTATCAACAGTATTTTACAGTTTTATGTCTAACTATCAAATACTTTTGGCTAACTCGCCAAACAGAATGGTGTTGCTATTGCTGTAGAGCAATCGAAAAAGTTTGTGGTACCATAATGGGAAGCTTTCGCAGTAGCGACAAAGTGGCTGTAGCTAAAGTTAAGTCAATTTAAACTTTGAGATATTACTTTCTAATTCCCTAATAAAAAATAATTACAATGGTAAAAGATTATGATGCTTTAAAAAAACTGAGATAGCGAATTCGTAGTGTCTAATGAGCATAAATATGAGCGCATTGAGCCCATTGTGGCCACTATTTGCTTAATGATTGAGCAATTCTAATGGTAGCTTGTGCTACAGCGATTCTTTTAGGTATAGTCACATCTTATTCTGTTCAAGGGTTATTGAGACAATTTGAGTGTGTAGTGACACACATCGTTAAAATAATTCACAATTCAAAGCAAAAACAATAACTCCTTCCCTACTTGTTAAACCACTTAGAGCTTCTGACGAAGCTCTCTCTCTGTTTGCTAGATCACTAGTATCGTTATAGTAGTAATCTCCTAAGTGGAGCCTACGTCTGTGAGAAAGAGCAGGGCATGTACAGAGGAGGTCCCCGGTTAAGGACTACTAGAATTTGATTTCATGAATAAGCTTAAGGTAGGTACTCAAGTTTTCAACTCCTATACTTCCATTTTTCTACCCTTAAAATCCAAAATTTGCTGTATGCTCTTAGTAGTTTAAATTTAATTCTTATAAAGAATACTCGTTGAAACATAGAGTTTTAATTTTTCCGTAATAAGTTTGTTCAAACTTTAACACGTAGGCTGCCAAGTGAGCCACCAGTGATTTACATTTTTTAAACATGAGGCCGCGTGTACCACAACGTATTCATCCGAAGCTCTGACACGGACATACTAATAATACGGTTCTGTTGTTGAAAATGTCAATGGAGATACGCAGATCTTGTTTATATAATCCCTTAGTATTTTATTCATGAGCCTTTAGAACGTCGCTGGGGCGTTCTTGAGGCCAAAAGGCACCCGAGTAAACTCATATAAACCGTTAAGAGTTACAAATGCAGTTTTATGAATATCCCTGGGATGCATTTTGATTTGGTAATAACCTTTAGCCAAATCCAATGTCGTGAAATACTGGGCTCTCCCTAACTTATCTAATATACTATCTATATTAGGTAGAGAGAACTTGTCATCAAAAGTGATCTCGTTTATTTTCCTATAGTCAATGCAAGCCTGAACTTCTGTTCACCAGACTTTCCAATCTTTTTTTGGACAACCACTATGGGAGAAGAATATCTGCTATTAGATTTTCTAACAATACACTGCCTTTCCATATCCATCACTTGTCTCCTTACTTCTTCTTCATGTTTTGGAGGCAATCTATAAAGTCTAGAATTAATTTGTTGATCAGTTGTTGTTCTGATCTCATGCATTATAGAATCTGTATTAGTAAGCTGATCACCTGATCATAAAAACACTTACTCTAGCAACGTGGGATCCAGCAAAGATGTCTATGATGACATTTTATGTGTACATTTTTCATCACCAGCAGTCAAACAAAAAATTATGAAGCAGAAAAGGAATGCAATAAACAAGCTGAATGCTGCACTATTTGTAGAATCAAAGAAGGGTAATATTTATGTAAATGATTCTTTAACTAAATTTAATCGTGCATTATTTATGGCAGCGAAAAAGTAAAAAAAAAACAAATAAATTTAAATACCTATGGTTTCAAAATTCTCAAATCCTGTTGCGTAAAGTTGATAAGGGTAGTGTTGTTGCTATAAGTTCGTTTGAAGATTTAGGTAAATTACAAGACTAATGTGTCTTATTTTAAATAATTTTGTAAAATGTTTAGTATTAATAATAACTTCGATCTGGATAGCAACAACTCAACCACTACAACCATTAAAAGTAATTGTGATAAAATTTTTCGCTTAAACTTAAATGATAGAAAACCTTTTTATGTTGTCCATCAAAATATACGAAGTTTGAGACAAAACTTCGACTCACTGGTTTGTAATCTTGAAGCTTTTGAATATTTGCCAGATTTGATATTTATATCTGAAATATGGAATTTTTCTTGCGGAACGGATGATTTTAACATTCCCGGTTATACATATTATGCAAACACAAATGAATTATGTCCAGCAGGTGGTGTAGGTGTTTTTATTCGAGATGTATACTCAGATGAATGCTTGAAGGTGGAGCGATTCAACATGGCTGGCGCAGATATGATTAATATTACCATTGATGTTCACAAAATTCTTTTTGATTTTGTTTGTGTTTATAGATTACAGACTATACCTTCTCAATCCTTTCTTGAAGAGATTTTTCAAATTTTCTACGTGGTGAAAATGGGTGTAATCTTGTTGTATTAGGTGATTTCAACATTGACATCTTGACTTCGAGCACTGTATCTGATTATTATCTGATCTTACAGCTGAACATGGTCTTAGATCTTTTGTAAATGAAGTAACAAGGCCAATATCAGGCAAGTGCATTGATCATGTTTTTGGTCGTTTTATGAAAATCCCTTTGGAAAATTGTTTTAGTATTAACTTTGATTTGGAAATAACTGACCACAGTATGACAGGTATCTTCATCAACAGTGTTTTTGATATGAAACGTAACTGTTTCACTTCTCCACAGATCGTGACTGATATAAAATATCCCTTACTTAATAATCAACTGCGTTTTGAATTTTGGGAGGAGGTCTATGCTGAGGAAAATGCTTCTAAAGCATGTGACTCTTTTTTAAACATTTTAAAAGATTACATAAGAAAATCTAGTTTCACAGTCACAAAAAAGAAATCCCAGTTAAAATTAAAACCGTAGATATATTTTGAAAAAAACTCAAAGTAAAAAATAAAATGCGCAAATTATGTTATAAGCATCCCCTTAACTCTAACTTAAAAAAACGGTTCAAGAAATTGAGTAGAAATATCAAAAGGGAAATTTTCACCTTACGTGATAACTATTACTGCTCTAAATTTCAAATGCCCAAGGAAACCCAAAAAAGGAATGGAGCATAATCAATAGTATAGGAAATAGAATTACGCCTTATCAATTAAACGCCATTGTGCTCAATGAAGAAGAAATCGACATTTCTGACCCTTTAGTAGTGGCTAATTCATTTAGTGAATTCTTTGTTTCAGTGGAAGATATGTCTGTCCAACCAAGAGGTAGGTCGTTTTGTAACAGATGTGATAGGTCTCAAGTGCATGAAAGTACGACGGATGCAAATAGCTTCTTTTTTGAAGAAATAACTGGATTAGAAGTCTTAAGTGCGATCTACTTTCTTAAGAACTCTAATGCTTAAATTCTTAAGAAAATAGCACTAAATTTAGTTGATATCCTAGCACACTTATTCAATTTAAGTGTTTTTAGTTGAATTTTTCCTGATCAACTGAAATGCGCCGACGTATCACCTCTTTTTAAAAAGGGTAATCGAAAAGAAAAAAAAAAAATAACTATAGGCCTATTTCCTTGTTATCCCTAGTTTCAAAGGTTTTTGAAAAAAACTATAAAAAAACGAATATGTGTGCATCTGGAAAAATTAAATTTTTTAGTCCAATGCAGTTTGGTTTCAGGGAAGGATGTTCCACTGAGGATGCTCTTTTATATTTTTGCTCTTTTATTAACAAAGCCTTGGATGAAGGTAAGTTTTGTGCTGGTCTCTTTGTGGATATTACCAAAGCATTTGACACGGTTGTTCATAATATTCTTTTGGATAAACTTTATGATGTCGGCTTTATCTATAATTGGTTCGCTTCTTATTTAAAGAACCGTAAGTTACGAGTGAAAATCGGAGATATCTTAAGCAGCCCCCAGATGTTAAGTCTAGGTGTCCCCCAAGGGTCAGTGTTAGGACCGGTTCTGTTTTTGATATTTATTAACTCCTTGTTTTCCCTACAAGTAGAGCTACGGCTTTTGCAGATGATTTTGGAATAGCGTAGGGCTCAACAAGTCCACTGAATTTGTCAGCTGATCTATACCATGATATTCACTTATTGAGAATATGGTTCGCTTCACATAAGTTAATTGTAAGTGGAAAAACCAAATTAATGTTTTTTAGATTAGGTTCGCTTGAGCCACCACATGTAGAAGTCAACTTCCACTCATTTGACTGTCAGCGTTTCAGCTTGAATGGTTGTGTGTGTACATCGGTGCCCGAAGCTACCTTTAATGATAATGCGGTCTGCAACTCGAACTGTTTTCAAATTGAAGTAGTCAAGAACTTTAAACACCTTGGTATTACGATTGATCAAAATATGAGTTGTATGCAACATATTTCTGGTTTAAAACAGTATTTGCGCTCTTCTATTAGGTGTTTCTATAGGTTGAGAAAGTGTTGCTCCAAAATAATACTTAAAACTGCTTATCATGGAATCTTCCATTCAAAACTACAATATGGGATTAGTGTTTGGGGAGGTGCCTACATGTCTAATCTATGCCCAATCATCATTCTACAAAATTTGTAACATGGCTTCTTGATTTTGATCACGATGAGATAGAAGATTTGTTCACTTATATTGCTTAAATATTTAATTAATCAAATTTTTCGTAATTATAATTATATTTTGTAAATATTTTGTTAATTTTGAAAGGAAAAAAAAAACAAAAACTGCCACCCCACAATGATTAATTTTTGTCTTTTTTAAAGTGACATCTAACAACCCTAGCTCTTATAAGCAAAATACAAAATATGTCACTAACTAACTATTCTCAGTTGTATATAATTAAGATTTTGTAATTATTTATGAATGTATTATGTATATATAAATGAGAATAATGAATAAATAAATAATAATAATTTTTGTATTAACCTCTTGTATCCTTCCTTGTATATCAAATTTTGGTACTGTTTTAAAATTATAGTAACTTCGACTTTTTCTTTACTGTTTAAATGCGAAAGATCTACTTTCGGAAGTTTCTTCCGAATACACATTTATTTTTGCAGTGTTGATGAGTTGCATAAATCTTTTGTTCATATTAATTTCTGTGACGTTTTTCCTAATTATATCCATTCCGATGAGTAGATCATAGTCTTTATTATTTAGATTAATTTTATACCATTTTAATTTGCTATGATTTCCCATCCGGAATTCTTTTGGTGCATCCGTCACAACTATTTGTATAGATTCTTTTGTTTTGTTATTAATTGTGTTAAGAAAAACCACTTTCTCTTCGAAAACAGGAAAATGGCTGCAATCAACCCTAGAGGAATTGATTAAACTGACTGTGGAGCCAGTGTCTAATAGAGCCTTATATTCTCTATCATTGATGGTAAAATTACAGATTAATTTATTTCCGAGGCTTAATTCCGAAAATCCGTAGGGTCTAGCTTATTTATATCTTCATTACACCCTGTCTCGCTAGATTCACAACCACTAGCTAAATTGTTCACTTCCATATGTTGTGGATTTTGATAACTATTTCTAGCTTGGCCTGATGGATTGAAAACTTGGGTAAAGTTTTGCCTAACTTGTCCTGATCTATTGTTATTCGAATTTCTACTCTATCCTGATCTATTGTTGTTATTATTTAAATTTCTAATCTGTCCTGATCTATTGTTACCAGAAAAACTAGCCTGCTGTGGTCTGTTGTGAGCATGTTCACTGCCTGTATGTTTATCTGTGTATTACTTTGGTTGTTATATTTTTTTTAAGATTCCATTTAGAATCTGGTATATAAGTCCGGAGACCGATAATATACTATTTAAATCGAAATTATTCCTAATTTCTCTGGACAATTGCACTACACTTAGTTCTTTTACTTTAGCTACTAATAAGAGTTTACACGAATTTATAATTTCTGATATATTTGTCTCATATAAGGCATATTCATGACATTCCCTTAAAATATAATCTATTTTATTACACAATTCCAATATATTGTTTACCTTAAGGTTGCTTATTTTGGTTAACAATATGTTAACATCTATTATTGGCCGGAAATTTTGAATCAGTAGATTCTTGGTGACCAGCCACGATGTTGGTGATGAAAAAAATAAAATATTTTTAGCTGCTCCAACAGTTTTTGAATTATAAATCGCTTTGAACGTCTCATCCCTTTGAGGTTCCGCAACCGCTGCCAGGTGGGCGTCAACACAGGTTAAAAATTGACTTAGTTCCTTTCTTTCACCTGAAAATGCTTCTATGTAGGCGATAGTTTTAATAACTGACGTTGACTCTGGTGTCCTCTGTGTTAACAGCTGCGTTAGCTGTTGCTGAACACTTGTCAGCGTATTGAGTGTGTCCACGACACTCTGTAGCAATTGCTCCATTGTTAAGTTAATACCTCGATTGGTATTAAATAATTGGATTCTATTTTCTCTTCCTATTTTGATGGGCTGGTTTATAGTCCACAGCAATCACTATGGTTTTAATTTTTTTTTTTTTTATTTCATTACGGCTGATTTTTAGTCCGCAATTGTTATTCGTTTTTGTTTTTGTTTTTGTTTTTGTTTTTTTTCTTTTTAGTTCCCGATGGGAATTGTTTTGTAACTTCACTCGGGTGGAGGGGGGTTTGTGGATGGTAAACAATACTTAGTTTTTCTTTTTATGGCCTTTAGTCCTACAAATTGGCGTTTCGTCCGGCTTACTCACTTGGACTCATCAGTGACGTAGTGAGGGCCTTGTCATACGCAATTTGTATTAAGTTCAGTTCAACTTACATGAATTGTTTTACAAAAATCCACTGTAAACTATATCCAACAAGATTAGAATTCCTAATCATTAAGCTGGAAATTTTTTTGCCCGAGGCCAGGCATAGTTTCTATTAGAAGGTTTTTTTATATTAGAAAACAATTTAAAAAAAATTGTAACTGATTCTTAGTTACAATATTTTATTTATTTTTTTTTTGTTTTCGTTTGCTCGATTCCGTTTCGACTGCGCCAGTTAAGTGAAAGAAGTTGTATCGTGTTTGGCGGGTCGATTGTGACTGCCGGTTCGTTTATTTCTTCAAATTTTTTAATCTAAATATTTACTTACATATTAACTTGCATATTCAGGTCAATGCATTCAATTTCCTATGGCCTTCGGATATAGAGAAGTTCCCATGGGAAAGTAAATGCATTGGCAGTTTATGGATTGCGAAGCAACACAAATGTTCCGCTGTAGCCCAAGGTACGGCTCACGCCGCAGTTGTTTACTACTATTGTTCATGGCAGTGCCAAATTAGTCAATTTACAAAAAATTAGCTTTGGCGAAATGTTTGACGAAAATCTGTCGCGAGCTCCCGGGCTATTAGTCATTGAAGCCTGGTTTTCCATGAGCTGTCGCGCCACCAAATTTATTTATTTATATAGCCTCGTCGCGTACGTTTTTCCTTGTCTTAACCCAACCCACACTCTACTATCTTTTTGTCACCTTATGTAAAATACCCTGAATATCATATAGGTATAGTACATATGATTAAATTATACTAGATTTTTAGAATATTACTAGACTAGATTGAGTTCGATTATGTTTTATAATAATACTTTCCATATATTTAACTAATCTATATCTATGTTTTTTTTTTTTCAGTTTGAAAGGCTTGATTTTGGAGAAACTAACGTTCTCGAGACATTCTATAATGCCGATGTAGTTGTTGTCGATTTAAGTATCCAAGCACAGCAAAGTTCTTTGTTTTATCATTTGGGAGTAAGAGAAAGCTTTGGCATGAAAGGCAATATTCTTACTTACAATGATGTTCAATCTAAACAGACTCTATGTTTAAAAGTAAGTATGCATTTTTAATATTTGGTTTTTCTTACTTTCACATTCTTTTTTACTTACAAATTATTGAGTTAGAAAAAATTGTTTAAATTCAATAAAACCTACACCAATCTACCTAATTTGATGAAACGATATGATAAAAAATGCCACAACACATTTTTTTTTATATAATTTGCACACACTCCAGGGCATATCCATACCCGTATGATGTAATGATGTAAAACAGCGCGAGCTTTAGGAAAAGTGAAGAGGGTGTGTCACATCATCGCATTCACCTACTAACATGCTCATTTTTTTTTTAAATAACCTTATATAATTGACAGAAACTTGGGTTATATTCTTAAAATAATTTAAAGATAATGGACCAAATTCATAGCTATTGTAGCAAATCTGGAGTTTATCATATGGAAACTTCATCAGGAAAACTCCTGATTTGTAAAGCAACAGCTGAAACAACATCTATGAATATTCCCCAATGTTCTTTTAAAGATTCACTTATACAATGTTTTCTTCCCACGCCCACCATTTATGTTTTTTTTTAACAATTCGTTTATTAAGTTGCAGTCTCTTCCGTTAAATATAAACGGCTCAATCGTCTTTGATTAAATGAATTTAAAATAATCTGCGCCCACTGATACTCCCTAAAAAATAACAGAAGAATTAGCGAGCGAGATAGACGTGTTTTTAAATTTGTCTGCTAAAATACTGTATTATTAAAATTTTAAATTCGTAAAATTACTGGAAATTGTGGAAGAGGATTGTAAGAAGTGTGGTGATAAATTTGCAGGAAAAACCAAAATGAAAGTTAATTGCAATGGATTTTGTGAAGCTTTATTTCATGACAAGTGCACGGGCTTGCCGGAATATGATTTGAATGCCATAAGATCAAAGAAAAACATTGCATCCATTTGTGATGATTGCTTGGACAGTAAAAGTGCAATCCAAAAATAAGAAGATATTTTACAATCCGTAAATGCAAAGTTTAAAGTTAAAAAAAGTTAAGTACACTAAATAATGGCGAATGTAAAAAACAAAGTGAAGAGAAAACTGGAACATATGCAAGTCCATTGCAAAAGTGCCCACCCGTTATACTTAAGCCCAAAGTAAAACAGAGTAAAAAAAACACAAAGTTAGACTTGAAAAGTTATGTTGATCATCTAACTTAATAATCAGTGATATAGCTGAAAGAAACAACGGAGTAGTTGAGATCATGTGTGATAGTGAGGGAGAAAGAGACAAAATGAAATGTGCATTTGAAAAAGAGCTCGGTAGTACATACGATGTCAAAGTAGCAGTACTAAGAAAGCCAAAACCGTTTATTACAGGCTTAAGCGATGAAATGAGTGAAGAGCAAGTTGAAAAAAGGCTAAAATCACAGAACAAATCATTGAGTGAGAGTGAAATTAAATGTGTTAAAGTTATGAAAGTCAGCAAAAAGAAAAATGGGAAAAAAATTGAATACTGCAACGCAGTGGTGGAATTGGACTCTAAAAGCTTTCAAGTTACCATGGGCGTAGGAAAAATAAATATTGGTTGGGATAGGTGCAGCAAATTTGAGGATTTGAAAGTTAAAAGATGTTTTAATTCCTTAGGATTCAATCATGAATCAAACGTGTTTACAAATAAGCCGGCCTGTAGGAACTGCTGCGGTGAACATGATTCTCGAAATTGTGAAGAACCTGAAAAAATTGAATGTGTCAACTGCAAATTGGCTAAGGAAAGAAGAATTTAAATTTGGATTTCGATCATACAACCTTAGACTATAATTGCCCGGTGTATTTAAAAAAAAACTCGAAGCCAAGAGGAGTTGTACTTTTTATTAGCAATTAAGTGATCAGTGTTCTGAAGATTCAGTTTCACTTTTAAATAAAATACTTTTAAATGTTCAGGGGATAACTGGAAATTTTACATTAATTGAAGATGTTGTTACCCAAAATAAACTCGACTTTATCTTACTAACTGAAACACATCTCACAGATGGTATAGCTAGTTGTGAAGTGTGCTTACCTGGTTATAAGAGATATGAATGCCTGCCGAATTCTCGATACACAGGTGGTGTTTCAATTTATGTGAAAGAAGGACTCAAATCGTCTTATAAGAATGCTTTAGTGATTGAAAAAAAAATCTGGATTTTATCAGTAACAATAACATAAAAAAGTGAAGTGTTGAATATTGTAACTATTTATAGATCTCTCTCTTAGTGTAATTGAATTTTTTGATATACTGAGTGATTGGATCCCTAGAAATGTAACTAAAAATGAATATATTTTAATAGCAGGTGATTTCAATATAGATAATTCTAGCTTTAACAATTATGAGCTAAATCATGTGAAACAATTTGAATACCTGAACGGGCTTCAACAAATAGTGAAAGAACCAACAAGAATAACACCTCTTTCAAAAACTTTCATTGATTATGTGATGACTGACTTTACCTTGAAAGCAGATGCAAAAGCTTGGAATGATTGGAAAATTTCTGATCATGAATCTTTGCTCATTAAAATTTATACGAAGCAGTTCGTTTCGTGTAAAGAAAAAACAATACATTGTGTAAAATATGATCAACCGAGATTTATTAACGAGTTTAATAGGTGTTTTAAAGAAAATAGTGATGTTAAATAGTTGAACGATTTTGCGGTAAATTTTGAGAGTGCAATAAAAACCCTTTGCTAAAATTAACAAAAAATATCAAAATTAACAAGAAGTGTGCGGAGTGGTATAGCAATCAATTGATTCGGTATAAATCAGAAAAAATACGTTTGCATGATAGGGCTGTTTATACAAATATTTCGGAACGTTTACAAAAATTAGTGCGTTTAGGCGAAAAGAATCTATATAGGTATGTGGAAAACATTGAAAAATCAGATATTTAAAGAACAAAACAGTGCTTTCAATAACTTGGAAATTAATGGAATAACTTTAAAAAATGATCTTGAAATAGCAAATGGTTTAAATACCTTCTTCATTGAAAGTGTTTTGGAAATAAGCAATAATATCCCAAATGTTCTGTATAGTGACAATTTTTCATTTTATTAGGATGAATTCAAGTGCGAACAAATTGATGCTCACATACTGGAAACAACAGTGAAATCGATGAATACAAAAAATGACAGCTTCGTCTTAGATTGTAAGATAATCCTTGATTGTAAAGACATCATTTTTCCTTCGCTACTTAAAATAATTAATTTATTGATACATGAAGGATCATTCCTCGAGAGTTGAAAAGTTGCAGATATTGTGGCTGTAGCAAAGGTTAAAAACATTGAAAGTCCAGAGGATTGGAGACCAATAAATATGTTAACTACATATGAAAAAATCCTAGAAGTCATAGTCTGTCCACAGCTAACAACTTTTATTAAAGAAAAAAGACTAATATGTACGGAACAGTCTGGTTTTCGACGGGTGCATTCTTGTGAAACCTCTATTAGTTTCGTTATAGATGAATGGAAGAAGGAAATGGAAAAAGGAAATGGTATCTTGGCAGTTTTCTTGGACCTCAAACGAGCGTTTGAAACCATAAACAGAGAAATATTAATTAAAAAGCTCTTAAGAGTGAGAGTGAATGATTGATGATACGACGCACAATGGGGCAAATCGACCCAAAAGCTGGCAATAATTAAAAAAACTTAATTGCAAATATACTTAATTTTTTAATATTTTCTAATAGAGTAGTATCCATCCTTTAAAAAAATACTATTCATTTTTTTTTAGACCTTCCCGTTTTTTCACAACACAGTTTTGTTTAAGCTTAACTAGAAGTCAGCTGAGCCAGAAGTAAAATTGTCGATTTTTCATCGTGATCTTTGAGAACAGTTTTTCCTTTTTTTTGTTGATTCATTAAAAATTTAAGTATGCAGCCTTCAACTTCGGGTATGTAAGAGTGATTTAAACAAATTTTTTTTTGTTATATGTAAATATATATGTAAAATTTTAGTGAAGTTCAGTGATCAGTATTTTAAAAGTGTTATTTTAGAGGTTCTCTGAAATCCATTGACTTTTGAAGGTGTTCCGAGTGGGATCGAGTTGTGTTTTATGTGTTTTTTAAATGTTTGTGATGTTAATTTTGTGATTCCGTCAAAAAAACGTACTCCTTTTGCACCTTTTTTGTGATATGTGAATTTTCGTAACTCTTGAACCTTAATTTTTTTTTTTTAATTTTTTCGTTGCTTTAGGAATCTCTTCAAATTCAATATTTTTTACAAGAAGGCAACTTGTAGACATTATGAAAAGATGTGAGAGTGTTATGATTGACGATCAGATGGATTTTTTAAAAAAACATCTTTTAAATACAACAAAAAGTACCGAAATTAGCCAAGTTAATGAATTGAATAGACTTTTTTCTCATTTTAAATCCGAGTTCAAAACGCGGTGGGTCAAAGCTTCTAGAATCGAAGAAAGATTTAGTACAACAAACGTCAATTGGCTCAATACCTCAATTGTTTTTAAAAAGGCAGAAGAATCTGCAAAGAAACGTGGTCGTCCCGAAGTGGATTTTGAAACATCTTCTGAACGCACAAAAAGGCTAAAAACTCAGTACTTGAGAGAAGCCGTTTCAATGCCGGCCTTAAGTTATGCAACTCAAATGAGCCTCAGAGCTTCTGGGCAGATTCAGGCCTCAAAAATTCTAAAAGATGTTACTGAAAACATTGACAGAGCTGAAATATACAGAAAAGCGATTCAGAAGTCCGCGGAGCAAAATTGTATGACAGGGGAAGATGCGTTGGCTGTGTTAGTTGCAGCAAAACTATCAAGGCACCAATATAATGTCATACGAATGAGTGCTCCTGAAAAGTTTCCATCCTATAAACTTGTACAGGCTGCGAAAAAAAATTGCTTCCCAAGCACTGAGCACATGAAAGTCACAGCTACTTGCGCTGAAGTAAGTCTTCAAGCTTTGCTTGACATTACTTCAAAAAGATTAATATCATTGCAGGAGAGTGTTTTAGAAATAATGGAGGATGAAGCACTCCGGAATTGTACTTTGATATCAAAATGGGGTTTCGATGGCAGCTCAGGACATAGTTCCTATAAACAAGCGTTTCATGGATTAGACGCAGACGATTCAGCTGTTTTTCTTACTTGTTTAGTCCCTATTCGACTTGAAAGTGGTGAAAAAATAATTTGGCAAAACCCTCGTCCATCTTCCACAAATTATTGTCGGCCGTTAAAAATAGAATATGTTAAAGAGTCAACTGATATTTCAAAAGCTGAAAAGCTGCGAGTAAGCACTGAGATTCAAAATCTGCAAAAAACTGTTCTCATGATGGGTACAAAGTCAGTGGAAGTACAACATACATTAATTTTTACAATGATTGATGGAAAGATTTGTAATGCTTTATCTGAAACAAAATCTACTCAAAAATGTTATTTATGCGGTGCAACCTCCAAGGAATTTAATAAAATTGATGAAATGATTTCAAGACCAATAAACACCGAATACTTGACTTTTGGATTGTCTGTTTTGCATGGTTGGATAAGGATGTTTGAATGTCTTTTACATGTAGCCTACAAACTACCTGTTAAAAAATGGCAAGTCCGCGAAAATGACAAGGCAATCGTGGCAGAAAATAAGGCACGAATTCAAAAAGAATTCCGAATAAAATGTGGGTTAATTGTTGATATGCCAAAACCTGGATTCGGCAACAGTAATGATGGAAACACTGCTAGGCGGTTTTTCCAGAATCCTGAACTTTCTGCTGAAATAACGAAAATAGAAATAGAACTTATTAAAAAAATGCACACAATTATGATTGTAGTTGCCAGTGGACATGAAATTGATGTTGATAAGTTCCGAAAACATGCGCACGAAACAGCAAGACTGTTTGTCAGTAAATATCCTTGGTATTATATGCCCCCAACTCTACATAAATACTTTATTCATGGCCCGGAAATAATAAAATCTGCATTGTTGCCAATTGGGCAGCTTTCTGAGGAAGCGCAAGAGGCTCGGAATAAAGATTTTAAGAACGTTCGAGAGCATTTTTCAAGAAAATCAGGTCGCGATAAAACAAATGAGGATATCTTCAATTATTTTCTGCTAAGCTCCGATCCTATCATTACTTCCAAGCAAAAACCATACACGAAAAAATTGCAGTCTTATCCCCCAGAAGCACTAGCACTATTGAAACCTCCAAGCATTCCCGCAGCAAATATTTTTGTTGAAACAAATATATCTGATGAAGAAAGTGATGAATAAACGTATCTATTAATTTTGTTTTAGTTTTTTTTGTATTTAAATTAAAAAAATCGATGAAAATAAATAACTTTAAATTAAAAAAGGATTTTTTTTTAATCAGATTTTCTCCACAATTAGGGTAAAGATATAAGAGAGCATGGATAAAAGTTATGTCAGATAAAAAATTAATGTATTATTAAATCTCTTGAGCCTTAAAATAACCTTCCAATCTGAAAAATACTGACATTCTTATTAGTTCCCAAATAACCAAAGTTTAAGTGGGCGTTTTAGTGGGCGTGGCAGTTATAGCTTTAGATATGACCTAGTAAGGGTCTTAGAAGCATATATGCAAAATTTCAGCTTCCTAGCTCTTACGGTTGATTTAATACCACGTTTTAAGGCATTCTGCCCCACTGTGCGACGACTCGAACCAGGAGGAGGATTCTAAAATGAATAAGGCGGTAACGGTATTGGGTGGTCGTTGTTTATTCCTGTGAGCATTCGACTTGACTGTGTTTGGTTGTTTGTTGTGGTAAGTACCTACTCCTGAAGTTCTACTGGCGGTGAAATTCGAAAGTTGTGAACTATAGAACTGCAAAAGGCACAAGTTTCTACACAGGCGAATGAAATGCTTGTCAGGCGACAACGAAGTCAGACCGGTCTGTAGTGCAAGAATATAAGAGGCACGTGCCCAAATATTTCTCTTCATCTGTATCGCCAGACATTAAGAACCATTGGAACATTTTTCCAATATAGTGACAGACAGTTGAAATGACACTGGTCATTCCAAGGACAGCTGTCAGAGCCTCACATCCGTCCGCAAGCAGTTTGTGCACTGTTCCAATAACATTAAGACTAGCGTCTTTAGCGAATATGAGCGATATTAGCTCCTGACCGATTCTTATGGACCAGAAGACACGTAGAACACACGGCACATTGAGCCGCTACCATTCATTTTCAATAAACGCCAATAGACCAAAGTTTGAGACAAAATTCATTGCATATTCGTAGCCATTCAAGGTCGTTTTACCCGCTTCCATTGCACTTGTGTAGAGTGTTATTTTGGTTAGGATAAAAGGAATTATTCCAGCGAAAGCTGGAATTAGCTTAAGGAATGGGAGATAACGGCAGCATTGCCATCAAAATCAGACTCACAAATATCAGGGGCATTTTTTTCTGAAGAAATTCATAGCGTGGACCCAGATGAATGTATGCAAATAACATTCCCATGAACCATTGAGCGACGGGATGAGGTAAGCGCAAAAGCACTACACCTCCAGGATCTAGCAGACGTGATGTGTTGAATGACAGAATGTCGACTATCAGACATGGCCCACTCTCCATAAGGGCCAATGCCGATACATTACTCCAATCTGAAAGAAACGTCAAACCCACAAATATGACGAATAGGTAAACCATTACCAAATGCCGTGTCCATAGCATAAATATATAAGCTGCACACAGAAAACCCACTAGACAAATGATGAATTTCACCGCTGTTATCGAAAGAATATCATTCAGATTGCTTTCTATAGCTGCCTCAAATCCTTCCTCGACTACGAACCCACCACCTTCAGCTTCACCGCCGCCAACCTCTGTAGCGATTTTTATTAGTAATCCTATTGCTGCCGATGCTAGGCCAGGTACGTTGGTTAAATTGCTAGAGGTGCTTAAATTGGATAAAGATTCTACAACGGCAGAGGCTGTGCTGATGTTTCCTTCACCACCACCGCCACCATCGATTACCACATCGTCTGGAAGAGCTCCGGTCTTCTCCAGCGGAGGATACAATCGTGTGGGCAGACCCATTCCGATTTTGAGAATCTCGTCGATGACCAGAATGGGTGGAACACGCATCATCACGTCCACAAGACCGAGAATCTTCGCACGAAACGACATTGCAATGGCTTGTGAGTGGTGTGTTTTTGTGTGACGGCCTCACGCTTTTGTCTTCTTTCAGCTACGTCCGCAGACGTCCGATGCAGTTTTTTTTTATCTGTCCGTCCGATGGACAAAAATTTAATATTTTTTAGCAATTAACAAAAAATAATTATTTATTTATATATTTTTCGTTTTCTTTGCACTGACACTATACTTCAACAAGAACTCAATGCAATGTATAACTGCCTGTGTATTAACAAACTTATGGTTAACACTCGAAAGACTTAATGTATGTGTATAAACGGTTACAGTTTGAGTTTGATTATCCAAATAAATAACGAAGTAATAGAATGTGTAAGCGAAATGAAGTATCATGGTGTATACATTGAAAATAAGCTAAAATTTGACTCTCATGTATCAAAATTATGTTCAAAAATCTCACAAAAGATAGGCTTCCTTTCAAGGATAAGACAATTTAAAACAAAAACCTGTGCTTTAACAATATATAACACAACAATATTACCGCATTTCAATTATAGGTAATCAATAATGTGCACCATTCAAAACCAAAATAAACTTCAGATACTTCAAAATCGAGCGATGAGGGTTATATTAAAGTGTGGCAGATTAACGTCAATTGTAGATATGTTACAATCTTTGAGATGCTTGAATGTAACTCAACGTCTTAAATTTAATATTTTAATAATGATTTTTAAATTAAATTAAACCTTTAGACAGATATGCCCAACGGATCTGCCCAGTGAAGTAAAAAATTTGACAAATTTAAATACAGGGTGGCGCACCAATTGTGCTACAATAAGAAATTCAAATAACTTTTTTTTTAATCGATGTATTTCATTTATTTTTTTTATTGGTTAGAACAATACATTTTATTTTAAATAGTTAGTTGTTTTTAAAGATTATAGACCGCAAATGACCTCCACGCTCTCCCACGCATATGCGGCACCTGATCAAAAAATTATTCATTGCGGCCTGAAGAGTTGAAGTTGGGATCGCCTCAATTATTATCGTTATGGACTGCTTTAATTCAGTTAAATTCCTGGGCTTCGTTTTATACACCTCTTGCTTGACATAACCCCATAAAAAGAAGTCTGGTGCAGTCAGGTCAGGTGACCTTGGGGGCCAGCGAAGAGTAGAGTTCCTAGAAATTAATTTGTTTGCGAATTTTTTGTTTAGCTCCGCCATAACTGGTCTGGCTATATGTGCAGTTGCTCCATCTTGCTGAAACCAAACGCTGTTGAATGGTATACGTCTTCGGCGCAGGGTAAAAAAACTCCTTCAACATCTTTAAATAACGGTCCCCATTGACAGTTACGGTTACACCGTTTTCTTCAAAGAAGTACGGCCCGACAATACACCTTGATGAAACTGCGCACCACACAGTGACTCGTTCTGGGTGCAGTTCCGTCTCATGGAGCATTTCTGGATTAGACTCATTCCATATACGGCAATTTTGCTTGTTTACATTGCCGTTAAGATCAAAATGGGCCTCATCAGACATGAACAAACAATTGATCAATGTGTTGTCTTCTTCGGCCATTGATATCATTTTTTGGCAAAATTCCAGGCGAACAGGAAAATCGTGAGGGTTTAACTTGCTAGTAATTTGGACTTTGTACGGAAACAAGTTTAAATCGTCATGAGGTATCCGTTGTAATGACCGTCTACTAACTCTAATTTGCCCCGATAAGTTTCGGGTCGAAACGCTCGGATTGGCCTGTATTGCAGATGCTACTGCTGCAATTGTATCCTGAACCCGAACATTGGCATCTCGATGGTACGGCCTTCGTGCGATGCTTCCAGATTCGGCAAACATGTTTACAAACCTCATAATGGTCCATCTACTCGGGGGATTACCGCCAAACTCCCGCCTAAATTCCCTTTGGACGGAAATGACGGACTGCAAAGCATGGTACCGTTGCACTATTCAAATTCTTTTCTCCGTATCCCAAGCATCCATTTCTATAAATCTAAATAGTAACCTACAAAATAAAAAAAAAAAATAAGCCGATTACTCACACAGAAAAAAAGTTATTACGTTTTATTTTTGTAGCACGATTCGTGCGCCACCCTGTATTATAAAATCATGTCTAAAAATCATATTATATAATAGTTTAGTGTAACTAAATTATAAATTGTATTAATAGTTTCATAGAGACTAATAAATCCAATTAAAAAAAAAAAACTTATTGAATCGTCATGGTGTTACTAACTATGGTAGAGTATTTTTTGAAAATATCAATTATCTCAATTCTTAACAGTTCAACGGAAAATCTGCCCAAGCAGTTCAAGAAAACATATTATTTTTTAAGTTCAACCTTTCTCCTTGAACTTAAATAAATACAAAAGTTATTTTCATTACTAACAAACAAATGTTTCCTTAACTTAAATAATATCCTATTATTATATTTGCAATGCACCAAAAATAAAAATTAAAAGAAAGTTTTTATAATAAAAATTCTATATTCTATATATAGTATTAATTCAAAATAGCATTTGATGGCCTTTAGTCCTACAAATTAACGATTTGTCCGTTAATCTCACTTGGACTCGTCAGTGACATAGTTAAGGGCTTTGTGTTATAGTTTACGGTGATTTTTTGTCAAAATTCACGTAAGTTAAACTGAACTTAATATCGGGTTGTGCAATAAGAGCGCTACAAAAGTTTTTTTTACATAAAACAAAAACGGTTTTGGATATCAATAAAATTCTTTATTATTGTGAAAGTACGTTCGATGCCGTTATGTATGGAACTCGATTTCTTTTGCATGGCCACCACGGGCACGCTTGCAGAAGTCCAGACGCTGAACCCAATTTTCGACGGTTTTCAAGCATACATCGGCCGATACTGCTGCAATTTCACTTTCGATATTCGTACAAAGTTCATCAATCGTCGCTGGCTTGTTGGCATAGACCATAGACTTGACGTAGCCCCACAGGAAATAGTCTAACGGCGTCAAAACGACCGAGGCGGCCAAGCGACTGGACTATTTCGTGAGATAACACGTTTTCCAAACTTGGTTTCCAATAAAATGATTGTGGCATTCGCTGTGTGACTTGTGGCGCTGTCCTGTTGGAACCACATGTCCTCCAAGTCCATATCATCCAATTGGGACCAAAAATATTCGGTTATCATTGAACGGTAGCGATCCCCATTCACAGTAACGTGCCGGTCTTGATCATCATGGAAGAAGTACGGCCCAATGACGCCGCCGGCCCATAAACCACACCAAACCGTAATTCTTTCGGGATGCAATGATGACTCATGGTGTATGTGTGGATTGCTGCCAGACCAATACCGCATATTTTGTTTATTGACGAAGCCATTCAGCCAGAAATGAGCCTCATCGCTGAAGATGATTTTTCGATAAAAATATGAATCATTTTCAAGTTGTTGCTCAGCCCAATTCACGAACATACGACGCTTCTGGTGGTCAAGTGGCTTCAGTTCTTGCGTCAATTTAATCTTGTAAGGATGTAGGCCAAAATCTTTTCGCAAAATTCTCCAATTCTCTTCTTCCACTAGACGCTCAATTGTTGATCTGCTAGGACGATTATGACGACCATAAATTGGACGTAGCGCTCTTAACGTTGAGGCCACTGACTCCGAATTTCGGTAGTAAATTTTAATAATTTCGACTCGTTGTTGGCTCGTATATCTTTCCATCATGAAATGGCAAACCTTACTGAAGAGAAATGTGAAAAGAGCGGCAAGAAATATGGCGTCGTTTGCTGTTACGTCACTTTTGTAGCGTCCCGTTGTAAGTAACAAAATTTAAAATGTCTTATCCGTTACAGGAGAGCAGTATACTGCAGAAATGTTTTGGGTGTCTTGTTTTCTGTTCATGTTGTTGTTGTTTTTGAGAATGTGCAGAGTTTCCAGGGTATACCTTTTGTTACAATGTTTCTCCGTTTGCAGGATTTCGACTTCATCAAAATATGGCTGATGGTCGGTTTGAACACAATGGTTCGCCAGTGCTGTCTTGGCGGAACTTTTACTATGAATGTCCGATTTATGACATTAGGTTTTAAAACCTAAAATAACACTTAATACCAAAAAAAAAATAGATTAACAAAAAAACGTGTTTTTTGTCAAAATTTTGATTTTGAAAATAATTTTTTCACAAACTATCAAGTAAAATAACTTTATTTAAAAAAAAAATCAAGAATGGATTTCTAGCTTTGAGATAGGCTTAAAGATTTTCGTTCAGATATTACCATTGTTTCTGTAAAGTTATTTTTTTATTTGAAGTCAACTTTTCTTAAAGTTGCCCCTCCTGCCTAAACGGGGGGATAGACCTTGTATTTGTTATTATACACTTTAATATACTACTTTTTGTTTTAAATTTATTATTGCTATATTTTCGAAAGCCGTCCCTTGGAAACTGGTGGGTCTATGAACTCAAATTGAAGTAAATTAAGTAAGGTTTAAATCGTAGAACAACGTTTTATCTGAAATTAAGGCGTATTGGTTAAAATTCCAGTTACTCGAAAAACCGCGAAAATTTCACGGTTTTTTGGATTTTTACCAAGGTTGCGTTCGACGCTCGGGGTCGAAAAAATGGACTTATCACTATGTCAACATCATAAACAACTCAGCAAAAATCAGAACTACCGAATTTGACGCAAGGTATCAGTCCTATGAAACTACAAGGCTACTGGACTAAAAATTGAACATCAAAAAATTAAATAAATCCTTTCAAAATGAATATTCTGCTTTATATTATTACTATAGAAAATATCTTGCATTAATATAAGAAATTGTAAAACTAAGTTTATATGTAAATGAAATGTTTATAAATGTATAAGGGCCTTAAAAACCTTAAGCGTTGAAGGTCAAAATAAAGCCTTTTAAATCAATCAAATCAATCAATGGGCATTGTGGAATGGAATGGAGATTTTGGAATGTTTTGAGACAACAATGGGAGTAAGACAAGGATGTACACTTAGCCCGTATCTCTTTGTCATGCGCATCAACAACAGGCATTTTCCTTTGGAGGTGGCGAAGTACTTGCAAGTACTTTGTCAGCTTTTTTCAATGGAACACTTCAAACTGCTTTTCCATGTAAAATGTATCTACTCGCACATGAGAGCATGTGCAGTTGATAGTACTAGATTAAGGTTTTCATTTACTCACAAGTACTATGCCACCTCCAAAGGAAAACATCTAATCTTACCAGGAGGCGTAGGGATAGACGGAATTTCAATAAAAGCTCTCCAATTTGCAGATGATGTGGTTTTATTTGTATATTCTCCAGAATGCTTGGAACTTATGATTAATCGTCTTGATTTGTACTGCCAATTATGGAATCTTACAGTTAATCTGATCAAGTCAAAAATTATTATTTTTAATAGGAGATCAGGTAGAAATTGCAGCAATGAAAAATGGTATCTCAATGGACAGCCTATTGAAATCGTGAAAGCATCTTGGAGAACGATAACTAGTAATCTGAGTATGGAATCTCACTTAAAAGAAAAACTAATGAAAGTTAAAAGTGCCATATCTGCTACCTGGAAGATGTGTTTTTCAAATCATTTATTTGACCATAGTGTAAAATATAAACTTTTTCAATCTGTATCTTAGTCGGTGACGTTGTACGCAGCACAATCTTGGGGATACTGCCAGTATGAAACAGTAGAGAAACTGCTGAGGAAATACATCAAAAGATGCTTCAATTAGCCAAGCAAAACGCCAGACTATATGATAAACATTGCAACAGGATTATTACCACTTTTAATTAAAACTTTAAAACTACACGCAGAATATGTGATTAAAGTCCTGTAATTACTGGATGAGAGTTTCCCCAAAAACTATTGCAAGAAAGGTAATAGAGAAAAGAACCTTATGGTACAAAAAGTTAGAAGAGCTTGCAACATACTTCGGAATGGATTTCAATCTCGTAAACGAAAATGAAAGGCATTGTAAAGTGGGGCTGGGCTTCTTAGTGAGACCAACCTGTCATTTTGACCTGACAGGTTGACCTTTAGTATACGTATAGTTCAATAAATCGAGAACCAGAGGTCGGACGATGACCAGAGAACTCTCGTTGGATTCAGCACACTTGTGACTATAGGATCGCATTATTAATTTTCACACTCCCCTCCTTGCACAAAGAGGGTGAAAAAAACCGTTTGGGAAGAGAAAATGCAACGCCAAAAATAGTAAGAAAAATATTTATATTATTAAAATTTTAATTTTTGTGTCGAAGCAGAATTTAGCCATCTACAACATGTATCCAATGTTAATTGGAAACCTACTTTGTTTTTATAAAAAGTCACTTTCAAAGTGCTGGGGAGGGGGATATGAAAGTTTAACAAACTAAAATATTTATCTTGGTATAATCTAAGCATATGGCACATGATTTAAGGGTGTTTTTTAATGCCCAATCTTATAAAATTAAAATGATGAAACAAAAAACAATACAACCACCTAAAAAAATATTATAGTCTTTTTATGATGACTGAATTTTAAGTTAACCAAGTAATATTTTACCAAATTTTAGCAGTACAGTGATGAAACTTGGTCCACGTATTTAATTTGTCATAAGTAATAAGAATCAAGAAAGTCACAAAAATGTTTGTGACTAAAGGGTGTTTTTTCAAACGTTTCTAAGTTATTTAAGTTTGTATCGCAGGTACAACCCCAAAGTTGTATACCATAAGTCCAAACAGGTTTAAGAACCTGTCGATACAAAATTAATTTATTTTCAATACTAAGCTTTGAATATTTACCGAGTAACCAGTTCATATCTCTTAATTTACTTTTTAGTATTTCGCATTTCTTTTTCACGTGCGACTTCCATTTTAATTTCGCGTCCAGAGTCATTCCCAGATACTTTGCCTCATTTGCAAATGGAACACGAGCGGTATTAAGAAAGACGGGTAATCTATTTATTTTTTTATACGTAAAGTCCACGTGAACTGACTTTTGTTCATTGAGCGCTATTCGCCATGCTTTCGTCCACTCATTAACATTATTAAGAGCATTTTGCAATTTAATTGTAGCTTCGCTAATCGTTTTGCCTACTGCTAGCATTGCAGTATCATCAGCAAACGTGGCTACAATAGTGTCATCTGTTTGAGGTATATCGCGAGTAAATAAAAGGTACAGAACTGGACCTAATACACTTCCTTGTGGTACCCCAGCCACTATTTCTTTGAAATCAGAATAGTCATTTCCGTGTCTTACACGAAAAAGTCTTTCATTTAGATATCCGTTTAGAATGTTGTAAAGTCCTTCAGGCAGAACTTGTCTTAATTTGAATTTGAGGCCTTGGTGCCACACCTTGTCAAACGCCTGTGACACGTCCAAAAAGACAGTCGAACAGATTTTCTTTTCTTCAAGAGCTCTCTCAATTACGTCAGTAATTCTATGCACTTGATCAATTGTCGAATGCTTGCTTCTAAATCCGAACTGATGTTCAGGTATTAATTGTTTCTCTTCTATTATCGGTTGCAGCCGCAGCAGTAATATTCTTTCAAAAACTTTTGATATAATAGGAAGAAGCGAAATCGGCCTGTATGACTTCCGCAACTTTCCATTGGCTCGGAACATATTCTAACCTTAGAGCGGCATTTATTATGTAAAGGAGGTTAATAAACCCTTTACGAGGGAGCATTTTTAAAATCTCTGCCATTATAAAGTCATATCCTGGAGCTTTGTTGGACTTAAGCTTCTTTATTTCTGTTTTTAATTCGGCATTTCTCGTCATGTAGCTTTCATTTGAGGTAAAATTCATATTAATATTTTCGTTTAGTTCTTGCCCATCGAACCGCTTAAATGTTTCCTCTAAGTAATCGGCGAATACCGTCGCTTTTTCTTTGTCACTTTTAGCCCATTCATTTTGGCTTTTCTTAATCGGGGGCACTGGAAGCTTTGGTTTTTTCGTTTTTTTTTTTACAGTTTTCTAAAGTGAGTAGTTAGATTCTTTCCCCGCTGTCAAGTTTTCAAGGTAATTTTCAACTTCAAGGTTTTTGAAATCTGATATTGTCGTTTTTAGCACATTACTCAAGCGATTTAAATGAGCTTTGTGTTGAGGAGCACGGGTTTGCTGCCATTTTTTACGTGCTTTTCGTTTCTCTTTCACTAAATCTTTTATTTCTTGCGGATCTTTATTTCGAGGCATAAGCCTTTGGTAAGGTGTGTTATCCTAAGCTGCTTTTTGTATTATATCAACAAAGGTATCTACTGCGTCTTCAAGCTCAAGAGGCATTTGTAATGATACCCTTAACTCAACGTTGTCCTCGATATCTTTTTTAAATCCATCCTAGTTGGTTTTACTGTTTGTTAACCTGGGTGGTTTTTCAATTTTAGCAAGGCTTTCGCTCATAATGAGTACGACGGCAGAATGATCTGAGAAGAGGTCATAGCCCTCTGAAATTTCTATACGGGTAGAGGGTATTCCTTATACCATGAATAAATCGATTAGGTCAGGTATTTTCGACGGATCAAGTGGCCAGTAAGTTGGCTTGCCAGTCGAATGAAAGTCACAATTATTTTCCATTCCTTCTTTTTTTTTTTTTAAATTCATTATTATTTGTCAATTTTCTTTAAACTATCTTAAAGCTAGACAAAAATTCATGAAAACTAGCCTACTTATCAATATCTTAAAACTTACTTACTGGCCCCAATCGGGCGCTCTAAGTTAAACTATAATAACTTAATGCTAATGCCTTTCGGCCTAAGAACTATCTTAATACTAAATCCAGGTCGGTTTTTGTTTTTTTTTACCGAGAAGAATTTGAAAAAAAAAACTCGTTATCATGTCTTTATTATTTTTTGGTTATAACGGGTGATTTTTTAGCTGGATGGTTTTGGCAACACTGGTTTTGACAGCTGACGTGTGTTTAGTACCTTGTGTCACTGTCAAACAGCTTCAGTTTGGTTTGCAATTTAACCATGGATCGTCTTACAAATGAACAACGCTTGCAAATTATTGAATTTTATTATCAAAATTCGTGCTCGGTTCGAAATGTTCATCGCATGTTTTTATCGAAAAATTGTGTTCAGCGATGAGGCTCATTTTTGGTTGAATGGGTACGTAAATAAGCATAATTGACGCATTTGGAGTGAAGATCAGCCAGAAGCATTGCAACAGCTACCAATGCATCCCGAAAAAGCCACTGTTTGGTGCGGTTTATGGGCCGGCGGCATTATTGGGCCATATTTCTTCAAAGATGATGCGAATCGCAGCGTTACTGTCAATGGTGAACGCTACCGAGCGATGATAACAAACTTTTTTTTGCCCGAAATTGAAGTTCTTGACTTGCATGATATGTGGTTTCAACAAGACGGTGCCACATGCCACACAGCACGCGAAACAATGGCGCAATTGCGAGGCGAGTTTGGTGAACAGTTAATTTCACGTTTCGGGCCGGTCAATTGGCCGCCTAGATCGTGCGATTTGACACCATTAGATTATTTTTTGTGTGGGTATGTTAAGGCTAATGTCTATAGGGACAAGCCCGCTTCGATTGACGCACTGGAAGCCAACATCCATGCATTCATTCGTGAGATACCGGCCGATATGTGTGAAAGAGTATGCCAAAATTGGACTCAGCGGATGGGCTACCTGAGACGCAGCCGCGGTCAACATTTGCATGAAATTATCTTTAAACATTAAATTGCAAGGTTCAAACTATCGATTCAAATAAATATTTCATTCATTTTTTCGAATTTTTTGTGTTTTTTTTTTTTTAAAGTTCTAAACCTCTTAAAAAATCACCCGTTATATAAAACTTACAAACTACATCAAACTAATTACAGCTAATTAAAACTAATTAAAACATCTTAAATCTACTTTAAACTACTTACAAACTAATTATAAACTAATTAAAACCTACTTACAAACTACTTACAGACTAGAACAGCAACAGCAAGCATTTTCCGGTTTTATATATATATTTTTTTTTTATTTTTGTTGATTTTGCAATTTTTGTGTGTTTTTGTTGATTTTTTGTATTGTGACACCCTGACTGTCCCTGCTTAAACCTAACTACTTAGACCTATGTAAGTCGGCCATGACAGAGAAAAAAACAAGGACAACTTTTAAATATCTGAAGGAACTTCATCTTCGTTTTTCAACCACCAGAACTGGTTCTCCTGCTTTACCCTATCTCTTCGGTCCCGTTCGGACACAGTCCTACTGAACCGAAGGTGCTCAGCTCCGTCTTGTGCGAGGACGTCTCGACTGGAGGAGCCGCCGGTCCACAGTTCTGCGGCCGACGTGGTAGATTAGCGGAACCGCCGCTCTATCCTGGATCAGCCCTCGACTGTGGAGGAATGCATCGGGCGGAATAAAGCCGCTTAGACGCACACTCTGTAGTATTCGTTGTTGGCGTAGTAAGCCCCGAAAATTAAGCTGTTAGACGAGGACATCGCTCTTGCAATTAGACCTCGAATAAGTTTCAGCAAGAAATTATCTATCCTGTTTATGTTGGCACCGTTGTATAGGACCAGGTTGGAATAGTAATGTTTGTACTCCGACTCTGGTGTTCTGTGCAATCCAAGGCAGCGTCGAAGACACTGGCTCTCAAACACCCGAATCTTTTCCATTTGAGATGGGGCAACGTTGAACCAAACCGGGCATCTATAGGCAATCATCGGCTGGATAAGGGCCATGTAGCAAATCACCTTCACCCTGCTGTCAAGCCGGCTGCTATAAAACAATCGTTTCGTCAGGGAAAAGGCTTCTCTAGCCCCGGCCAGAGCAGCATTTATATGTCTGTCGAAATACAAATACTGATCCATCCAGATGCCAAGGTACTTTACTACACTTTTACTCGCCAGTGGATGTCCATTTGGCCCTACGATCACCAGCTTGCGCCAGTTCTTTCTCGTATCCCTTGTGGCTCTAAGCAACGGAGTCCTAAACAAGATAGTTTCTGATTTCTGAAAGTTGATTTTCAACTTCCAGTCATCGCAATATCGCTGAATCTTCTCGAAGTCACGCTGCAAAAGTATTCAGATGTCCTCGACTTTTGGAGCTGTTCTGTACGCAATTAGATCGTCGGCATACGCAATTGCCTGAGTTAGATTACTTATCAGATCGCTGGTGTAAATGCTGAATAGAATCGGCGAGTTGACCGCTCCCTGCTGAAGACCATTTTTAATATTAAAGGTTGTGGCAGAAGTTACATTACCACTCTTGACAACAAACTTTCTGCCATTGAGCATATCATAAAGCATACATAATAGTGGTTTACTAATGCCAAGTCTGGTCAGCTTTAGATAAAGACCCTCTTACCATACGGTGTCGAAGGCCTTCTCCAAATCAACCAGACAGGCACCCGTACAATGCTTCTTAGATTTGCTCCATTGGACATCAGAAACGAGCTTAGACGCGGCATTAATGGTGTCATGTCCCGCCTTAAAACCGAACTGATTGTCCGGTATGATATTATTATCCTCTACCCACTTAGACAGAGCTGTGTTGATAACTTTTTCGAATACCTAGCTGATACTCGGAAGAAGCCTTATCGATCGGAGATTTGCTGGATTGGAGTTGTGCTTTCCCTTTTTCGGGAGAGGGTGCACCACAGCTGTCTTCCACCGCACTGGATAATATGCATTATTCAGAGAGTTGTTAAACAGAGTGGTATAAATGTCTACTGCTTCTTGAGGTAAATATCGAAATACAACGTTGGATATGCCATCGACTCCTGCTGACTTCTTCTTCTTTAATGAATCGAAGATGAGCTGGAGCTCCACCTTCGTAATTAACAGGGAACTGGGCCCATTTCGTTTGGCGACTATGGCGTTTGCCAAATGATCTTCATTGAACCCGGTGAAACCAAGGTTCTCTGATCGCCATTGCGTGATGTCATTCCGAAGGTAGAAGTGATGGAGCAAGGCTCTGTTTTTCAGGTCATGATTGGGGCGAATGCACACATTCACCTTGTACGCTTGCTGGAAAGCAGCCCCCACAGCCTCCACTTTCTCCTGCGGATCTTCGACAATAAAGAGGTCATCGTCCAAGACGGGGCACAGTGGTTCGGTTTGTATGAGAGAGCGGAAAAAAGTCTGTTTTATCTCAACGCTTCAACGGATTTAAATGAAATTTGGCAAGATTAGTCTTATACATATTTGTTAAAAATTTGGTTGGAAAAAAATAATTAGAAACAAAGTTATTGACATTTTTCTAAAATTTGAGGGTTTTGATGTTATATTTAAATAAAAGTTTTTTTTAGTAAAATCCTAACTTTTTATTTTGAATAAAATATTATTATTAACTATGTATATTATAAAATTAAATAAATAAGTAGATAAATATATAAAAAAAATAAATAAAAAAATTATGAAGTAGTAATTTTATAATGCTAAAATGAGGTTTTTAGCGTCTGCGGCGATTGGAAGTATTTTCTTTTTTGCATGTGGCCTTAAACCTGTTATTATTGGATCTGAGAACATGAGTATATGATGCATCACATCCTCATTCGTCGCAATTCGGCTGCATTTTCTCGAATGAAACCTGCGGTAGGTTTTATAATCCTTATTTCGGCATTCTTGGGCTTCCTCGGAGAACGATCCAACAGGAAATGCACAGCTTTTAAAATATTTCTTCTCCATGGATCAAAACCTTATGCACGGTTGCTGGCATATTGTACCATTTATATTTCTCAACAAACAGTTCAGCAGTATCCCACGTATAAGCTGCATATTTTTTGAAATATAATTTTTACCTGCCCTACTTTTAGCGAAAAAATAAAAAAAAATAATCCTTTTATTTATTTTGTAATAAGCTCTATCATATAATTCAAAATATCACCAAACTATATTACTTTTCGTGTGTTGTTTTCAAGAAAATTGAGTTGAAAGTTGAAAAATTTTCCAGGCAGAAATAAATGGTTTCGCAAAAATAGAAATTCTCAGACCTTGGTCAATGTGCTAATTTTTTTTATTTTTAAAATAAAGTTTGACATTTTTTCTTGAAATAATGGGCTTAATTAGTTCATTCTGACAATTAATACCGAAGAAATCAAACTTTTTGGTAAACACCACCGTCAAGACGGAGTTTTTTGAAATCCGATTCAGTGAAACATTTTTGAGCATAACTTCCATATCTGCACGCATCTGCAGCTGATTTTTTTTGTGCTTTAACATGAATGTATGGAGCATATGCTGGCATACTTACTTTCTTGGTATCTTTTGGCGCTTTTTATTTAAATCAAAAAGTTTAAATAAAAAGCATTTTTTCTTAGTACTAAAGCTTCAGGCTACTTATAGAAGGTATCTTTTATAAATAATCAATATTTTTTTTAGATAATCGAAAATAGACCAATTAAATTATTAAAGAAGCTAGAGAATTTATTTAAAGGAACTTCGAAAAAAAACTAAATTTGTTGAAAATACGGTTCGCGATTTGAGTAAAATTATTTTTCAACTTTGAGGGCTTGTAAATCAGAACATACAATATATATGTTAAAAAATACTTTTAAATCATACGCTCGGGTTATCTAAGAGTACTTAAACATAAAGTTTAAAGGGATAAATATGACTTTTTCAAAAGACTTTTTTCCGCTCTCGCACCACTGTGCGACTACCTCTGGATTAATTCCTGCTGTCAGAAGTACGTCTCTGTTGTCTGTCGCTTAAGACAAGCTTAAGACAAGGAAGGTCGTTCTGATTATTCCTTCGAAATATCTTGTTAATTTGGGGAAACATGCTCGGCTCGCTAGAATTAACGGCCCGAATTTTGTTATTTCAATACAAATTAATTGACAACCGATAGTTTTCTTTAATTAGTTGGTTGATGTTCTTGATCGACGATTTCAGTGTCCTAATCTCCAGATCGTGAGGGTCAGTAAACCGTCGGTACAAGAGTTTGAGTCTTGTCAGCAGTCCACATTTTTGTCTGTGTAATGCGTCAATGGTCACGTTCCGGTACGTGTCGGTTGCGTCCCGTTGTTTGTATTTCGGTATTGTTCTGTTCATTGTTCGTTTGATTGTCTTGTCCATTTGTTCTAAGTATTGGTCTATTTCGTTATTTGTCAAATTCCTGTCATTTGGTGGGGATATGTTGTTCGAACTGATTTCGCTCGATAAGGCGCTGGTAAAGCGTGGCCAACGCACCTTACTGTAATTGTAAGTATGCACAGGTACATACTCATCCAACTCCACGAGCTCGTTCGGAAGCTGGGCAAGTCCGCTGTGATCACTGTCGTACTCGATTGTTCGTAAACAGTTTCTTGGTCTTTGACCCACAGTGTCAGTAATTGTTAGTCTTGCGTCTATTAGCAATAAATCCAGATAGGCACCACTTCATGGAAACGATGGCCGATCCGTAGCCAGCAGGTCGACACCATGCTCAGTGTTGTTTCGACTCATCCAATCAAAAAGATGAATACCTCTTTGATTTTGAATTTGATTTCCCCAATCTAGGTGTTTGGCATTCAAATCACCGGCCATGAGAAAATAATTTTCTTCCAAGCTCAAGCGTAGACATTCGAAAAGTTTTTCAAGCTCTGTCATAAAATCAGTTGGCTGAGGTGATGCCGGTGCATAAGCCGCGATCACATACATTCGCTTCCCCTGTTGGAGAGGAATGCATACGATGCACGCCTCTAACAGCCGAAATCTGCGCAGATCACTGTTATATATAACTTTATGATTAATGCCTTTTCGTATGAAGATTGCGACGCCTACCCCTTGAGTGGGGTTGGGTTCAGCTTAGTTTGGCTGGCCATAAACACATCTGGACTTTGGTCTTTCAACAATTGGAAAATATAAGCTCTACGTTCGGTCCTAATCAGTGAATTTACATTCACAGCAAGGATCCTAAGAGGCCTCTCCGACAGCGCGCCTTTAACCTCTAATTTGCGTTAGGCTAGGCAAAACAGAGTAGAGATAGTCTACCCTAGTCGCCTGCTCACTTATCTGTTTTAGAAGTCCTGTCAACTGGCCTTGAATTGCCAGCAGCATACTTCTAATTTCGGCTTGAGTGTCCGGGGCCTTTTGCACGAGGGCCAATTGGGCTACCTTAGCTGCAAGCTGTACCGTTTTTTCCTTTCCTGCCACTATTTGGGTGTAGGAAATTTGGGGGTTGACGGGCGTTATCGTAGGAGCACGCGTTGATAGGCATATCTCTACCGCTGTTTGCCTAGCCACTTTGTTGATACGGATTTGCTAAAAACGTGAGCAACCCCGATAATTGCAGGGTGCCCCTCTTGACCCCGATAAAGTCGAGATCGTCGCTCGCTTTTTTACGGAGCTCATCTAAGAGCACCTTTGGTTCTGTGCAGGAATCTATGCCCTTCAGGAGGACCGTTTGATATTTATCCACTTTGAGGGTAAAAGAACTCAGTCGTGGATTCTTTTAATAAATTTTAAATAATTTTATGCTCCGCCACTGTGAAGCAGTTAAAGGCATGCCTATCTTTTCTAAGTCTTTTAATAAAAAAACTGTTGACCTATGGCCGACTTACACAGGTCTATGGTCTCCTGTTATTCCATCTTATAGGTGTTGAAGGGCGGCACCTTCTCTTTTTTGGTTTGTGGCGGCTGTGACTGCTGCTGGTGACCTCCCTGCAGCTGTCGGCTCCGCTCCTGTTGCTTTTGCTGTTGCTGCTGTTGTATCTGCTTCTGTTGTGATTGCTGCTGTTGTGACTATTGCTGTTGTGCATGCTGCGTTTGGTTCTGCTGCTGTTTTTTTTGTTGCCTCTATTCCTTGGGCATTGGTTGCTGCTGTGGCTGCTGTACTTGCAGCTTTTCTTTGGGCTGCTGCTGTGGTTCTTGCCGCTTTTTTGCTGGCTGCTTTGGTTGCACTTCTCTGTTTGGCGGCTGTGGTGCCTTTTTTAGTTCCCGCTCCAGTCTTTCTTTTTGTCACCGAGCCTCTTGTTTCATCGTTAGAGCTTGCACCAGTGTCGCAAGTTGAGCATTGAGGCGCACCATCTCCCCTTCTATGGCTCCAATTCGCTCATTTATAAGCAGTTCTTCATTAGCCTTTGGCTGTTCAGCTTTCTTGATTTGCACCTCATCTTCTTCGGAGGAGGACGCCTCTGGTGTGGAGAGATCTAAGATGCTACTTTCACCCGTAGTGTACAATCCCTCTCCCCTTCGGACATGCATTCTATCTCTTCGTCGGGTGAAGAGTTTAATTCAAAATAGCTTTTTATGGCCTTTAGTCCTACAAATCGGCGTTTCGTCCGGCTTACTCACTTGGACTCATCAGTGACGTAGTGAGGGCCTTGTCATACGCAATTTGTATCAAGTTCAGTTCAACTTACATGAATTCTTTTACAAAAATCCACTGTAAACTATATCCAACAAGATTAGAATTCCTAATCATTAAGCTGGAAATTTTTTTGCCCGGGGCCAGGCATAGTTTCTATTAGAAGTTTTTTTATAATACAAATTCTATATACTACTGAAATAAATCAGCCAAGTAGAAGACTTAGCATTAAAGTTGGACTTGTTGAATTATTGATTCAAAATAGCTTTTTATGGCCTTTAGTCCTACAAATCGGCGTTTCGTCCGGCTTACTCACTTGGACTCATCAGTGACGTAGTGAGGGCCTTGTCATACGCAATTTGTATCAAGTTCAGTTCAACTTACATGAATTCTTTTACAAAAATCCACTGTAAACTATATCCAACAAGATTAGAATTCCTAATCATTAAGCTGGAAATGTTTTTGCCCGGGGCCAGGCATAGTTTCTATTAGAAGGTTTTTTTATAATACAAATTCTATATACTACTGAAGTAAATCAGCCAAGTAGAAGACTTAGCATTAAAGTTGGACTTGTTGAATTATTGATTCAAAATTGCTTTTTATGGCCTTTAGTCCTACAAATCGGCGTTTCGTCCGGCTTACTCACTTGGACTCATCAGTGACGTAGTGAGGGCCTTGTCATACGCAATTTGTATCAAGTTCAGTTCAACTTACATGAATTCTTTTTCAAAAATCCACTGTAAACTATATCCAACAAGATTAGAATTCCTAATCATTAAGCTGGAAATTTTTTTGCCCGGGGCCAGGCATAGTTTCTATTAGAAGGTTTTTTTATAATACAAATTCTATATACTACTGAAATAAATCAGCCAAGTAGAAGACTTAGCTTGAGACTTAGAGTTTAATTGAATGTCAATGTTGGCTGCTGACATCTTTCGATGTCCCCGCTACTGGTACCGCTGGTCCCTTTGATCTAGTTGCTGGGCCACCTTTCGGTGCAGCAGAACTTTCTTCCTTTTCCATTTGCTGGTTTTCCCAGAAAATAAAATTTTCCACTTCTCTATTATGAAAAAAAGCCTGAAGAGTTCTGGGGTGCGAACCCGTGACCCTCCGATTGACGGTCCGCCACTTTTTTTTTTTTTTTTTTTTGAAATTCATTTTTGATTTCCATTTTCTTAAAACTATCTTAAAGCTAGACAAAAATTCATAAAAACTAGCCTACTTATCGCTATCTTAAAACTAACTTAGAGTTGAATTAACTTTATCGAATTTCAGAATAATAAATAAATAAATATGTCATCAACATATTTTGTTATAACTTTTGGTTTATAAGGAAGTTTCTCCAATAATTTTAGAAGAAGACGATATTCTGGTATCTTTTGGTGTTGTATCATTATTTACAAATGTTCCTATTCCATTGGCACTAGAATTGGTGGAAAATAGTTAGGATAGCAACAAAACAGAACTATAGCCCACATAAAAATAATCATTTTTATTATAAAAAAAAAAACATTATTACTATAAAAAAGTTCACGAAACTAGGAATAATTTAAAGTTTTTAGGGTATGCTTTCTTAGATAATTTTTGTAATATGCATGAAGTTTGCATAAGATAATTACTATCAACAAAAACAATTTATGTATTGTTTCTAACTGTTGAATTCATTAGCCGCTGTTGTTGCTGTTGCTGCCGGTGTTGCCGCTGCCACATGATGATTGTTGATGATTTCCTTCTTGCTTCTTTTACCACCCATCTTGTCTAAGATGTTTTATTTCCTCAATTAATCTTTTTTTGTGCTCCAGAGCTAATATTGATTATTTTTTGGAGTTCCGCACACTTGCGTTGGAACTACCTCTTCTTGCCGCCTCTCTTTTTTTGTTTTATTTTCGCAGTTTCATAGGTTTTTATGCCAAGTCTCGTCTTATATTGTTCTATTGTCAAGGATTTCGGACCAGCTTCTTTTAGTGTTGGTGTGTACTCCGGAATATTTTCTGGCAAATTTGTAGTATCGGGCTGGTACTCACTTAGTTCTTCCCATTTTTTGAAAAGAATGTTTATTTCTTCTAAAGTGGTCATCAGAATATGCTAGTATTAAAAATTTTACTGGTGATATTCTTAAGATATGATTGTAACGTTTAGACTTTCAGGATCGCCACGTAAGGTTCTGACAAGGGAGTCTAGTTCTATTAGAACAAAATTCTTAGCTACGATAAGCCGCTTACAGCATCGAAATGCACGAATTTTAATAAAGAGTCGTTGTTAAGGTTATAACTAGACTGGTTTTATTTTCTTCAATCTTCTATTTATACTTACAACTAGATTTACTTCATTTCATGTGCACAATAATCACATTTCTTCATATATTTACATTGCCTATGACCTACAAATACATTACCCCACATGACGTAAGAATTAAATGTCCACTTGACAAAATAAACCTTCGGTTGTATTTCCTCAAAAGCATTCCGAATGCTCGATCAATGTGAAGCATATAATTGTAGTCATAAACAAAATCAATATAAACAAATATTGTAATATTTTAATGCACTTGGTGCATAGCGATCGACTATGACAATGTGTAATATGATCAGGTCAACGTACGATGGTATCGATAGATGACGACAAACCATTCTCAACATATACATATATCAATAGATATGCATACGAGTGCATTGTTGTTTACAGTTTTGATATTTGTTTTTATTTACTTTATTTACATTTAGGTTTGGATACACAACACCCTCACCCTTTAGAAAATAAGTACTTTTGTTATATTAAATTGAGGAAATTATTTTTGACAGTGAGTTTTTTTTTTAGAAATTATTTCTATACTTGTTTATATTCTTTTTCAGTTTTAATAATATTATTTGGACCTCTTTGTTCAATTATTTTATAAGGACCTAACTTTTTTCTATTTCCAGTTTTTAAATAAACATAATCTCCTACTTTAAAATTTTCATTAGATTGACTTGTACACATGTTATTTTTGTTTTGTTTTAAATTTTCTTTAGCTTTTTCATGAGCATATTTTAATTTTATTTTAAATTCATGTACATAATTATCAATGTTGTATACAGTTCCTTTATTTTTAACAATTTCATGAGGCACATAATTTGCACATTATTTTCCACAGACCAATACAAATGGTTATTAATTTGTAGTACTGTGTGGTGTAGTATTGTATCTCAAAATCTATTGCTCCTACGAAAAAAAGTGTTGTAATCTTTTTTAAGCAAAATTTTTTAAGTTTTATTATAAACTTATTAGTTTTTTGAAAAAAATTATATTTGCTGAGATATTAAAAAAAAAAACTGTTATTTTCCCATTTACAGTACAAAATAAAAAGTGTTACTTTCATACGCTATAACTTTGAGATTAATAAACGTGCAGAGTTCGTTATTAGCTCATTTTTAAGATAATTTTACTGTATATATATAATTCTGTCATGATTTTGTTTTAAAAGGAAATTTCATGAAGTTGCTGAACAAAAACCAAATCAAATTCTTTTTCAAGATGGCGGTGTTCCCCTTACCCTTACCACCCCAAAATCTTGGGTTTTATTAAGAGAAGGAGAGGAGCCAAACTCAAATCGTACAAAAATTTTAGCCCATCGATTAATGAAATTTTAATAAATTTTTTGACAAAATTTGCTCCACCGTGAAGTTCTTGCATGATTTTCTCAGAATGTTAATCTTTTTTGTGTAAAATGACATAAGCTACAATTTGTACCTTCACATTTTTTTGATATTTTTTGAGGAATTAAGAAAAAACTAAATTTTACATCCGTTAACCCCTCCTACAAAAGTAAGCCCAAATTTACGGAACTTTTTAGGAAATGCTTAAGACTTCAAAACAAAGCTCTCTACCAAAATTCAGCTTTGTCGGAATTTTTTCGAATGTTCTAATTTTTTTCTAATTTCTCTAATTTTCCTGGGCTAACTCTGATAGGGAATTATCGTTGTACCCAACATGTATTATATCTTTAACTGCATATATGGTTTCTCTAGGGGTCCCCATTTAATTCTTTATATTTTCTAGTTGTAACTTCTTAATATTCCTTGTATCTGATATCGATATGCATTCCCATATGTGGAGGTGTACAGTATCCACTGGAGGCATAATTTCCGGATTTTCTATTCTACTAGTATTTTCTTTATTCTTTAATTTCATGTTTCTAGGTATAACGTTAACGTTTTGTTGTGGTATCATTTTTTTCAACTCTTCTGAACTTATTTTTATTCTGGACAATTCCTCAGCATTTGTATTCATCTTTCCTTGTTTAAAAACTATATCAAAATCATAGTCCATTAAATCTATTCTAATTCTAGTTAATTTTGATGAAGGCTTTTTATGAGTAAAAAGAATAACTAATGACCTGTGATCTTTATAAACAACAAATCTTCTACCGTATAAATATAGTCTAAAATGATTAATTCCCCAATGGGTACCAAGTAATTCTTTCTCCATTATAGCTTTATTTAGCTCATGTTTATCTAACGATTTACTTGCACATGCAATAGGTTTATCATTTCCTACTTGTCCTTGAGACAAAATAGCTCCTAATGCATAATTCGATGCATCTGTTGTTAATATAAATGGCTTTAAAAAATCTGGATAGCTTAGTATTGGTGGTGTTATTAACTTCTGTTTAAAAGTTTCAAATGCATTCTGACATTTTTGTGTCCTACTAAAGATTTGTTCATTCTTTAATAATTGATTTAAAGGTTTTGCGATTTCCGCGAATGAAAGCAGATGCTTGTAATCCACTAAGTGCAATAGATAACATTCTTTGGAAGCTATTTGTTGAAATTTTTAAACCAAAAGGCAGTCTTTTGAATTGAAAATGTCCTGTATCTGTTGAAAAAGCTGTTACTGGTCTTGATTTGGGATGTAGTGGTATCTGATGGATTGAACTTGTCATGTCTAAGGTTGAAAAATTTGTAGCTTTTCCTAATTTATCAAGTACGTCTTCCAACTTAGTTGATGGAAATATATCGTCAGCTAATTTTTTATTTAAAGACCTGAAATTTACAACTAATCTCCATTTTTTTGATTCTCCAGTACTTTTCCTTGGTACAATTAATAACGGAGAATTATATGGACTTGTTGATGGTTCAATAATATCTTCATCCAATTATTTTTCAACTTGTTCTTTTATCTCCTCTAAATTTGCATGTGGTAATCTGTAATTCTTTATATAGACTGGTGTTTTGTCGGTTGTCGCTTGTTTTTGTTCATAAAAATTATTTTTTGTCAAAGCCTCTCCTTCTAAGTTGAATATATTTTGAAATTGTTTGCATATATTAAACACTTCTTCTTTAGCATTATTATCTAAATTATCTACTCTTATTTCACTTTTATATTCTTAAATCTATCACCTTCTAAACTATTATTAAAATGTAATATCTGATACATAGAAATTGGTTCTAGTCCTAACGAAATATGTTTGAGAGTTACTTCATTTTCTATTGTAATTCCTTCTGCTGGGATGAGTGTACTTGCTAAAAATATTCCTTTCTTAATTTCTTTTCCATATATTATACTATCCTCGTTCAAATCTATATTTATTGCTTGCTCTGTTCTTGGTGGTAGTTTTATATTACCAAAAATATCTCTTGTATTCAATTTCATCGGTAATACTACTTCTTCTCCATCTAGCAAAATTGTTAATACACATGTTTCATAATCAATTTTACAATTATATTCTATTAGAAAGTCTCTACCTAGTATTCCATCTGTAGTTAGGTTTATTTCATTATCTATTACACTAAATTTGTGTTCAACTCTCTTATCTTCAAACCACAGATTTACTTTTGTAATTTCTATAGTCATAACAGATTCTTCGGCTATTCCATTTATCTAACAGTTATCATTATATTCTATATTATAATTCTATATTTATTAAACTACTCTTCATTATTGAAATGTCAGCCCCTGTGTCTATGAGTAACGTGATTGGTTCATTTCTACCTTGAACTCGTAGTTTGATAAAATATGTATTTTTGTCCGAGTTTCTTATATGAATTATTTTCTTCTGGACGTGAACCCGGGTTTTGTCGGCCGGGGACGTACTCGTTTCCCTGAAATTTGACCTGTTACTGTACCCTTGTGAGTTACGGCTGTTGGTATTCGAATATTTTTTTGGCTGGAGCATTGTTGTCCATTCGCTCGATGTGGGCGAGCCAGTGTAGTCGGCGTGTTTTGGCTCTTTGGACTACATCCACATCTTGGTACAGCTCGTATAATTCACGATCAAATCTTCTCCTCCATTCGCCCTCCTCGCATATTGGAACAAATATCCGCCGAAGAATTTTTCTCTCGAAAGTGCCCAGTATCAATTCCCCGTTTTTACTTATCGTTCAGCACTCGGCGCGTTTTTATAGCGTGCACTTTGTCTTCCGGGAGAGGAGTTTTGAGCCCATTTGTTTGGCCAAACCGAAGCAGCAGCGGTTCGCTAGGGTAATTCTTCGTCGAATTTCCACTAAGGTGTCATTCGTGGGGTTGATGTTTGTTGCGAGGTAGGTGACTCCTTGACTACCTCGAAATTACTGCTACCAACAGTGACGTTTTGTCCTAGGCGATGGACAGATGAAGCTTTGTTTGTTGATAGCATATACTTTGTTTTGTCCTCATTCACTTCAAGACCAACGCGTTTCGCCTGTTCATCAAATTCCTATTTTAGTAACTGTTAATAAGAATGATAAAAAAAACTAAAATAATAGCGAATTATTTTTGTTTTTATTTTTGGGGACTATTGAATATTATTCATAATAAAGATTTTGTCAGTCGATCTCGTACTGTGGAAGAGTTTAGACGTTTTCGGCTTCCCCAGTTTATTTAAATTAAATATTTCGTAGTGACTTGTTGAAGTTTACATACAGTGAAGCTATTTTTAATAGTGCCAATACCACAAAGGAAGAGGTGGCAGACCGACAACAAAGGTAGTGGGTTCGAATTCCAGTCAGGCAACGATAATTATTGAGCTGCTTTTTTCCACAATCGCGAAGTCGGCATCGAACAACAATGCGGGGACATCGAAAGGAGTCCCAGCAACAACAATAAAGCCAGCTATGGTACCACCAGCCAAAGCTACAACAAGTAGCCTACAACAAGCAGCCGTAGCAACAACAACAACAACAACCAAGCAAGCAATGGCACCACCAGCCGTACCGCCAACTAGTGCCGTAGCAACGGCGAAACCAACAACGGCACCAACAGCCGATACGAAAAACAAGAGGAGGAAGAGGATAAGCTGTGCGCCGAACCTCGTCAAGCGCCACTCCACCACCACCTCAGCCCAGCTGCCAGCCGGGGTGAAGGAGACGGCGCGCGGTCTAAAATGATTAATTCCCCAATGGGTACCAAGTAATTCTTTCTCCATTATAGCTTTATTTAGCTCATGTTTATTTAACGATTTACTTGCACATGCAATAGGTTTATCATTTCCTACTTGTCCTTGAGACAAAATAGCTCCTAATGCATAATTCGATGCATCTGTTGTTAATATAAATGGCTTTAAAAAATCTGGATAGCTTAGTATTGGTGGTGTTATTAACTTCTGTTTAAAAGTTTCAAATGCATTCTGACATTTTTGTGTCCTACTAAAGATTTGTTCATTCTTTAATAATTGATTTAAAGGTTTTGCGATTTCCGCGAATGAAAGCAGATGCTTGTAATCCACTAAGTGCAATAGATAACATTCTTTGGAAGCTATTTGTTGAAATTTTTAAACCAAAAGGCAGTCTTTTGAATTGAAAATGTCCTGTATCTGTTGAAAAAGCTGTTACTGGTCTTGATTTGGGATGTAGTGGTATCTGATGGATTGAACTTGTCATGTCTAAGGTTGAAAAATTTGTAGCTTTTCCTAATTTATCAAGCACGTCTTCCAACTTAGTTGATGGAAATATATCGTCAGCTAATTTTTTATTTAAAGACCTGAAATTTACAACTAATCTCCATTTTTTTGATTCTCCAGTACTTTTCCTTGGTACAATTAATAACGGAGAATTATATGGACTTGTTGATGGTTCAATAATATCTTCATCCAATTATTTTTCAACTTGTTCTTTTATCTCCTCTAAATTTGCATGTGGTAATCTGTAATTCTTTATATAGACTGGTGTTTTGTCGGTTGTCGCTTGTTTTTGTTCATAAAAATTATTTTTTGTCAAAGCCTCTCCTTCTAAGTGGAATATATTTTGAAATTGTTTGCATATATTAAACACTTCTTCTTTAGCATTATTATCTAAATTATCTACTCTTATTTCACTTTTATATTCTTAAAGCTATCACCTTCTAAACTATTCTTAAAATGTAATATCTGATAGATAGAAATTGGTTCTAGTCCTAACGAAATATGTTTGAGAGTTACTTCATTTTCTATTGTAATTCCTTCTGCTGGGATGAGTGTACTTGCTAAAAATATTCCTTTCTTAATTTCTTTTCCATATATTATACTATCCTCGTTTAAATCTATATTTATTGCTTGCTCTGTTCTTGGTGGTAGTTTTATATTACCAAAAATATCTTTTGTATTCAATTTCATCGGTAATACTACTTCTTCTCCATCTAGCAAAATTGTTAATACACATGTTTCATAATCAATTTTACAATTATATTCTATTAGAAAGTCTCTACCTAGTATTCCATCTGTAGTTAGGTTTATTTCATTATCTATTACACTAAATTTGTGTTCAACTCTCTTATCTTCAAACCACAGATTTACTTTTGTAATTTCTATAGTCATAACAGATTCTTCGGCTATTCCATTTATCTAACAGTTATCATTATATTCTATATTATAATTAAACTACTCTTCATTATTGAAATGTCAGCCCCTGTGTCTATGAGTAACGTGATTGGTTCATTTCTACCTTGAACTCGTAGTTTGATAAAATATGTATTTTTGTCCGAGTTTCTTATATGAATTATTTTCTTCTGGACGTGAACCCGGGTTTTGTCGGCCGGGGACGTACTCGTTTCCCTGAAATTTGACCTGTTACTGTACCCTTGTGAGTTACGGCTGTTGGTATTCGAATATTTTTTTGGCTGGAGCATTGTTGTCCATTCGCTCGATGTGGGCGAGCCAGTGTAGTCGGCGTGTTTTGGCTCTTTGGACTACATCCACATCTTGGTACAGCTCGTATAATTCACGATCAAATCTTCTCCTCCATTCGCCCTCCTCGCATATTGGAACAAATATCCGCCGAAGAATTTTTCTGTCGAAAGTGCCCAGTATCAATTCCCCGTTTTTACTTATCGTTCAGCACTCGGCGCGTTTTTATAGCGTGCACTTTGTCTTCCGGGAGAGGAGTTTTGAGCCCATTTGTTTGGCCAAACCGAAGCAGCAGCGGTTCGCTAGGGTAATTCTTCGTCGAATTTCCACTAAGGTGTCATTCGTGGGGTTGATGTTTGTTGCGAGGTAGGTGACTCCTTGACTACCTCGAAATTACTGCTACCAACAGTGACGTTTTGTCCTAGGCGATGGACAGATGAAGCTTTGTTTGTTGATAGCATATACTTTGTTTTGTCCTCATTCACTTCAAGACCAACGCGTTTCGCCTGTTCATCAAATTCCTATTTTAGTAACTGTTAATAAGAATGATAAAAAAAAACTAAAATAATAGCGAATTATTTTTGTTTTTATTTTTGGGGACTATTGAATATTATTCATAATAAAGATTTTGTCAGTCGATCTCGTACTGTGTAAGTGTGTAGACGTTTTCGGCCTCCCAGTTAATTTTAACTAATTATTTCGGAGTGACGTAGTAAAATTCAGTTTAAAGCAAGCAAATATTAATTGTGTTAATAGCACAGAGGAAGAGGTGGCAGACCGTCAGTCGATCTCGTACTGTGGAAGAGTTTAGACGTTTTCGGCTTCCCCAGTTTATTTAAATTAAATATTTCGTAGTGACTTGTTGAAGTTTACATACAGTGAAGCTATTTTTAATAGTGCCAATACCACAAAGGAAGAGGTGGCAGACCGACAACAAAGGTAGTGGGTTCGAATTCCAGTCAGGCAACGATAATTATTAAGCTGCTTTTTTCCACAATCGCGAAGTCGGCATCGAACAATAATGCGGGGACATCGAAAGGAGTCCCAGCAACAACAATAAAGCCAGCTATGGCACCACCAGCCAAAGCTACAACAAGTAGCCTACAACAAGCAGCCGTAGCAACAACAACAACAACAACCAAGCAAGCAATGGCACCACCAGCCGTACCGTCAACTAGTGCCGTAGCAACGGCGAAACCAACAACGGCACCAACAGCCGATACGAAAAACAAGAGGAGGAAGAGGATAAGCTGTGCGCCGAACCTCGTCAAGCGCCACTCCACCACCACCTCAGCCCAGCTGCCAGCCGGGGTGAAGGAGACGGCGCGCACAGCCAAAACGACAGCAGCAGCAAAAATCCATCAACAACTGGATACCTCGCCATCCGACGATGACATCGAATATATGTCAGGGTGGCGAGGGACTGTACACAACAGGTGACAGCAACAGCAACATGCTTGTTGATCTTACATCTCCAGAGGCGTCCTCTGAAGAGGAAAGTGAGGTGCAAGAAGCTCTGGATGAACAGGCCATCACCCAAAAAATCGATATAATAATAATAATAATAATAATAATAATATTTCTTTATTAGTTCAATGAACTTTTCCAAAATCATTTTATAATTACATTTTATATCTTGACAATTTCTAGACTGTTTGTTTTTTTCTTTTAAATTTAAATTTCGGATATTAAGTTAAGTTAATGTGAAGAGCAAAATAAATCAAACTTGAAAAAATTTAAACAAATATAAATTTTAAGTTGCAATTTCTTGCTTAATTTACAGTACTCTTTATAAAAATTTGAAGTTAACGCTTGAATGATATTAAGCTCGTTTCTGATTTCAAGTCATTTGGCAAACTGTTGAAAAAATTAACTCCCGTATACATCAACGAATTCATAGTGCTACCTCTGTTGCTTCGCATCGGTCGGAAGTCTTGAATATTTCTTAGATTATAAGGCTGGATTTCTGCTACTGTTGTTATTTTGTCTTCGAAGTATGGTGGAAGCAGTGTGTTTTTTATTTTAAATATAAACACCATTGCATTGAATGTTATTTTATGCTGGATGTTCATCCATTTTAATGCATCTAACATTTGTCTTATCGGTGTGTATCTATTGCACTTGAGAATAGTTCGCATTGCCTTGTTTTGAAGTAACTGCATACGATGTCTTATGTAATTATGACAACCGAACAAAATCGTAGAACAGTACAAGAAATGTGGTGAAATTATTGCGTTACGTAACATGATCGCATTTCCCATCGACAAAACTGGTCTTATACGTCTTAGGAACCCAACTTTTTGTTGCAATTTTTGTGCATATATGTTTGGCATGTTCTTTAAAATTTAACTCACTACCTAATATAATACCCAGGTATTTAATGATCTCAACGCACTCTATTTGACAACCGTCTATGCATATTGACACCGGATCACGAATTCTTTACTTCATACATTTGGTTTTGTTTGCATTTAGACAAAGTTTGGTTGCCTTAAGCCACATATTTATATTTTCTAAATACGAGTTCAATTTAAAGCACATGTCCTTTAGGTCTTTTCCCAAAATGTATAGTAACGTGTCATCCGCGAACAAAACTATTTTGCAATGTTTAAGAACACTTTTAGCATCATTTATATATAGCAGGAATAGAGAAACACCCAAAAGAGAACCTTGCGGAACTCCTAACTTTACCTCTATTGAATCGGATATTTCATCACCGAATTTTGTTCGTTGGTATCTGCCATTTGGGTATGAAAAAAACCAGTCATATTCTTTATCACAAATTCCATAAAGTTTAAGTTTATCTAACAATATTTGCCGATCTATTGTTTCAAATGCTCGTTTAAAGTCCAGAAAAACTGCTATCACTCCATTACCATGATCCATGTCTTTTCTCCATTCGTTTGTGATGTAGTTCAACGCTGTTTCACAAAAGTGACCACTTCGAAAACCAGATTGTTCCATAGCTAAAATTTTGTTGTTTTCAATATATGCTGTAAGTTGCTCACTAACGACACTCTCCAGGATTTTTTCGAACATTGGCAACATGTTTATTTTACGAAAATTTTCACTATTACTTGTTCCTTTTACTTTTTCAACCGGCACAATCATCGACTCCTTCCAACAGGTTGGAAAAATCCCATGGTTCAGTGATTTATTTACCAATTTCATTAGAATGGGGCCTAATATTTCTAGTGAATTATATACTATGTCTCTATTTATACCGTAAATGTCTTTTTTATTACTGCACTTATTAATTATATTACATATGGTTCTTTGATCACAGAATTTGAACTTAATTCTAGTAGCTATGCTAATCACAGAAGTTTCATATTGCACGTAAGGAATCGATCTAGTTATATCACAGATGCTTTCTACAAAGTAGGTGTTAAACTTATTGGCAATTGTCTTTGCGTCTTTTACTTTTTATTGTCCAAATTCTACACTATTTAGACACTTTTTGTGGATATCATCCTTCAAAATAAAGGTTTTAAGCATTTTCCAAACTCCTTTTTGGTCTCCAGATCTCATTTCTATTTGTTCGTAAATATACTTATTTTTAGCTTCTTTGATGCTTTCCTTATATTTTCTACACATATCACTGTATTTTGACCAGTTCTCTATTGTGCTGGTATATGATGCTGTCCTATATGCTACTATTTTTTTTAAACATTGAACCAGTGGAGTAAACCATTTATGATTATCATATTGTTGAACATCTTTTTCAATCGTCAGTGCTTCAACACATTCATTTATTTTAGTATCGATCTAAAGGTCTTCACTATTTTCAATGTAAAATACGGGGGGAGATGGAACGTCTCAATGCCATTGTGACCCCATTAATTCAAGCTTTAAAGAAAAAACAAGTAGCTCGACGCGAAAGAGAGAGGCAGGAGCGCGAGCAGAAAAAAGCATTACAGGCGCCACAAAAGACAGCGCCACAGCCTCAGCTGCCACCGAAAAGCCAGCAGCCAGGGCAACAGCAACTGCCAATGCAAAACCAAAATAAGCAGCAACAACAACAGCTGCCAACGAAACAACCATAGCAGCAGCCGAAGGAACAACGGCAAAAAAAGAAAACAACACAGCAGCAGCAGCAGGAACCACAGGAGCGGAGTCAGCAGCAGCGGAACGAGCAGCAGTAGGGAGTACACCAGCAGCAGCCACAGCCGCCCCAAAATAAAAAAGAAAAAGTGCCGCCAATCAACACTTACAAAATGGAACTGCAGGAAACCATTGACCTTTGTAAGTCGGCCATAAGCCAAAACTTTTTTATTAAACGTTTAAGTAAAGATATACATGCTATCCACTGCTCCACAGTGGCTCAGCATAAAGCATAAAATTATTAAAGAGTTACTGAAAAAATCCACGACTGAGTTCTTCAGTTTTACCCCCAAAGTGGATAAGTATCAAACGGTCCTATTGAAGGGCATAGATTCCTGCACGGAACCACAGGTGCTCTTAAATGAGCTCCGTCAAAAAGCGAGCGACGATCTCGACTTTATCGGGGTCAAGCCGTTCGCTACACTTAGAGCCAGACGGGAGAAGCGGTCTTCGCCGTTCTTCCTGGTACAGCTATCGCCCAGCAGCAAACTGGATTGTCTGAGGAGGATCTCCGTCCTTAACTACCAGGTTGTTACTTGGGACAAATTAAAGCGACGCGGTGACATGCTTCAATGCATGCGCTGCCAAAGGTTTGGCCACGCTGCAGCAAACTGCGAAATGCAGTCACGCTGCGTTAAGTACGGTGAGGACCACATAAAGGGGGAGTGTAAACTCGGTGAGGAACGGGTCGAAGACATGACCCAGCTTAAATGTGCACTTTGCGGAAAGGAGGGGCAACCTGCTAATTATCGGGGTTGCTCAGCTTTTCAGCAAATTCGGATTAACAAAGCGGCTAAGCAGACAGCGGTAGAGATACGCCCATCAACGCGTGCTCCTACAGCAACGCCCGTTAATCCCCAAATTTCCTACGCCCAAATGGCGGCAGGAAGGGGAAAAACGGTACAGTCTGCAGCTAAGGCAGCCCAACCGGCCCTAGTGCCAAAGGCGCCGGACGCTCAGGCCGAAATAAGAAGCATGTTGCTGGCAATTCAAGGCTAGTTGACAGGACTTCATAACCAGATAAAGGAGCAGGCGACTAAGGTAGACTATCTCTACTCTGTTTTGCCTAGCCTAACGCAAATTAGATGTTAATGGCGCTCTGTCGGAGAGGCCTCTTAGGATCCTTGCTGTGAATGTAAATTCACTGATAAGGACCGAATGTAAAGCTAATCTTTTTCAATTGTTGAAAGACCAAAGTCCAGATGTGTTTATGGCCAGCGAAACTATAAGCTGAATCAGAAACATAAGTTGACTAACAAAAATTACAATATCGTTAGAAGAGATCGACCCAACTCTACTCAAGGGGGGGCCTCGCAATCTTCATACGATTACATTAACTATAAAGTTATATATAATAGTGATCTGCGCAGATTTCGGCTGTTAGAGGCGTGCATCGTATGCACTCTTCTCCAACAGGGGAAGCGAATGTATGTGATCGCGGCTTATGCACTGGCATCACCTCAGCCAACTGATTTTATGACAGAGCTTGAAAAACTTTTCGAATGTCTACGCTTGAGCTTGGAAGAAAATTACTTTCTCATGGCCGGTGATTTGAATGCCAAACACCTAGATTTGGGAAATCAAATTCAGAATCAAAGAGGTATTCATCTTTTCAATTGGATGAGTCGATACAACACTGAATATGGTGTCGACCTATTGGCTACGGATCGGCCATCGTTTCCAAGAAGCGGTGCCTATCTGGATCTATTGCTAATAGACGCAAGACTGACAATTACTGACACTGTGGGTCAAAGACCAAGAAACTGTTTACGAACGATCGAGTAGGACAGTGACCACTCGCCGCAGTAATACAGCTTCCGAACGAGCTCGTGGAGTTGGATGAGTATGTACCTGTGCATACTTACAATTACAGTAAGGTGCGCTGGCCACGCTTTACCAACGCCTTATCAAGCGAAATCAGTTCGAATAACATATCCCCGCCAAATGACAGGAATTTGACAAATAACGAAATAGACCAATACCAGGAACAAATAGATGAGGCAATCAAACGAACAATGAACAGAACAATACCGAAATACAAGCAACGGGACGCAACCAACATGTATCGGAACGCGACCATTGACGCACTACACAGGCAAAAAAGGGGACTGCTGACAAGACTAAAAATCTTGTACCGACGGTTTACTGACCCTCACCATCTGAAGATTAGGACACTGAAGTCGTCGATCAAGAATATCAACCAACTAATTAAGGAAAACTATCGGTTGTCAATTAATTTGTATTGGGATAACAAAATTCGGGCCGTTAATTCTAGCGACCCGAGCATGTTTCCCCAAATTAAGAAGATATTTAGAAGGAATGATCAGAACGGCCTTCCTTGTCTTAAGCTCCAGAGAACGACAGATCCAGAGGCCGCCGTCTTGGATGATGACCTCTTTATTGTCGAAGAACTGCTTTCCAGCAAGTGTACAAGGTGAATGCGTGCATTCGCCCGAATCATGACCTGGAAAACAGAGCCTTGCTCCATCACTTCTACCTTCGGAATGACATCACGCCATGGCGATCAGAGAACCTTGGTTTCACCGGGTTCAATGAAGATCATTTGGCAAACGCCATAAACGCTGAGCGAATTGGGTCCATTTCCCTTTTAATTATGAAGGTGGAGCTCCAGCTCATCTTCGATTCATTAAAGCAGAAGAAGTCAGCAGGAGTCGATGGCATATCCAACGTTGTACTTCGACATTTACCTCAAATATCACTGTATTTTGACCAGTAGACATTAATACCACTCTGTTTTACAACGCTCTGAATAATGCATATTATCCAGTGCGGTGGAAGACAGCTGTGGTGCATCCTCTCCCGAAAAAGGGAAAGGACAACTCCAATCCGGCGAATCTCCGGTCGATAAGTCTTCTTCCGAGTATCAGCCAAGTATTCGAAAAAGTTATCAATAGAGCTCTGTCTAAGTGGGCAGAGGACAATAATATCATACCGGACAATCAGTTCGGTTTTATGGCGGGACATGACACCATTAATGCCGCGTCTAAGCTCGTTTATGATGTCCAATGGAACAAATCTAAAAAGCAGTGTTTGAGTGCCTGTCTGGTTGATTTGTAGAAGGCCTTCGACACCTAATGGTTAGAGGGTCTTTATCTAAAGCTGACCAGACTTGGCATTAGTAAACCACTATTATATATGCTTTATTATATGCTCAATGGCAGAAAGTTTATTGTCAAAAGTGGCAATGTAACTTCTGCCACAACCTTTAATATTAAAAATGGTCTTCAGCAGGGAGCGGTCAACTCGCCGATTCTATTCAGCATTTACACCAGCGATCTGATAGGTAGTCTAACTCAGGCAATTGCGTATGCCGACGATCTAATTGCGTACAGAACAGCTCCAAAAGTCGAGGTCATCAGGATTCTTTTGCAGCGTGACTTCGGAGAAGATTCAGCGATATTGCGATGACTGGAAGTTGAAAATCAACTTTCAGAAATCAGAAACTATATTGTTTAGGTCTCCGTTGCTTAGAGCCACATGGGATACGAGAAAGAACTGGCGCAAGCTGATGATCGTAGGGCCAAATGGACATCTACTGGCGAGTAAAAGTGTAGTAAAGTACCTTGGCATCTGGATGGATCAGTATTTGTATTTTGACAGACATATAAATGCTGCTCTGGCCAGGGCTAGGGGAGCTTTTGCCCTGACGAAACGGTTGTTTTATAGCAGCCGGCTTGACAGCAGGGTGAAGGTGATTTGCTACATGGCCCTTATCCGGCCGATGATTGCCTATGGATGCCCGGTTTGGTTCAACGTTGCCCCATCTCAAATGGAAAAGATTCGGGTGTTTGAGAGGAAGTGTCTTCGACGCTGCCTTGGATTGCACAGAACACAAGAGTCGGAGTACAAACACTACTATTCCAACCTGGCTCTATATAACGGGGCCAACATTAACAGGATAGATAATTTCTTGCTGATGCTTATTCGAGGTCACATTGCAAGAGCGATGTCCTTGACTAACAGCTTAATTTTCGGGGCTTATTACCCTAAATACGAATACTACGAGAGTGTGCGTCTAAGCGGCTTTATTCCGCCCGATGCATTCCTAGACAGTCGAGGGCTGATACAGGATAGAGTGGCGGTTCCGCTAATCTACCACGTCGGCTGTTAAACTGTAGATCGGCGGCTCCTTTACAGTCGGGACGTCCTCGCACAAGACGGAGCTGAGCACCTTTGGTTCAGTAGGACTGTGTCCGAACGGGACCGAAGGGATAAAATAGGTGGTTAAAATATGAAGAATGAAGTTCCTTCAGATATTTAAAAGTTGTTCTTGGTTAGTAGTTAGTTTTAAGTAGGGACAGTCAGGGTGGCACAAAAAAAAAAAAATTATAAAACATAGAAAAACACAGCAAAAAAAATTATAAAATCCACAAAAATACAAAAAAGTTATAAAACCGGAAAATGCTTGCTGTGGCTGTTCTAGTTTGTAAGTAGTATGTAAGTAGTTTATAAGTAGGTTGTAACTAGTTTATAATTAGTTGTAAATAGTTTTAAGTAGCTTTAAGTAGTTTTAATTAGTTTTAATTCGTTTTCATTCGTTTTAATTTAATAATTAGTTTAATAATTTAATTTAATTTAATAAAGATTTTGCGACCTTTAGTCCAAATGCGTTTCGCCCAGGTACAACAGTTGGGCTCATCAGTTAGATGCTGTTGTACCCTTCTAAGACGCACTATTTTCAATCGATGTATATCGACAACTAATTAAACTTACAGCGCCAAAGCACTGTAAATTATATATTACTAGGGGAATTTGTTTAAATTCAGACACCCAGAATTAATATGATGGTACAGCCCCTGGTCTGAATAGTTATAAGAATGATAACAAAGAAAAACGAAAATAATAGAAAACCTCGATAATAAGAAACCTCGAATTCCCGTAGCTAATTTGTTAAATTTAGCTGGTATTTGTAAAATTTCGTCTAATGGCGCTGTACGTTTTATTTGTTCCCAGAGTTCTTCTATTTCTGTGTTAATGTTTTCTATGTATGATTTGGAATATGTTGTGCCTGGCACTTTTTTATAGTTTGCTAAAAGCGTCTCTAATCTTTTAAATTCCATTTAGTTATATTGTTTTTATTGACATCTATTGAAAAATGAAAGAATTTTTTTTCAAATTTTATTTTATACATTTAAAGTTTTAAGGGTATGCTTTCTTAGATAATTTTTGTAATATGCATTAAGTTTGCATAAGATAATTACTATTAATAAAAAAACAATTTATGTATAGTTTCTAACTGTTGAATTCATTAGCCGCTGTTGTTGCTGTTGCTGCCGGTGTTGCCGCTTCCACATGGTTGTTGATGATTTCCTTATTGCTACTTTTACCACCCATCTTGTCTAAGTTGTTTTATTTCCTCAATTAATCGTTTTTTTGTGCTCCAGAGCTAATATTGATTATTTTTTTGGAGTTCCGCACACTTGCGTTGGAACTGCCTCTTCTTGCCGCCTCTCTTTTTTTGTTTTATTTTCGCAGTTTCATAGGTTTTTATGTCAAGTCTCGTCTTATATTCTTCTATTGTCAAGGGTTTCGGAATAGCTTTTTTTAGTGTTGGTGTATACTTCGAAATATTTTCTGGCAAATTTGTAGTATCGGGCTGGTACTTACTTAGTTCTTCCCATTTTTTGAAATTAATGTTTATTTCTTCTAAAGGGGTCATCAGAATATGCTAGTAGTAACAATTTTACTGGTGATATTCGTAGGATATGATTCTAATGTTGAGACGTGCAGGATCGCCATGTTAGGTTCTGACAAGGGAGTCTAGTTCGATTAGAACAAAATTCTCAGCTACGATAAGCCGCTTACATTGCCGAGCATCGAAATGCACAAATTTTAATAAAGTGTCGTTGTTATGGTTATAACTAGACTGGTTTTATTTTCTTAAATTTCTTCTATTTATACTTACAACTAGTTTTAGAAAATTCCATTTCGTGTGCACAAAAATAACTTTTCTTCATCTATTTACATTGCCTATGACCTACAAATACACTACCCCACATGACGTAAGAATTAAATGTCCACTTGACAAAATAAACCTTCGGTTGTATTTCCTCAAAGGCATTCCGAATGCTCGGTCAAGAAGCATATAATTGCAGTCATAAAAAAATCAATATAAACAAATATTGTGTTATTTTAATGCACTTGGTGCAATGCGATCGACTATGACAATAGACTTGTTTTGTTAAAAACTATCCACCGCAAAGCTTTTCAACAAAACGGCGCTGAACTAATTGGTTAATAAAGCTCTTTTTGTATGAGAATTCCATAGTTCCAAACTGTTCCAAAGCACTGTTTGCTAGTCAAATTTGACTGCAGAAATAAGGTAAAGTTATTGGCAGCTGGTGATTGTTGTTGCACTGCGTGTAAAATTTCAACTGGGTCAACTTCTCAACAAAACGCGGCTAATGTGTAATATGATCAGGTAAACGTACGATGGTGCCGATAGGTGACGGCTGACCATAGTCAACATATACATATCTCAATAGATATGCATACGAGTGCATTGTTGTTTACAGTTTTGATATTTGTTTTTATTCACTTTATTTACATTTAGGTTTAGATACACAACAAAACATGGAGAAAACATTACAGAACTTAACAATGGCAACATTTTTACATACTTCGGTACCAAAAAAGGATCCTTTGGCGTTGGTTTCCTAATAAACAAAAACCTCAAAAAAAAACATCATCGAAATAAAAGCATTTAGCGACAGAGTAATAGGTGTAAAATTACAAATTGAAAAATGTAATATATCAATAATTCAAGTTTATGCGCCTACTAAAAAGGCAACAGAAGATGAAATAGATACATTCTATGATACACTTGATAGAGCAACAAACCATTTCAAGGCTGAGATTCTTTTAACAATTGGCGACTTCAATGCAAAAATTGGATTTAGGGAGAGAGGAGAAGAAAAAATAATAGGCGAATTTGGATATGGAGAAAGAAACGCAAGAGGAAGCCGCCTCATACAACATGCGTGGCAGCACAAGCTTATGGTTGGTAATTCTTTCTTTAAAAAGAAACCACAAAATCAGTGGACTTGGATATCGCCAGATAGGAAATATAAAAACCAATACGATTACAACCTTTCTAATAAACGATCTGTTCTGGAAGATGTCAGTGTTTTAAATAATTTCGAGTTCGATTCGGATCACCGACTAGTGCGAGCCAAACGGACGATTAGTCACAAAAATAGACAACTCCACAAAGCAACAAAGAAGAACGTCTCAAAGATCCTCTCCGATGAAACCATCAGAAATTATAATGTAGATCTACAGCAACGATACCAAATACTTGCATCTAGGAATGATCCAGTTCAAAATATGTATAACATCATGGATCGAACAATTAAGCAATCTGCAGAAAGGCACATTTTGGCAACATCAGCAAAGAAACCGCAAAAACTCTCTAATGAAACATTGCAACTTATTAAGGAACGTAAGCAGTTGCGCTTAAAGAAAAATCTCAATGTATCTGAAAAGAACAATCTTAGAATTTTCAGAAAAAACATTAAGAAAAAATCTCAAGAAGAAATACAAAATTTTAACGAAAACTGTTTAAAAAACATAATACAAGAAACAAAATCAATTAAAAAAGCAAATGCGTCATTACAACCTCATAAAGAATGGATCGTTGCCTTATCCGATAATGTTAGCAGGATTCATAATAGAAAAGACATCAACAAGATAGCAACAAACTTTTATAGCAATCTATACAAAACACAACTAAACAGTTCTGATGTTCATTCACTTCTAGATGCTAGGATCAGCACTGAATGGCAAGAAGAAGAGCAACAGTTTCCAAATTTTCTTAACAATGAAATCGAGAATACAATTCAAAATTTAAAAAACGAGAAATGTTATGGAAGTGACGGAATTGCTGCAGAGTATTTAAAGTACGCAAAATGTTCATTGGCCAACTGGTTGAAAGATGTTTTCAATCAGGTTTTGGTCACCGAGGAAATTCCAGACCAATGGAAAAAATCCGAAATAATTCTCATCCACAAAAAAGGGAAGATAGATGATATTAATAACTATAGGCCCATTAGCATAATATCGTGCGTTTATAAAGTCTTTGCAAAATGCCTATTTAATCGAATGAAAGCAAGTTTAGAATTCAATCAACCTTTTGAGCAAGCTGGATTCTGGTCTGGGTTCTCAACAATCGACCATCTTCAGACAATTAGCCAAATCATAGAAAAATCTAAAGAGTATAAAATAACTCTATATTTAGCATTTATTGATTTCGCCAAAGCGTTTGATACAGTTGAGCAAGTATTTATATGGCAAGCGTTAATTAAACAAGGGAGCCGAAAATTGTTCGTATCCTTCAAGAAATGTACAGTGATAATATTGCATGCATTAAAACCGAAAGTATTGGGCCAATATTTCAAACAACACGTGGAGTAAGGCAAGGTGACCCTCTTTCACCAGCACTTTTTTCCGCAACCCTGGAAGAAATTTTCCGAAAATTGAAATGGGAAAACAATGGCCTCAATATAAATGGTAAATACTTATCGAATCTAAGATTTGCAGATGACATTGTTTTAATCGCCACAACCAAAAATGAATTGCAAACTATGTTAAATGAGTTGAGTGTAGAATGTAAAAAAGTAGGTTTATCCACAAATCGACAAAAAACCAAAATAATGTCTAATGGCAATCATTACGAAATTAAAATTGAAGATACCATTTTAGAATACGTAGAAGACTATACTTATTTGGGTCAAATAATATCATTCACCGATAAAGACAAGAAAAATGTTAACCAAAGAATTACAAACGCTTGGCGACAATTTTGGAATGTGAAGAATCTGCTGGATCTAAACATTTCGACACAAACACGAAAATGCATTTTTGACTCAACTATTCTTCCAGTTCTAACATATGGTTGCCAAACATTGCAATCTACAAGAATCCTCGAAAATAAACTTCAAACCTGTCAAAGAGCCATGGAAAGATCGATTCTTGATGTGAGATTATCTCAAAGGATTAATCATAAAAATTTAAGAAGCCAAACAAAATTTGAAGATGTTCTACACAAAACAAGAAAATTGAAATGGGATTGGGCTGGACACGTATTTCGGACGTCAGATGATCGATGGACCAAAACAACAACAGAGTGGACTCCACTAAATAAGAAAAGAAGCGTTGGAAGACAATTCAAGCGGTGGAGAGATGAAATCCAAACTTTTCGTCCAAACTACTGGAGAGAGGCCTTAGACCGACGATTGTGGAAGATGAAGGGGGAGGCTTATACTCATCAAACTTATTGAAAACCCGTTTTCATATATACCTTATATATACATAAAAAAAAAAAAAAAAAAAAATGGTAACTTTTAAGAGTGAATAAAGCTTGAATAATAATAATAACACAACAAGCTTAGTGACCCGTCGTCGGGCATACTTTCCTTCTCCCACACTTTGTTGATGAGCTGGTGCATGCACCCTACCAGGACATCTACTCCATACTTGAGGAGTTCCGCAGGTAGGCTATCCGAGCCAGCGAATTTGTTGTTCTTTAGCTTGTGGATGGCTTTCTTAATCTCTTCAGTACTGGGCGCTGGGACTGGATCTTCATTGACTAGTCTCATGCTTCTTTGTTCTCCTGTAGCTTCCTCTACAGAATACCCTTTGAGCAGCTGCTGGAAATGCTGCTAAAACACGTCTACAATTCCCTGTGCTTCGGTGACTAGGCTCCCTTCGCTGTTTCGAAGAGCTTGCGTGCTGGTTTTATAACAACATGCCAATTGCTTGGCTGTTTTGTAGAACCGGCGGGTAGTGGTGGCGGTGCTAGACTCCTCGAGATACCTGAGTTGAGAGGCTTCGGATGCTCTTTTCTTTCTACGTAGGTTTTTTCTCTTTCCTTCTCTTTTCACGGTACTCATCTCCTGCTGCTGTTGTTTTTCCGTTGCAGCATTTGCATTCGTGCATTTTCCGTCTCCTGCTTCTATACCGCGTATTTCTCATCATACCACGGGCTAAATTTTCTGGGTGGTTGATAGCCTATGGTGGTCTCGGCTGTCTCCTTAATGATGTCGCGATACAGGTTCCACTGGTATTTGACGCATGTAGGTGGGGGTACGGCAGAGAGTTTCCCGGTTAATTGCTCACTGTAGTCTCTGGTTTTCTCAGATGTGCTAAGGTATGCTCTGTTGAATTTCTTCCTTTGGGCGGTCTCCGCTTTCTTTTCGTTGGACAGTCGGGCTCTGAACTTTGTCACAACAAGAAAGTGGTCACAGTCCACATTTGAACCTCGAAAAGTTCGTCCAAGATGTTTGATGCGTGCCTTGCGCCAGTTAGCACATGGTCGATTTGGTTGGCGGTTCGAACATCTGGAGATCGCCAGGTTGCTGTATCCTTCGCCTGGGGAACCTAGTGCTACTTATCACCGTATTGCGAGCTGCAGCAAAGTCGAAAGCCGTTATCTGTTGTCGTTTGGTGGAGGGTGTGCTTTCCAAGTAATCCACCAAAGATAGTTTCCTTCCCAATTTTAGCATTGAAGTCTCCAAATACGACTTTGACATCGTACTCCGTACAGGCTCCGTATTCTCCGTCCAGGAGGTCTTAAAAATCCTCCTTGTTAGACTCCTCAGCTTCATCGGTAGGGGCGTGTGCACATATTAGGCTGGTGTTTGGGAAGGATGCTTTGATGCGGATCACAGCCAGGTGATCGCTGATCGGCTTAAAATTGATGACTCTCGATCTGAGTCGATTTCCCACGACGAATCCGCATCCTAACATGTGCAATCTTTGATTACAGCTGTAATAAATGTCGCAATCTTTTCTTTTCATAATCTCCTGGATCGCGGTAATATCTGCCTTGTAACGCGTGAAGACAGATTCAAATTTTTGAGTAGCACCTGGTGTATACAGTATCCTTACATTCCAGGTGTATACTCGTAGGTCGTAGTCCATTTTCATTCCGGGTCTGGTTGCCATTTGAGGGGGGTCGTTATCCGAGCCTTCTCGCTTCTCTCTCATAACTTTTTTTTTTACTTTGGCCGGGTCGTTAGCCCAACGCATGAACCTCCAATATGTAGGGCGATGGGTTTGGTGTTGCAATTCTTTCCTTGATCAACACTCGCACTTACAAGTTTAGCAAGTCATGACATAAAACCAAAACCAGTATCCGGCGGTTACCAACTCGGAGGTAATATAAGCACTTGATGGGTAGAAAAAGATACAGCTCGAGGCCCCCAGTTCCTACAACATCCAACCACCAAAATCAAGGATTACTCCGAGATATTTAGCTTCTTTGGAAAGTTTCAGAGGAATACCATTAAGCTTGGGAGGAGTAAAGTCCTCTTATTTCCTTTTCTTCGTAAACAGAACTAGTTCAGTTTTTGTTGGGTTAACCCCAAAACCGTTTTGTTTTGTTCAAGTTGATACATCTTTAAGTGCTGATTTTATAATATCCTTGATGGTGGAAGATACTTCTCCGACATCAAAATTACTGTGTCATCTGCATAGGCAACAATTATAATACCCTGATTTCTAAGTTTTGTAAGAATGTTGTTAATAACGAGGACCCAGAGGGAGAGGTGAGATAACCCTTCCTTGTGGCCTGCCTTATGTAACTGTTTTCTCGACAATACTATATCCATGTTTTCAGTTTATGATTCTACTATTGAGAATGGTATAAATCAAGTTCACAATGGCAGATTCAACTCCAACTTCTTCGAAAACTCCGTTTTTACGTTGCTAAACGCTCCTTCGATGTCCAGAAAAAAATGCCAAGGTATGTTCTTTGTGCTCGAGACTTTTCTCAATATCTGAAACGTCTTCGTTCAACACATATTTATTGAAGTAAAAACAAGCACCTTGAAGTAGAAAAAATGATGTTTTTGTGACAAGCTTAGAAAAAATTAAATCTTTAACAGTCAATAACTCGGCTACCATTACTTCTAACAAAAAAAGTTCTACTAAATTTTTTTTTGCAAATTTTATATACTTCAATTTTGGATTTGAGTGTTTTGGACGAAAAACCGTTAGAAATGGAAACTCGTTTTCTTTGAAAGAACCTTTTTTTTAAAAAAAAAAACGTTATAAAAAATTATCACGCAACCAACTAATGGGGAATTTTCAGGATGTATAAAGCAGGGTATGAAGAACCTTGCATTTGGGATAAAACAATTTTTTTTTCTTTTGATGTTTAGAGGGGATTTGCGGGGTTGAAAGCCACCCCATTTAGCCCCTATCTTATAAAGGGGTTAGTTTACAAAAAATTTTTTTATATTTTTTTGTAGAAATTTAAATTTCTCACAATTAATGTTCACATACCTTTTTGCCGTAAAATTGAAAATAAAGAAGTAGGTACCAGTTGAAAATAGACGAACTTACGAACTTCTTGTGTATTTTCTCAAAAATATTAATGAAAAAAAAGTAACTAACTCCTTCATAACATTTTTCTGGAAAACGTTCGTATATTTTTTTCTGTAAATTCTTTGTTTTCAATTTTACCTCAAATAACAAGTTAACATAAATTGTAAAGAATTTAATTTTCTACAGGAAAAAATAAACTAATTTTTTGTAAAACTAACGGTGTTCAAGTTATCGAGGAAACCCATTTCAATTCTCTTTTCTAGATGGCGGTCAAATGGGGGCTTTCAACCACGAAAATCGATTTTCACACTCACACTGTACCCCTCTACCCATCAAAAGAAAGGTTGGGCCAAAATTTTGTAACATTTAAATGGACTAAATTACCATTGTAAATATATTATATTTCAGTTCAGTTAAAAAAAGATAATCATACTTCTTAACAATTCTTGTTTCTTTAAATAATAAATTTCAAACATTTTCAGATATCATGTGGAAATTACACCTTTCTACCTTACAAACTTTGCGAACAAGGCTTTTGTTATGTTACAACCTTTCATAAAGAAACTGGAGATTTAAAACTGTCATCACTTTCTTCTAAATTACGACGGATCCTTGAAGATGTTGAAATCCAATCTAAGTATGTGTTGAAATATTTCGTTCGTATTTTACGTTTCTATAGTAATAGATCAAAACAAATAAAAACAAAGGACAAACAGACCGATCACCATTGAAAAATTACATTAGAAAGCGAAATCAAACAATACTTAAAAGACAAAGCGATAATCTCATAATATTAGCCGAAATATCAAACATCAATTTCCTTAAAACAAAGCATTCGATTTTGTTTCTGGCACTCGCAATATTAAAAGGATATGCATATTACTTGGCTGATTTGTTTGCTCTGTTTCGCCATAGAAGAACAAGCGAAGAACTTATTGTCAATAGAAACACAAAAATTGTTTCTTGCACAAGGTCAAAGTTTTGTATTTTTTTTTGTATTCTATAGGTACATTTGTATAAAATATGAAGGTTGCAAGTTGTGTTTCGTGGACTATTTTAAAAATTTTTAGATATAACAATTTGCCACTCTTTAATTTCATTTAGCAATCAGCGTAAACAGCGACTCATTTCAAAAAAATTGGTTTGATAACATTAGGTGTTATCTTTTCATAAAATTGTGTATTCGTAATATGTACTCGTATAGCAACGGCACCATTTTTTTCAGGGGCAAAAGAGGAGGACCACTTCTCAGTAACGTGTAAAAGGGTGACGTGAAATAAGGCCCAATGAAATAAGACCAAATCTCAAATTTGGCCTAATTTCAGTTTGAAAATGAAAATAAGGCCAAATTGGCTTTATTTCCATTTCAAAACCGAAATAAGGCCAAATTTCGTTTGGAAATAAAACCAAATGGTTACCTTTCAATATTTTTAAGGCTTTGCATACACCCACCCTCGCACGTATCCCAAATCCTATAGTGATCCCAAGCAGAAGGGTTGCAGGTGCAGCACGCCTCCCATACAGACCTCACTGGTTATGCGCCATTTGTAAAGCAAGGCAAGTGTAAATAAGATCTCGATTTTGTATTTTTGGCTTTATTTCACGTCACCGTGTTAAAGATTAAGAACGAATTTATTTAATTTAAAAGTTTTTACTTCAAAACGAAAATCAATAGCAGATACCAAAAAATATGTGTACAAATACTAACTAATTTATTATATGACTATATACAATGAGGGTCGAAAATGTGCAAACACCTACATACCTACATACAGTTACAAAAGTAAATATAAAGCACGAACAAAAATGATAGACAAATAGGAACAATTATATAAGCATATTTTTTTTACTCATGGCATACAGCTATGGACAAAGAAACAGTACACTTTAAAAATGAAAAATAATTGGAAAAGAATTTTCGTTATTTTGAATGATCATTGCAATTTTTTTTACATATGATGACTACAGCAACTGAGAAAAAATAAAAGGTCAAATACAACCCCCTTTCACCCATAAATTTTTGTTTTTGGTCGTTTAAATAATTCTTTAGTTTATTTAGTTTATTAGAAGTGGACAGAGAAACTGTTGTGTGTTTAGATAAGTATGAAGTTTTTATTTTTTAATGCAACCTTGCAGGCTAGAGTTATTTATTTTGATTCTGAACGATAATAACGGGCGATTTTTTAAGAGGTTTAGAACTTTAAAAAAAAAAAAAAACACAAAAAATTCGAAAAAATGAATGAAATATTTATTTGAATCGATAGTTTGAACCTTGCAATTTAATGTTTAAAGATAATTTCATGCAAATGTTGACCGCGGCTGCGTCTCAGGTAGCCCATCCGCTGAGTCCAATTTTGGCATACTCTTTCACACATATCGGCCGGTATCTCACGAATGAATGCATGGATGTTGGCTTCCAGTGCGTCAATCGAAGCGGGCTTGTCCCTATAGACATTAGCCTTGACATACCCCCACAAAAAATAATCTAATGGTGTCAAATCGCACGATCTAGGCGGCCAATTGACCGGCCCGAAACGTGAAATTAACTGTTCACCAAACTCGCCTCGCAATTGCGCCATTGTTTCGCGTGCTGTGTGGCATGTGGCACCGTCTTGTTGAAACCACATATCATGCAAGTCAAGAACTTCCATTTCGGGCAAAAAAAAGTTTGTTATCATCGCTCGGTAGCGTTCACCATTGACAGTAACGCTGCGATTCGCATCATCTTTGAAGAAATATGGCCCAATAATGCCGCCGGCCCATAAACCGCACCAAACAGTGGCTTTTTCGGGATGCATTGGTAGCTGTTGCAATGCTTCTGGCTGATCTTCACTCCAAATGCGGCAATTATGCTTATTTACGTACCCATTCAACCAAAAATGAGCCTCATCGCTGAACACAATTTTTCGATAAAAAAGCGGATCCTCGGCCAGCTTTCCAAGAGCCCATTCACCAAAAATTCGGCGTTGTGGTAGGTCGGCTGGCCTTAGTTCTTGCACCAGCTGTATCTTAAAAGGCTTTACGCCCAAATCCTTCCGCAAAATTTTCCACGTAGTGCTGTAACAAAGGCCTAACTGCTGGGAACGGCGCTGAATCGACATTTCGCGGTCTTCTGTCACACTAGCTGATACGGCCGCAATATTTTCTTCACTACGCACAGTACGTAAACGTGTTGGTGGTTTAATGTCCAACAAAGTAAATTTGGTGCGAAATTCGGTCACAATCTTCCGAATAGACTGCTCAGAAGGTCGAGAATGCCGACCATAATATGGAAACAGCGCGCGATGAACATTTCGAACCGAGCACGAATTTTGATAGTAAAATTCAATAATTTGCAAGCGTTGTTCATTTGTAAGACGATCCATGGTTAAATTGCAAACCAAACTGAAGCTGTTTGACAGTGACACAAGGTACTAAACACACGTCAGCTGTCAAAACCAGTATTGCCAAAACCAAACCAGCTAAAAAATCACCCGTTATAAGCAGATAATTCAAATATATAGACAGAAGCGTTCATTGAACTCTTGAAAAAAAAGGAGTATTAACTTTGAGATCCAAGAACGAGGGAGTAATCCTTCGAAAATTGCTTAATTAATTAAATTTTCTCCAAAAGTGGTGTACAATGGCATTAATCCAATAAAACACGATCCTGAGCTTAAAATAAAAATCAAAATTCGATAGCCATTGCTCTCAGAACTTCAATTCCTATTAACAGAGCCGTAGTCAGAAAGTGTCTTTTAAATTCCTCCGGCCAAGATGATGACCAAAATTAATGAGGAATTTGGTGTTGATGTCTCCAGCAGAACTATAAGAAGACGACTCGACTATATAAAGTTATTTGGAAGCGTATGGGCCTGGTCAAAAAAAAATATTAAGGCTCGTTTGGGATTTGTAAACACTCATATCGCAACAAACAGTCCAAATTTTGGAAAAAGGTGCTGTGGATTGATAAACAAATGTTTTGCCTTGTAGTCTGATATCCTGTTAATCCTTTTCTCATCGCTCCACAGCACCTTTTTCTAAAATTTGGACTCTGTTGCGATATGAGTTTTGGCAAATGCCAAACGAGCCTTAATAGTTTTTTACCAGTCGACCTTTTTTCTGTTTAGGCTTCCATTAAACTTTATATCGGTGATTCTACAGACGATGGAATTTTCAATGGCTCTGCTGATATTTTAATAACCGTTCAAGTATTCAATCAAATTTTGTTTATAACTTTAATTCTATTATTTTGTCTACATGGCCTGACAAAATTATTAAGATCTGATATACAGGGTGGCGCACCAATTGTGCTACAATAAGAAATTCAAATAACTTTTTTTTTAATCGATGTATTTCATTTATTTTTTTTTATTGGTTAGAAAAATACATTTTATTTTAAATAGTTAGTTGTTTTTGAAGATTATAGACCGCAAATGACCCCCACGCTCTCCCACGCATATGCGGCACCTGATCAAAAAATTATTCATTGCGGCCTGAAGAGTTGAAGTTGGGAAGGCCTCAATTATTGTCGTTATGGACTGCTTTAATTCAGTTAAATTCCTGGGCTTCGTTTTATACACCTCTTGCTTGACATAACCCCATAAAAAGAAGTCTGGTGCAGTCAGGTCAGGTGACCTTGGGGGCCAGCGAAGAGTGGAGTTCCTAGAAATTAATTTGTTTGCGAATTTTTTGTTTAGCTCCGCCATAACTGGTCTGGCTATATGTGCAGTTGCTCCATCTTGCTGAAACCAAACGCTGTTGAATGGTATACGTCTTCGGCGCAGGGTAAAAAAACTCCTTCAACATCTTTAAATAACGGTCCCCATTGACAGTTACGGTTACACCGTTTTCTTCAAAGAAGTACGGCCCGACAATACACCTTGATGAAACTGCGCACCACACAGTGACTTGTTCTGGGTGCAGTTCCGTCTCATGGAGCATTTCTGGATTAGACTCATTCCATATACGGCAATTTTGCTTGTTTACATTGCCGTTAAGATCAAAATGGGCATCATCAGACATGAACAAACAATTGATCAATGTGTTGTCTTCTTCGTCCATTGATATCATTTTTTGGCAAAATTCCAGGCGAACAGGCAAATCCTGAGGGTTTAACTTTCTAGTAATTTGGACTTTGTACGGAAACAAATTTAAATCGTGATGAGGTATCCGTTGTAATGACCGTCTACTAACTCCAATTTGCCCCGATAAGTTTCGGATCGAAACGCTCGGATTGGCCTGTATTGCAGATGCTACTGCTGCGATTGTATCCTGAACCCGAACATTGGCATCTCGATGGTACGGCCTTCGTGCGATGCTTCCAGATTCGGCAAACATGTTTACAAACCTCATAATGGTCCATCTACTCGGGGGATTACCGCCAAACTCCCGCCTAAATTCCCTTTGGACGGAAATGACGGACTGCAAAGCATGGTACCGTTGCACTATCCAAATTCTTTTCTCCGTATCCCAAGCATCCATTTTTATAAATCTAAATAGTAACCTACAAAATAAAAAAAAAAAAATAAGCCGATTACTCACACAGAAAAAAAGTTATTACGTTTTATTTTTGTAGCACGATTCGTGCGCCACCCTGTATTTTCATTACTCAAAAAATTTTCAAAGGGTCAAAATCTCAGTCCTCCGACGGTTCCCCTGCCCGTTTGCGAAAGGAAAAATTCTCACAGATTTCTTATTTTAGTTCGAAAACCAAAATTAACTTTCAATTTTGGACGTTAGATAATAAATCTTTTTATGATATATTTTGTACCATTATATTTTATTAAAAAAAGAAATCATTGAACTTTGTCCCAAGGATTTCTAATCAGTTCCCTGATAGATTGAAACAGTCAAAAATATTCTAACTTTGAAAACTATCCAAGTTTCAGATCTAGCAGCGTGAAGTTTTAAGTCTGGTGACAGTAAAATCATTTTCGTATCATACGCCCGTTTGCTATTTCATTTGTTAAGAAGGCATTTGTGCGAGAAGTCATGGATTTTCCGTTCAGTTTCTTAGTCCCCTGATGAGTATTTACAAAAAATATTTCTATTTAAGAAGGTATATATTGTAGCATTTTAATATGGGCTTAGTAAAACCATAATTATGTAAATTTCTTTTATTTTTTCGTACAATGCGTTAACATGTTTTAGTGTCCAAAACTATGAAAATACTCAGTCCCCTGGCCCTCAGTCCCCTGACCTTTAATTACTGATTTAATCTCTTAAGCCTCAAAAATGCTCAGTAAATGCTGATTTTCTTCCTAGACATTTGTAAAATAAAAAACACGACTCGGACACACGAACCTCCTCTTATTTTCAAGTTGCTTTGAAATTTAAAGATAATTTACGCAAGGTGTTTTGCATAAACTGTATAAAAGCGCTAGAGGGCACAGAGCTTTGGTCGAAAATAGAAAAACAAAAACTCTGTAGGAGGGGTGTATGTCCCTACATTAAGGTGAGGGGTACGATTTTCTATAAAATCTACTTAAAATACAAAAAGTTTAAAAAAATATTTTATATTATATAAAATCGTTGTTTTTAATTTTTTTGACTGACCCTTTTAATTTATGTGAAAGGACATTCTAAAGTTCATATATACATAGTTAGTTTTTACGACTATAAGCTTCCAAAAATATAATGTCGAAGTTATCATCATTTTATTCCATTTTTGTAGAATCACCTATACATTCGATTCGCTTTCTTATAGTTCTGCCGGAGGCATTAACACCAAATTTCTCCTTAATTCTTGCCAAAATGATGCGAGAGAATTTAGAAAGATAGGACTTAGACTTTATTACTACGGCTCTGTCAATGCGTATTGAAGTTCTAGCCCAGGAAAATTACAATTTTGCTACGGAAAAAATCCTTATCCCCCATCGATTAGTTGGGTGTTAATTTGTTTAGGTTTTTTTTCAAAAAAATAATTGTTTTTTTTTTTTCAAACTAAACGGTTTTCTGCATTAAAAACGGTTTTTCGTCCAAAACACTCAAATTCAAAATTGAAGTACATAAATAAAATTTTCAATATAAAATTATCTCCTTTTTTTGGATAGAAGTAATGGTAGCCGATTTATTGACTGTTAAAGATTAAAAATTTTTCTATACCTATCAGAAAACACAAAAAAAAAAAATCGCGTTAACGATTTGTGAAGCCTTTTTTTCAAAATGGCGGACAACACAACATTTCTCACCAGTCAGACTACCCTCATGTGAATCTAGGGACTTTGAGAGGACATAATTTAAACAAAAACTTGTCATACGAAAACGACTTTTTTTTCGTTCCTAGCTCTCGTACTATTACACAAACCGAAGCCATTGTTTTTTTTTTGTGGTTATTTTCCCGTGGGTAGGTGCAAAACCTGCTATTCAGGCTCTATGAGGACCGAAAAACGCGTGCTCATAGAAGTGTGAGATTCTTACTACACTAAAACCACCCCCACTTCCCGATTGCAACTAAGTTGAAACTTATCTAGCAATTTATTTTTAACGAAGTTAAGTAACGTGTTGCAGGTTACTTTCCGGTGAAAGTTCCTGCTTAATCCGCGATTTTAAAGCGGTTTTCTGTTCAACGCACCAAGTCGGAAGGTTTTGTTCTTCGCAGACGGCTTACTAAATTCGACTCGTCAAGAATGTCAATAATCGTTGAATTAGCGTGTTCTAATAGTCGATTTCTATGTTTTCGCGCGAAACTTTTTATTTCCTCCCGCACCGTTGGAATCCCGAGATTCCTATGAAGATCTTCGTTTCTTATATACCACGGAGCATTTACAAATGACCTAAGCAATTTATTTTCAAACGTTTGTAAGTTATTTAAGTTTGTATCGCAGGTACAACCCCAAAGTTGTATACCATAAGTCCAAACAGGTTTAAGAACCTGTCGGTATAAAATCAATTTATTTTCAATACTAAGCTTTGAATATTTACCGAGTAACCAGTTCATATCTCTTAATTTACTTTTTAGTTCTTCGCATTTCTTTTTCACGTGCGGCTTCCATTTTAATTTCGCGTCTAGAGTCATTCCCAGATACTTTGCCTCATTTGCAAACGGAACACGAGCGGTATTAAGAAAGACGGGTAATCTATTTATTTTTGTATACGTAAAGTCCACGTGGACTGACTTTTGTTCATTGAGCGCTATTCGCCATTTTTTCGTCCACTCGTTGACATTATTAAGAGCATTTTGTAATTTAATTGTAGCTTCGCTAATCGTTTTGCCTACTGCTAGTATTGCAGTATCATCAGCAAACGTGGCTACAATAGTGTCATCTGTTTGAGGTATATCGCGTGTAAATAAAAGGTACAGAACTCGACCTAATACACTTCCTTGTGGTACCCCAGCCACTATTTCTGGAATTTGAACTTCTTTATTTCTCTTTTAATTCTGCAAGTGTAGCATTTCTCGTTATTTAGTTTTCATTTTAAGTAAAATTCATATTAATATTTTCGTTGAGTTCTTGGCATCGAACGGCTTAAATGTTTCCTCTAAGTAATCCGGTAAATAACGTCGCTTTTTCTTTGTCACTTTTAGCACATTCATTTTGGCTTTTCTTAATCGGGGGCACTGAAAGCTTTGGTTTTTTCGTTGTTTTAATAGCTTTCCAAAGTGAGTAGTTGGATTCTTTCCTTGCTGTCAAGCCCTCAAGGTAATTTTCAACTTTAAGGTTTTTGAAATCTGATATCGCCGTTTTTAGCATATTACTCAAGCGATTTAAATGAGCTTTGTGTTGAGGAGCACGGGTTTGCTGCCATTTTTTACGTGCTTTTCTCTTTCACTAAATCTTTTATTTCTTGTGGATATTTTATATCTTTAAAGCGAGGCATTAGCCTTTGATAAGGTGTGTTATCCCAAGCTGCTTTTTGTATTATATGAACAAAGGTATCTATTGCGTCTTCAAGCTCAAGAGGCATTTGTAATGATACCCTTAACTCAACGTTGTCCTCGATATCTTTTTTAAATCCATCCCAGTTGGTTTTACTGTTTGTTAAACTGGGTGGTTTTACAATTTTCACAAGGCTTTCGCTCATAATGAGTACGACGGCAGAATGATCTGAGAAGAGGTCATAGCCCTCTGAAATTTCTATACGGTTAGAGGGTATTCCTTTTACCATGAATAAATCGATTAGGTCAGGTATTTTCGACGGATCAGTTGGCCAGTAAGTTGGCTTGCCAGTCGAATGAAAGTCACAATTATTTTCCATTCCTGCTTCATATAGCATGCGACCCTTTTGAGATATGCATCGTGAGGCCCAGAAGGTGTGCTTTGCATTAAAGTCACCACCAACAATTAAATTTGGACTAAGTGACCTTATCAATGTCGTAAATTCACTCTTATCAATTTTGCAACGCGGAGGGCAATATATGGAAGAGACATTGAGAGGAATATTTTTAGTTTTAACCTGTACACTATTCAATTGCATTGATTCCGCCTCTATTTTGAGGCCTATCGAGTGTTCAATGCATTCTTTTATATACAATGATGATCCACCTCTTGCTTTGTTTGACGGATGAATGGCGTGGTAGTCATGAAACCCATGGATTTTAAGATTTGATTCATTTTTGGAATGCGTTTCTGATATCAAACATATGTCAATATCATTTTCTCGCATATATGTACATCTCCAATTCTCCAAGTTTTTGCCATAATCCGTTGGCATTCCACGTTAGAATTTTAAGCTTTTCCATCATATATTTTTTGAAAGAGGTTTGGGTCGAAAACAATTTTCGAGCTCACTTAACCTATCAAAGATAAGTTTATTTATTTCACATTGTTCTTCAAGTTTTGACAAAACTATTGAAAAGACTTTCGAAACCGGGTCTGTTTCAGTGTCTTTATTTACGGGTTTATTTTTTGCCGCTATTTGGGCATATGTTTCTGCATTTCCTTGGTTCGATATTTTCTCCGAAGGTACTGACACTGTTTTCTTTTCCTTACGGATACTAGGTTTTGGACCTTTCGTAGATTTGACACTCTTAGGAATTGCGGTTTCTATTTGCCTTGGTGGGCTTCTTTGTGTTTGGGCAGATTTTGATCCTCGCTTTTGTAATTCTTTAGCTACTTCACAGCCCCTATAACTTGCTGGGTGATTTCCATTACAATTAATGCACGTCGGTGATTTTTCACTTTTTCCGTTGCAGTCAACAGTTAGATGTTTTCCAGCGCATTTTACACACCTTGGCTCTTTTTTGCAATAGGTTTGGGTGTGATTGAATTCTTGGCAGCGTTTACACTGAGGGATTGACCTTGTGCTCTTTCTTAGAGGTTCGATCCTAACTACGATGTTTAGAATTGTTTTAATTTTATAAATTTCATCTAATTTTTCAGTCTTATCGAACGAAAGTATAAATAGTGGGAGACCACGTTGTACCACTATCGCTTCACCCTCTTTTTTCTGTTTCTCTCTTTTGACAATGTTCGTTGCATCTAAGATTTTGAGGTTGCGCTCTTTTAGATCACTAATAAAAAAAAATAAAAAAAAATAAAAATAAAAAATAAATTTGGTTGCACAACAGCTCGTGAAGAACCAAGGCCTAGTGACTTACAACTCTCAACCATTCCTGTGTGCGTGTTGTTGGCAGGAATGGAGGGGACCTACAATTTTTTGCCGATTCCGAACGGCAAGATGAGAAGCACTTATTCATGACAAGTATACTCTTGGAGGATTTGTCAGTTCCTCGCAAGAGGCAGTACCTCGTGAAAAAAACATTTCTGTTTTTTTTATAGGTGGCAGCGGCTGGAATCGAACCCAGACCTTTGGCATGACAGTCCTACGCACTAACCATCATGCCACGAGGTACTACAGATTACTAATAATACCGTCTTTTAAACATGATGCGTGTAGACCTCTTGCCACAACGCGTAGGGGTCTTTCCGACTTATTTTCATAGGTATACCATTCTACTTTTTCTTCGTTTAGTTTTCGTGACAGAAGACGATAACTTTCGGGGTCTTTCACACAAACTTTCCACTTGTTGTTGTTAAGTGAAATAATTTTAAAAGCCGATGGTAATAATGCCTTTAATATGGTTTGCAACTTGTTATACTCCGCAATACCGATAACATTTATCGGTGGTGGGGGGCGTTCCTTAACAGGGTTTTCTTTAACTGTCGCATGTTTTGGTGAAACTCTTATTTCAAAAGAAGAGGCTGCTTCAGGTGAAGAGCCAGCTTTACGCTTTTTACTCAATCTTTTCTTTGAGGACTTCTCCGTTTCACGTGCTACCTCTTCTTCGTCCGTTTCATATCTACAATTATTGACTTGTGGCAAGCTAGACTTTGAGTTTATTGAAGGATTTTCGCTTTTTAATATCTCATTTTCTTTTCGAAGAAGATCGACTTCTTTCTTTAGCTCTTGATAAAGTTCCATTACTTGATCAAGTTTTTGTCGAAGCTCGTTATTATATTTTTCAAGATTGTTTGTTTTATCTGAGTCTATTTTGGCGCACGCAGGCGTGACGGGTGAACTCTTTTGCCCGAATTTCGATGGTTTTGCACTCGATTTAGATGGTGGTGATCGAGATACCCTTGCACTTTTTAGGAAGGGATTTATTAAATGCAATAATTGGCTCTCCCCAGAATCCATAGAGCCGACCTCCGAAGAGGGTGTATTTTCCAGTGAACCTGGACTGCCACCTGGGGTACTATATATTATTGTTTTGCTCATTGCATAGTTATGTATACATCAATCTCAGTATACGGAGTTTGGATTTTAGTCTCCTCTTACGACAGGCATGCTTACCTCGGGTATATTCTTTCCCCTTACCCGCAGGGGGTATGGGGAACAACATAAGTTTTTCCCTTTTTATTCCATACTTATATAATACTAAAATCCAAAGACTTTTAGTCGAAAGACTTGGCAGTTAAGAGACTTAAAGACTTAAACTAAAATCAATCCAATACTGAAGGCTTTCAATTGACTAAAAGACTAAAACCAGTCACAAAATACTGCAGTTAACTTACTTTTAGTCAATTGACTGCTTTTGGTGACAGTTACAGTTAAAGTTTTTTTGCAAGTTAAAAGACTTATTGAAAGTAGTCTTTTAGTCAATTAAGTCTGAAGATACCTAGCTACCAGAGAACAAGTGAAAGTTTAATATTTATGTTCTCACACTTCATAAATACCTTATATTTTTCTATGGCAGGCAAAAATTGGACGAAAAGTCTTGAAAATTGCACAAAATACCGTTTTTGCCGAGAAATTGTAAAAATTTAAAATTGAGTTACCTCGATCCTGCAATGAGGGGACAATATATTGAGTAATAACGTGAAATTAATCAGATTTACTCAAACCTTTAATCATATATTTACTGTTTTTTAATGTTTAAATTCAAATTTGGATATAAGAAACTTAACATGACAAGAGAATAAAACCTGAAATAAAAAATATTTTAAGCAGTCTTGTGGATCACTTTTATTTTCTTGGTCTTCATCAATTTCTACAGGATCATTTGATCTGGCATTGACATAATTGACAAACTGGTGAACTTACTTGTGTCGTTTTTGATTAGATTTTCGGACTACTCTACTCATTTTTGATAACAATCGAATATGAAAACATCGTCTTGTCTAATTTTACACACACTACTGGATTGCGCTATTTTAAAAAATCGCTTCTTCAAGCATTTATTGCTTTTGACAAGTAGTCCGATGAAAAACTATATACGTAAGTGTGTGTTCCAAATCTACTTCTTCTTGAAATCGGAAACAGAAAAGGACTCCGAAAACATTACTCTGATCAGGTTAATCAAAGGATTTTGGAATATTAGGAGTCAAAACGGAGTGGAAAAAAAGTACTCCTAACGTCCAATCCTACACTAAATTAAGTTAGCGCAACAGTCCCTTGTGAACCAGGCCCTCAACCAACAAGATTCTTCGATTCGACTCGGTTTTTAGCTTCCTGTCTCCAGTTTCGTACGCAAAGTTTGTTAAGGTCCTCATCCACTAGCTCGCGCCACCTGTAACTCTGTTCTCCTCTAGCGCGCGTGCCGTCCAACGAGGTCCGCCTTATGTGGCTTTATTAAGTGACTTTCACATTTTTGTGTCCATTCCCCATGCATGTATCCATAGTCAAAAATCACCGGAGAATTTCCCTCTCAAAACAGTCTATACATCTTCAGGACCGCTATGATAAGCGTCTCAGATAGGGACACTTTGGTTGCTCGAGAGAGGGCTTTGCTCCTCAAAAGCCTAGAGAAACAGCGATTGGCAAGATTAATTCTTCGTTTGATCTCTGCACTGGTATCGTTCGATGAGTTGATAGTGGAGCCATTCATTCACCGTTTAACCCATCTTAGCTTTCTCCTTAATTTACGCGAAAGCATCACTGACATCACACTTTATTCGTCCGATTATGTCAATATCGTGTGGGAAAATGAGTACTTGGACGGACTTTTGAAAGAGTGTGCTCTAGTGTTGACGTGAATGTTTTGTACTATTCTTTCAAGATTGATGTTGAAGAGTACGCATGACAGCATGTCGCGTCGCCTTGTATAACACCCCGACTCCACAGGAGATAATTTTTCTCCAACTAAATATCAGATATTTATATCTAACATTGTCTTTTGTCTACGCTGGGCAAATCATGTTATGCTATTTCAAATCACGAAACCGAAAATTACACTAAATGACAAATAAAAACTTAATTGCCACACACAAATGTTGAGATTAATACGAGTATCTACACTGGTAAAAGGAAACAAGATAATGAGACAAAAAAAGAAATTTCTAGTCACGAAGCAAAAATATCTCCATCTGTCAAAATTCATGTCGGAGATCTCTGTCAAGATATAATCGCGGAGAGATACTCTGACATCCCAACAAGAGATGGAACGGAGTGACTCCATTGGATATTTCATGTCAAGATAAGCATTCTGATAGAAATTATCTCCTGTGGAGTCGGGGTGTTAAGCATTTGTTGACATCAAAGATATCGGTGAGGTCTTCACGACCTTGATGGAGCAGGTGTATTCTCCATTGCCATTCAACAACAATCTTAGTTCCTTATCTGCATGCTTTTCCAGAATCAATCGTTTCAAGTAATATTCAATTTTTTCTTGCTCTCTTAGTACTCCTTCTCAAGGTCGTTCTATCCATGAACGTCGTTAATTGTGTTTTTATATAGTTATGAAATAAAACGGCAACAAATTTAAGTTTACTGCCCGCCAACAGAGAGTGCAGCAGAACAACTCTCGCTGTGAGCTTATTATAAAACTCAGAAGTGTTTGCGAAATGAGCTTATTCAAAAGATTTGGGAAAGACATTGCTCCTGCTCCATACATTGTTTTGAATATGGCAAACATATTTTTCATTTCAGGTTTTGATCTCTTGTCATTTTATGTTTCTTATATTCAAATTTGAATTTAAACATAAAAAAACAATAGATATATGGGTGATTCCATAGAAAACAACCCTTACGAAAAATCGAAAAATATGACTCCCAATTGAATTGATTTTAAAAGATTGTAAATATGTTTCATTTTAAATGTGAAATTATCAATAATTTTTGTATCGATGCTTATTTCGCAGTTGGGACCTCTTAACAAAATAGGTCTCCAAAAGTAATTTTTTTATCAGAAGGTCGAACATATTTTCAATAATTAACTTTTTTTTTTTCAATTTGAGAACCTGTGTTTATTTTCCCTTATCAGAAGTCTAAGCACGTTTCTTTGTCATTCAGTAATTCAGTAGTAAATACAAACTGAATTTTTCGGCACTTGATTTATAAAGTTGTTAGTGTCACGCCCAAAGCAAAAACTACTCGTATTATATGTTTCATAACTAGAAGAAAACAAATGTATCAAACTGATAATTTGGGAAAAAAGGACAATACTTTGTAAAACTGTCCGACGAAATTCTGGGCGCGTATTAAAAATTTAAAGTCCACGTCATACCCGGTACTGGTTGGCATTTCAAAACATATTCTTTCTGTTCTTCAACTCATTTTTAGTTTTGTTTCTCCTAAGTATGAAATTTATGACGTAGGGGTATAATTCTAAGAAAATCTACTTTAATACGAATTTAATCAACTTTAAGAGATAGTTTTTTCTACTCCAAAAGAATACGTATAAAATCTCATTGAAGTGAGAAACATTTTCAATTTGCAGTCATAAAAGCCTAGTTTTTCTAGAAAAAGTGTTTTTCACTTCATATGAGGAAAGATTATAGATCTGTGACAATAATTTTCGGTTAAAATATCGTGCATTATATTGTTTTCATGCATACATATCATACTCGGTCACATCCGTAATGGTGACCTGTCACACCCCAAACGTTTTCAAATTATTTGTTTGTATTGTTTTTCATAGTTTTGCTTCTAATTTCTTAACTGAAACTGAAGATCAACTAGCCGGGTTAGTATTTGCAAGAGAACGATATACACTTCTCATGTAATATTTTATTTTTATTATGTTTACTGTAGCAAAATAACGGGTGATTTTTTAAGAGGTTTAGAAATTTAAAAAAAAAAAACACAAAAAATTCGAAAAAATGAATGAAATATTTATTTGAATCGATAGTTTGAACCTTGCAATTTAATGTTTAAAGATAATTTCATGCAAATGTTGACCGCGGCTGCGTCTCAGGTAGCCCATCCGCTGAGTCCAATTTTGGCATACTCTTTCACACATATCGGCCGGTATCTCACGAATGAATGCATGGATGTTGGCTTCCAGTGCGTCAATCGAAGCGGGCTTGTCCCTATAGACATTAGCCTTAACATACCCACACAAAAAATAATCTAATGGTGTCAAATCGCACGATCTAGGCGGCCAATTGACCGGCCCGAAACGTGAAATTAACTGTTCACCAAACTCGCCTCGCAATTGCGCCATTGTTTCGCGTGCTGTGTGGCATGTGGCACCGTCTTGTTGAAACCACATATCATGCAAGTCAAGAACTTCAATTTCGGGCAAAAAAAAGTTTGTTATCATCGCTCGGTAGCGTTCACCATTGACAGTAACGCTGCGATTCGCATCATCTTTGAAGAAATATGGCCCAATAATGCCGCCGGCCCATAAACCGCACCAAACAGTGGCTTTTTCGGGATGCATTGGTAGCTGTTGCAATGCTTCTGGCTGATCTTCACTCCAAATGCGTCAATTATGCTTATTTACGTACCCATTCAACCAAAAATGAGCCTCATCGCTGAACACAATTTTTCGATAAAAACATGCGATGAACATTTCGAACCGAGCACGAATTTTGATAATAAAATTCAATAATTTGCAAGCGTTGTTCATTTGTAAGACGATCCATGGTTAAATTGCAAACCAAACTGAAGCTGTTTGACAGTGACACAAGGTACTAAACACACGTCAGCTGTCAAAACCAGTGTTGCCAAAACCAAACCAGCTAAAAAATCACCCTTTACATACAAAGTGGTTGCCTAGTGAGTGTTTGTACCTTGTATTTGCTCCAAGAAAATTCATCATTTAAATTATAATAAAGCGTTGCAAACAAAGACAAAGTGGCAGTTAACATAAGTTTGAATCAGCGAATCCCTAAGTGCACAAAATAAAAAATAAAAACAATAAGTTGACAAACTCAAAATAGAAGGTAAAGAGCAAAGTTCATTTCTGAGTACCTTTTACTTTTTCTCCAACGTAAACTGCAAGTGACTTAATGTGTGACTAGACTGTATTTAAATAGAAAAATTGTACAAATACACTGCATTATTCACCGCAAGAGCAATAGCCAAAATCTACAATTCAACAATAATAACAAAAATAGGAAAACAGCAAATACAACAACCTAAACTCAACTTCACCACAAACATTCACAATCGTTCTTCTAATGTCTAGCAAGTACAACAACCTAAGCAGTTACACCTCATGAATGATAATTCAAACTTAAATTCGAGAAGATCGTTACGAGACACATCGCCAGAGTAGCTATGGCAAATGAACCACCAATGAACGCTATTATATCGAAAATGGAAGCGCTTTTAGATATAAAATTGAAAGATATCGCTACAAAGAATGACATATGTGGTATTATCGAGCATGTTGCTGGACTGGAAGAAGAAAACAAACAGCTAAGGGTGGAAATAGAAAATGACTAAATCAGGCGAAAACAAACTTGAAAGAAGAATGGAAGAAGCTGAGAAATACTCCAAAAGGTTAAATGTTATTGATGCATAGGTTATTAAATGCAAAAACGGTTGATGATGTTAAACTTGAGTTTCAGCAAGTATGTAACGTTACCCTTCAAGCCCCTGCTATAACAAATAGTGTCAGAAAAATCGAACCTTCCAGTCAAGGGTTTTCATCATATGTTTTTGAGCTTTCGTGTGTAAAGGATGTAAGATCAGTATTATCTTCTTCGATTCGTCTAAAAAATTCGCCAATATCCATCAATGAAGATCAACCGTTGTGCGAACGATCAGAGAGTTTTCACCTTCGTCAGCTAAAGAGATGCCTGTTGAAAGTTGATAATCGACTCAAACCTGAGATAAAGCGTTTGGCCCTTTCAGTTGATGGACGCCGGTATAAATGCAACAAAGATGGTTCATTACAACTTTTTGCGAAGCAGACAAGGAGTACACAGCAAATCTTTTGAGTAATTATTCTGTTACTCTGGCAGTATCAAATAATTATCCAGATGAAAGTAATTAGCAATCCATTGCCTGTCAGGTCTTGTTTTTACAATTTAGCTGGTCTTGTTAATAAATCTTTACTATGTAATTTTTTTAAAATATATTTGTAATTTCCAAATCTTCTTTTTATTTGAAACGTTTGTACTATCTGAAAACTTTAAGAACTTTGAAAAATTCTTTGCTGGATTTAAACTAAAGTGGATATCAGTAACAAAATCACAGTACTTCGGGAGAGCGAGTGGAGGTTGTCTTTTTGGATATAAGAAAAACATAGAATCGATATATCAATTAAAGTATGTAACCATTAATGACATGATAATCCTTCAAGGCTGTTTTTCGGGAGATCACTTAAGTTTGGTACCATTCTATTTAAATTGTAGCCATTGGAACAGAGACTTTGCCACTCTCAAAAAAAATCTTTCGGAATTTATCTCTACAAATTTCATTCTTGGTGGGGACTTCAACGTGAGAACCGGTGTTAAAGGAACAGTTAACTTCAACTCGATTACTCCATCATTCATCGAAGAAGAAAGAAGCTCTAAAGATTCAACCTGTGACAGCAACTGCAAGAATTTTTGGAATTTCTTGAGGTTATTGGTGCAGAGGATATAAAGACAAAATTGGTGAATACACGTTTGTAAGTAGTAGAGGCTCCTCAGTAATTGATTATTGTTGTACTTCTTACGCCTCATCGCATATGATAGAGGATTTTTTGTCGGTTGTGAAACTTTCTCCGATCACATGCCATTAATCTGCTCGATAAAATCTGTCAAGTACGAGAAAGAATACTAAGAATCTGCTTCCTCGGTTAAAATGCTACGAAAATAAATGTTTTTCCTACAATACAAAGCTTGAATCACTTGTACTTGAAAAAAATATTAGCAACTGATTCTATTGATGATCGTTGCAAATCAATCAAAAACTGTATTCATGAAGCTAATGGCGTCGCTATATGTCCAAAAATTAAGTTTGAGCCTAAAAAGCCTTGGTTTGATCTGGCTTGTTTTTCAGAAAATTAAACCATGATGTCTGCAGAAAAAAATACAATACCGATATTAAGAAGTACAGGAATTTGTGTAAATCAAAGAAGCAAGCCTACTTCCAGGATGTAGCAAAAAGTTAACTATTTGTAACTTCAGCTAGAGAGTGGTGGAAGATTGCCAAGCAGATACGTGGGAACACTTTCACTACATCAACAAATATTACAGTCAGCGAATTTAAAATACACTTTCAAACTTACTTTTAACGCAATCGTTCATTGGATCTACTCTCTCCCTCACGCCAGCCGAAATTAAAGTATCTCAGTTGGACTGCCTGATAGAGCTTGATGAAATATATTCGGCAATATCGTCGTCAAAAGATTCTAAAACTCCGGGTTTAGATGGTATACCGTATGAATTTTACAAAAATGCTAGTCCATCACTGATTACCGAAATACATATAGTACAGGTAAAATAGTACAGAAAGGGCTTCGAATAAAAAAAAAATTGGTACCACCCTGAAACTTGGTGAAAACGTTTCATGTACAATGAGAATGAAGAATCAAAAGAGTCTATAAAAATATTTCATATGGAAGGGTGTTTTTTTTTTTGAGGGGTAAAGGGGGAAGAAGTTGTGGTATATTAAACGGACAAATTTACCTTGGTACAACCTAAGCACATGACACATGTTTTTAAGGTAGCCTTAAATGCTGAATCAAATGACACCAAAACCAAATTTATACGACTTCTGTGGAAAAAGTTACTGTATTTTCAGTATAAATGTCAAATTACCGAAACCCAATGGGAAACAGTGGTCCATTATTAAAATTTGGCATACGTGGTTCATTTGTCATGTAAATCAATAATATGAAAAATCTAAGAAAATATCTATGGCAAAAGGGTGTTTTTTTCGGAGGTTGGGGACAAGGTGGGATTTGTACCATGATGTAACCTGGTAAAAATGTTACCATAACTTCGAGAATGTCGAATCCAAAGAGTCTATAAAAATATCAAGTTGGAAGGGTGTTTTTTTCATTGGAGGCGGAATTGTGAAATTTTTATCAAAAAACCTTCGATAAAAATGGCACCTTCATGAATCTTGATAAAAATGTTTTATTTGCTATGAGGATGAATAATAATAATAAAGAGTCTATAAAATATCTAGGGTGGAAGGGTGTTTTTTAGGGGGGTTTGGTAATTGGTGGGCTTATTATCAAAAAACCAGAAACAAAAATGGTACCATCATGTAACTTGATTAAAATGTATCCTTGACTATGAGAAGGAAGAATTAAAATAGTCTATTTAAATATCGAGACTGAAAGGGTGTTTTTGAAGGAGGGGGAAATATGGGATTATTGTTAAAAAACTTTTCATAAACATGGTACCCTCATAAATCTTGGTAAAAATGTTTTATTCGCTATGAGAATGAAGAATCAAAAGACTATACAAATATTTATAGTAAAGGGTGTGTTTTAGGTGGCAAAGAAAAAGTAAATACTGTTACAGAAAAACACTTGGGAAAATGGAACATAGATAAAATTGGGCGAAAATAAAGGATCTGCCATATCATGAGAACGAAAAGGGTCCAGAAAAATCTCTATAAGCAAATGGTGTTTTTATAGTAAGTAGAAATGTACATTTTCAACAAAATTTTTTTCTAATCGAGCACATAATGTAAATGGTATGTTTACAAGTTCTTTCAAAATACGGGTTTCTTATTATATTTATACGTCAGGTAAAATGTAACCAAAAGCTGTACAAAAGAATGGGGTTGGTTACGAAAGGATATAAATATGTTGCTTCCTACAAAAATGACAATTGAAGCTGCTCCAGAAGAAATTTTGAAGTTGGTATCTTGTGCGTGTAACGGCAATTGTTGAACTTCACAATGCAGCTGTAAGAAAAGTGCCATAGCATGCACAGCACTGTGCAAAGCTTGTGAAGGTTTCAAATGTCACAATGCAGACTTATATAACCAAAAAGAACCGATGGCTTTCGAGCCCGAAGACCTGATTGAAGATGATGATATTAATATCGTTCTGTTTTTGTAAATCAGTAAAGTAAATGTTGTTCCTTTTTTGAACTCATTATTTATTACTTGTAGATATTCATCGATGGGCTATTGAAAATTGAACCGTTTAGTCTTGCCATATTCTAGCATACTTTAGTTAATTTTTGTTACTTGAGTTCGTTTTTTGTTTTTAGAACTCATGTTTGTATAGTTAGATTCTTGTTTCATTTAAAAATTAAAAAGACCATGATTTAAACAAATAATTTGTTTTTACTTGTTGGTTTTATTTGCATTCAATTAAATACATATATGAAAGTAGGACAGCATTAAAGCCCATCTTCTTAATATCTTAATTATAAGACATTTTTTGTTTCTTTATTCATCATGTTATATGAGCAGTTTTTGTACAACTTTTGTTTACATTTTACTTGAAGTATAAATAAATATAATAACAAACCTTTATTTTGAAAGAACTTGTAAACAACAAAACACCCTTTGCCTATAGAGATTTTTCTGGACCCTTTTCATTCTCATGATATGGCAAATCCTTCATTTTCGCCAAGTTTTATCTATGTACCATTTTCCCAGGTGTTTTTCTGTAACTGTATTTACTTTCCTTCGCCACCTAAAACACACTCTTTACTATAAATATTTTTACAGACTCTTGATTCTTCATTCTCATACCAAATAAAACATTTACCAAGATTCACGAGGGTACCATTTTTATCAAAGGATTTTAAACAATAATCCCATATTTCCCCCTCCTTCAAAAAACACCCTTTCAGTCTCGATATTTTTATAGACTATTTTGATTCTTCATTCTCATAGTCAAGGATACAGTTTAACCAAGTTTCATGATGGTACCATTTTTGTTTTTGGTTTTTCGATAATAAGCCCACCCATTACCAAACCAACTTAAAAAACACCCTTCCTCCCTAGATATTTTTATAGGCTCTTGATTATGCATCCTCATAGCAAATAAAACATTTTCACTATGATTCATGAGGGTAATTTTTATCGAAGGTTTTTTGATAAAAATTCCACAATTCCCCCTCCCATAAAAAAACACCCTTCCAACCTTGATATTTTTATAGACTCTTGAGTATTCATTCTCATAGCAAATAAAACATTTTTACCAATATTCATGGGGGTACCATTTTTATCAAAAGTTTCTTAACAATACTCCCACATTTCCCCCTCCTTCAAAAAAATATCCTTTCAGTCTCGATATTTTTATAGACTATTTTAATTCTTCATTCTTATATTCAAGGATACATTTTAACATTTTTACATTTTTGGTATAAATCCCACCTTGTCCCCAACCTCCGAAAAACACCCTTTTGCCATGGATATTTTCTTAGATTTGATTTACATGACAAATGAACCACATATGCCAAATTTTAATAATGGACCACTGTTTCCAATTGGGTTTCGGTAATTATTCACAGTCATCCTAACATAAATATGACAGTAACTTTTTCCACAGAAGTCGTATAAATTTGGTTTTGGTGTCATTTGATTCAGCATTTAAAACTACCTTAAAAACATGTGTCATGTGCTTAGGTTGTACCAAGGTAAATTTGTCCGTTTTATATACCACAACTTCCCCCCTTTACCCCTCAAAAAAACACCCTTCCATATGAAATATTTTTATAGATTCTTTGATTCTTCATTCTCATTGTACATGAAACGTTTTCACCAAATTTCATGATGGTACCAATTTTTTTGTTTTATTTATCCTTTTTTACCTGTACTAATAAAGTGTTTATTGATATTTTTGAAAATGCAGCTTTACCCAAGTTGTTCCAAAGGGCAGTTATATACCTGCTATTTAAGAAAGGAGATGCAAATATGGTATCTAACTCTAGGACTGTCTTTTCTAGATACCCTTTATAAATTATTTACCACAGTTCTCTTAAATAGGCTGACAACATGGTTGGAATCAAATAATATCATTAACGAATTTCAAGCTCCTTATAGGAGAAATTACTCTACTGTGGACCAAGTTTACAATCTTTCCTATCTATTTCAGCTCCAGCCTAGTCAGAAAAAGAAGTTGTACGCATTTTTTGGTGATCTAAAGGCTGCTTTCGATAATGTTGACAGATTCGCATTACTCTACAAGCTCTCCACACTAGGAATCTCTTCAAAGATGAATACGATCATAAAGTCTCTTTATATGAACACCACTGCTGCTATTTGGGATAGCTTAGGTTCATCGGATTTCTTCTCCACCAACAAAGGTGTCCGACAGGGTTGCGTGTTGAGCGCTCTCCTTTTTGTCCACTTTGTCCACTTGACGATCTTCCCATTGGATTATTTATAGATGGTTTTGAAATTAATGTACATTTGTATGCCGATGGCGTTGTACTTTTATCGAATAATCGTACCTTCATTATATACTGCAATAAGTGGCACCTAGAAGTCAATCTCAGCAAATCTGAAAAAGTAATTTTTCGTAATGGAGGACAAAGCAACCTACGAAAAATGGTTTTTCAACGACGTCGAAATAACAGTATCAAATCACTATAAATATTTAGGAGTAGTTTTCAACTTTAACATGTCTGGCATTTAAATAAAAGACTTGCTTCATCGAAAAACTCTATCAATGCAACATGGTCAAAACTAAGAGTGATACAAATATTCAGCATTCCACAAAATTTAAAATTTATGAAGCTGCTTCTAGAGCTATTATGTTGTACTGCGCTCAAGTATGGGGATATCGTGAACACTTGCATGTAGAAAAGTTACAACGGTTTTTTATTAATAGATGTTTTCTTTTACCGGACAATACTGCAAACCATGTTCTGCATATCGAAACCGGGCTACCTAAAGCTTTTCTGACAACATTAAACCTACACTTTTCTTACATACGAATAACCCTGAATCTTCCCAATGGCAGACTAGCAAGAATTTTATCCGAAGCTATTATTGCCAGGAAAATCTTCTGGGCTAAAGAATGCTTGGAACTTTTCCATGAATCGTCGATGGACTTTTCTTTCAACATAAACTTATTTGAATGGAATAGGTTACATGATATTCTACTTTAGAAGCTCAAGGAAGCACAGTGGACTGGATTTACCACCAACGCCAAGCAATACCAACTCCATGACGAGTATTGCAATCTGCTATACTCCGAAGTGCCAAGCTATTTTGAAAACCTCCAACCCTCGAGATATGATCTCCCTTATATTAAAAGCGGACTCCTCAATCTCAATGGAGGATCGTTTCAGAAAAATACTAATGGAATATTTACACTTTGTAACCTAGATGTTTCGGAAAATACTTCTCACTTTTCCTATACCCAATCTTCAAAGGGTATAGGAAAAAGTTTCTTGGTAATGATGTGCTCTCCCGCTTGCAACTTCTTAGCATTCTTAATGGCAACTGCTACGCAAACTTGTTTAATTTTTAAAGGCTGCACTTAACTATCGTTTTCTCACCTTGAATGAATTTTCATACTTAATTTAATCAAATCAACTCACTAAGCTTTATCTGTTTAAAATCAACTTTTCAACCTGACAGGCAACTTTAAGTTATTGTCTTAATTAATTTTATACCAACATATTCCATGTTTTTGTGAAATCCTTTTTTGAAATAAAATTATATATCTATCTATCTATCTATTTACCTATCTATATCTATCTATCTATCTATTTACCTATCTATCTATCTATGTAGCAAAAAATTTACATCTTTGTTTCAAACATGGCTGCATTGCACAATTTACATAGATTTGGTAATATTCTACCTTACTGATGTCAATTATAATTATAGTTTACGAAACAATAATTGTATTGAACAAATTTAATTCGAAGGAAAAAAATACTAACAAAACCTTCATTCAAAGATGAGAGAAGAAAAATAAATAAAGTATCTAAAACTATATGTAAAGCTTGTCAAAGATAAGATGAGAGAAGGGGTGTGATGAGATGCTTAATCTTATTCAAACTCATTGCAAGGAATTATGTCCCAGTAAATATTTTACAATTCCATAGTAGCAATAAGATATAAGTTAGCAAAAAATTAATTAATAGCAACGAATTATTAGTAACAAATTAAATAATAACAAAGATCAGTCTTAATCCACCTAAAACTAATATCTCAGTTTGGATCTACCAATTTAAGTAAGTAAACAGTTAAATAATAAATAAATATGTAAATAAATAGATGAATAAATAAATAAACAGTTAAACATTAAATAAACTAAATAATTGAATAAATAAATAATAAATAAACGGATAAACAAAAAAAAGCAAATAAATGAACACATTAATGAATAAGTAAATAAATAAATAAGGAATTTAATAAGTAAATAAATAGATAATTAAATGAGTTAATAGATAATAATGTAATAAAATTAACAAATAATAACATGGATCGAAATAAAAAAAAATAATAATAATAATATTTACGAGAACATATGAACTTACTATGAAACCAAACTAGAAATTAGCGTATTGTCTGATGATTCACAAAAAAAAATGTATTTTTCTAATTTCAAAATTCGAAATTGTACATTTTCAATATTTGCCAAGGTGTGCAGTTCTTCAGTAGAAAAATGCCACGGCAATCTTCACATCATTTTCAAAATTTGGTTTTGGCTTTTTTGAAGTCTTCTTATATGGGTTTTAGCACACTCACCCCAAGATGGTGAACCGCAAAAGATTATATTTTGAATTATTGATTTGAAAATGAGATGTTTATTTTCAGGACTAAGCTTCGATCGCCGATTTATGAAAGGATATAGAATCCTTATTGTTATATTGACTTTTTTTATTATGTGTTGGATATGCAATCCAAATGTCAGTTTTGCATCAAGATGCACACCAAGATATTTTGCACTCGTATCCCAATTCACTCTAGAACCACCGATTCACCGATTTGAACCTTTTACGTGTGAAAAATAGAGCCTGCGTCTCAGAAGCATTCAATTTGATTTTCCAATCATTGAAATAAGTCGGTATTGTATTTAAATCAAATTGCAGGTTAGTTTCTCTTACGGAACCAACTGAATCTGATGTATAAATACTAGTTTTTCTAGAAAAAGTGTTTCTCACTTCATGTTAGGAAAGATTATACATATATGACAACAATTTTCCGTTTAAATATCGTGTATTGTATTGTTTCAATGCATACAAATCATACTCGGTCACACCCTTAACGGTGACCTGTCACACTTGAAACGTTTTCAAATATATTTTTTGTATTGTTTTTCATACTCGTAGTTTTGCTTCTCATTTCTTAACTAAAACTGAAGATCAACTAGCCGGGTTAGTATTTGCAAAAGAACGATATACACTTCTCATGTAATATTTTACACCACATGAAAATTAGATATGTATCTTAATCGCAAATCACAAATTTTCTAAGGTCACACCTGTAAGGCAACTAAATTGGATCCTATAACTGATCCACTAGTTTTTCCTGTCGATTAGTAAAGATTTAATTTATAAATTGGGAATAGTATTTGAAAAATAATTAAAATATATTATACTCGTACATACCCTCGTAACGATGGACACCCATATGTTAATATATGATAATAGGTTTAAGTAAATCTGATCTGTACATACTCAGATATGAATGGTTAAAATTAATTTTCAAACTTTCATTTTACTGAATCTACTCGTAGTTGATACACTTATTACCGTATTACGTCCATATCTATTAATAATACATTCATGTAAGTATGTCCGTATGTGTATTGTGTATTAAATTGCTTTTTATGTGGTCGAACATTTTTTTTTTGATTTTTTAATGGGACACCCCCGCATTATGTTCTACCATAGAATCATAGTATATGATATTTTTTGCGATTTTAATATTTAAATTTCACTAAAAATATAAGTTAACAAAAAATTACCAATTTCAACCAAATTTGTTTTCAATGATTTAAAACAGGGAAAACAATACAAAATAAGCTTACAAATAATTAATTATATGCAATGGGTTTTTGGGAACAGATTTTGTTAAATAAAAATAAAAAAAAAAATTATTCAAAAGTGTACGTTGTTTGGAATCAGGGTATTTTTTCCTGTAATTTTCAATAATTAACAATAAATACTGTTTTTGCTCCTCGTTGGTTGTATGTTACTTTTTTTAGTCTTTCATCAATGCAACGCCACGCTCAGCTATGTCATTGACAACTCTCATCGAACTAACGATGTCCCTGCAGGATTTAAACGAATCATTTGCTTCCCATGTTTCGACGTCTTTGCTGAGAAAATCATGTGAAGCTCCCAAATTCCGGAAGAATCTTAATGTATTACTCGACTCAAAATCTTCTAAATTCTTCGAAGAAATAACTTCAGCATCTACTGTTATTTTTTTGGGTGGATATTCAAAACCTTCAATCCCTAGAGCATTTACCATTTTTTGCTTTGTTTGGTTGCTAACATTTTCTTCGAAAAAGGAAAAGGCCACAAGTTCTTCCGAAAGAAACCATAAGTGACCCAGAAACTTCATCGCTGTTTTTAATATTGGAAAATTCAAAATTTCATACTTTTTTAAATCTTATAGAAGCTGAAAATTGTTTCGGGGGGCGTAATATGGCAGTGGTTCGTACCAATATTTCACGTACACGGAAACTGTGAATAGACAAATATCTAAAATTCCTGTTAGCTTAAACTGTCCTCTGAATAAATACAATTTTAAGGAATATATAGATTTTGCTATCCATCGAGCTCGGTGAAGTCTAGCAGGAGCACGGGAAGAGATTCCTTTTTCAGGGACACCTCCTAGAAGAAAACAAAAACTAAAATTCTAACGCGGAGTGCCAACGGATTATGGCAAAAACTTGGAGAATTGGAGATGTATATGCTAGAAAATGATATCGACATATGTTTAATATCAGAAACGCATGCCAAAAAATCAAATCTTAAAATCTACGGGTTTCATGACTACCACGCTATTCGTCCGTCAAACAAAGCAAGAGGTGGATCATCATTGTATATAAAAGAACGCATTGAACACTCGATAGGCTGAAAATATAGGCGGAATCAATGAGTAGTGTACAGGTTAAAACTAAAAATATTCCTCTCAATGTCTCTCCATATATTGCTCTCCGCATTCCAAAATTGATAAGAGTGAATTTACGACATTGATAAAGTCACTAAGCCCAAATTTAATTATTGGTGGTGACTTTAATGCAAAGCACACCTTCTGGGCCTCACGATGCATATCTCAAAAGGGTCGCATGCTATATGAAGCGGGAATGGAAAATAATTGTGACTTTCATTCGACTGGCAAGCCAACTTACTGGCCAACTGATCCGTCGAAAATACCCTTATGCCTCGCTATAAAGATATAAAATATCAGCAGGAAATAAAAAAAAATTAGTGAAAGGGAAACGAAAAGTACGTAAAAACTGGCAGCGAACCCTTGCTTCTCAACACAAAGCTTATTTAAATCGCTTGAGTAATTTGCTAAAAACGGCGATATCAAATTTCAAGCCTTGAAGTTGTAAATTGTCTTGTCCGCGGGGAAAGAATCGAACTACTCCACTTTGGAAAGCTATAAAAACAACGAAAAAACCAAAGCTTCCAGTGCCCCCGATTAAGAAAAGCCAAAATGAATGTGCTAAAAGTGACAAAGAAAAAGCGACGTTATTTACCGGATTACTTAGAGGAAACATTTAAGCCGTTCGATGCCAAGAACTCAACGAAAATATTAATATGAATTTTACTTAAAATGAAAACTAAATAACGAGAAATGCTACACTTGCAGAATTAAAAGAGAAATAAAGAAGTTCAAATTCCAATAATGCTCCAGGATATGAAATAAAAAATGCTCCCTCCTAAAGGGTTTATTCTCCTTTACATAATAAATGCCGCTCTAAGGTTAGAATATGTTCCGAGCCAATGGAAAGTTGCGGAAGTCAAAATGATTTTGAAACCTGGCAAACCATCTCACGAAAAGAAATCTTACATGCCGATTTCGCTTCTTCCTATAATATCAAAAGTTTTTGAAAGAATATTACTGCTGCGCCTGCAACCGATAATAGAAGAGAAACAATTAATACCTGAACATCAGTTCGGATTTAGAAGCAAGCATTCGATAATTGATCAAGTGCATAGAATTACTGACGTAATTGAGAGAGCTTTGAAGAAAAGAAAATCTGATCGACTGTCTTTTTACACGTGTCGCAGGCGTTTGACAAGGTGTGGCACCAAGGCCTCAAATTCAAACTTAGACAAGTTCTGCCTGACGGACTTTACAACATTCTAAGCCAATATCTTGATGAAAGACTTTTTCGTGTAAGACACGGAAATGACTATTCTGATTTCAAAGAAATAGTGGCTGGGGTACCACAAGGAAGTGTATTAGGTCGAGTTCTGTACCTTTTATTTACACGCAATATACCTCAAACAGAAGACACTATTGTAGCCAGGTTTTCTGATGATACTGCAATACTAGCAGTAGGCAAAACGATTAGCGAAGCTACAATTAAATTACAAAATGCTCTTAATAATGTTAATGAGTGGAGTGATGAAACATGGCGAATAGCGCTCAATGAACAAAAGTCAGTCCACGTGGACTTTACGTATACAAAAATAAATAGATTACCCGTCTTTCTTAATACCGTTCGTGTTCCATTTGCAAATGAGGCACGGTATCTGGGAATGACTCTAGACGCGAAATTAAAATGGAAGCCGCACGTAAAAAAGAAATGCGAAGAACTAAATAGTAAATTTAGAGATATGAACTGGTTACTCGGTAAATATTCAAAGCTTACTATTGAAAATAAATTTATTTTATACCGACAGGTTCTTAAACCTGTTTGGACTTATGGTATACAACTTTGGGGTTGTACCTGCGATACAAAGTTTAATAATATAATTGCTTAGGTCATTTGTAAATGCTCCGTGGTATATAAGAAACGAAGATCTTCACAGGGATCCCGGGACTCCTACGGTCCGGGACGAAATAAAAAGTTTTGCACGAAAACATAGAAATCGACTATTAGTACACGCTAATTCAACGATTATTGACATTCTTGAAGAGTAGAATTTAGTACGCTTCCGACTTGGTGCGTTGAACAGAAAACCTCTTTAAAATCGCGGATTAAGCAGGAACTTTCACCGGAAAGTTACCTGCAACACGTTACAAATAAATTGCTAGATAAGTTTCAACTAAGTTGCAATCGGGAAGTGGAGGTGGTTTTAGTGAAGTAAGAATCTCACACACCTATCAGCACGCGTATTTCGGTCCTCATAGAGCCTGATATGCAGGTTTTGCACCTACCCACGGGAAAATAAATACAAAAAAAAAAAAATTCCTAGGAAGATGATGGTAAGATTTAGAAGTCCATAATAATCATCTCGAGGTTGAAATCGGTTGATTTGGTTCTGAGCGAAAAAGATGATTTGAGCAGCAGATATAATTTGATCATTTTTATTCTTCATTGCTAGCAATTTCAAAAATATTTCGCTGAATTCGAGTCCAGGCATTTTTAAATCTTTTAAACAGGAAAATATCTGGTCCAGTTGAGCAACCAATCGACTGAATAACTACAGTTTTCAGCATTATTTAAATCACGTGTTGGTGACTGGTCAGCCAAAGCACTTCCTTATCCATTTTTTGTTCGAGTAGAATGCAAGCTCTAGGGTCAGTATTAACAGCTGTTGTGTCGAAGCTCAAGCATTTAATTTGATCGAAAAGGGCTCAGGAATTTATGTCTTCATAAATTGCTATTGATTGTGCTACCCCAGTTCCAGAAACAAGTTTTGGGACTACAAGCAGCTGGTCAATATTGTTTCCAGATACCAAAATTGGAAGCTGATCAACAGCTGCATAGCCAACAATGTCTTCTACCATTTTACGATCCATGTGAATCGAAAGGGGCACATTTGATGTAAAATAATATTTAAGATTCTCAGCAAGCTTCTGTCGGGACAAAATACATTGACAACGATTGTAAAGGTTCACATCCAAGGGTTTTAGGAGTTGTTGTTAAAAGTACAGTTGCTTTTCGGTCAATTAGTTTAGCAACATCCAGAGAAACTGTCAAATCATCGCTCAAAAGATTCTTTCTTCCTCTTTTTGCTGGTGGTTCTTCTTTATTTGTAGGGATAGGGATTCGACAAAAAGATGTATCGCTATTAAATATACTTCCCTCCTCATCTTCAGTCAAATATACTTCAGACGGAATCAAAGCTTTCTTAGCCAAAGTCTGTGAATTAATATTAATATATATATATTAATATTGATTTTTTCTTCTCATCTTCCTCCGACTTTTTTGAAAGTGTCTTATCTACTTTTCCAATTTTACCTGATCGACTTTCTTGGCGTTGTGAAAGCAAAAAATCTCTGTCCTCTTGAACACAAATAATTTCAAGGGCGTCAGCGTGGGTTATATCTAAAAGGTGCTCCAGACTTTTTTGAAAAAGTTCTTATTTTGGCTTCAAACTCTCAGATCTTTTTGAATTGTTTGCCTTAGTTTTTTAAGTTTCTGTCACTCTCTAAAAAGAGTTTCAACAACATCTTTTTTTTATTTTGTCGGTATTCTACATTTTTCCCAAATACTATGAATTTTGTTTGCAGTTGAATGGGAAGATTCTCTTATATTTACCTTGAGGCCGTCTTTGCCGTGGAAAAAAATATGACATAACCTCTTTTCTTGATGGTAATTTGGTCAATTCGAACGATGGGGATTTCTGGCCGATTAGCCATACGTTCGCCATGTTTCTTGTAGAAAAAACAGATCGACTTGATGATGCCATTGCTTCACTTAAAATTTTAAGTTTTAAAGAAACAACACTAAAAATAAAAATATTTTGGACTTACATGCTAAATAAAATAATTTCTTGAAAAGTTCTTGATTTGTTAAATATTATTGACAGGTGAAACTTTTACCATTTAGTAAATAATAGCAGAAAAGATAACATAGAAACAAAAACAACAATGGAACAACAACTGAACAAAGAACAACAATGAAAACAAAATTAAAAAAGCTCTGTTCAAATGCATGATAGAACTTGCATTGGTAGGTAACTAGATCGTTTTTTTATTCTTTGAATGTGCTTTGACACTTTTTATAATTTTGTTTTGTGATTTCTTTTGTTTTAAGATTTAATATATCGTATCTAGTTCTGACTACCAATTATAAAATTTTCTGAGAAAATCAAAGATTTGCTGTTTTTTCAAAACTTTGAATTGTGGTAGCGACCCCTTAAACGTGCTTAAACTTGACCAAATTTTAACCACTTTATATTTAAGGCATGAAGAACAAAATAAAAGGGTGTCTCATTAAAATTTCGAAAATTGATTTTAAGAAGCACCCTAATGTGTATAGTATATACACACACAAGGCGTCCAGTAAAAATTGAATAATCCTAAAACGGTGTAAAGACCACTATATTGTCGGTTTTGATTGGATTTTTTGACTGTTTCACTCCTCTTTGATTCCAATCGAATATGAAAACATATATTTACACACACTACCGATTGATGCCATTTTACAATATGGCTCCTTTTATTTATTTTATTTATTTATTTATTTCGAAAGGCTATACACATTAAGATATATATCTTATAAACTAGTGTTAACCTATAAATTTAACAATGAGAGCAATGAAAAAGGAAAAAAATTAAACAACATTTTTGGCAAAAACTTATTCAATAAGAATAGAAAAGTAATAAAGGAAGAGATAGAAAAAAAAAGAAGATGGAAAGGAAAGAGATAACAAGAGGAAAAAAAAGAATAAGTAAATAAAGAAAATGCTGAAATGAAGACAATTTGGGAATTTTTAAGGTACTGACAAAAATTGTCTCAAATGAGTCTTAAAACGTGTATTACTGTTGATTCTCTTGATATGACGAGGCAAAGAATTCCACAGACGTGAGGCGTTGATGAAAAATTGGCTTGGGGAGGCGTAGCGGGGTTGAATCAGTTGGTCAGACCTGGTTGAAAAGGCTCTTGTTATTCTCTCAAAAAGATAGGGTGGTTGAGTTGTGAACAGGATATCGGAGAGCAAGGATAAGGTGCGAAATTGAAAGTAAGTTCGAAAGATTCGATACACTGTCGTACCTACGAAGTCCAAAGATGTATCTAATTATGTTATTGAAGACGACATTGAGCTTTCTTTTGCAGGCATAATTACAACTAGAGAAAATTTCGCAACCATAGACTAAAATGGGAAGAATTAAACTTTTTGCAAGCATTGCACGCGTCTTCATCGGCGTATATGACTGGGAGACCCACAGCGTGCGTAACGTTCCGTATGCCTTGCCGATTGCGCCATTAATGTGCTTATCCCATGTTAGATCGCGAGTAAAGGTTATTCCGAGATTTCGAGCAGAATTCACATATTCAACAGTTGCATTATTTAATGTTATATTAGGAAAATAGGTTAAATCCAGGATTCTTTTAGATATAACCAAGCACTTAGATTTTGATGGGATTAAGGCCGGTCCATTAGTTATAGCCCAAAGTGCTAGTTTTTCTAGGTCCTCATTCACTCGGCAAGCACCATCTTCAATAAGTCCAAGACCGCAGCTTAGGTAAATTTGTACATCGTCAGCATACATATGTAATGAGCAGTTATCGATGACGGAGGGAATATCATTGACGTAAAGGGAAAAAAGTAATGGGCCAAGAATGGATCCTTGTGGAACACCACTAGTCGTAGGGAGAAAATCTGATAAATTGTTACCGATTTCCACGGCTTGCATTCTGTCGGATAAATATGAAGATATAAGTTTTACAGCATCAGATGAAAAATTATAAAGCTGGCGAAGTTTATCTGCAAGTTTTCCGTGCACAACCGTGTCGAATGCCTTTGAAAAATCTAAGAGAACTAAAAAATTTACTTTATCCTCATCCAAGGCTTGACGAAGGTCCTCGATTACATTTAGCAAAGCGGTGACACAGCTGTGTTTCTCTCGAAAACCACTCTGACTTGCATTAAGAAGATTATGCGTCTTAAGAAAATGACCAATTTGTTTTTTCAAGACCCTTTCAAAAACTTTTGAAAGGAAAGCTAAAATTGAAATCGGCCTAAATTCATTACATTTAGCATTTTTGGGTATGGGTAGGACTTTCGCTAATTTCCAATCGAAAGGAAATTCCCCTGTTGTAAGTACGGTGTTGAAAATATGCGTGATATACGGCAGAACAATCGGAAGTATTATCTTTAAAAAGGGGGGGTGCATTTCATCGAGACCGATGGCGTTTGATCTTACTGAAAGTATGCTTTCTACGACTTCAACACTGCTAACCCCTGTGAAACAAAAACTAGAGAATCTAAAATTATTCGATGAGAAATTAAGTTGTATCTCAGGGTTAGAGGGAGAAGGCATTGAAGAAGTGGAGACGAATTTCCTATTTAATGAATTGCCGTCAACATTCTCAATATGATTGTGTTTGGCCTTTCCTAGCCCAATACTGCGCAAGTTATTCCAAAGCTGTCGGGTATTAAGGGAAGTATTCAGTTTGCTAGAGAACAATCGAGTCTTAGCTGAACGAATTTCCATCACAACTTTATTGCGAAGTGAAGTATAAATTTGTCTGAGTTCAGGAAGACGAAAATGTTTCCACGAGTTGTAGGCTCCATCTCGCTGCTGCATTAAGATGCGTATTTCTTGGGTGAACCAATTGGGATTATCCGACTTATTTTGCTTTGTTTTTAATACAACATGTCTATTAAATAGCTGAGCAACATTATTATTAAAAAAACGTACCTGCTCAGTAGATGAGGACAAGTTGAATAAATTATCCCAAGCTATATTTCTAGCATCTGCTTCAAGTTGAGAATAATCAATGTTTTTAAAATCGCGATAGCTATATGTGGTTGATTCAGGGGTGAGTACAAAACTATAAGATACAAAAATTAAGTCATGTTTGGAAAAGCCAGGTGCAGAAAGCTGGTCATAGAGCAAAACTTTATTAGTATCATTTACAAAAAATAAATCAAGAAGCGTTGGATCTCCACCGAAATAGTGGGTAGGGGTAGTTGTGTTAACGGATGTAAGGTCAAGTCTACTCATCTGATCCGAAAAAACATTTTCACATAACAGATTGCTATTAAAATCACCACATAATAGAATGTTTGAGCAATCCAAAGTTATGTCCTCCAAGAGTTCATAAAGAGGGGATAGATTTATGTTTTTGTTGGGCCTGTAAATTTCACCTATGAGCAATTTATCATTATTGTTTCCGATCAACTCAACGAAAACGTACTGGATCCCTGTACTACAATCAGAAGAACATCTCAACTTACATCTAATAGATTCTTTGATATACATTGCCACCCCACCACCTTGACGATTTCTATCTGATCGAAAAACACGATAGCCATTTAAGAAACAGCATTGATCATTTAAATCATCGACCAACCACGTCTCTGAGACACAAACAACATCCACGCCAGAGTCTGCAAATAAGTCTCGGAATTCATCAATTTTTGGCAGAAGACTCTGCGCATTAATGTGACAAACCCGAACACCATTATATTGTTTACTTAGAACCCTAATCATTGAACGCAATGATCCATTGATGCCAACTCGGTTATCAGCCATCGTTATTACAAGAGATGCAGAAATAAAAAAAAATATATGTATGTATGTATGTATGTTTATCAGCAAGAAGGTTAGAGAAAGAAAAGAATGAAAAATAGGAGGAGAGAAATTCGATTTTTATTTGATATAAAATTAAAATAATAATAATAATAATTTTAGAATTTATGTCTATGCAAGTATTAGAAATAAAATTAGAATGTGGAGAAAGATAAAAATAATAAAAAAGAAAAGAGAAGATTAATTTATGATTATAAATAAGAGAAAATTAAAAAAAAAAAAAAAATAATAAAAGAAATAAATGTATGTATACAAAAAATGAGTTTGGGAACTTATTGAAATAAGAGTAATGATGAGGAAATCAAGTTAAATTATGGTTGTCTTCTTCATTTGCAGAACTGGCAATTCTCTCTAGGTCTCCAAAGCTATTAACTGATAATGGTGTAGAGTTTATTTGACGTTTCACATATACGACTCCACCTGAAGTGTAAACAGAACTGATGAGTTTACTTTTTTTCATTTGCATAGCGCGTTGAAATAAGCCTCGGTTTTGCGTAGACAAGCTCTCTCGCAGGTAAATTGGCTTCGATGGGTGACTAACACTAAAGCCGATATGATGCAAAGAGAGTTGTTGTTTACTCGATTTTTGGAAGTCTGCAATAGATTTAAGAGCAAAGTTCTTATCGTATGGAGAGTTGAATTTGATCATAATCGCAGTGTTTTGTGAATCATTCTTAGCACGAGTTCGGTAGATGTTGCGTAGGATAGGCGGTTCTATACCAATCGTTTGACATAAATGGTTAAAAAGATTTCTTAGATTTTCATCGGGTAAGCTTGGGATACCAAATAAAAAAGCATCGCTTGCGACCATTCGGTTATCGTAGTGATTAAAAGATTGCTTGAGCTCATTTAATTCCGCCACATTGTGATCAAGTTTTGATTGTAGCTCTGCGTGATTTGAATTTTTATCGGCGAGCAACCTTTTAGCGTCTAAGCATTCGGTAGTGGCCTTACAAAGTGAAGTTTTTATTGTGTTTAAATCATTTTTTACTAGCTGAATCTCGGAATTAGTAGAAACTTGAGATGATTCCAAGTGTACAACTCGATTGTTTATATCAGAAATTGTATTTTTAATTTCATTTATTTCACGATCGATTTTTTGAGTGATAGCCGCTTCGGACTCGGTCATTTGTTTAGACAAAAGAGAAATTATAAACTCACTTTGCTTTGCTAGTCGTTCGTCCATCTTAGTCCACATGTTATTGTTGTCTTCCATGACGTTACGAGTAGCTTTTGATGGTGATGATGAGGAAGGTGAGCAGCTTGGGGGAAAATCCGATCGTGGAGTGACGTTTACAGCAAGTTTTCGAGGTGGCGATGGGGAAAGCAGACAGCTTGGGGGCGAATCTTTAGCTATATTTTTCTTCGAGAGTGTATTGCTCCGTTTCGGTGGATTAGGCATGTGGTGGTGATCGATGCGGTAAACTCAATTGGTGTTGAAAGATGTTGTGATGAATTTGTGTGATAAGTGAGTATGTGTTTTGTTTAAATTGAGATGGGATTGAAACAAGAGATTGGCAAAAATGTTTTTGATTTTAAATTATTTAAATTTAATTTAATTTAACACTTTTTATCAACGCGTGGCTGAGTTGAGTAAAAAAACGCGTATTGCGAAACTCCTTTGTTACTTAACTAGTTAAAAGCGATTTATTTGATCGAATTAATAGATGAAATTAAAGAAAAGACTGCCAGTACAAAAAACACGTCTATCCACTAGCTCTCATATTCTACATGAGCTCTCATATTCCTTCAAGCCTTTTCCCATGAGTAATTCGACAAAAAGTTGTATATGTATGCGAGTGTTACAATTTTACTCCTTCTTGAAATCAGGACTCCGAAAACAGTACTCCGAATAGCCAATCAAAGGCTTTTAGAGTAGTTGGAGTTAAAATGGAGTAAAAAGGAACGTCTAATCGAAAACGACATATGACTGCTCTGAAACAGGAAATCAAAATGGGCTATCTCAAAGGGTATTTAAAATGTGTGCATTTTTTCAGTAAGGTACTTTTTTTTATTTACTCTACGCTTTTGACTACCACGACTACATATGAATGAATTTTATCGATTTTCTTTTGGCGAAATTTTCTACACTATTGTTTCCAAAACATAATTGGTATAAAATTTTACTAGCCTCGAACTTTTTTCTTATTAAAAAAAATGAAATTAATTTTTAACTCTAAAAATTGAAAAAAAAAAAAAGAAATGAAAAGGTTAAAACATACAAAATTCGTATAAAAACCCTGTTGCTAACTTTTAAAAAAATTGGCGCAACAAATGTAGATTTCAGAATGATATAATTTTAATACAGTATCTAAAGTAAATAGATTATTATTTATGGTAATATATAATTAATAATAATTTAGTTTGTGTTTATGTTTTTTAATATTACGATTACAATTCAGCTCGGTAGGTTCGATAGCAGCTGCCTCGATACAGCTTCGGAGTTCCTTTAGAGATCTTATTGGCTTGCGGTACAATTGTTCTCTTATGCAGCCCCAATAAAAAAAGTCTAGTGGATTCAGGTTCGGCGATTGTGGAGGCCACACAATTGGTCCAAGGCGGCCTATCCATCTGCCTGGATATAATAAACATTTATTTATAAATATTAATTGATATTTATCGAAGCAAAAACAAGAACCTTGAACGAGAAATAAATAGGGAAATAATGGTTTTATGACAAGTATAGAAAAAAATAAAATCTTCAGCAATCAATAGCTTTGCTACTACTTCTATCAAAAAAAGTTGTTTACAATTTTTATGTACTTCAATTTTGGATTTGAGTGTTTTAGACGAAAAATCGTTAGGAATGGGGAAAAATAGTTTTCTTAAAAAAAACGTAGTTTTTTTTACAGTTATAAAAAAGTTAGCACCCAACCAATCGATGGGGATTTGACCTGATTTATAAATTAGGGTATAAAATAGGTGTTTAAAAAAATTCAGCTTTAAAGGATTTTTTCCGTAATAGGTTCCAAATATAGTATTCCCCGCTCAATTGCACTGAAGTAATTGCAAGAAGTAAAATATAAACAATAATGAATTATCATTTTTGTTTTTGTTTTTGTGGACTGAAGAAGAAGAAGTAAAACGTAAACAATAATGAATTATCATTTTTGTTTTTGTTTCTGTGGACTGTATTGAAATTAAATTCATATTTAAAGTTTTTATGACATTTAGTCCAATTGCGTTTCGCCCAAGCAGTTATCCGGGTGGTTCAATTAACGGAAACCCGCTCAATTGACGGACATGTTCTATTACACAAATCTCGTTTAGTTGCACCAGTAGGTCAATTAAACGATAAATTAGGAAAAAATTCGGAAAAATTTCAGCATCAAATTTCAGAAAAATATAAGACAAACTACATACACAAAAATATGTCTTTGAACATATTTTATTTAACAAAAAAAAAAAAAAACAAATTTATAACTATGAAAAAAAAAAAATCACTTAAAAATTCGAGAAGGGTAAATGAAACTTATAATATGTCTGTTTGCGTACCTTCCAAAACTACTTATTGCGACAAATTTAGCCCAAAGCCAGTGACACCGGTAGCAAATATTGAAATATCGAATGAAAAAAAGGAGCTAATTGGGAGCTGTCGTATTTCTTATACCGGTGATGTGAACAGTCTGTCAAGTTTAGTGCTTTCAAGTTCAATTAATTTTCTTAGGCTTATAATGATTTGTTGTTTGGGGCCTTTCAATTAACCGAAAATTTTACTTGCGTCTAGTTTTTTAGCTGCATTTTTTTTTTTAGATCAATTAAGCGAGTAATGAAATTAAGGGGGGTTCAATTAACCGTACAAAAAGCTGTTATATATAGTTATGATATCTTTTCCTAGCTTAGGAAAAAAAAAACATTTTTATCCTCCCGACCAACTTGGGAGTTAATTAAAACACAGCACGAGATTTTAAATTAAACTTTTTATTTTTTTATACGCACTTAATTTAAAGGCATTTTATCTTAATGGAAGAACCCAAGTTTTGAATACCGATCGAACTGAACTGAGAAAAGAACATAAAGTTATTTATGATTGACGGGGGTTATTTATACGATCACATGAGAGCTTTTACTCCAGATCTTTGTGTCATCAAAAGATGACAAATCAATGTAATTCGATATCTGTGTTATTTGGATTTCTAAAGGAAGTGATCTAGTAAGATCAACATATATGAACAGTTAATAGTGACATCAACGGATGTCTATTGTTTACTTAAGATAGTTGCTATTGATGATATCGATGCTTGTGATTTGGTTGGTGTGGGATGAATTGTTTATGTTCCCACAGGATTGTCAATGGTACATCAACGGAAGTGAATGTTTATATTACATTGAATGTTGAATGATTATTTATGACGGCGACTATAGCCGTCCATCACGTAACATGGTGATGTCTGGGACATAAAGAAATTTTTGAAGTTACTGAATGATAATATTTGATTTCCTCTATAATTTTCCTATTTTCAATGTTTTTAAAATGCAATTCTGGTATTGAAATATTTAATGAAATATTTTTAATCTTTACGTCGTTGAAACTTGGAATAATAAAATGTTCTCTTACAATTATGGTTTCATAACTTACATCATTAATTTTTAGTTTACAATTTTCAAAATTTATTAATGCATTTCCTGCTATGACAGCATCATATAAATTACAGTTATGGATTATTTTTGTTTTCTCCAATTTTTTTACAATGATTATATTACTTGTCAATTGCTTTATTTCTTTTTCTTTAAAAGTTTTATAATTACATTCTGCATTTTCTTTCAACAGATTTGAAATACAGTTTTCTTTTATAATTTTTAATTTTTTCTTTAACAACGTTTCTTTTTCTTCATACTCAAAAAATGTTGTATTGCTTAAATTTACAGTATAATATTTTGAATCTAATTCTAATTTATTCTTATTTGGAATTGGTTCAATATAGGTTTTATAAAATGTTTGCTTTGAATAATTTGGAATCATTATTACAAATATAATTTTATTTTCGTATAGTACTACTGAACTTTTTATGAACATTAAGGTTTTAATAGTAGTATTATTTTGTATTACTTCTTCAGTTGTAAGAATATCTCTTCCTAAAACGTTTAACCTACATAAAATCAAATTTTCTTTTACTTTTCTTATTTCATCTCTCAAGAATTGAATGTCATATTGGATTTGGAACACGTGTTGAATGTGTTCAATATCCGATGAGTCTGATTTGACTTGGTCTGATATGTCTGAAATTTGTTGATTAATTATATTTTGTTGCATATTTATGTGATCTGTTACCGATTTCATTGCATTATTTAATTCGAGATTAATTTTTATTTGATCATTTAAACTTGTTTTGGTATTTTTATTATTTTCTTCATTAATTTTTAGTTTTTCTTTTATTTCCAATTCATCATCTGCATCTATAGTTCCTGCTATTAATTTTAATCCCTTTCCTACTATATTCAATAAACCTCTTCTTTTCCTATTATGTGGGATTATACTTAAAATTTCTTTTTCTAATGCGTTAAAATTATGTATCATTGTTGGGTAATGATTTGAATAATTTAAGTTGTAAATGTTCTGTTTAATTATGCTCAAGTTTTCTTCCCAACTACTCATATGTATTATGTGTAAAATTTGTCTTGAATCTTGGTTGTAGCTTATTTGTCTATCTTATTTTATGATACGAGTACAACGTATCTTTTTCCTTATATTCTTTTGGGTTGTTTCTTTTATTATTACGCTTTTCTATTACTTTATTTTTCTTCTTACATGTGTCCAAATAGGCTTTTTCTTCTAATGGTTCTGGAATTCTTCTGTAAAATAATTCGAATGGTGTATACCTTGTTGCACTACAGATTGAGTTATTGTATGCGAATATCGCTCTTGACAATGCTCCATCCGTTGTAATATTATTATTATTCCTTAATATTCTCAAATGTTCTAAAAGTGTTGAGTGAAATCTTTCTACTGGGGAATTGGAATTTGAATTACTAACTGTCGTAAAATGCAAATCTATTCTTTCATTTCTCAAGTAAAGGCGAAGCCTTTCCGAGGCTGAGTCTTTGATTTTGTTCCTTATTACTTGGACCCAAATTTGGAGCGGAGCATTTTCAACTGTTCTTAGTGCGTTCCACACTAAATCGACAGCTTTAATGAAATTGTCTAGCTCAGTTACTTTACCGGCAAATCCCGGAAGACTTTTGAGCATGTCTGGAGTTCTTGTGAAATCCATTTTGAAAATCAAATGTTATGTATGCAATATTTTGTACCCAATTTGGATTCTAAGTATCCTTTTTCAAAATTTGTTTATTTTGATATTCTTAAAACAATATTATTATTATTAATAAAGGGGTATTTACTAAAATAAGCACTTTGGGTAAAACTGGTTGGTTTAAACTTTTTCTAATACAATTTTTTTTTTTTTATTATTTTTTTTTTAATACATTATAATACATAAAAGAAATTAAATTATACCTGTTAAAGTTGATTAATTTTTAATTGTTGATTCTGAATGATGTTTAAGACTGAATGATGAGTAAAGTTGATTACGGCTTGATGGTGGCTAAAGTTGCAATTTATAATATTCGTTAAAGTTGTATGCTGTTGTAGTTGTCTTCATATATGTTAGCTACAGATGTATTAAATTACAGATGTCTTCGTTATGGTTACAGATGTACAAAATATTCTCTTTCTTTTTTTTTGTACTTATGCTTGTAAGTATGTACTCGTTCAAAATAATGTAACTATTCACTTGTTAAGTTATATTATAACTATTTACTAGTTATACTTTGTCACTTCTATTTTTATTAGATTTTATTTTCCAGATTAACTTTTAGTGCAGGTATTAGTTTTTTGTATTATGTATTTTGTTCGAAATTTTATATTGAATTCGGTATTATAAAATCGTTTTTTTTTAACGGTTTCGTGTTTGTCTTTTTATGTTTTATTTTACAAGCTTTGAATTATTTATCCTAATAAATATTTGAAATAAGTTCACTTTTTTAGCTCTTTCTCGATTTTTATGTTGAATTTCTTTGTATTATATTTTTTTTTTAAACGTTATTATTTTTTACGTCGTCTTCATAGTCTTTAATCACTTTTTTAATTTTATTTACTCTTTCAATAAGAGCTCATTGTTGATGTTGTAGTTGTTGTTTTTGTAGTAGTTGTTGTTGTTCTTTTGATATTTGATTTGGCATGATTTTTACTATTTTTAGTATCAAATTTTATGGCACTTCTTTCATTCTCAAATATTTAACTTTATTCGATTTTTTTTTTGTTAGGATACTTATTATTTTTTTTTTTATAAATTTTTTTTTTACTTTATTTGCAGCGTGTCAAAGGAGCATGTTTTTCGACTGCGCCAGTTATGATATGTTTTCCTACCTTAGGAAAAAAACCATAACTCGGGAGTTAATTAAAACACAACACGAGATTTTAAATTAAACTTTTTATTTTTCTTTTTTATTTTTTTATACGCACTTAATTTAAAGGCATTTTATCTTAATGGAAGAACCCAAGTTTTGAATACCGATCGAACTGAACTGAGAAAAGAACATAAAGTTATTTATGGTTGACGGGGGTTATTTATACGATCACATGAGAGCTTTTACTCCAGATCTTTGTGTCATCAAAAGATGACAAATCAATGTAATTCGATATCTGTGTGATTTGGATTTCTAAAGGAAGTGATCTAGTAAGATCAACATATATGAACAGTTAATAGTTACATCAACGGATGTCTATTGTTTACTTAAGATAGTTGCTATTGATGATATCGATGCTTGTGATTTGGTTGGTGTGGGATGAATTGTTTATGTTCCCACAGGATTGTCAATGGTACATCAACGGAAGTGAATGTTTATATTACATTGAATGTTGAATGATTATTTAAGACGGCGGCTATAGCCGTCCATCACGTTATATGGTGATGTCTGGGACATAACTATATATATATAGGAAATTTTCTAACGGAAATTTGTCGGTCAATTAAGCGGGAAAGTCAATTAAACGAGGTGCAATTAATACTGTATTGACTAATTTTCCTGTGCTATTCTCAGAGCGATGGCTTCCGAATTTTGTTTTTTATTTTAAGCTCAGTATAGTGTTTTATTGAATTAATGGTATTGTACACCATTTTTCGAGAACATTTACACCCCTATTACGATTGTCAATTATCAAATTAATTGATGATAAACCTTAAAATTTGGATTTTAAAACTTTATTTATCAAAATTATGATTAAATGATGTGATTAAATATCCGCAACTATTTGGTTGAATGTCCGCGCAGTTACATATTATTCCATATGACACAAACTGAAAAACTAATTTTGGGCAATCGTCCAGTTTGTGCCAAAACACAAATTGAAAAGTTGCTTGAATCGACGACGGAATAGTTTCTGCATGTGCGCGGAGTCTCATACGAGTCTATAGGACTCAATTTTGCAACCAAACAGTTTCGAAACTGAAAATTGCATTTGCGCGACTAGCCTAAGGGTTCTATTTGACCTTTTTTGTTGTGTCATTTGCGGCTCCGTGAAATAATTCCCCAATGAAAAAAACTCCCCAAATTGAAATTGAAATAAATTGTAGGGAAAAGGTAAGTTTTTTTCAAATGAAAGAACTCCCCAAAATGGGGATTTATTAGTTATTATTTTTTATTTCATTCCATCAGTCGGAGTTTTAAACTCCTACAGGAATATAAACAATATTAAATTTACCTGTAGGTGGGTATATATACAATACAGGTTAATATAATAAGTTTTTAACATATATAATAAATAAAAATATATAAATAAATGACTTGATTAAACAATAATAACAAATTATATATCTACGGGTATTATTATTAAATTTAGCTAAGAACGATTAAAATTATCCCTCGAACAATTCATATCAAAATCAAGTCTAGAGCATACTGAATTATCTTCTCTGATGCAACGGGAGATGGAATAATTACGACCAAAAATTCTGTAATGAAACGTACCGTTCACGAGTAACTTTCGAAGGTACAGTAGCTTCATAGAATAAGTTTATACATAAGCCGGAGGCATTTAATATTCCTGGTTAAAATATCCCTGACAAACATGATGGCATAATATTTTTTTCGAGCTTCCAGTGATTTTAATCCAAATAATAAATATCTGGTTTCATAGGAAGGTCTTGCAATTCTCCAATTTAATTTAAAAAAAAGCATACATCGTAGCATTTCTTTGTACATTTTCTATTCTATTTGATGAATTAGAGTAATACGGATTCCAAACCGTGCAGCAGTACTCTAGCACAAATCTTACTAATGAATTATATAATGTTATCAGAGTATATGAATCATTATACTCTCTAGTATTTCTTTTAAGAAATCCTAGCATTTGGTTAGCTTTATTGATCATATAATCATAATGAGGATGAAATGAAAGATTAACGTTAAGAAAAACTCCCAGATCTTTCTTTTGCATTACCTTTTGATGTAGTATTCAAAAATTATAGGATTTTGGTTCATGTAACCAGATGAAACTTGACATTTAGCTATATTAAGATCAAGGGAATTAGCTTTGCACCAAGTCACCTATCTATCCAAGTCTGTCAACAGAAGATTACAGTCTGATTGGGAGGAAATCTAACGAAAGTTTAAGATCATCTGCAAAAAGCAGACAGTAAGAATCTTTTAAGAAAGAGGGAATATCATTAACAAAGATGAGAAAAAGCAGTGGTCCCAAATGAATGTCTTGGGGAACACCCGATGGTACAAATATATCATTCGATTTAAAGAAATAACCTTTGTATAGGGATTCATTGGTAGGGCTAACGCTATTGCCCATTTTCTTAAATGATAGTTGGAATATTACCTGGACCTTAACTTTTGTTCAATTCCAAGCTAAATAAAGATTCTTCAACTTCCACTTGGCACAAGACTAGCTACCCAATATCAATACTTTTACTCACTACTGCTAATTCTCGATTTATAAAAGATTCTGACTTTGCCGAATAAATTGCTTGAAAGTATTTATCTAATAGACTACCAATAACTGACATTTCACTTGAAGTAGTGTCTAGGTATTTCATACAGCTTGGTTACCCGTAAGACTTTCGTTTAGTGTTAAGAAAATACAAAAAACGCTTACTGTTACTTCTTAGATCATTTTCCACGGATAAATTGTAGTTACGATGCAAAAATTTATTTAAAAAATTGAATTTACGTTGGCAATCAAGATAAATAATATGAAGACTTAGATTTTCTTTGATTTAATTATATAATTTACATGTATGTTTTGTTTTTCTGGTTTTTTAGATTACTTAACTTCCTACGAAACCAAACAGGGCTAGAATTCTTTTTAAAATATTTTCAAAGAAACATTTTTTCCAGTTCCATTGACATACCATTATTTTCAAAGAGTTTTCGGTAATATTTTACATGTTGTACTTAAAAAAAAAAGTCATCATTTTACAAAAATCACTATAACTTTTTTGTGGGAAGTCATATCATTTTGGTCTCATTCTCATTATAATCAGCTTTAAAAGGTTAACTTAAGACATGTATCATATGATTAGGTTGTATCAAAACAAACATTTCAGTTTGATAGACTTCAAACTTTTTCACCACTACACCTCTTCAAATGCATATACACAGAAAGCCAATGCGGGGATTCTGGGAAACTTTGGATATGCTATAGAGGGTGTCATTCTGCATCCATACTAATCTTAATATTTCATGAATTAATTATTTCAACCTTTGTGTCCATTTTTCTTGGCCTAAAGATAGATATAATGATCAAGGAAAAGAAGAAGACAAACTCTTCATTTTATACTGTTGTAACAATTGTTTATTATTGGAGCGCGTCATACGAGCCGTCTTCACAAGGTTGTCAAATTCTAATTTATAGTCAACAAAGAATCGATACAAGTCTTTGATTTTTGGTATGCAAATTAAAATAGAAATGTACTTGCATGTACCACACTTCCATAATATGATTTCACTAATTTAAGTCAACTTTAAATGCAAACTCTATTGGCAAACTCCGCATGAGATCAAACCACATTGAATATCCATAATAAAAACAATAACAATTAGTACATAGACTGTCTGTTAGAGAGCAAGACTGTGACTAATTATTTTGTTTGGTCAGTTACTGAAAGTATTTGGTTATTTGGCTTATAATGATCGGTTGTGAGTGGATGCAATTAATAAAAACTAGAGCTCCCTATTACACGGATTAAGATATCGGATTTGTATCTGTGTAATTATAAGATCATCACAGATATCCGTGTATCCGTGTATTCGTGTATCCGTATATTCGTGTATCCGTGTATTCGTGTACCCATATATCCATGTATTTTAAACATCCGTGTTCTAAGTCGTGTTCTTAGTCCCTATACTAACTTTCAAAGAATGCAGCAGGTGAAAGAAAAAAACCATTTTTGAAGGAAATGTGGTATAGCTGTGATTTCTTCACTGAAGCTAGTTTATTTAATGATTGTTAATTGTATCCTGTTAATTGTATCCTATTTAGGTTTTATGTACCAAGTTGGAATTTTCGAAACTTAACGGAGGGAACATTTTTGCAATTTACATCTTTTTATGCGTTGTAAATTGCTTAAATGATTCAGGATTTGAACGTTTAAATAAAATGAAAGATTTGAAAAATATACACGACCGACTTGCTTGATTTATAAATAAAATAAACGAAAAATTGGTAGTTTTAATGATATTGTATGGTTTGGTTAAAGGCTTTGATTTGTCCTTCCTTGATCTTAGTCTTTGCCATTATTCCTTCGAGTTGTTCTGCATAAAGTGTGAAAAAAAGCTAGAGCGTTAGCCTATACAATAAATCCTTACATCCTTGAATAAAAGGACATTATTTCACGTATTTATGCGGGGTCAATTTTCTAGAAAACTTACTTGGAGTAGAAAACGAAAATTAAATGATAATACTTACAATGTAATTCTATAGCTTTTTTTAAAGCAAAAATCCACCTTCGAACTATTTTTAAAGTAAAATTGTTTTTAATAATAGAATATGAAGACAATTTGAAAGGAAAATTGTTTCTGTTTAAGTGGAGCGACTGAATATATAGAAGTAAAAAGTTTAAATCAGCCCAACTTTCTTATATCTGAAACGCAATATGGAGCTGAGCTCATTTAAACTTTTAACTTAAAGTTGTTTTATTGATATTTTTTGAAAAAAAAAAAAATTATCAAATAAATTTTTTCAGTGTTTTTTTTTGGTTTTTTGAAAAACAAGGGACATTTTTAAGAGCAATTTTTGTTCTTAGGGCTGGTTTGCTGACAATAACAAAAACTGACTTTCCTAAAATTTGACAAACGTGATTTCAACTTGTTGTTTTCGTTCAAAAACAAGTGTTTTAACTTAAAAAGTATTAAAGTAGGTAACTATTGCAATTTTTATTTTCTCAAAAACAACAATACATAATTTTAAGCATACCAACGATTTTTATTAATTGATCGAAATCCCGCCGCACAGAATCCCACCGCACAAAATCCCGCCGGTTACAAATACACAAAAACTCCGCCAGCTAGTACCCCGATACTATTCGGAGGGGTTTTCAATACTTTTTTAAATAAGACACCAATTATGACTTGCGATTCGCCAAGTCGAACGATCAAATGTGACTATGTGGAATTACCGTTTGCGATTCACCTGACCTTGAATGTCACTCAATACTTTAAGCAAACATTCCTATATCGTCGATGTCGAACTGTTATTCTTGGTGATTTTGAACAAAATCGCAGTTTTTATTTTTCAAAAATCGAACGTTCGAGTTGAGTCGAACGTTAGACTCGGCGAATTGCAAGTCATAATATGGGCCTAATATCTACTATTAGAAGAATATTGTTGGTGATTTCGCATAAAACAATACAATTGAAAGAATATCGTTGGTGAATCCAAATAACATATAGGTATATTTTTTGGCATTAAATATATTTTTCTATAGAATTGAATGTTGTTTCGGTACACTGATTCCATAGAGAAAAGTATGTAAGTAGTTTAGTGCTGCACATTAATCTTCAGTTCTTACAAGAAGTCCGTGAGGTGGATCTGGACATTTGAAGGTGAGTCTGGCTTCTGGACAGAGGAGGGATTTTTTTTTTTAAAACAGTTTTTGAAAAATATAAACTTTGTTAAAAATAGAATAAATTAAATGTAAGAAAAATTTAACCTGACCAATGTTTTGTCACACGGCTTTGAATTAAAAGCTGACGCGGTGGGAAATGATTTCCTATCACTTCCCACAAAGGCACCAAATATACTTTTATTATTTTTTGTCAATTTAATTACTCCAATTTCCATTTTCATACCTTTCCTACAATTCAATTTCCATCCAACTCCCTCAGCAGCGTGAGACCAGACGAAATATGATCTAAATATAACTAAAATTCAAGGTCTTGCCTCACGCGCTGAGAATTCATTACATTTAATACCGTTTTTTGGCTTTGCCTTAAGCAAACCTTTTGGCAGATTAATATCATAGTTTTTAGTTGCATTTTAGTCATCACACCTACCTGTTCATTGTGTTTTGCTTAACAAATAAAAATTTGAAAAAATTAAAAATTTATAGCTTAGTTTTATCTTTTATAATTTTTACTATTTGTGCGAACAAATTGGCGACCGTGACAGGACTTTACTAAAAAAGTTTAGTGGCCTGTAAATTAAATAAATCCAAACAAGAAAAATTATACTAAAAAGATAAATAATAAGTTTTGAAAAAGTGTGCGTGTTTATTTGGACTCAAAAATTGTTTAATATATAAAATAAAGTGAAAATGGTTTCTACATTGGAACAACTAACCGACCATCAGGAGGAGGTAGGCACAGCTATCTGCAAGCTTGCCCGCAACTACGGAAAGGATGGACCTGGAAGAAAAACCCTGGAGAATCTCCAACATCGTTGGTCCAGTCTTAACGAGCTATGGGAAATATTCCATAGCACGGACGTCGAAATTAAGACCAAGTATCCTCTAGAAACCGATCATGAATATCATATAAAGGGATATTTCAAAGAGATCAAAGGGGTGTATGAAACAATGAAGGACGACATCGTGAAGCGTATTTTGGAAGTACAAAAATCTGATAATGCGGATAGAATTCAGGAAGAGAGGCCGAAAGAGACCACAGCAGTCAAGCCGCCATCAGAGCAGCCAAAGGAGCCTCTCGAAAAGCCCCCAGCAGGGCTCTTAATAATACCCGCACCAGATACTGCTGAAGATAAAACAAGTAAAAGATTCAGCATTGATACCTTTCCGGGAACCAGTAAATTGACAAGTGAAAGCAAGTTCCGTCTCCTTGGGAAAATTTTCCAAGGATCTCTTAACAACTGTCCGGTGAATTTACGGGAAGCTATACCTCAGCAATTCCAACAAAAAACAAATACACTCATGCGCAACTGGGAAGAATTAAGAACCGCATATGAACGACTTGGGGACGATGCAACTGTAGCCGACATAGAGCTGTATTTTAAGCTCCAAGAAGAATTAGACGAGAGAATTGCATGGCTACCAAACCGAGTGAAACCAAATCAATCAAGTCAAATGAATCAAATCGGAGCAACTACAATTAAGCTCCCAAAAATTGAGATACCAAAATTTGATGGAAGCTATCTTAATTGGCCTCAGTTCTTTGACCTGTATAAACAAATGGTACACAACCAACCAATTGCAGCAGCACAAAAATTATATTTCCTGAAAACCAATGTAACTGGCGATGCACATACTTTAATTCAACATTTTCATGCCACCGATAGCAATTATGAGCTGGCATGGAACACATTAGTGGACAGATTCAACAACAAGAGGCTGTTGTTAACGGCACAGTTGAATAGACTTTTTCAAAATTCCATCGTCGTTGACAATGCTAAAAGTCTCAAAAGACTTCATGACACAACAAAGGAAGTTATGCAAGCTATCCAGAACCTTGGCTACGATACCAGCGGATGGGATCCTGTTGTTGTGCATCTGTTGCTAGACAGAATGGATAAGGACACCCGAATGATGTTCGAAGAATCACTACAGTCACCAAGAAGCAGTCCAACTTTAGCGCAACTACTGGAATTCGTTGAAGCTAGATTCCAAGCCCTAGAAGCCGTTCATCGTGATGATAGGAAGAAAGTGGTAATAACCGCTTCCGAAAATTCAAGGGGAGTTTCTATTTGTAGTTTCTGTAAATCAAATAATCATAAGATTTTTAATTGCAAAAAATTTATTTATCTTTCAGTGGAAGAACGCAATCAGAAGGTGCGAAAGCTTCAACTATGCACCAACTGTTTGCAAGGAGGACATCATTTTTCATCGTGTCAGCAGCTCGGAAAATGTAAAACGTGCAACGGTAGGCATAATACTTTGCTGCACTATCCGTCTAAAAAGGATTCACACATAAAACAATCCGGTAAGTCGTGTGATAATAATATTGGTCGGGTGGGAGAGACTCAGTCAGGGTCATCAATTAGTAATTCATTAGGAGTTGTGTTCAAAGGTCGTGAGGTGTATCTTGCCACTGCAATAGTTAATATTTTATGTTCAAACGGTATGCGAATTCCTTGTCGAGCCATGTTAGATTCAGGGTCGCAATTGAATTTTATAACTTCCTCATTAGCTCAGCAACTGGGAACTAAAAAACAGAGAAGAGACATTCCCATCAGTGGAATTGGAGGAAAAGAAACCCAGTCAAGTTTTATTATTAATGTCTCCATAGAATCTAGAGCATCTGCTTATAAAACAACCTTCGAGGCCAGTATAATGCCAAAAATAAGTGATTATCTAGCAACTGCACCGGTGGACATGCAAACATGGAAATTGCCTTCCAACATTATTCTTGCTGATCCTTACTCAATTGATTCTCGCCGCATAGACTTATTAATCGGTGCAGAAATATTTTTCGAACTTTTCTTGCCAGGAGAGTTCAGAATTTCAGATAATCTTCCTTTATTACGAAATACTAAGTTAGGTTGGCTTTTAGCTGGTAGCGTTGTAGATCCTTCTTGCAGTTCATACTGTCATTCAGTCTCAAAACCTAGTCTGAGTTCTTTAGATAAACTAGTCCGATCCTTTTGGGAAAGTGAATCTTTTGAAGGTGAATCAAAAATTTATTCTGAAGAAGAATTCAAGTGTGAAGAATATTTTAACAAGCATGTAAAAACCACAAACCATGGTCAATATATAGTGCGTCTTCCTTTTAAACAGGAACCAAATAAAATGTTGGGTAATTCTATGGCAATTGCTAAAAGGCGTTTCTATTCATTAGAAAGAAAACTAGAAAATAATACGGAATTAAAAACAAGTTATGGTAACTTCATGGCTGAATACGAACGTCTTGGTCATATGACACCGATTGCTGAGGAAACAATACCAAAGCATCATTATGTCCTTCCACACCATTGTGTACTTAAGCCAGAGAGTTCATCAACAAAACTACGAGTTGTTTTCGATGCTTCGGCAAAAACATCGTCAGGTTTTTCTCTAAATGACACCCTCATGGTCGGTCCGACAGTCCAATCAGACTTATTCTCAATTATTGCTAATTTCAGGCTACACAAATATGTATTTACTGGTGATATAAGTAAAATGTATAGACAAATTCTAGTTCATCCAATAGATAGAGCATATCAGCTCATTTTGTGGAGGGCAGATACTATAAGCCCTTTAAAAACATATCAGTTGAATACAGTCACATATGGAATGGCTCCAGCTTCCTATTTATCCACAAGATGTCTAGTTAAATTAGCAAATGATTTTCAGCATATATATCCTAATGCATCTAAAATAATTACAAAAAATATATATGTGGACGACTGCCTCACTGGGGCAAACACTCTTAGAGAAGCCAAGCAGCTTCTCGATGAAACTATAACATTATTAAGACAAAGAAATTTCGAGTTAACTAAATTTTGTTCAAATGATCCACGTATTCTTGAAAATATTCCGTTCGAAAAGCGAGAAAAAATGTTGACTATATATCAATCCGAAGTAATAAAGACACTTGGTTTAGTTTGGGAGCCAACTCAAGACACCTTCAAATTTTGCTACGATTATAAAGCACCTTCTAATGTTCAAGTAACAAAACGAAGCGTTCTTGCTGATTTGGCTAAATTCTTTGATCCTTTGGGTCTTATTGGGCCAGTGATATTACTGGGAAAAATATTTCTTCAAGAACTTTGGAAAACCAAGATTTCTTGGGATGAAAAATTGCCTCTAGAGCAGGCATCTAAATGGCTAAACTATTTGTCAGAATTTTCCTCTTTACAGAAAATTAATATACCCCGCTTTGTTTTAATAGATTCAGCAGAAAAATTAGAGCTACATGCATTTTCTGATAGCAGTGAAAGTGCTTTTGGCGCATGCATTTATTTAAAATCTATTGACAATGAAGGGAAAGTTTTTGTTCAATTATTGTGCTCAAAATCGCGTGTAGTTCCCTTGAAAGCAACAAGCATAGCCCGATTAGAACTTCAGGCGGCAGTGTTATTGGTAGATTTGGTTCAAAAAATTCTCCCAATAGTTAGTAGGGCAATTTCATCTATTAATTATTACACTGATTCCACAACAGTCTTAACATGGATAAAAGCACCTTCTTATACCTGGGAGACATATATTGCAAATCGTGTAGGTAAAATTCAATCGAATTCAAACTTGAATCATTGGAACTATGTTAGAGGAGAGTTAAATCCTGCAGATCTCATATCGCGTGGATTAGGGATGCGCGATCTTATAAGATCAACTGTTTGGTTCGATGGTCCAGAGTTCTTAAGACAAAATTGTTTGTATAACATTAAAGTAGATTATTCAATACCAGAACAAATCCCTGGCCGTAGAAAGCTTAAAACGGTATTAAACATGGCCATCCAAGGTGATTTATTTACTTCGGCAAATCATAAAAATTCGTTTTATACGCTGCAAAAAATTTGTGCATATTGTTCTCGATTCTTAACGAGTTTTAAGTCCCGTTGTGAAGACAACAAAAGCATTGGTTCCTTAAATATGGAAGATATCCAAAAGGGCACAATACTGTTGTGGAGAAGCGTTCAAATAAGTGTTTTCCCTGAAGAGTATAAAGCACTTCAAGCAGGAAAACCTCTCCACAATAATTCCAAAATATTATCATTAAGTCCATATTTTGACAAAACAACAATGTTAATACATGTGGGAGGAAGACTTAAAAACGCTGAAATCCCTTCTCAAGCAAAACACCAAATATTACTTCCAAAAAATAATATAGTCACAACATTACTTTTAGATTATTTGCATAAAAAACATCTACACGCCTCCCATAGAACACTTGTATCTATCTCTAGGCAACAATTTTGGATTCTAAGCGTAGGAAGGGAAACACGCAAGGTGCTCTCTAAATGTATCCAATGTTTTCGTGCTAGACCCCGATCTATCGATCAATTAATGGGTAATCCACCCAAAGAAAGAATCATTCCTACTCGGCCATTCCATTTTTCTGGAGTGGATTTCTGTGGTCCAATACGGACACATTACAAAGTTCGAGGAAAAACACCAACAAAGTCTTATCTTGCAGTATTTGTATGCTTCTCCACAAAGGCTGTTCACTTTGAGGTAGTAAGCGACCTTACCACTGAATCGTTTATTAACTGCTTAAAACGATTTGTTGGAAGACGAGGTGTATGCCACACCATATTTTGTGACAATGCCACAAATTTTGTTGGTGCAAGAAATCAATTAAGAGAATTTCAAGATTTCCTTGACTCATCTGAAACGAAATCATCAATCAATTCGAATTGCTTAAAATTGGGAATCAACTGGAAACACATTCCACCTCGCTCTCCCCATTTCGGAGGCCTTTGGGAGGCCGCTGTTAAAGCTGCAAAAACCATGTTAATAAAATACTTAGGAGAAGCTTCTTTAACTTATGAAGAGCTTTCAACAGTCATTGTTCAAATCGAATCAATCTTAAATTAACGACCACTTACACCAATCTCCTCAGATCCTAATGACTTGCAGGCATTGACTCCAGGTCACTTTCTTATTGGGGCTCCATTAACTGCACTACCTGAACCTAACGTTACTGATCATAAAATCTCAAGATTAGACAAATTTCGTCAGATTCAGCACATTCAACAGCATTTTTGGCAAAGATGGTCAAATGAGTACCTCCACCTTCTTCAACAGAAGTTAAAGTGGAAGGTGCAATCCCAAAATCTAGAACCCGGAGCAATGGTTGTTTTAAAAGATGCACACCAACCTCCAATGAAATGGAAGCTTGGGCGTGTAGTCGAAGTTGTCAAGGGGTCTGATGGGTTAGTGCGAGTGGTACATGTAAGAACGGAAACAGGAACATATCAACGAGCAATTCAAAATCTATGCCCTTTACCACTTGATCATGAAGAAGAACGAGAACAAAGTCCAGAACCCCCAGTAAAAAATGAACCTTCAATGAAATTAAGAAGCGGAAGATTCTTTGGTAATTCTATGACATCGTTATTATGTTTAATGCTGCTATTGCTTCCTTTAGCAGCCTCTTTAGAAAGTGAACCAATAAGGATTACAAAATTTAACAATTCCACAGGCATTTATTTTGAGGATATAGGTAGTGCTAGCACTGTTAACAGTTTTTGGAACATTTATATCTTTTATAATTTGTCATCGTATTGGTTAGAGTTAGGAGAAGTGAAAACATACCTGAAGAGAATGGATACAATCTGTTTAGATGATTTGAAAACTAATCCGTTTTGTTTGCCTACACTCACCGCACTCAAACATAGAGTAAATGTTATCGATTCGAATAATGATCTCATTCATAACTATCATACATCTTATAGCAAACGGATAAGAATTGCTAGATCTCCTTTCGATTTTATCGGAAATGTAGCACATAGTTTATTTGGAGTATTGGATCAAGATGATGCTAAGGACATACATCATCAAATTTCATTGGTCAACCAAGATGAACAACACCTTGTACATCTCTTTAAAAAACAAAGCTCAATAGCAGACGCAACAGTAAATCTACTTAATCGAAGCAATCTCCAAATAAGTCAGCAATATCAAGGTTTAAAAACTATCTTCGAAAAATCATTAAACGTCATTGAAAAGCATCAAGAAATAATTGATGTTAATCAGCGGTTTTCTGCGTTAACATCGTATTTGATTCTATCAGTTACAAATCTGGAGATGGTGCAAGATACATTACTTGACATTCTCCTTAGCCTTAACAATGCCAAAATGAATCCTCATTTTATTTCGCCTTCCCAATTTACCCAACAACTCCAAATCATTAGGAACAATCTCCCGTCTCATCTTAACATTCCCACAGCATCTATATTAGATATTTTTAAGCTTTCATCTATCAAGGGACGAAGTCTTAATGACTCAATAATATTTGAAATGATGATTCCTTTGGTGGATAACCAAGAATTCCAGCTTTTCAATTTAGTTCCCTTTCCCATATTTCAAAATAATTCAAGTTTCATAATAGAACTATCATCCCAGTATCTGGCAGTCACTCCAACGAGAGAAAGGTATTTTGCATTAACAGAAAACCAATTATTATCTTGTCAGTTGCTTTCAACTAGACATTTTATTTGTAACCAACAATTGCCAACAATGATCCATCAAGGCAGTAATAATTGTGAAGTTTCATTACTGAATCACTTGGAGAATGCTCTAAGTTACTGCTCTCTAAAAAAATGTATTCTTCACGATCAATGGATCAGTCTTAGAGATGCAAATAGCTGGATATTTGCTCTTGAGGACACAGTAACTGGTTTACTAGTTTGTGAAAGAATAACGAAGAGCATAACCATCTTTGGCAGTGGTTTGTTGGAGTTTCTAAGACCATGCACATTAAAACTTCCACATCTAGTTATAAATGGGCGAGTTCTGAGCAATACCACCTTAAAAAATTCATTTATTCCCTTAGTTAAAATTTCAGAGGCAATCAAAACAAAACTATCAAATGAATTAGTCAGTCTCCCTACATCTTCCAGCAATGAGACGAATACAGAAATACAGAATATAAAGAACCAAATAAATGAATTAGCTAAGGATTTAGGCAAGGATATAGGGGTTAATGATATAAATATGCACGACTACCATCACTATGGATTCAGCTTCATCTTATTTATATCAATGATAGCATTCATCATATTTACCTTATTAAAAAAAAGAAGGCCCAAACCTCTTCCTAGGAGGAACGTTCTTCCTAGAGGAAACGCTCCTCGTTTTGAAATAGAAACGCAATTTTAGAATTTCGAGAGATAAGATCCCTCAAAGGGGGGGAGTATGTTAAAAATAGAATAAATTAAATGTAAGAAAAATTTAACCTGACCAATGTTTTGTCACACGGCTTTGAATTAAAAGCTGACGCGGTGGGAAATGATTTCCTATCACTTCCCACAAAGGCACCAAATATACTTTTATTATTTTTTGTCAATTTAATTACTCCAATTTCCATTTTCATACCTTTCCTACAATTCAATTTCCATCCAACTCCCTCAGCAGCGTGAGACCAGACGAAATATGATCTAAATATAACTAAAATTCAAGGTCTTGCCTCACGCGCTGAGAATTCATTACATTTAATACCGTTTTTTGGCTTTGCCTTAAGCAAACCTTTTGGCAGATTAATATCATAGTTTTTAGTTGCATTTTAGTCATCACACCTACCTGTTCATTGTGTTTTGCTTAACAAATAAAAATTTGAAAAAATTAAAAATTTATAGCTTAGTTTTATCTTTTATAATTTTTACTATTTGTGCGAACAAATTGAGTTGCATTTTAGTCATCACACCTACATGTTCATTGTGTTTTTGTTTCAACTTTTTTTGACTAACTAAAAAAAACTTTTTTCCTAAATTAATTTTTTATTTTTTTGGAACGGCGTGAGCAAAAAAGGGAGGCAAAATCCTTATAACCCGCGAAGCGTGCTAACCAAGTTACTGTTGCTTAAGAAAACACATATATTTTGTTCTTTGTTTTGAAAAAAACAGGCATATCAAACTTCTGAAAGAGTATCATTGGAAGTTTTATTAAGTGATTTTGAAAGCAATTCTTTAAAATTTGAATAAAACTCGTCATATTCATAATTTAGAAAGTGCCACCTTTCAATTGATGCATCGCACAATATGAAAACTAAACGTCCTGGAAGCATCAAAGTTGACACCTTTAAATATGATTTGCCGCTAAACTAATCGTCCTAGTGACTTATAAAATCCATATTCTTGATCTATGATGTACTAGTTCCAAAATATCAAAAAAAGTTTTTTTTTTTCGTCCAAATACCAAAAGCCCACGATAGGAATTTAATTAAAAAAAATAATGTTAAGTTGTTTTTTGCAATAAATTTTTCCAAAAAAAACTTCCTTTATCCTATTTCCAGACCTACCTCCAAAATTTTTGTCCCAGTCCCAGACCCACCTCCGCCAAACCCAATCCCGTCATACCTACCATCGACGTCATCGGAGGTGACATCGACGTGGGACTAAAAACTTGACAAAAAATTGCCATTTGTACCTATATAACCAAATTATAGTCCGATTCCGTGTACTAAGAATCCGGATATCCGTGTATTTAAAATCCGTGTATTCAGAATCCGTGTACTTAGAATCCGTGTATTAAGAATCCGTGTATCCGGATACACGGATTTTTATTTGCGAATAATAAAAACACGGAGTCCGTGTATCCGTGTTTCACAAATACACGTAGAAAATAGTGGGCTCTAATAGGTACCTATTGACCAAATAAATAAGATAAGCGAATATTTTCTTCACCCGCAAAGGCCAAAACATTTATCCAACAACCAACTTTTTTTTTATGTCTACCTACCTACTTTCATATATTTTTCTGTGACATAAAAAATCCTCAAAAGAAATTGGAATAAGAAAGTTCCTGCCAAGATCGTGCCCAACGAGAATATGTAGGTACCTATGTATGTACCTAACCTACCTGCAAGATTACAAACTAACGCATTCACAAAAAAAAAAAAAGAAAACAGAAAAAATTTAAAAAGAAAGAACAACAAGAACAATCATTTAGGTATAGCAAACAAAAATCTAAATTCTCCACCGTCTAAGGTGAACATAGAGAAATCCCCAAAGAAAACACAAGATTACAAGATTTACATGATTTTGTATTTAACGGTAAATATTTACAATTTGCTTAACGTTAGTTATCTTAAAGTATACATTGTTTATTAAATATAGGGGCCTTACTTTTAAATTGATAATTTTTTGCTAAATTTACATTTAATTGTCATTTCGTTTATATCTTATCTTAATCTAATGGCTGCTTCATTTCTCGGAGTGTTAAGGTCCGGTTGTTATTGATGTGGTTGGCTGGGGGGGGGGTGAGGCTTTCAGCCACGGTAGTGAGCTTTTGTTGTCGACCAGATGGAAAACCAGTAGGTGATGACGGGTCTGATGGGCAGCTTGTGTAGGAGAAGTTTCGTCTTTTGGCTTAGTCCGTACTGTTTTCGCATTAGCGGATAGATGCGATGGAAGGCGAAGCTAAAGAAAACACTTTTCCTGGACCTTCCTTTATATAAAAGACGAACGAAACAAATATAAGTACCTATCTGCAAGTGCACTTATAGAAGTTAACGACGACATGTTAACTTCAATGAACATTGTGCTTCCCACGAAAAATGCTGACATGGTGTCTGGGAGATGACACCAATGTTGCAGCTTGCAGCAAACAATTTCCAATTCGTGGAAATATGAAAGCAATGTGTTGGGAAATAAATAATAATACAGATATGCTACGTAATCATAAAATAGGTATTAAAGTTCTAGATTTTAGGTAATCATTATCATTATATTTTCGGAGGCAGAATCGCTGCCGGTTTACAAATTAAATTCTTAATAAAATAAAATAAAAAAAATATAAAAAAATAAATAAAATATAAAATATTTTTTAAACTAAAATTTAACGAAAAAACTTTAATTGGCACCCACCGTGGGGCCACTGCTGTCGCCAAGTGCGTAAAATAATATCCTAAATAATAATTCCCTCAAGAAGTGAAGAAAGAAAAATCGCGCATTTTTTTTTTAATTCAACCCCCTGAAGTAGTGCGGAAGTCCCCAAGCGGTACATCGGAAAAAAAATACGACACAGTGGCTACCCTTAAATTGAGACAGTAATAAGCAATTCAATAAGTCACTTAGTGGTACAAAAGTGAATTAAAACAATTAACACAATAGTCCCTAAGTGATGCAAAGGTGAATTAAAACAATTAAAATAAGTTCCAAAGTGGCACAAAAGTGTTGAAAAACAATTACATAAACTGTTAGAGAAATCTTAAAAGGACCCCCAGTAACCGAGTTTGAAAATGATGCAGTAGATCTGCCTGCCGCTCCACAGAAGTCATCATGATCTTCATCATTTTCGTATTGTAAGATTTATTTTAATTGTTTTAAGAATATAAATTTATATATACGATTTATCAATATATACCCTTAAATTGAGACACTAATAAGCAATTCAATAAGTCCCTAAGTGGTACAATAATGAATTAAAACAATTAATACAATAGTCGCTAAGTGGTACAAAAGTGAATTAAAACAATTAACACAATAGTTCCTAAGTGGTGCAAAGGTGAATTAAAACAATTAAAATAAGTTCCAAAGTGGCACAAAAGTGTTGAAAAACAATTACATAAACTGTTGGAGAAATTTAAAAGGACCCCCAGTAACCGAGCGTAAAAAGGATGCTGTAGATCTGCTTGCCGCTCCACAGAAGTCATCATGATCCTCATCATTTTCGTATTGTAAGACACTTTATTTTAATTATTTTAAGGATATAAATTTATATATGATTTATCAATATATTGAAAATTAATAATTTGACAATTATAATTTAAAACCAATTTACATTTTTATTTTAATTATTTTAAGAATACAAATTTATATATGATTTATTAATATTTTGAAAATTATAATTTAAAATCAACTAAGATACACTGAACAAAAAACACATAAATCGATATCTGATAAGAAATTATTTTAAGAATTTCATTTTTATTTATCCGTTACTTATCTGGTTATTTATCTGTTAAAAAAATGTCTAACCCAAATAATTTGGCTAGGCCTGCAATCAATCCAAATAATCCGGCTGCACATGCTACAGCCAACCAAAACAGTGCTAACTTCACTCGTCCGGAATTGCAAAACATGGTATTATCTATTGTGAACCATGTACTAAACACAGAGGGAAGAGATATCATTCAAGGCATCATAAATCCTAACTCCGATAGATTTCGAGGAATTGATCAGACAATCGATCCAGAGCAGAGAGCTAATCTGGCGGACCATGACAAGGTTCCGGACGTAGATAGGTGCTTGAGAGATTTTTCAGGACAACCTGGAGAATTCAGCTCTTGGAAAAAGAGCGTGGATCGAGTTATACGCCTTTATGAACCCGTTAAAGGTTCACCAAAGTACTTCGGCATTCTAAACGTCATACGAAATAAAATTGTAGGGAACGCAGACATTGCGTTAGAATCGTACAATACACCTCTCGATTGGGAATTTATTTCCCGATGCCTGGCCCTCCATTACGCTGACAAACGCGACTTGGGTACTTGTGCTTTTATCAAGCCGTCTATTCCCACCTTTCCCTTATTCTCAACAAAATTAGCTGCATTATCGCTACTTACGAAAACGTATAGAGACAAAGCTCTCGATACCCTCGTAAGAGGTCTAAAAGGACACTTACCTAGACTCCTCGGGATTCGTGAACCCGTAGACCTTCCACAGGCACTCTACCTGTCTCTCCATCAACAAACTCCCCCAAAACTCCCTCTAAGGAGACCAATCCAAAACACCCTAACTAATAATCAAAATTATTATTTTATCCCCAACTTACCTATTTTCCTCAACCAGCGATGAACTATAACCAACGCTCGTATCCATTTAACAGTAACAATATCCCTAGACAGCAGCCCTTCAATAATTATCGCAACCAATATCAACCTCCAAATCAAGTACCAGGAAATAACTTCAGACCACCTCCATGGCAACAACCAGGACCAAATCAAATGGAAACTTCCACTATTGGCACCGCAAGAGTAATTTATGTTAACAGGCCACAGCAACAGAGAAAATTGCCACCTGCACCAAAGAGACCTAATGATCTGCCACAACAACCTAATTATCGAAACAAATTACAGAGGAATTTCCATCTAAACACTTCACCCCAAGACAACACTTCGACCCAAGAATTAGAATTAGAACAATATTACGCTGCGTCATATTTAGACAGTCAGCAGTACGAACAAAGTTTCAATAACTACATAGAGCCTCTAACCCAAGAACAAATAGAAGACAATGTTACCGAAGTAATATCTGAACTTAGTGACATCCATTTTTTAGACTAGCCAGCTCTTCGTTGCCATATATCGAAGTTAAAACAGATGGCGGCAAAGTGTTAAAAATTTTAATTGATACAGGTTCTAATAAAAATTATATCCAGCGTTCCCTAGTAAAAAACACTATCCTTAATGACAAGAAATTCTATGCCAACTCTTTTGGAGGAAACATAGAAATAACTCACCATACTTTCGTAAACTTATTTGGTTTAAAAGATCTAAAAATTAAATTCTTCCTCATGCCACACTAAAAATCTTTTCAAGGCATTCTTGGAAATGATAGTTTGAAAGAACTATCAGCTTTAATTTTATTTAAATACTGTATCTTTACGAACAGAACACAAGACAACAGAACAAAAAGACATGATTAAGTCAATGGCTAGAAAATACTTCAAGTTATTTGATGACCCAGGCGAAAAACTAACTAACACAACCGTTGTCAAAGGTGAGATCCGAACTTCATCAGATTCTCCCGTTTACACCAGATGCTATCCATACCCAATGGCTCTCAAGGATGAAGTAGAGACTCAAATTCAAAAACTCATCAACGATGGTATAATAAGACCTTCGAGATCAGCGTACAATTCACCTGTGTGGATTGTCCCCAAAAAATCAGACGCTTCTGGCGAGTAAAAATATCGTTTGGTAATCGATTATCGCAAATTGAATGCCATCACTATTGCTTACCGGTATCCCATTCCGGCAATAAACGAAGTGCTCGCACAGTTAGGTCAAAATAAATTCTTCACAGTTATTGACCTTAAGAGTGGTTTCCACCAAATTCCACTTAAAGAAAGGGACATCGGAAAAACAGCTTTCTCGGTGAATAATGGTTCTCGGTGAATAATGGGAAATATGAATTCACCCGGCTGCCTTTTGGGTTGAAAAATGTCCTGTCCATTTTCCAAAGAGCGCTTGATGATATATTGAGAGAGCATATATAGGTAAAATATGCTTCGTTTATATCAACGATATAATCATATTCAGCAAAGATGAAAATACACACTTAAACAATATCGAAGTAGATTTCAAAACGTAAGAAGCTGCAAACATGAAAGTTTAGCTTGATAAATGTGAATTTTTTAAAGAAGAAGTTGAATTTCTTGGATTCATAATTTCTTCAGGTGGCATCAAAACTAACCCTGAAAATGTTAATGCTGGTCTTCAATTTCCAACCCCTAAGACGCTTAAAGACTAACGATCTTTCCTAGGTCTGTCAGGGCATGACCGCCGTTTCGTTAAGGACTATGCTAAATTAGCGAAACCCTTAACAGCCCTTTTAAGAGGGGAAGACGGACGATAGTCCAAAAACCTCTCTAGCAAAAAAATATTTCATTTAAATGAAGAAGCAATGAAATCCTTCAATAAATTAAAAAGTTCTTAAGCATCATGATACACTATACTTACCTACCCCGATTTCTGAAAAGAATTTAAACTTACCACCGACGCACAGTGTTTTGTCCCCTTATGAAAAATCAAAAAACAAAAATTTAGATATGCATAATTTTAGTATCGATTCATTATAATAAAGTGTCAACTCATGCTAAAACGGTTTTTTATAGAGATAACTTTCGATAATATACTTACAATTCGATCCCAAAGATGGGTATATGAGAGAATGAGAAAACTTTAACGGATTTATGTGAATTTTGAAAGAGTGATTATTTATGTATTGGTAAGGTTTTCAAAACTGTTAAAATTTTGTCTGGTGTAGTTTATTATTATTGTGTACATTTTCAGAAAAAATCTAAATTTATAAAAATATGGGTGAGTTATCAATGTTTCTATGGTTTGAAAAAAAAACTAAGTCAAATTTGAATTCAAATAAGATTAAAAAAAAAACATGTTAAAACTCGTTCATAATTTTTTTATATTTTGTCAAAATTTTTCTAAATTTGATGTTGGCAAAGTTTCATCTGCATTTGTTTGCCCCTTTCAACGACTCAAAAATAGTTCCATATTTGCAAAATGGCATAAAGCGGACAAGAACAACAAAAATATTTCTGTTTTCAATTACGTTTTAGACTTATACCAACTAGAAGATGCTACTGATGTAAGTAAATCCAGAAAAAGGAATCAGTCAATTGGTTTTTGTTAAATACAGTCGAATCCCTCTAACTCGAGTTTTTTCGCCATAATCAGCATGGCATTCCACTCAATTTTCTATACAAAAACTCCCATTAGTCGAAATTCTATTTAACTTGCTACATTTTTTGATCCTTGGCATGTTTCGAGTCGATTTTTTTTTTAATTTTTCTTTGTAAAAAAAAACAATCAACAAAAAATATCACCCTCTCGTAACTTGTATTCTGATATAAACATCAAGCATACATATAAGTATGTAGGTACACGTATGTACGCTCTCTTTTCAGTTTACAGTGTGAAAAGCAACTTTTGTTCATTTTAATTAAAATGGTTTGCTTTCAACTTTTATGTTAAGTGGGACAAAATTATAACACAAAATTCAACTCTTAAAAAACTTCATTGCTAGGTTAGTAGGTAGGTGATGCCTTCTACAAGAAGCAAGAATCTTCTTTTTACTTATTTGGTTTTTTCATTTATTCTTGTATCTTCTTTTAAATACTTTTTTTTTTAATTATTTCTCTCTGACTCAAATTTGTCTAAAACTTCCTCTAAATCGAACTAATTTTGATATCCCCTCAAAATTCCACTAAGGGGGAGTAAATATTGGAAGTTATGTAATAAGAATGAACTTAAAGTAAAAACTAAAATTCTGTGTATTTGACTACTATTTTTATGTTGATGTTTTAAACTTCTTAAACAAAAAGAATAATACGTAGTTCCAAGCGAGGAAGGCCATACAAACATTTTGAGATACTCAATGAAGCTTTAAAAAAGCGGAGGGTAGTGGATTTACTGTGAGATCCCAATGAAAATAATGTTTCTTCTGTATCAAGTGAAGGTTACCAAGATCACAAATATTATATTATAGTATATGTACCTATTTGAATTTCATTTTAATCATGTATTTTAAATTATCCGACTTCGATAAACACTTTTTACGTTTTATCAAAAATACAAGTGAATATTCTCATTTTATAGTATTAAAACCTCTTTTCTATGTTTACAAATCATTTTACCAAACAAAAAAATACAAAACTTAAAACATATTCAGCGGAAGTATTTTTGATAAACTATAATATGGGCTCGCAACACTGTGCGACGCTTTGAATTACGCCCTCGGAGCAGTACTATCTCAAGAAGACAAATCTATAATGTTTATATCCAGGACGTTAAGCAAGACCGAAAAAAACTATGTCGCAAACGAAAAGGAGACGCTGGCTATAATTTGAGCTCTTAACAGACAACTATCTATATGGTTCAGTAAAAGTCAAAATATTAACTGACCACCAACCCCTCACTTATGCCTTAAGTACCAAAAATAACAATTCGAGAATGAAACGTTGGAAAACAGCATTAGAAGAATATAACTACGAACTGAAATATAAGCCCGGTAAGGATCCATTACAGAATCCCAACCTCTTGACTCCCAAATCAATTCCCTTACAGCATCCCAACATAGTGACGAAAGTTCGTCCCATGGACTTATTCCAGCAGTGGAATTGCCAATCAATATTTTCTCATTCTGCTTATAGGCGAAGAAGACAATTTCCAACTTCAATTCCCCTTCCCAAACTTTTACACAACCTCGATACACTAAAGAAAATCTTATTTCAATATTTAAACGATACCTGATCCCTACCATAATAAATGGACTAATGACTAACAAAGAAACTATAGGAATTATCTAGAATTTATATCCACTTCATTTCAAAAATTACAGAATCCGCTACACACAAACAAAAGTTATTGATATAACTAATCAAACTGAACAGGAGGAACACATCCTAAAAATCCATAATAGAGCACATAGAAATGCACGCGAAAACAAAGCTCAACTTCTCCAAAATTACTATTTCCGTCCAATGAGCTCAAAAATTAATACAATAGTTAAACAATGCCATATATGTCGGGAACACAAATACGATAGACATCCACAAAAGCCCGAACTTAACCAACACCTATTCCCCAATACCCAGGCCATATTTTACATTAAGATATTTATGCAACTGAAGGACATCTTGTTCTCACTGCGCTAGATAAATTTTCCAAATACGATCAAGCAAAAATTCTAAAGTCCAGAGCTGTGCAAGATATAGTACAACCTTTAAGGCAAATTTTGTTCACTTTCGGCGTACCAAAAGTAGTTGTCTTTGACAATGAAAAATCCTTTAATGCAGCCTCTATCTGTTTCTTATTGCAAGATCAATTAGGAATAGAAATCTTTAAACTACTCCATATTCCAGTACAGTCAATGGCCAAGTGGAACGATTTCACTCCACGCTTTCAGAGATAATGCGTTGCCTTAAAACAGAAAAAAATCACAAATCTTTCCTAGAATTACTAGGCAGAGCAGTATACGAGTAGAACAATTCACTCAAAAATAGGAAAAAAAAAAAACACATAGAGGTATTTTTTGGAAGAAACGTTAGTACCGATCCGGAACAGTTCGAAAAAGCAAGAAAAGAAAACAATATTAAACTACAAGAAAAACAAAATATTGATTTGAAATATCACAACAAACAAAGACACACATTAAAAACTATACACCTGGTGACACTATTTACGTAAAAATAAATAAAAGATTAGGTTCAAAGCTATAAACACGCTTTAAACAAGAAATTGTAAAAGAAAACAAAACAAAAACTGTTATTACACAATCTGGAAAAGTAGTTCACAAAGCAAATATTAAAAGCTTCTTATCTCCACAGGTATCTTACTTCTCTTATTTATACCGACGTCAAAATACTCGATAATTCTAACTCAGAGATAATCGTGCTAAAAACAGGATCATATCATCGAAATACCCCCTTATGAAGAATTGATTTCAAAAACCAAACCCCTAATGAACCAGCACACTCCAAGGAGTAATCCGTTTTTCCCAATCTTAGATCACGAGCTCAAACAAACTACAAACCTTCTTAACAATATTAAAATCAATAGATCTAAAAGATCACTTCATTACATTGGCACAGCATGGAAATGTGTGGCAGAAAATCCCGACCATGACGATTATACGATAATGGTAGATAAAATTAACAATGAAAATAATAATAACCAAATTCTAATAAACAAAGCTTATATTGATAGGATAAATAAATTAACGAACGTAACTAATGAAATTCTTAATGTAATAAATAAAGATAAAACCTTTTAGTCTAAGAGCCGGTAGCAAATTTTGGGAGTGGAGGTATAACCAAAATTCAACAACGGAAATATTCTAAGCTCTAACATATTGTCAAAATCGGAGATCGATATAATTATGAATAATTTGAATAAAAACAAAGTGCCTGTACTATTCAAAAATATTGAACGGGCATTAGAATTTGCCGAAGTCAAAGTTACCATAAATGTATCAACTCTACTTTATATTATAAGTATCCCAAATAGGGAAGACATAATCTATGAAAAATTAGTTGTAAAACCATTAATAAAGAACAAAAAATACGTTAACAAAATCATGCAGGAAAATATTTTAAAAAGAAATAATATTATGTTTGGAATTAAAGATAAATGTAAGACAATAAATGATATATCATTATGTAAGCAATCAAATATCAGATTTAAGCAACGATAAATGTATATTTAATCTAATAGAAGGTCAAAACACAAAACACAAATTGAAGAGATAGCACCAGGAATAATCCTCTTAAATAATTTTGACGGTAACATAGATTTCAACAACAATAGCCAATCACTTAACGGAACATTTCTCATCAGATTCTCGAATGTCACTTTAAAGATAATGAATCAACAGTACGAGTATATTACAGAAGAAATATCCAGAATTCACGCATTACCTCCTTTGCTACATCCACTTTCAGATGATACAGAAATAGAAGAAATTCTATCACTCCAGCTCATGAAAGAACTTCACATGAACAATACAAAACACATCAAAAAGATTCAATCAGAAAAAGAAATCCTCCAATGGATCAACTATTGCATCTTTCTTTTAATATTCTTCACCAACAACACCAACAAAAGAGTCCTGAAACGCAAATAGCACCAATAATCATACCTTCAAAATTAGATCTAGCAAGTTTGACATATCCCAGAATCACGGAACACCCCAGCATCTATAATCATCCATACTTTTGAAAAAAACAAGGATGTCTTTATTTAATATAATAATAATACACATAATACGTAATCATAAAACAGGTATATAAGTTCTAGATTTTAGGTAATCATTATCATCATTTATTTCTAGTTGTCTGAATTTAATCAAATTCCACTAGATAATATTATAATTTACAGTGCATTTGCGCTGTTTATTTAATACGTGTCGGTAAACATCGGAGGCAGAATCGCTGCCGGTTTACAAATTAAATTCTTAATAAAATAAAATAGTAAAATAAAAAAAAAATTAATTATAAAATATTTTTTTTAACTAAAATTTATCAAAAGAACTTTAATTTGTACAAGCTAAACAAAAATAAGGACCAAAACTTATTACCATTGCCATTCATAAAAAAAGAAAGAATCCATACCCAAAAGCCAACAACAAAACCAGGTACCTTCACCAGAACACATATAGATATGTGTAAACCGTGCACCAGAAAATTATAATTTCTCATCAGTCTGTTTAGATTCTGTATAAAATTATATTTTTGACTCCCTCGAACCTTCAACAAAATATTTCAAAACACAAAAATGGCGGTATTCTGTTTTTTACTCGTAAATAAATGTATGCTTATTTTGTTGATGGCAAAATGTTGTACTTAAAAGGTTCAGGCGGCTTTTCCCATACGAGTAGTCAGTTACAAGATATTGCCATTTCAAAAGGGCCAAATGTCATAAACATCGACTTTCACCTACAACTCGCTTTGATGTTGTCGGAAAGTACTTTATGCAAAGTTTGTGGATTGTGTCAAACTCTAAAACATAAAATGTTTTGTTAAGTCTAAAGTTAACCACTGAAAAGATATACATATTTTAAGAGCTTGGTTTAAAGTCAAAAATAACGGTTTTTCGATTTTAACGAAGTTGTTTTAAAAAATTGATGCTTAGCTTGTAGAAGTTGAAATGTCCTCCCAAATACGTAGTCAAATTTTTGACCCATACGAGTAGTTTGTCAAAAGATATAGCAATTTTAAAAGGGCCACATACCAAGAATATTCGCGTTTAACTCTCAAACGGTGCATGTTATCAAAAAGGAATTTATGCAAAGTTTGTAGATTATGTCATACCATTGAATAAATACAAATAGTAGGTGACACCTGACAAAATGCCCGCATCACCCTCTGATGGATTTGCTTTCGCTCAATATAATACGATGAGGTGGGTGTATTGAATAAATTAAGTTTCGTAAATAATAAAAAGAAAGGGAACTTTTCAATAATTGTTTTAATTATTTTTGTTTACTCCATGAATTACATACTATGTAAACGATGCGTGTAGGGACGAGCGTTCTGTTTGTTTTGAATGTTTGTTGTGTACTATTTGAAATTAAGTATTTCTTTTAAATTTTGTAGAAACGAATGATTTTTGTTGCCGTTTTAATTTTAACAAAAATTAATATAAGAGCTAAGAACACACTTGCATTCTATTGATCTGATCTTTTAGATAAAATATTTAAATATGCATGAGATAATAAGCTTACATTATGGTATCATTTTTTGATATAAGATTAAGGGGGGAATATCGGTTGGTACACAGAACTTTCAAACACCAAAAACCACATTAATTTTTTTTAAAGGCTGTTAAGTTTATGAAAAGGTATAGATAGGTATTGAAAAATAGTTTTTACATTAAGAAAGATTTTTGTTCTATATTGATTCTTTAAATTATGTAGGTAAGTAAAAGAACTTTAAATAATTATACGTAAATTGTCGAGCGTATAACTGTACTTTGAGGTATGAATTAAATATTTGGCAATTTACAGGAAAGCTCTTATAGTCTTATAGTCTGACAGCATATTAAGGTATTGATTCAAAATATCTTTTTACGGCCTTTAGTCCTACAAATTAGCGTTTTGTCCGGCTTACTCACTTGGACTCATCAGTGACGTAGTGGGGGCCTTGTCATACGCAATTTGTATTAAGTTGAGTTCAACTTACATGAATTCTTTTACAAAAATCCGTTGTAAACTACATCCAACAAAATTAGAATTCCTAATCATTAAGGTGGAAAGTTTTTTGCCCGGGCCAGGCATAGTTTCTATAAGAAGTTTTTTTTTTTAACAAGTCCAATCCTTAATGCTAAGTCTTCTACTTGGCTGATTTATTTCAAGGTATTGATATAATTCTCACCTGTTCTGATATTCAGTCGAATATAATCCGTACGGATTAAAAACAGATAACGTTCTCAACTAGAAAACGTCAAAAATGTGGTGTATTGTGCATCCATTTATTTTACGAAACGTCTATCAACCATCGATGTTCGGCAAAATAAATGGACCTACAATCCACCAATTTTTGAAGTTTTCAAACCTTGTATCTTGTTGTTGTCTGTTTTCAATCCGTAAGAAATCAATTCGACCGAATATCGCAATAGCCACCATTATATCGAATTGAAAATCGAAAATTAAGTGTTTTCTTGTACTATACTAAAATTTTGTTTATGCGACAGTGACGGGAAAGGGGTTACTAACACAAAATCACCAAATTAGAACGGGAGGTTGAAGACGATAAAACTTTTGATAAATACTGCGTTTGAGACTGACATAATTAGTTCGATTAACTTAATAATTATGCTGCCTTTCTAGACATTGATGGAGCATTCAATAATGTGGAATATGAGGCAGTTAAGAAAACTGTTGTAGAGCTGAGTATTGAAAACTCAGTTATAAATTGGACATCTGTGAAGTAAGCAGGCCAACTTTCACCCACGCAAATGGGACCTTGACAGCAATTTGCAGTTTTTTTGCATTTCTATTCCTGATTTTGCAGTTCGCCAAATAAGGGTGTAATCGGGTAACTTCACAGTGAAGTTAGCGGGTAACGTAGTGTACATCGGGAACCAAGCATGCTAGAAACTTGTAATAAGGCATCAAATATGCCGTTTTTTTTCATTTTGACTATTGGCTAAACTCAATGTAAAGACCTTTTATTTGAATAAACTTTATACTGACCTGCTAACTTAGCTCCGAAGTTAGCAGGTCGGTTTCGATTCCCAGCCGCTGCCACCTAAAAAACCGAAATGTTTTCCCGAGTCATTGCCTCTTGCGAGGAACTGATAAATCCTCCAAGAGTATACTTTTCATGAATAAGCGCTTCTCATCTAGCCGTTCGGACTCGACAAAATAATGTAGGTCCCCTCCATTCCTGCCAACAACACGCACACATGAATGGTTGAGAGTTGTAAATCACTGGGCCCTGGTTCTCCATGAGCCGTTGCGCATCCAAATTTAAAACTTATTTGTATTTTTTGTTACCATGACTATGAGTATTTGAGGATAGTTTTGTTATTATTTGATATCTTTAGATACAAAAAAAGAATATTATGTTTGAAGTTTAGAGATTTAGAATAGTATGTTGGTTTGTTGGTAGGTATGTTTTTAATGTTTTGTCCAGGAGCTCTGCAATCCCGTCTTTGGTATCACTAGCTTTTTTTCTGTCGTGAGGCTCTCGCTCACATTATTAAATCTCAATACTTCTAAGTCTGTTTCCAAAAAAAAGGCGCTAGCTTCGATAAATGTAATAGTCGCTGTAGTTTGCATGTACAGTTAGGGTGGTCCTTAAATTGATTGGATAGCCCTCATTCGATTCAAAACATTGAAACAAAATTTCCCTTATTTTTTCAGATTTTTATTTCACCCCCCTAGTCTCCCCATTTTCACTTTAAGGTACTAATTATGGGTAAAGGGTTATTCTTATACAATGCGAAAATAAATCTTAATGTATAGATTAGACTCAGACGAGAAAAAAAATTGTATCGGAGGGGGGGTCTATTTCCCCTCGTTCAGACGGGGTGCTAATTTTCTAGAAATTTAGCCAAAAACTGAAAAAAAATATTTAAAAAAACGGGAACACTTACAATGCCACGCCTTAGCTTTTTTTTCGTTTTAAAAATTTTTTTTTTCTGTTTTGATCGAAATTTTGACAAAATTACCTCTCCTGCCTAAACGGGAAAAAATAGACCCCCCCTCCGATACTATTTTTGTCTCGTCTAAATCTAATCTATACCCTCAGATTGTTTTTTATTCGCGATTTATATGAATTTCCCTAACCCCATAGTTAGCACCTTTAAGTGAAAATAGGGAGACCAGGGGGATGAAATAAAAATCTGAAAAAATTAGGAAACATTTTTGTTTTCTATGTAGAACCATTTAGTGCCTATCCATCTCAGAATTTAAAAAAAAAATCATACAATAATTTTCTTTTACCCGATTCCCATTTGCACGTGGGTAAGAGAAGAAATGCCTTTTGGTGGGAACATGTCGTTCTTAAAAAGAAAACCGTCATAATTCAAAATTTGTTGTTTCTAGATATGTAAGCGATTGAAAATTTCGTTTTCGTGAAAAATATATAGAAAACTAATGTAATGCAGCAAATAAAACGCTCGTATGGGGAAATTTAATCGGTTAGGGTGGTAAATTCGTACGGATAAATCTTTGGTTTTTGGAAACAAACGCAATGTTTTTAATTAAACTAGTTGGAGCAAAATCAACTCTCAGTTACTCAGTAAAAATATACAAGTCTAAAAAAAACATATTTCTATTTAATTTAAATTTTAAACATCTCTTATAATCCACTACTGGGTCCAACGCACTTGACCTGTAGTAATAAAGCTAAGCCCGGTGTGTCAAAATCGAATATGAAATTCACTCTTTCACTAGCCCAGTCAACGAAGGAAAAATAAATGCAATAAATCATGCTCCCTGGGTTATTGTCTCATGTGGTAGGGGTGACCCCCATGTATAACATACTAAAAGTCCCCAGCCCAGGGCTGCGAGCTTTAGGCAGGAGGGGGGGGTAAATATCCCCTTTTGTAGTTTTTTCGTAAATATTTTGAAAACTAAGCATATAAGAGGAAAATTTTGCAAGACAAAATGAAAAATATTGTATTTTCTATAAAAAAAAATTATGTACATATTTTCGGTAGGATTAATATTAAGAACGATACGGGGAGTGAAACCCTCAAAAATTAAAAAAAAAAAACGGCATTATTGTCTTAACAATTTATGTTTTTTGATCAATGTACCTAGAAATAACGGAAAAAATAGTATATATTTATTTAATCGGCATGATAATTAGGGGTTTGAGGAAGACGCTTGGGTTTAAAATGTCCTTATTTAACTTATTAGATATAGTGTTAATTTTCAAATGAAAATCACTGGTCTTCAACGGTAACAAGTATACAGGGTATTTCCAAGATATTAGACAATATTTCATGAAATAATTTTAAGGCATGTTGTGAGAAAAAAAATGTATAAATTGGGGGTGTACCTTTCATGTGGGAGGGACAATTTTCATAGAGTCATAAAATTAAAATTGAAAAATAAATATTTAAAGAAAACGGAAATACCTAAAATTCTGTGCTTAAGCTTTATTAAAAGCCTAAAACCTATTCTTTTATATTATTGCTAAATCGAGCTAAAAGTTTTTTGAAAAACTCGTTAATATTCTCAAAATTAAAAAAAAAAATTCTAAAGTTAATTTTTTTCTTCAATTTTTTAGTTATAAAGTTCTAAATTTTTGGCTAGTATTTGATGTTGTAATTAATTTTTAGTCGAATGCTTAAAACCAGACACTTCTAGCATTTTTTAGTTTCTGAGGAAATTGAAATTTATGAAAACTACTTTTTTGTAAGAATTTGGTTAGAAATTATTTTTATTGGGTAACAAGTACCTGCATTCAATCTTAATTATTTACCTATTTTTTACGGAAAACTAAGCGAAGATTGATTCATGACATGCCGAAGATGCGATTGCAGAGAATGGTGGTAAAAAAGTGTGATAGAGGGTTAAAAATCCTTATTTTATTTCGTTTATACCGTTGGTATACCAGACGCCAAGTGAACTTAATCTTAATTACCTTCGACATGCAGCGTTCACCAAGCCTTCAACAAAGAAGAAGACTGATTTGGAAGCACTACCACCGACCAAAAGGGTTGCAGATGAACACTCGGTTAGAGTCTACCTACAGGTATACAACAACAATACGTTTATTTAAAATTTATACTGTTAAATATATACATACACATTTGCAATGTACATTTTCCGACAAACTACAGTTGTCTGTGCTTTATTTGCAGATTCAGCAATGGCTCCAACCTGAATTTGACACGAAAGAAAAGTTTTCACCCATTAAATGGGGATGGACTAGGAGCAGAGATGGCAACCTCATCCCAGTAACTACCAATGACCCTATAGCTCCGACCCTTTTTTGCGCCTGCACAACGGGATGTGGAGGCCACTGTGGTTGCAGAAAAGCAGGTATTCCCTGCTCCTTTGTTTGCGGCACATGCCATGGTGCTTGCACGAATGCTCCTTCTGTGCAAGACATTCAAGACGAAAAGGACCTTGAAAATGTTGATAATACGAATTTAAACTATTACAATGACGAAAGTGACTATGACAATGCGTTTTAAAATATAAAATATTCAATAGACTTCAGTAACACATTTTTGTTGAAAAAATTAATTTAATTTTGTTAACAATAACTTTCTGAAAAAAGGAGCTTTCACAAATTTCAATTTCCTCAGAAACTTAAAATGCTAGAAGTGCCTTGTTTTTAGCATTCGACTAAAAATTAATTACAACATCAAATACTAACCAAAATTTTATTACTTTAAAGCTTAAAAAAATGAAAAAGAAATAATTCTAGAATTTGTATTGTTTTTTTTTTTTTTAATTTGGAGATTATTAACGAGTTTTTCAAAAATTATTAGCTCGATTTAGCAATAATATAAAATAATAGGTTATAGGCTTTTAGAAAAGCTTAAGCACAGGATTTTAGGTATTTCCGTTTTCTTTAAATAGTTATTTTTCATTTCATGAAGTATTGTCCAATATCTTGGAAAAATCCTGAATACTTCTAACCGTTGAAGAAACAGTTATTTAAATTAACACTGTATCTAGTAAGTTAAATAAGGACATTTTAAACCCATGCGTCTTCCTTAAACCCCTTATTTCTTTCTCATCATGCCAATTAAATGACCATGAATAAAAATACACTATTTTTTCCGTTATTTCTGGGTAAAGTGATCAATAAACATTAATTGCTTAAGGCAAAAATACCGTTTTTTTAAATTTTTGACAGTTTCACTCCCGTATCTTACCGAAAATATGTATATAATTTTTTTTTATAGAAAATTCAATATTCTTTCATTTTGTCTTGCAAATTTTCCTTTAATATGCTTAGTTTTCAAAATATTTACGAAAAACTACAAAAGGGGACATTAACCCCCCCATCCTGCCTAAAGCTCACGGCCCTGGACTGGGGACTTTTAGTATGTTATACATGGGGGTCACCCCTACCACATAAGACAATAACCCAGAGAGCAAGATTTATTGCATTTATTTTATAATTTTGAGTCTTCGTTCACTGGACTATAACGAAAGTAATGTTTCTAATGCTTGAACAATGTGCATAATATTGCGTGTCAAGTCTTAAGATTATAGTTGTATCTATAAATCAAAAGACATTTTGAGGACAACAATCAAAAGTGACCCTTAATAAATTTTTGTTAGAGATTTACAGCCAAATTTATTAGATTTTCTTAAAATGCCTCTTTTAGGTTATTTAGTTAAGTTTGATTAAATATTTAAGTTGCTTTTAAATAACGTTACTTAAATTCTCATCTATAAACAATTTTCCATTGCTACTTAACTAAACGATTGAAATGTAACGTAACGTGAGAAAACTAGCTAATACATGTTCATTTAAGCTATTTTTTGGTAGCTTGCAAACAAATGCAAACAAAAGATGAGCACATGTATTTATAAAAGAGGAAGAGAAGCAACTGGAATACTAAGTGCAAACGAAATGAAACATGACTCCATTTTGGTTTTTGATGCTTTGATGTTTGTATTCAGAAACTCTATTATTCAATTTTTTTATTCATACCTTGGCCTTTTGATAGAAAAATAAGTTAATAAATCGAAAAAAATTATTTTCAATTCATTTTATTAACCACAAATCTTAAAACTTATATTAGGTACCCACAACAAACATATGAAAACTCTACCCACATACATATGTACATTAGCGGTGTCGGAATTTTTTTTATTTTTTAAATTCAAAATGGGTATCGTGGATCTTGTTAAGGATTTAGAAAGAAGTAATTTTTGTTCTGGGACATTTTTCAATATTGAATTTTGAGACTAATGAGACTTGCACCTAATGTACATAGGTATACCTATATTTCTGAAATAAAAACAAAAAACAATTATTCTTGGAAAATATAAATATAAAATATATATTCAAAATATGTTTAAAATGGCTTTAAGTAACCTTCAAACGCGGTGAATGACGTTTGAGCTAAGTTGCTTTTAAGAAACGTGCTTAAAAGTGAAAATTGATTATAGATACCGATTTCGCACTTAAGAGCAACTTATTAGATGCATTTTAAAGTTACGAAGCCTTTAAATTTTCTTAAAAAAATATGGCTGTTAATATTGAAACTGTTTTTAAACACTTAATTTGTGTTTTCCCAAAAAGAATGCCTATATTAATTCATTTCATTTCAAATTTACATATTACTTACTTATTAAAAAAAAAATGATTTCGTTTGAAAAAGTTTGCTTTTGTGGTCAGGTAATACATTATTTAAAAGGTCGTAAGAATAACACCCAGTAGATCAGCATATAATGCACCAGTGTGGGTCGTAGATAAGAAAGGTCTTAATGAAGATGGATCCAAAAGACATAGATTAGTCATAGACTAACGCTTTTACGAAAACATAAGTATCCAATGGCTGATACTTCTGTTATTTTATTCATCTTAAGAAAATCTAATTTCTTTACGACATAAGATTTACAAAGTGGTTTGCATCAAATAGAGATAAAAGAAAAAGATACGGATACATTCCCAGAACGTACATAGGGAAGTTCTGTCACGTATATATTGATGATGTCATTATATTCTCTGAATCAGAGAAAAAACACTTAAAACATATTGAGATCATAATAAAAGCACTAAGTCGGGCCAACATGAAAATTAGCAGTGAAAGAAGCTAATATTTAATAGAAAAGGTTGAACTTTTAGGATACGTTATATCTTACAATAATATCAAAACAGATCCAAGATAGGTAAAACAATTAAAAAATATCCAGAGTCAAAAACATTGAGACAGCTACGATAATTTTTAGTACTAAGCGGTTATTATGGTAAATTCATAAGAAATTACGCTATGATCAGCAAATTCTTAACTAAATATTTAAGGGACCAGGATAATAATGCAAAGAGCAAATTAGTAGCGATAGAGTTAGACAAAAAGGGAAAGAAAGCGTTCCAGATATTAAAAGATTTAATAGAATCATTTACCCAAGATATTTCAAGATATTAGACTAAGATACTCCAAAACGCTAGGGCGTGAATGCTGGTTTGAAAAAATAAAACAAACTGGGGGGTGTTCCTCTGTTTAAACAGGAGGGATACATTTCTTTCAAAAAATACTTAAATAAGAAAAAAAATATTTAAAAACAACAGCAACACCGAAAAGATGACGGTAACAAATTTTAAAGCTAGGACCCCATTCTTTAATTTACTTTTTAAATTAGGTAATTTCCATGAATATTTTTTTTTATTTATTAATCTTCAAACAGAATTATTTTGAGAAAAAATCTGTTTTTATAAAAAAAAATTTAAATTTACGTAAGTAAGTTAAATTTTCGTTCTTAATTTACAATGCTTTTACAAATTTAAAGTCAAATTTTCGAAACCAGATGGCTGTATAGTTTTTAATCTTTGAAAAATTGAAAAGTAAAAAAACTCCAGTTTTCTTAATTTTTTTTTCAAATATTTGGTATGCTGTCCATAATCTCGTAAGGACCCTTTCTACAAAATTTCCGATTTTGAGTTTTTTGCAAATTTATAGCTAAGGAATTGTCTCTGATTCATTCGTATATATTTCTTGACACTAGATCTTCAAATAAGACAGACAATGGCAATTTCTAAAAGCCCTAACTACAATTCATATGCACTGAAATTCTAAAAAGCCCTTACTAACCACATAGGGTCTTTTATAAACTGCTGCATACTGAAAACAGACCCATTATATTGTTTTAAAAAGCCCTGTGTGGCAGTTAGGGTTTTTGTTACAAATTTTCTAGTCATTTCTGTTTTATAAAAAACAATAAAGATTTTTACAGAAATTAGTATTTCTTTTCTTTTAATATGTTTATGTTTGTTTTTCATTTTAAAATTTTTTAAAATAAGGAATTTTTATACAAAAAGTTTGCAAATTGGTGAACATAGGGCCTTTTCATATATATTTTATAAATTCTCTTAAATTTTTAATATTAGGTAATTATGAAATTAAAGCACACATTAATAAAACACGCTTTAAACAAATATTTTTTTGAATTTTTAAGTTTTATATAGGTTGTGGTTAGCCATTTAGTGTTTTCCTTTAAAACTCAGAAACATGAAAACTGTAGTTAGGGCAGTAGACTATGGGCAGTATGTACCTTCGTACATTAGACTGTAATTTTTATTAACAAACAGATTTTATAGCTTGCTATTCTAAACTTAAACTTCAAGGGAGATTATACTCCCATCATTGTTTTAATATATTAACATTCATTACGAAGTCCATAATGTCCCATAATTGAAAGGTTTTCCTTTTAATGAACGTGGAGCATATTCAATTTTCGAGACATCATGGATGTCTATCTGTTTTTTAGCATACATATTTTAAAAAATGATAGAAAAGTGAATTTTGATGAAATAACATAACATCATATATAGCAAAATGCATTAGCATCACTTTAACACATTCTTAATAACATTCCAAGTAAATTAGAAAAAAAAAATGTGTGTAGTTTGTGACACAAGTGTAGTATGGAGATATTGAATTTGGTTAATTTCTTATTATTTAGTGTTGTGTAAATACCACCTACTGACAATTTTTGTTGGCCAGAGTATACAGTAATGTATATACTCGTAGTACATTTTATTGTAATTAATTTACTTAATGTATAGTTCGAAATGATTATTTCGAAATGATTATTTATCTTTCATTATTTTATTATTTAGTTAATCAAACTTATAATGTCAGTCTCAAACACAGATATAAGAAGTTTTCAAAAAATGTATAATATGTTTTCAATGTCGTCTTCAACCTTCGGTTCTTCTTTGGTTATATTGTGTAAGTAACCCTCTTCCCGGTAACTGTCATAAACAAAATTTTTAGTTTAGTAGAGGAATGTACTTAAATTTCGATTTGATATATAATGGTGGCTGTTGTGATAATCGGTCGAATTGATTACGTCGGATTGAAAACAGGCAACGAAAAGATACCAGAACTTCATAAAATGGCGGATTGTAGATCCATTCATTTTACAGAACATCTATGTTTCATAGACGTTCCGTAAAAAGAATAGATGCACATTCCCCCACATTTTTTGACGTTTTCTTATTGAAAACGTTTTCCGTTTTCAATCCGTGCTGATTCAATTTGACCGAATATGAAAACAACTCTGTCAGACTATAAGACTATAAGAGCTTTCCTGTAAATTGCCAAATATTAAATTCATTCCTCAATGTAAAGTTATAAGGAATTGTATGAGCTGGACAATTCACATACTTATTTAAAGTCCTTTATACGAGTACTTACCTACAAAATTTAAAGAATCAAAAAAGAACAAAATCTTTCTTTTTCTTTTTCAATATCTATACCTAATTATTAACTTAAAAATGTTTAAAGTGGTTTTTAATGTATGAAAGTTTTTAGCGCCAACCGATATCCCCCCACCAACTTATCCTTATATCAAAAAATGGAACCATAATATAACGGGTGATTTTTTAAGAGGTTTAGAAATTAAAAAAAAAAAAACACAAAAATTCGAAACAATTAATGAAATATTTATTTGAATCGATAGTTTGAACCTTGCAATTTAATGTTTAAAGATAATTTCATGCAAATGTTGACCGCGGCTGCGTCTCAGGTAGCCCATCCGCTGAGTCCAATTTTGGCATACTCTTTCACACATATCGGCCGGTATCTCACGAATGAATGCATGGATGTTGGCTTCCAGTGCGTCAATCGAAGCGGGCTTGTCCCTATAGACATTAGCCTTGACATACCCCCACAAAAAATAATCTAATGGTGTCAAATCGCACGATCTAGGCGGCCAATTGACCGGCCCGAAACGTGAAATTAACTGTTCACCAAACTCGCCTCGCAATTGCGCCATTGTTTCGCGTGCTGTGTGGCATGTGGCACCGTCTTGTTGAAACCACATATCATGCAAGTCAAGAACTTCCATTTCGGGCAAAAAAAAGTTTGTTATCATCGCTCGGTAGCGTTCACCATTGACAGTAACGCTGCGATTCGCATCATCTTTGAAGAAATATGGCCCAATAATGCCGCCGGCCCATAAACCGCACCAAACAGTGGCTTTTTCGGGATGCATTGGTAGCTGTTGCAATGCTTCTGGCTGATCTTCACTCCAAATGCGGCAATTATGCTTATTTACGTACCCATTCAACCAAAAATAAGCCTCATCGCTGAACACAATTTTTCGATAAAAAAGCGGATCCTCGGCCAGCTTTCCAAGAGCCCATTCACCAAAAATTCGGCGTTGTGGTAGGTCGGCTGGCTTTAGTTCTTGCACCAGCTGTATCTTAAAAGGCTTTACGCCCAAATCCTTCCGCAAAATTTTCCACGTAGTGCTGTAACAAAGGCCTAACTGCTGGGAACGGCGCCGAATCGACATTTCGCGGTCTTCTGTCACACTAGCTGATACGGCCGCAATATTTTCTTCACTACGCACAGTACGTAAACGTGTTGGTGGTTTAATGTCCAACAAAGTAAATTTGGTGCGAAATTTGGTTACAATCTTCCGAATAGACTGCTCAGAAGGTCGAGAATGCCGACCATAAAATGGAAGCAGCGCGCGATGAACATTTCGAACCGAGCACGAATTTTGATAGTAAAATTCAATAATTTGCAAGCGTTGTTCAATTGTAAGACGATCCATGGTTAAATTGCAAACCAAACTGAAGCTGTTTGACGGTGACACAAGGTACTAAACACACATCAGCTAAAAAATCACCCGTTATATAGCTTATTATCTCCTGCATTTAAAGACTTTTATCTTAAAGTACACATCAGTTCAATAGAACTCAAGTTGTATACCTAAGTAATTTTTTTTTTGTTCAAATCATTTATTTCTACATGATTCAAAAGAAATTATAAATTTCACATAATATATAACTAGCATTCAAAACAAACACAACACTCGTCCCTACACTCATCGTTTCCATTGTAGTTTATGAAATAAACTAAAATAATTAAAACAATTATTGAGAAGTTCCTTTTCAAATACACAAACTTTTTATAATTTAGGAAATTTAATTTATGAAATACACCCATCTCATCATATTATTTTAAGCGAAAGCAGAGCCCACAAGATGATGCGGGCATTTTGTCGGGTGTCACCTTCTATTTGTATTTATTTAATGGTGTCACTTCTATAGATTGTGATTGGTATAATAGACCAGTGCCAATAATTTTTGAAAAAAAAAAAAAAAATTATTAACAGAAAATGAGCGATAAGGAAAATACGCATTAATAGTACATAAAAAGGGAAAAATAAATGGCCCCGCAGCAGATGACCGGAAGTGGGGTGGGTGGGCAAAAATGTGGGGAGGGGGTGTAAAAACGAAGTTTTTTACGATTTTTGGCAAAAGTTGATCTCCTATCGAAAAAAGTTATATGGGAAAGTTGTAGATATTTGAGAGACCTACAACTTTTACATGAATCATTTTTTCACATAACCTCAAAAGTATTGAGAAAAATCCCATAAACCAACTTTTTGGTTTTTTAATTTTATCTTCGACAAAAATAATTCAATTTTGATGAAACTTGGTGAAAACTTAGGTTAGGTTAGGTTAGAAGGGGTGATGATACGGCGAGCCGCATCATCTCACTCGAATCTCAGTGGATCCATTGCGCTCCCCAGAGGAAAGAGGGATAGGGAGGGGTTTGAGGAGAAGTATTAGTTGTAGGGGGCCTCCCTGAACCCTGGTGAAAACTTACTTTATTGTATTTCAAGTAAGCTGTAATTTTTTTTGAGGCAAAATGTATATATTTTTTTTTTTTGTGAATTTAATTTGAAAAAATAGACTAATTTTCAATCAAAAAATTTCACAAAAATTTTCGATATTTGAAAAATTAAGGACAGCGTTCTTTTTGTTAAAACTCGAGAAACTGCCGTGAGACCGGTATCAATCTTCGCAATCCAAACAGCGTTTATAGTTGATAAATATGTAAGTAAATAAATAAAAAAGATGTTTTTCTTGCCCAAAATTCTCATTTTAAGCGACTTCTTAGGTAAAATTGTTGTTTAAACGCTTGGGATTTCAGTAAATAGAACTTTAAATGGTTAACTAAGGTTTCTTTTATTATTATAATTACATTTAAAGTACCGTTTTGCATCACTTCCAACACTCCATTTAAATGAACAATGAACAATTGCTGGCATTTACGAAAAAATCGAACTTGAAAAAAGTTTTTTGGTTTTTACCATTTTTGACTATGTTTTTTTCACAATAATGGTATGTTCTCTTTACACCGTCTTACAGTAGAGGTTTTAACAAAAAGAACGCTGTCCTTAATTTTTCAAAAATCCAAAAAATTTTCGTCAACTTTTTTGATTGAAAATTAGTCCATTTTTTCAAATTAAAGTCACAAAAAAACTAAATATATATATTTTGCCTCAAAAAAAATTACAGCTTACTTGAAATACAATAAGGTAAGTTTTCACCAAGTTTCATCAAAATCGAAAAAAATTATTATTATAAAAAAGAAATGAAAAGTACTTTTCCAAGGAAAACACTTTCTTTGGTTCTCCCAAGTTTGATCTGCTCAGGTTAATTATTAAATAAGCGGATTGCCCCTTTTTATTTTTTATTGCATACCATCTCGTTTTGAGCAAATAATAAAAAAATAAACTGGATTAATTAGATTTCACCTTTTTTATTGAGGCATGTGTTCAATTTAACAAAATTGACCTGCATGTCTACCTGTTACCCAAATAAAAAGAATTACCTATGCCAAATAAAAACAAATATGTTTTACCTTACCACAAATAAATATGGAAGGACATTCTATTTGAAACTTATTTCTAAATTGCATATCAAATCGTTAATACAAAACGATGGCAAGTTACTCTCGGGAAAAATTGACAGATATGCACTATTGCTATGGTTTAGCGGTTCCCCAATAGGAGATGTCCCCACTATTCACTTTTTACAAGACCTCACAACTGTCTTCGGGAACATGGAGTGCTAGAGACTCGAAGGAGAGAAAGGTCATCTGGTGTATCCACAGACATAGAGCAACTATGCTTGGATTGCGCCAAAGCAGGGTTTGGGCAGTGATTCATACCGATACCAATTTCCACAACTTGCATAACAGGAGTCACATCAATCCACATGTTAAAAAACGAAATAAATCGCAGCACCGCTTCAGCTGCAATGTGTGGCTAGGCATTGTGGGACGAACGGTAATTGGACCACGTTTTTTGAATACGGTTTTAAGTGGAGAATCCTATCTGCAATTCCTAAGAACCCTTTTGCCAGATTTACTTGAAGATGTCCCTTTGGCTATCATAGACAATTCAATATACCAACAGGATGAAGCTTCAGCACACTTTAGCTTGGCTGTGAGAAACTGGCTGATTAACCATTCAGCGACCGATGGATAGGAAGGGGAGGTCCCGTTGAATGGCCACCAAGATCACCAGATTTAACTCCTTTGGATTTTTACGCTTGGGGATTCATGAAGAACAATGTATATGAAGTTGAATTTTCTCCTTTGGAGTAACTTAAACAACGCATTGAAGTTGCCTTAGTCAAGTTGCAGGAGAATTGGGCGGACTTAAATTTATCTGCAGCCATAAGAAGAAGATACAACCTTTGCCTTCTAAATAGTGGGGATCGTATCAAAATTTTTTTATAAAATCATTTATTATAATTAGAATAGGCTAAAATGTAACAGATATTAAAAATATTACTAGTTAATAAAGTTATTTTTTGTATTACTTGCTAATAGAACTAATGGTATTTGTGCAAAGATAGAACAAAAAAAGTGTTTTTCTTGAAAAAAAGTACTTTTCAATTCTTTTTTATTTCTCAAAAACTAAGATGCATTTTAACATCCGGTTTTCTGTTTTTTATTGAAAATTAATAAGAGCATTGAATTTTGAAAAAAAAGTTATAATTCATTACATAAAATTAAAAAAAAAATTAATTTAAAAGTTTTTTTTTATTTTTTTTTTTTTTTTCAAAATTTCGAGTTTGAAAATTAGTTTTTAAAGAACTTCTTTATTTAAAATGAAAATCAAAGAAGAGATTTCAGGCTTTCCAAAAAAGTATATCATAGTATTGTAAATTGTACCGTTGTTTTAAATATTTTTTTTTCAGTTTCAAGTCAATTTTTTTGAAAATCTCCTGTCTAAACGGAGGGAAGTAGACCGTAAACTTTTCACTATTCCTCTTCGTTACTTTGAAAGGGCCAATATCAAAAAGGTTTTCTTAAAGAAATGAATAAATAATAAAAAAAGAGGCTGGGTGCGACCCACACTGGTAATTTCGCATTTGGTGCCGTCGGAAGCTAGAGGCCCGATATTATTTTATTTTAAAAAAATCGCCTATTGAAGACCTTCGAAAAAGTTTTAAGTTATTCAAAATGCAATCAAGTGAAGATTAGTGAGAAGAATAAAACTAACCTGAGGCCAATATCATTTCTTGTGCTCAATATATTTGAAAAGAAAAACTTTGTTTAATAATTTTTGGTAGTTTCTTGTATTTTTTTTTTCACTTTAAAAAAACAATGAGTTATTTTACAAAACCACAAACAAAATACAATTTTACATTTCATTGATTATAGTTTACATCTTGAATAGATACAGACATGGCAGATCATGTCGTCAGCCTGAGTGGCTTCAATACAATTATTTACTTCTTTGACTTAAAAAAAAAAAAAAAACAATAAATTTACTAGAAGGAACAATTATTTGAAAAAAGTAAGTATTCGTGTTGTTCAAATATGTACTTGAATTGTCTAGATTTTAAGGGCACATACCAGGAAAATGACCAATGTCTTCCCTTACACGAAGATTACATAGGCTGCAAATATTAACCAAATAGTTTCTATGTGGCCTAAGGTTTAGCTCTAGCATTTCTTCGACGTTAAATGTTAAACCACAGTCCGCCGCCAATCTTGACCAATCATCATAACAGATTTTCTTGTACTGAGTTGCATAGAGCCAGATCTGCTTTGCAATCCTTGAATCATGCATTTCTGTTATTTTAACTACATAATCCGCATTTAGTTTCAAAGTTGAGACGAAGACGAAGAGTTGGATGCCCTGTTTCTAGGTAGTACATGTAGAAATTTGGAGGTTTTACTCGGCAGATAAAATATTTTCTTTAAGAGGAAACACAGCAAATTATCTAAGACCCCAGGCCTGTGCTCCATAAAACAGAATTGATCTTGCAGAAGCATTAAAAACTTTATACTTTGTTTCTATTGAGATACGTTTTTTATAAAATATTTTCTTCATATTGGAGCAAATGGCAGACCTAGCATTGTTTGCTTTAAGTTTGAGGTGCTTTTCTAAACTCAAATTATATGTGAATACTATTCCCAAATATGCGTATTCCTCGACTATCTCAGGAGACTCAAATAAAATCACGATGAGGGCTCATCGGCATACATTATGACTTTTATTATATTGTTTCCAATCCTTACGCCACAAGGCAAAAACTTGGCGAGATCATGAAACAAAGCGAAAAGCAGAGGGCTTAGGTTACATCCCTGCCTTACTCCTCTGTTAATATCAAACTTAAGAGAAGCTCCTTGACTGTTTACAACCTGAGCACTCGTTTCTTGATATGGTTTTTCTAAAGTTGAAACGAACTTAGATGACCCTTAACACTTCCAAGTTATGCAGTTTTTAATGCGTTGCTATTGATCGTATCAAAAGCTGCTTTGAAATCAACAAAAAAGGCATATAACTTTTTGTTGTTACTCAGCTTGATTCGTGTTATACTTGATAAAATGAAGATATTATCCACCGTCGAATATTTCTTGCACAAACCTGACTGGAACTCACTTAGCTTATTATTTCCTTCAAACCACAGAGTAAACCTATTGCAAAGAATTGCAATGTACATTTTACAAGCCGAATTCAGGAAAGAAATTCCTCTGTAATTTTGCACATCTGTAGAATCTCCTTTCTTTAAAATTGGTCGTATGAGAGCTTAATATAAATGCTGTGAAGGGAACCAATCTCAAAAATAATGTTTAAAGTATCTTTTAATTTCCTTCTGAATTATATTTGAAAAATTCGTATGGTATTCCATTTGATCCAGCTGCTTTTCCGTCTTTAAGGAAGTGCAAGACTATATCTAACTCATTTTGACTTACATACTTGCATCCAAAACCTGACTTTGTTGATATGGTCTAACTTAACGAAAATAAAATTGGTCATTATGGTCACTTAAGACACTAGCAAAGTGCCCAGGGGCAACATTTAAGTCTAGATCCACCCAACGGCGTATACAAGGGGGGGGTCACGGGGTCATGACCCCCCCCCCCGAGAACTCAAAAGATATACGCAAAAAATAATAAGAAAAGCAAAAAATATTTGCCATCTTAAAATATAATTTCAAAAAAATTATTTGTTTATAGCTCTGGAATAGACAACCTACTCATTATTGGTAAAGATTATTTACCTTCTCCTATCAACATTTATAAGCCATTGCCTGAATAAGACTATTGGGGTCTTATTGTCGAAATTAATAAATTTTGTTTGGTTAAGATTTATCAAATAGACGATTTTGACCACTTTTGCATTCAGAACATTTCAGCATTGATTATTTTTTTTTTATTATTCAAAATTAATTTGGTAGATCTACGTTTTTGGCAGATATATCCTCTTTAATGCTCAAAGTATTTTTAATATTGTGTTTGATCGGTTTAACTTACTTATTTTGTGAGAATTTTGTTCAAAATATCAAGGAAATCATCTTCTATAAAAAAAATAAATGAATGAATGCATAAAAAAATAACAGACGATATTATACGAATATTACAATGAAAAACAAAAATTTTACTTTAAACCGTTTTCCATACACCAGGGCCGTTCCGACTCAAACCTAGTACCAACTTGTTTCAGTATAGGTTACGTACGAATTACCAGGAAAAAAAAACGATTTAACTAGTTGAATTGTCGGTTAATATCGGCTTTTTTGCATGTAAGAATACCTATTTTGGTTACTTGTTCATAAAATTTTTAGCTTCGAACTTAGACAAAAAGTCAGCAGCCTAAAAAGAAAGTCGAGAAAAGGATCGACTTTGAGCGAATTTTCGATATTTCTTCACAATATTTAGTACAAGAAAAAAAGTTGATATAAATTGATTTTTTAACCTGTCGACATTTTTATTTTTAGTTCGATATTTTTTCTATCGTTAATTTCATTCCAACGCAACGTAACTTAAAATACATCGCTCTGCTTGGAATGTTTGAATGAAATCAACAAAAACTCTAATCATACATTCTAGTCTGGCTTTTAAACACGAATTTAACAGTTACTATTAATTTTGGATTATGTTTAAAATACATTTTCTTTTTTTGTATTTGCATTTTGCGTATTTTGTATGTTTCAATTATCATGAGAAAACCCATTGAGAAGGTAATTTTAAATTTACACTTATTTTAAACATTTTTGAAAGTTCGAAGACCATTTTGCGTCTGCATTCAATTTTTTGATCTACTGCCAATACCTCAAATGTTCATTTTCAGGCATAAATAAAAACAAATTGTGAAAGCTAAGAATTTTTGTCTTCAATAAAAGAGTGGTTCTAACTACCACAATTTTTGATTGATAAATGAGAAAATTATCCCCTCATTATTATCCCCTTATCCAACAAGATCCACTTGGGAGGATAATGAATTCTTGAGAGATGAAGAATTCACTTCTACACGGATGGCTCAAAAACCGAAGAGGGGGTAGGTGGTGGCGTGTACTCAGAACGACTAAACATTAGTCTCTCCTTCCTTCTCCCTGATCATTGTAGCGTGTTCCAAGCGGAAATCCTGGCGATAAAAGAAGTTTTATCTTGGCTCAAAGAAAACGTAATATCTACTTTGAATATCCGTATCTTCTCAGATAGCCAAGCTGCCCTTAAATCATTAGGATCTGTTTCTACGAACTCCGTAACTGCCCGAAACTGTCGATCGTCTCTAATGGAGATGGCAGAACAGTTCAACATTCACCTTTTCTGGGTGCCGGGACACAGAGGTATTCTAGGAAACTGTAAAGCCGATGAACTCGCCAGGATAGGAACTAGTACACCAATATCACCTTGCAAGATGAATATTGGAATACCGATCGCTACATGTAAACTTATGCTTAAGCAAGATTCTATGATGATGACAAACAGCAGATGGACAGGTATCACTACTTGTCTGGCGACAAAACAGATCTGGCCAACACTGGATCCGAAGCAATCGAAATGTTTGTTATCTCTGAGTAGATTGCATATTAGCTCCACAATTGGTGTCATTACTGGACACTGCCTCATAGGTAAACACGCCAATAGACTCGGTGTCTTTTCAAATGATTTCTGCAGAAGCTGCATGGACGAGGAGGAGGAAGAAACTATCCCACACCTTCTTTGCTCATGTCCTGCTCTTTCTCAAAGACGCAAAACACACTTAGGAAATTTTTTTTCAATGATCCCAGTGACTTAAATAAAATCGACATTCACAGTCTCCATCGCTTTATTAAAAGCTCCAACTGGTTTAATTAACGAGGACTACCTCGCATTCTTTATGTGGTATCACAATGGGCCTATTTTGGCCTAAGTGTGTCAGCAGTTTTCCTGACAGCCACCTTAACCTAACCTAACCTATCCCCTTATTAGATAAGAACAAAAATTAATGCAAACTGTCCCTAAAAACTGTCTTCAAACGTAAGATATTAAGAAAAATATTAAAAAATATTAATATTAAGTAAAATATTAAGGCTAACATCTCCAAAACCTTCTTTTTTTTTTAGCGTGCCCAAAAAATCCATAAGAAATATTTTTGGTACACAACCTCAAGATCATATTAAAATTTGGGAGTGGATCAAAATTTTGTTTCCAAAACTCAGGTCTACAAAATTTGTGTTTTACACAGAAAATAATAAGGTTATTCATGCAACGTCGTAAGTTTACAAATTGTGTTAAAAGTTTTCATGAATGACCTTTGTTATACATTTGATTAAATGCTAGGTAATTCAATCAGAGATAGAGTCACAATGACGTTTAACCAGTTCGGTTTATTTTACGCAACAAAATCACTTGATAACCTTAACAAAATTGTGTAAATCATTTCCCATACAAAATTTGACAGTTCATTAACTAAAAGATAAATTTAACAAATTTGTAAACTTATCTACGGTTTTACGAAGTTCGCATGAATACCCTTAATATAAAACTATTTGCTGACAAAGTTTAAAAATAAAAATTTTAAAACTTTGTCAGCAAATAATAATACAGTAGACGCTCGATTTAGTAAATCTAAAAAATTAACTATAGTGAACACACAAAATTATTTATAAAAACATATTTTTTTTACAAAAATGTCCCGAAAGAATTTAACATTACTTAAGGACACTGAACAAGTGTTTCTTTTTTTTAAACCTCATTGAAAGCTTTGTTTACAGCTTCAACTCCTGCGAAAAAGTAAACAATCTCGAAAGAGTGAACAGGCTGGTTTTATAACTTCACTATATCGAGCGTCTACTGTATTTTATTTTAAGATGATTAGAAAGGTAATTGAAAAAAGAAGAAAAAATTACGCCCTTTTTACATTTTCCAAACTTCTCTTTACTTTGTCAAAATTATGTAAACGGAATTTGGAGAATATTGAGAAACAAAATTTCGAAAGAAAGGTTTTGCAAAACGAATTTTGACCTTGCTTAAATTTCGACCCCAACTCTTTATAATTAAAAAAAAAGTAACATTTGTGGGACCAGCAGAAATTAGTGCCAAAAAAAGTACAAAAAGCGAACAAAATTGAAACCGTGTGGATCAGTCTTTTAACTAATAAATTTATAAGAACTGAATTGGGTATTTGTTTTGGTATGATTCCCCCCCAAGAAATGGAGCTGTATACGCCGCTGGATCCACCCTTTGACATCTTATTTCATTCCCACTTAATTTCCTTGTCAACGTCGAGAACTCCTTTGAATCTCTACTTTGGCTTAAGGAGATCGCTAAACTCTTCGTATTTTATTTAATTTTCCTTGCAGCTGATCTTAAGCTTTGTATGTTCTGATTTCTCAGCGATTTCAATTTTGCTAAAGGCCACTTTACACCATTATAGAAGTCATTTGATTTCTCAAATGAGCTGCCAAACAAATCAAACCAAACCGTCTGAACACACTCATAGATCTTATATGACTTCTCAAAAGCAAAAAGCATATGACTTTTTTGACATTAGAACTGCAGGTAATTCCATTTGAGAAGTCAAACAGGAATTGTTGTTTTCATGGAAAATAGTGAATCCAGAGTATTGAAAATAAAAATATTTCTACAAAAAAAATTGAATTTTGAATGAAAACAACAATGGATAGTTCCAAGAAAGTAGTTTTGCTTTTCTTTTATTTTGGCTTTGACAGATAACCATAGAGAAAATCGAAGTAAAGACGTGTAAACATAAAAAAATTAAAACCGTATGACTTGACTTGAAATGACAGCTCATATGAGAAATCATACAGAAAAAATAATCGACAGGTCATATGACTTCTATTGTCGTGTCAAGTACACTCAAAGCTTTCTTCCTCAATTTTGCACATACCATTAATTTTTTTTATTTAGAGAAACCGGTTTCTTTATCCATTTCACAGCATTGAGTATAATCACTTCGAGGTCACACAGGGGAAAGAATTGAGCAAATGAAAGTGACTCTTTTACCAGTATAAAAGAATTTATTCTTGATTGAAACTCGCTTTTATACTAGTTTTTCCATTTTAATATTTTTTGGTTTGAGCTCCTCTCTACTGATTGACTTTGTGCATTCTGACTTCCAATTTTAACTGAAATTGGGAGATGATCTGAGTGTATGATAGTTCCAACCTGCAAACATTTAATGAAAAATTGTAAATCTCCTCCAACAAAGCAATAGTCAATTGTTGAACTACCTTGTTTCCCAATAAAAGTCAGCTCACCGTCTAGATCACCTGTAACCGAGCCATTTAATTCCAAGTCCGAAATCATTGCACATATCTAAGAGTTTGTTTCCTTCCGAGTTTATTTTACCACCTCGAAGTCAGCCGGCGCACTTTCGATTTTCGCGAAAAAAAAATCTTAGGCGATGTATTCCCAATTGCACATTTCAAAAATCAAAAAAAATTTAATTGCAAACCTCCTGTTTTTTTTTTTAATATAAACAAATTGCACTTTGATGGAAATTTCAAATGCTCATATCTTTGTAACCAAGTCGAATATGGAGCTTAAATAATTGCTCATTTTGAAATTTTATTTGCACACCAAAATTTTTTTTGTTACATGCTCCCTCACTTAATAAATCAATAATTAAAATTTCAACCAAATTTATTGTTTAATAATCCGAGTAGATCTTATGAGAAACCAATAGCGCAATGGAAGGTTATCCGGCCGGCAGCCGATTGTCATGGGTTCGAGTCCTGTGTGAGGCATACACTTTTTTTTTTTTTGCATCTACTCATTGTTATGTTGCATTTTTTAATTAAGAAGCAAATAAATGATTATTAATTACATTATAGACTAAAGCAAATGTGAAATTTTTTTATATGTACTTAACTCCGTTCAAGGTACTGTGATGGAACTATCCTACAAGCTATAGGTCCTAAATGTTTGCTAGATAAAGCGCAGCTCGCTGTATAATTTGGCTAATGAGCCGCAATTAAAAATAAAATAAATTTTGATAGTTTTTAGAACTGTCTTTATTATACCATATTTCACCGCTATTTATACTACTTAAAAATCATTGGGTTATCCCCACTTATGCTTAAGAACTATATTACAAATACTTTTGTGCTGCATCAGCATTCTATTTTTCAATATATTTACTATATGTTGGGGCAGTCTAATTATGACTCAATGAAATTATGAATTTGGAACATAGTGTAACAAAATACTTCTACGACACTTCATATGCATAGTCACCCAAGTGGTGGCAATGCCCTGAGCACAACACTCAGTTTCGTTTGACAAAAACAAACAAATAAATGAATTTGATTTTAAACTTTATAGTTTCGAATATCAATGAAATTACTATTTCAATGATGTCGATCGAATACTACATGTGGCTTTGTTTACGTTTGAGAAATGAGAAATGATTTTACGTTAATGAAATGAAAGAATGCTTTTATTACACTACATCCTTCCCCTTTAAAAAAATGATATTTGTTTACATTTCTAAAATTTAAATAAATATAATTTGCCCTTTTTTTTTTAGTTTTTAGTGTTATTATGATTTTGAGTATATGTACAGTATGTTATTTATTGTAAGTTTGTGTTTCTAGCTTTAATTAAATTATTATTATGTATTTCATATTTCTTATTATCTAATAAAATAGTACTATTTACACTGTTTTGAGATATAATTTTATATGGTCCTCTAAAAGGTTTATCGAATTTTCTTGTGTTTTGATTTTTTAAAAATACATAATCTCCTACGGTAAAGTTTGATTTGTTTACATTTTTCTGAGAATTTTGTCTTTTATATTTGTCTTCAATTAAGTGATTTTTTGCTTGTTCATGAGCATGTCTTAATTTGCATTTCAATTCATTCAAGTAATTGTCAATGTTATAAATTGTATCTTTATTTTCTATTACTTCACATGGAAGTGTACATAATTTTCCAAATACAAGTTCAAATGGTGAATATAATGTTGAGCTGTGTGGTGTGGAATTATAGCAATATGTGTAGAATGGTAACCATTCTTCCCAACTATCCCTATTTCCTATGCTCATAATGTATTCATTAAATACTCTATGATTTCGCTCTATTGATCCCATTGTTTCATGGTGAAAAGGTGTAGAAACTATTTTATCTATTTTCAAGAGTGTACAAATATTTTTTAGCAATTCATTCGTGAATTCTGTTCCCTTATCAGTTTTTAGTTTCTTAAAACATCCGTATTTAAGAATAAATTTTTCAACTATTGTCTTCGCTACAGTATACGCTTCTTTGTTTTCTATTGGAAATGCTTCTACAAATTTCGTTAAATCACATTGTACCGTTAGTATATATCTATAACCATTTGATATGGTCTTAATGGTCCTACAGTATCAATTGTTATTGTTTCAAATGACGTGGAGGGTGTGTCTGTAATTACAATATTTTCTTTTGTGTATCTAGTTATCTTTGTTTCATTGCATGTTTTGCAGTTGTTAACGAATTTCTTAACCATTTTATTCATGTTTTTCCAAACATATCTTTGTTTTAACTTATTGACGCATCTTCTGATACCACAGTGTCCTCCTAGTTTTGAATTATGATATTCTTCTATTAATTTGTGCATTTCATTCTTATCTGTTATCTGTTTTGGAGGTTCATATAATATTATGTCTAGACATTTATCCTCATTTATATTTTCTTGCAGCTTATTAAATATTTCTTTAAATTCTTGTATGCATACTTCATTAAATATTAGACTATTTCTTGCTAGCGCTAGTCTTTTAACACCTGCATTGTTCATTTTGAATATTAGCTTCCTCAGAATCAATTTTATCTCTGATAAAGATTTATCGCTATATTCTACAACTACAGTGTTTGCTGCTATTATTATTTCATTTCTTTCTTTCTTTGTAACGTTACTTTCTTTAAATTCTAACTTCTTTATTCGCCTTATGTCCGATATTGATGTACAGTCCCAAATATGAAGGTAGCTAGTCTCCACAATTGAGTCCAAGGCTATTGCACAATTTTCTTTTTCAATTGGTATCTTCTCTTTATTTTTCTTCATAGCTCTAGTTAAAACGTCTATGTTGTATTTGGGTATCATTTCTTTCAAGTCGTCAGATTCAATTTTTATTCTTGATAAAGCATCTGCATTGGTATTCATCTTGCCCTTTTTAAAAATTATTTCAAAATTATAATCCATCAAGTCAACTCGTATTCTAGTTAATTTAGATGATGGGTTTTTGTGAGTGAATAAACTGACTAATGGTCTATGGTCTGTGTAAACTATAAATTTTCTGCCGAAAAGATATGGTCTAAAATAATTTATTCCCCAATGTATTGCTAACAATTCCTTCTCTATAATGGGTTTATTTAATTCGTGTTTATTAAGGGATCTACTAGCATATGCTATAGGTTTATCAGTTCCAATTTCTCCCTGTGACAAAACTGCTCCTAAAGCAAAATTGGAAGCATCTGTAGTTAGAATTAAAGGTTTTTTGAAATCAGGATAGCTAAGTATGGGAGGAGTTATTAAATTTTGCTTTAGTATGTTAAAAGATTTTTCACAGTCTTCTGTCCAAGAGAATATTTGTATTAATTTTATAATATTTTATTTTTGTATTACAAAGAAACTTAAATTAACAAAATATGGTTTAATTTCAATGAAGAAAATATTGTTTTCAAATTTAGGAACTTTTAAAATTTGACTTTCACACAATTCGAATTCTGCCTATAATAACTTATGTGATGCAATGAAGAATCTAATCTACATTTACAAAATCTGTGTTTTGACAAATCAGAAGGGGAAAAAAATCAATTTTTGTTACCAAAAGAAAACCCCAGAAGTGACTTCGATTGCAATTGAGAATTACATAGCATTGCATTGTGCACACAAAATGTGTACTTCTAGATATTTATTAACAATTTCTGTATATATTATAAAGTAAATATATTATAAAGTAAATCGTTGTTTAACATAACACACCCTATTTTGAGTACAAACATAACTTAAATTGAAAATGTTTTAAATGATTATTTAAATAAAACATAATTAATAAATGTTAATAGGTAACTAGAAATATTAGTTTCAACTTAATAAATTGAATATATTTTGCCTAGGCAAGAATGGCATTTTCGGTTACAGTTTTGGGAATATCCATTTTAATAGTCAAGCTGACAAGTCTGACCCAGGTTTAATTGAGTTTTCTATATATAGCCCCAGAAATAAATTTACTTTATGACATCATGTATAAATGTAGATATTCAATTCAATATAAAGATATTCAATCATATATAAAGCAGCATAAAAAAATAAAATATAAGCATTATTTCAATTACGTATTTATGTAAGTAAAGTGAATTTATTGTTTAACTCTGTTTGACAATAATTGCTGTTGTGTGGTTAACATTTTAAAACACCTTTCATTCGTTTTACCATCCAAAGTAAGATTTTGTATAATATTTTCAATAAGCTGCTTAACAAACCAAATTTCTTTACCACTTTTACCACATTTTCGCATTTGATTTGCTAAATATTCGCCATAAATAGTGTATCTATCTTGCATTGCTTTTAAATCTAACTGTTTTCATGCAACTGAAAGCATCTTCCACAATGCTGCATTTATTTGAATTAAGTATAATTGAGACATTTTCTACAGAATTTTATTTTTGTTCAGACACTAAGCTTGATTTCGGACATTCCAAAAACGACTCTGATTCATCGTGTTGAGAATCTTGATTTTTTTTGGAAATTGTTTTCGGTCCAGTTTCCTGAAGAACTCTGATTGCGGTTTTAGTACTAGACCTGTTTAGGGATTGTTGTTGGGATGAATCCAGCTTGGTTTGTGTTTCCAGTGGAGATACAATGATACAAATAGCATCACTGTCTTTACACTTGTTCAATGTTGACATTGCCATATGTTTCTGCTCCATGACTTGTTTCAATTCGGTATCTTTCTTTAACTGAACTTCATTTTGGGGCCTTATCTGATTTTCCGGTGGAGAAACAATCATAGAAGCCGCATCAATATCGTTACATTGTTTCGATGTCGACATTTCTACTTGTTTTTGGTCCACTACTGTTGGTAAAAGAAAATTTTTTTTTATACCTAACAGTTTGGCAAGATCGCCATGTGATGGAACTATCCTACAAGCTATAGGTCCTAAATGTTTGCTAGATAAAGCGCAGCTCGCTGTATAATTTGGCTAATGAGCCGCAATTAAAAATAAAATAAATTTTGATAGTTTTTAGAACTGTCTTTATTATACCATATTTCACCGCTATTTATACTACTTAAAAATCATTGGGTTATCCCCACTTATGCTTAAGAACTATATTACAAATACTTTTGTGCTGCATCAGCATTCTATTTTTCAATATATTTACTATATGTTGGGGCAGTCTAATTATGACTCAATGAAATTATGAATTTGGAACATAGTGTAACAAAATACTTCTACGACACTTCATATGCATAGTCACCCAAGTGGTGGCAATGCCCTGAGCACAACACTCAGTTTCGTTTGACAAAAACAAACAAATAAATGAATTTGATTTTAAACTTTATAGTTTCGAATATCAATGAAATTACTATTTCAATGATGTCGATCGAATACTACATGTGGCTTTGTTTACGTTTGAGAAATGAGAAATGATTTTACGTTAATGAAATGAAAGAATGCTTTTATTACACTACAGTACAATACATACATAGTATGGAATATATGTGATTGTAATAGGTAAATTAAATGAAATATCGAAAAATTGTCCATTTATGAATTCAATATGCACCCAATGATAATTTGCATATTAAAATTTCCCTACCCGCCACTTTTTTGAACTACTCGTATATATTAAAATCATAAAAAAAAAAACTACCAAAAAGACATTTTCGTGTCTGACTAAAATTGAAATATCTCGATGGAAAAAGATAATTTTGGAATTTTAGTATTTTTTTTTATTATTAACGTCAAGGTCGAAGTTGCACACCAAAAGTTCCCCCCCCCCATTTTCCCTAAAATTGATATTGAAAAACATGAACAAAAATATACCCAAATGAAATTTACATGTCTCACTAAAACTGTTATTTCTCAGTGGAAAAAAAATGATTATGAACTTTTAGTAACTATTTTCAATTAACAACGTCAAGGTCGAATTTGCACACCAAAAGTTTTTTTCCCACCCTTCCTTTTCCTTAAAATTGATATTGAAAAACAATGAAAAATATATACCCAAGTCAAGTTTACATGTCTCACTAAAACTGTTATTTCTCAGTGGAAAAAAATGATTTTGAACTTTTAGTAACTATTTTCAATTAAAAACGTCAAGGTCGAATTTGCACACCAAACATTTTTTTTCCCACCCCCCTTTTCTTGAAAATTGATATTGAAAAACAATGAAAAATATATACCCAAATGAAATTTACATGTCTCACTAAAACTGTTATTTCTCAGTGGAAAAAATGATTTTGAACTTTTAGTAACTATTTTCAATTAACAACGTCAAGGTCGAATTTGCTCACCAATAGTTTTTTTCCCTCTCCCCCTTTTCCCTAAAATTGATATTCGAAAACATGAAAAAAAATATAGTACGGGCGTTAGTACACGATATGAGGGCATACCTTTCATTTTGACCTGACGAGGTGAGTTTTGGTATAATAGGAGTTCATGTCCTAGCTTTACTTTTAAGAAGTTTTGCTATCAATTGTTGTCAACACTGTCAGAAGAACGAGAAAAGGGTTGCCACTTGTTTCATATATTGGCCTCTAAATCGAGAACCAGAGGTTGGACGATAACCAGAGAACTCTAGTTGGATTCAGCACCCTTGTAACTATGGGACCACATTCCAACGAGTAATAACAGTTTTAGTGAGACAAGTAAAATTCATTTGGGTATATTTTTTTCATTGTTTTTAAATATCAATTTTAGGGCAAAGGGGGAGTGGGAAAAAAACTTTTGGTGAGCAAATTCGACCTTGACGTTGTTAATTGAAAATAGTTACTTAATGGTCAAAATTATTTTTTTCCAACGAGTAATAACAGTTTTAGTGAGACATGTAAATTTCATTTGGGTATATTTTTTTCACTATTTTTCAATATCAATTTTAAGGAAAAGGGGGGGTGGGAAAAAAAAACTTTTGGTGTGCAAAATCGAACTTGACGTTGTTAATTGAAAATAGTTACTAAAAGTTCAAAATCATTTTTTTCCACTGAGAAATAACAGTTTTAGTGAGACATGTAAATTTGATTTGGGTATATATTTTTCATTGTTTTTCAATATAATTTTAAAGAAAAGGAAGGGTGGGAAAAAAAATTTTTGGTGTGCAAATTCGACTTTGACGTTGTTAATTGAAAAAAGTTACTTAAAGTTCAAAATAATTTTTTCCACTGAGAAATAACAGTTCTAGGGAGACATGTATATTTCATTTGGGTATATTTTTGTTCATGTTTTTCAATATCAATTTTAGGGAAAACGGGGGGTGGGAAAAAAACTTTTGGTGTGCAAATTCGACCTTGACGTTAATAATAAAAAAAAATACTAAAATTCCAACATTATCTTTTTCCATCGAGATATTTCAATTTTAGTCAGACACGAAAATGTATTTTTGGTAGTTTTTTTATGATTTTAATAATTAGTTCAAGAAAGTGGCGTTTAGGGAAATTTAAAATTTTAATATGCAAATTATCATTGGGTGCATATTGAATTCATAAATGGACAATTTTTCAAAATTTAATTTAATTTACCTATTACAATCACATATATTACATACTATGTATGTATTGTACCTTCAACGGAGTTAAGTACATATATGTGCAATAATTCAAATTTCACATTTACTTTAGTCTATAATGTAATTAATAATCATTTATTTGCTTTTTAATTAAAAAATGCAACACAACAATGAGTAGATGCAAAAAAAGTGTATGCACCACACAGGACTCGAACACGGCTGCCGGCCGGATACTCTTTAATTTTTTTTTTTTTTTTAATTATTTTTTTTTTCAATTTTCTTAAAACTATCTTAAAGCTAGACAAAAATTCATAAAAACTTGCAAGTTAAACTATAATAACTTAATGCTAATGCCTTTCGGGCTAAGAACTATCTTAATACTAAATCCAGATCGGTTTTATATTTTTACCGAGCAGAATTTACAAAAAACTCGGTATCATTGTCTTTATTTTTTTTTTGGTTTTATATAAAACTTACAAACTACATAAAACTAAATTAAAGCTAATTAAAACTAATTAAAACAACTTAAAGCTACTTAAAACTATTTACAACTAATTATAAACTACAACCTACTTATGAGCTACTTACAAACTAGAACAGCCACAGCAATCGTTTTCCGGTTTTATAATTTTTTTTGTATTTTTGTGGATTTTATAACTTTATAATTTTTTTTTTTTTTTTGTACTTAACCTATGCAAGTCGGGCATACAAAAGAAAATAGCAAGGTCAACTATTAAATGTCTGAAGGAACTTCATCTTCGTTTTTCAACCACCAGAACTGGTTCTCCTGCTTTACCCTATCTCTTCGGTCCCGTTCGGACACAGTCCTACTGAACCAAAGGTGCTCAGCTCCGTCTTGTGCGAGGACGTCTCGACTGTAAAGGAGCCGCCGATCTACAGTTCTACGGCCGACGTGGTAGATTAGCGGAACCGCCGCTCTATCCTGGATCAGCCCTCGACTGTCTAGGTGGAGGAATGCATCGGGCGGAATAAAGCCGCTTAGACGCACACTCTCGTAGTATTCGTTGTTGGGGTAATAAGCCCCGAAAATAAAGCTGTTAGACGAGGACATCGCTCTTGCAATGTGACCTCGAATAAGCTTCAGCAAGAAATTATCTATCCTGTTTATGTTGGCACCGTTGTATAGAACCAGGTTGGAATAGTAATGTTTGTACTCCGACTCTGGTGTTCTGTGCAATCCAAGGCAGCGTCGAAGACACTGCCTCTCAAACACCCGAATCTTTTCCATTTGAGATGGGGCAACGTTGAACCAAACCGGGCATCCATAGGCAATCATCGGCTGGATAAGGGCCATGTAGCAAATCACCTTCACCTTTCGTCAGGGCAAAGGCTTCTCTAGCCCCGGCCAGAGCAGCATTTATATGTCTGTCGAAATACAAATACTGATACATCCAGATGCCAAGGTACTTTACTACACTTTTACTCGCCAGTGGATGTCCATTTGGCCCTACGATCACCAGCTTGCGCCAGTTCTTTATCATATCCCTTGTGGCTCTAAGCAAAGGAGTCCTAAACAAGATAGTTTCTGATTTCTGAAAGTTGATTTTCAACTTTCAGTCATCGCAATATCGCTGAATCTTCTCGAAGTCACGCTGCAAGAGAATCCTGATGACCTCGACTTTTGGATCTGTTCTGTAAGCAATTAGATCGTCGGCATACGCAATTACCTGAGTTAGACTACTTATCAGATCGCTGGTGTAAATGCTGAATAGAATCGGCGAGTTGACCGCTCCCTGCAGAAGACCATTTTTAATATTAAAGGTTGTGGCAGAAGTTACATTGCCACTCTTGGCAACAAATTTTCTGCCATTGAGCCTATAATAAAGCATATATAATAGTGGTTTACTAATGCCAAGCCTGGTCAGCTTTAGATAAAGACCCTCTAACCATACGGTGTCGAAGGACTTCTCCAAATCAACCAGACAGGCACCCGTACACTGCTTCTTAGATTTGTTCCATTGGACATCAGAAACAAGTTTCGACGCGGCATGAATAGTGTCATGTCCCGCCTTAAAACCGAACTGATTGTCCGGTATGATATTATTGTCCTCTGCCCACTTGGACAGAGCTCTATTGATATCTTTTTCGAATACCTTGCTGATACTCGGAAGAAGACTTATCGACCGGAGATTCGCCGGATTGGAGTTGTCCCTTCCCTTTTTCGGGAGAGGATGCATCACAGCTGTCTTCCACCGCACTGGATAATATGCATTATTCAGAGCGTTGTTAAACAGAGTTGTATAAATGTCTACTGCTTCTTGAGGTAAATGTCGAAGTACAACGTTGGATATGCCATCGACTCCTGCTGACTTCTTCTTCTTTAATGAATCGAAGATGAGCTGGAGCTCCACCTTCGTAATTAACAGGGAACTGGGCCCATTTTGCTCGGCGATTATGGCGTTTGCCAAATGATCTTCATTGAACCCGGTGAAACCAAGGTTCTCTGATCGCCATGGCGTGATGTCATTCCGAAGGTAGAAGTGATGGAGCAAGGCTCTGTTTTCCAGGTCGTGATTCGGGCGAATGCACGCATTCACCTTGTACACTTGCTGGAAAGCAGCCCCCACATCCTCCACTTTCTCCTGCGGTTCTTCGACAATAAAGAGGTCATCGTCCAAGACGGCGTCCTCTGGATTAATTCCTGCTGTCTGAAGTACGTCTCTGTTGTCCGTCGTTCTCCGAAGCTTAAGACAAGGAAGATCATTCTGATCATTCCTTCTAAATATCTTGTTAATTTGGGGAAACATGCTCGGGTCGCTAGAGTTAACGGCCCGAATTTTGTTGTCCCAATACAAATTAATTGACAACCGATAGTTTTCTTCAATTAGTTGGTTGATGTTCTTGATCGACGACTTCAGTGTCCTAATCTCCAGATCGTGAGGGTCAGTAAACCGACGGTACAAGAGTTTGAGTCTTGTCAGCAGTCCGCTTTTTTGTCTGTGTAATGCGTCAATGGTCGCGTTCCGGTACATGTCGGTTGCGTCCCGTTGCTTGTATTTCGGTATTGTTCTGTTCATTGTTCGTTTCATTGTCTCGTCCATATGTTCTAAGTATTGGTCAATTTCGTTATTTGTCAAATTCCTGTAATTTGGTGGGGATATGTTGTTCGAACTGATTTCGCTTGATAAGGCGTTGGTAAAGCGTGGCCAGCGCACCTTACTGTAATTGTTAGTGTGCACAGGTACATACTCATCCAACTCCACGAGCTCGTTTGGAAGCTGTATTACGGCGGCGAGTCCGCAGTGATCACTGTCGTACTCGATCGTTCGTAAACAGTTTCTTGGTCTTTGTTCCACAGTGTCAGTAATTGTCAGTCTTGCGTCTATTAGCAATAGATCCAGATAGGCACCGCTTCTTGGAAACGATGGCCGATCCGTAGCCAACAGGTCGACACCATATTCAGTGTTGTATCCACTCATCCAATTGAAAAGATGAATACCTCTTTGATTCTCAATTTGATTTCCCCAATCTTGGTGTTTGGCATTCAAATCACCGGCCATGAGAAAGTAATTTTCTTCCAAGCTCAAGCGTAGACATTCGAAAAGTTTTTCAAGCTCTGTCATAAAATCAGTTGGCCGAGGTGATGCCGGTGCATAAGCCACGATCACATACATTCGCTTCCCCTGTTGGAGCGAAATCTGCGCAGATCACTATTATATATAACTTTATGATTAATGCCTTTTCGTATGAAGATTGCGACGCCCCCACCCCCCCCCCCCACCCTTGAGTGGAGTTGGGTCGATCTCTTCTATCGATATTGTAATTGTTGTTAGTCAACTTATGTTTCTGGTTCAGCTTAGTTTCGCTGGCCAAAAAACACATCTGGACTTTGGTCTTTCAATAATTGGAAAAGATTAGCTCTACATTCTGTCCTTATCAGTGAATTTACATTCAAACCAAAGATCCTAACAGGCCTCTCCGACAGCGCGCCTTTAACCTCTAATTTGCGTTAGGCTAGGCGAACCAGAGTAAAGATAGTCTACCCTAGTCGCCTGCTCCCTTATCTGTTTGTGAAGTCCTGTCAACTGGCCTTGAATTGCCAGCAGCAGCGTCCGGCGCCTTTTGTACAGGGGCCGAATGGGCTGCAGGCTGTACCGTTTTTCCCCTCCCTGTCGCCATTTGGGCGTAGGAAATTTGGGGATTAACGGGCGTTGCTGTAGGAGCACGCGTTGTTGCATCACGAATTTGCTGAAAAGCTGAGCAACCCCGATAATTAGCGGGGTGCCCCTCCTTTCCACAAAGTGCACATTTAAGCTGGTTCATGTCTTCGACCCGTTCCTCGCCAAGTTTACACTCTCCTTTATGTGGTCCTCACCGCACTTAACGCAGCGTGACTGCATTTCGCAGTTTGCTGCAGCGTAGCCAAACCTTTGGCAGCGCATGCATTGAAGCATGTCACCGCGTCTCTTTAATTTATTCCAAGCAACAACCTGATAGTTGAGGACGGAGATACTCCTCAACCTATCCATTTTGTTGGTGGGCGATAGCTGTACCAGAAAAAACGGCAAAGACCGCTTCTCCCGTCTGGCTCTGACTGTAGCGAACGGCTTGACCCCGATACTGAAGAACTCAGTCGTGGATTTCTTTAATATTTCCTTAATAATTTTGTGCTGCTCCACTGTAGAACAGTGGATAGCATGTCTATCTTTACTTAATCGCTTAATTAAAAAGTTTTGGCGTATGGCCGACTTACATAGGTTAATGGTTTCCTGAAGTTCCATTTTGTATGTATTAATAGGTGGCACCTTTTCTTTTTTATTTTGGGGCGGCTGTGGCTGCTCCTGGTGAACTCCCTGCTGCTGCTCAATCCGCTGCTGTTGACTCCGCTCCTGTGTTGCTGCTGCTTTTGTTTTTGTGTGCGTTGTACTTTCGGTTGCTGCTGTGGTTGCTCGGTTGGCAGCTGTTGTTGTTGCTGCTCCTGTTGGCTCTGCTGTAGCAGTTGCTGTTGTTGCTGCTGGGCTTGCCTTTGCTGTGGCTGCGCCATCCTTTGCTGTGGCTGCGCCATCCTTTGTTGTGGCGCTGTATTTAGTGGCGCTTGTAGCGCTTTTTAATTCTCGCGCTCCTGCCTCTCGCGTTCTCTTCGGGCTTCTTGTTTCGTTTTTAGGGCTTCAATCAGAGGGGTAACTATGGAGTTAAGCCTTTCCATCTCCCCCCGAATGGCATCAATTTTTTCGCTGATAGCTTTCTCATCCAGCGCGACTATTGCAACTTGCGCCTCATTTTCCTCTTCGGAGGACGCCTCTGGTGAGGTATGATCAACAAGCACATTAGTGTTGGAATCCTTCGTTGTGTATAATCCCTCGCCACCTTCGGACATGTATTCAATGTCGTCATCGGATGGCGAGGAATCTAATTGTTGTAGAATTTTTGCTGCTGCTGACGTCTTCGCTGTGCGCGCCGTCTGCTTCACCCCAGCTGCCAGCTGGGCTGTGGTGGTGGTGGAGCGGCGCGGCCCTTGACGAGGTTCGGCGCACAGCTTATCATCTTCCTCCTCTTGTTTTTGGCATCGGCTGTTGATGCCGTTGCTGGTCTTGCCGTTGTCGCTACGGCACTAGTTGATGGTATGGCTGGCGGTGCCATCGCTTGCTTGGTTGTTGTTATTGCTACGGCACTGACCGTAGCTTTGGCTGGTGGTGCCGTAGCTGGCTTTATTGTTGTTGCTGGGGCACCTTTCGATGTCCCCGCGGTGTTGTTAGTTTGCATTTGCTGCTTTTCCCACTGTGAAGTTTTCTACTTCACGATTGTGAAAAAAAGCAGCCAAATAATTTTTGCCCGCCTGTGACTCGAACCCGTGATCCTCTGGTTGTCGGTCGGCCACCTTTTTTTTTTTGTTTTTTTTTTTAAATTCATTTTTATTTTTCAATTTTCTTAAAACTACCTTAAAGCTAGACAAAAATTCATAAAAACTAGCCTACTACAACTGCGAATTTTATTCTTCTGGCTCGCCAACATATTGGCCATCTGAGTCTAACAAAATACCAGACCTTATAGACTTTTTGGTAGTAAAAGGTATTAAACGAAACCATATAAGTGTCGAAGGTAATTACGATTTATCGTCAGATCATACTCCAGTAATATTATCACTGAGCGAAGCAAAAATAATAGAAAAAAGTAATCCTAAGCTCGTGAACAAAAGAACAAACTGGAACGAATTCAGAGACAAACTTGAAAGTTTTATAAACCTAAGATCCCCTATGCAAACAATTGAACAGATTGATCATGAAGTAGGACAATTTATTGCTGATGTGCAACAGGCTGCAGAAGAAAGTACTCCAACAATTTCGAACTCAAGAGAAAAAGAAATAAAATATCCTGTCGAAATAAAGGAGCTGATCTTGGAGAAAAGAAGAGCTCGAAGAAAATGGTAAGCTACGAGATTTCCAGGTGATAAGGCAGTTGTTAACCGTCTTAACAATGAACTTAAGAAAAGAATCTGTGAATTTAAAAGTGATTCACTTAGTAGATTCTTGAAAAGTCTGACGGCGGATGCTTCTACGGAATACTCCTTATGGAAAGCAGCTAAGCGCCAAAAAAGACCACAGGTTCAAAACCCGCCAGTAAAATCTCAAGATGGTAAATGGATCGGAAACCCAAAACAAAAGGCTGATCTCTTCGCTGAACAACTCGCGAATGTTTTTAAGCCATTTCCAGCAAGCACAGCTACAGATCCCTTACAGTTTGTTGATAGAAACGACGAATGTGAAATTCTTTTTGTCACGCTCAAAGAAGTAAGAAGTATGTGTCAACATAAGTTGTCTAACAAAAAATCACCAGGGTACGATCTAATAACTGCTCAGGTTTTGAAAGAAATGCCTTCTATAGCCTTCAAAAAACTCCAATTTATAATAATTGCATGCCTTAAACTAAGATATGTGCCACATCATTGGAAAATTGCAGAAGTCATTGTTATACCTAAACAAGGTAAGCCACCAACAGAAGTAACATCTTACAGACCTATATCACTTATACCAATCATGGCAAAAGTTTTCGAAAAACTGCTTCTGAAAAGACTAAGCAAAATAATAGAAGAAAGAAGACAGTTAACACGAGCCAGCGACATTGACCTTCGGGAATGTGAGCCCAATGAATGTCGATGAACCAAACGCATTTGTGGGAACCTGCTGACGAAACACCTGCACATTGCACAAGTTCAGTTCATGATACTGAATACCTTAAGCTGTCCGGTAGCAGGAATAGCTGACTCAGCGTTGCGATTGGCCGGGCAGGTATCGATTAGGTGGGTTAGGAAGTCAGTCTTGTGCGAGACGTGAACGTGTCAATACTTAATAAAATAGAACTTAAATTGAAAGAACAGTTGTAATCCTTGAACTACTCCCGGTATGACCGGCGCGAACCGTTGGGCCGATTTCGATCGGCGTTCGCTATTTTTTTAATATTCACGGATGTGAAATTTATAACTGGCGTCCGAGCAGGAACCGGCAAACTGCACCTTCCTCGCCTATGAATCTGTGAAAAACCAGGACACTTCTTAATCGAGGCGACAGTAACTGTTAACATGGGAACATAGTTACTTTCCTGGTTCTTTTTTACAACTTTTGCATTCACATGGGAACATGCGGATATTCGAAAAGGCAGAAAGGTGTGGTGTGAAGATGTTCGTGCCATTAGTAGGTCGTTTTAAAACGACTAAACGGGACTAACACGACACTTCCATGCCGGTTTCTTCTTGAAAACCCTGTATTATAATTTTGTTCTTTTTATATACTCGTAGATATACATATGTGTTAGAATCTGTGCGGAATAGCGAACAAGTACTCGCATATAGTAAAAATGATGAAAACACTGTGAGTGGAAAATCTAAAGTGAAGAGGAAAATTTATCAAAAGAAAATTTATTTAAAAATAAATTGTGAAAAGAAAAGTTAAATCAAAAAGAAAAATATATCTCAAAGAATAAATTATTCAAGCTAAATCAAGAAGATTTTACATCCGAGAATTATTTTAGAAAATTATAAAAAGAGAAGTGAAAATTGGAAAAAATATTAATTGAAAAGTTAAAATTGAAGTTTGAAAAGAAGATTATAAATTTAATTTAAGTTAAGAAGATTTGATATCCGAAATTTATTTTAGAAAATCATAAAAGATAAAGTGAAAATTGGAAAAAATATAAATTGAAAAGTGAAAATTGAAAATCGAAAAGAAAAGTATAAATATCTGAAAAATTTACCCTAAATAAAAAGGAAAAAATCTCATACCTTAAAATGGATGAGCTCAAAAAATCTGTTCAAGATTTGACCGGTGCGGTTAATCGAATTTATGAGCAGTTAAGAACTGTCGAAAATAGGGTTGTGTCGCTCGAAGCTGCAAACAGAGTTGGTGCGGCTAGTGTCAGTGCTAACGTGAGTGAAGCGCCCTTGATAGGCCCGAGAACCGAGGCCGAGTTGAAGGAAATCAGTAAGCTCCCGGACAACGTCAAGGAGCTGCAGGTATTTGATGGGAACCCGACACAATATGTGTCGTGGATCCATAATGTGGAGTCGATTTTGAACGATTTCAAAATCGTGAGAGGTAAGCCCATTTACAGAGCAATAATGCAACACATTCGTCAGAAAATCAGGGGGAATGCGGACACCGCATTGATTTCCTACAATATATTTGAGGATGATTGGAACGAAATTAAGCGGTGCCTGTCACTCCACTATGCCGATAAAAGGGACATTAGAACCCTCGAGCACCAGTTGAGTCAGTTGTCTCAGAAGGGGTCGAAGATCGATGAATTCTATGCTACGGTGAATCATCAGTTCTCCCTCATCATCAATAAGGTGAAAACGGAGACCTACTCAACACAGACGGTAAACGCTCTTATAGAAACTTATCGCAACCGTGCCCTAGATGTTTCTTTCTTTCTGGTGATCTTTCTCGTATGTTAATCATACAAAAACCCAAGACCTTGCCCGAAGCCTACACGGCTTGCTTAGAAGTACAGAATTTGAACTTCAGGAGCAATACGATCCACAATCATTTATTACCCAATACAATAACGGCTCCAATCAATCAATCGTTCAGGTTAATGAATGGCAGGCAAAATGATATGAGACCCGCGATGCCACCGAGAAAATTCTCGCATCCTGGCTCATCCCAAAATTACCGCCGAAATGATAATCCTCCACCTAGGCCAACAGCTCCAAAGCCGCATGAGAGAATGGAGCTTGGTTCTGTACAATCGAGACAGGTTGACTATATTAACCGTCCACGTAATGGAAACCCGTTTAAGAGAGGAGCCAGATCGGAGGGTTATCGCCCAAATTATGGGAAACAGCAAAGGGTGAATAACACGGAAATGTTTGAACCTGAAGTCTACGCTGATGAATATCAGCAAATTGTCGAGGACAATGTATAAGAAGCTGTGGAAGACACGGTAAATTTTATGACGGGCGCCTCTCCAGCGTTCCATATATAGAATATATAACGCAAGAAGGCACCAAACTCAAATTTTTAATTGATACAGGTGCCAACAAAAATTTTATAAGTACGAAAATAGACCAAAAAACCACCCCTTTAGCGAAACCCTTCCCTGTACGATGCGCTAAAGGAAATATAATTGTTAGGGAAAAAATATCGGGTAAATTTTTCGAAAAAGTAGGTAATGACACGCTTCTTACATTTTATGTCCTCCCAGGGCTAGTGTCGTTTGATGGAATTATTGGTGACGACACATTAAAGGAATTAGAAGCGGTAATAGACCGGAAAAAGCACACCCTTACTCTCAAACCTGGCATAATTATTCCCTTGAAAGCTCGTTTTTCTGATCAGGTACATTCTGTTCTTGATGAAACTCTCCCTGAAAACGTAAGGAGAAAGATTAGTGAAATGATTGGCAAATATGAATCGATTTTTGGACCAATCAATACAAGCGAAGTAATTAGAACGAATGTAAGAGCGGAAATTAAAACGAGTACAACAGAACCTGTTTATGCTAAAAGCTATCCATATCCCGCGTGCATGAGAGAAGTGGTAGATAAGGAAATAGAAACCCTACTCAATGAGGGAACTATTCGTCCTTCAAATAGTCCATACAACTCCCCAATATGGGTTGTGCCGAAGAAACCTAAACCATCAGGGGAAAAACAATATCGTGTTGTAATAGACTACAAACGCCTTAACGGCATTACAATTGCAGACACTTACCCAATCCCCGACATCAATTCCACGCTGGCGAGCCTTGGCAAAGCCAAGTTTTTCACAACCTTAGATCTTACTTCTGGATTCCATCAGATTCCAATGAAACCCAGTGATATACCCAAAACTGCGTTCTCAACCATGAACGGCAAGTACGAATTCCTTAGGTTGCCATTCGGGCTAAGGAACGCTCCAGCGATCTTTCAAAGGATGATTGACGACGTCCTTAAGGAGTTCATAGGAAGAATTTGTTACGTCTATATCGATGACATTATTGTTTTCGGTCGAAGTGAGGAAGACCACCTCAAAAATATTGATACTATATTCGAAAGACTCCGTACAGTGAACCTTAAGGTTAATCTCGAAAAAACGCAATTTATGAAAACACAAGTGGAATTTCTTGGTTATGTGATAACTCCTGAAGGCATACAACCTGACTCAAAGAAAGTCTTGGCTATACAAGCCATCTCGCCTCCTGAGACTTTAAAAGATCTAAAAAGTCACTCACGTCCTACTACAGGAAATTTATACGCGACTATGCGAAGGTTGCAAAACCCTTAACTAACTTAACTAGAGGGGAATACGCACAGGTTAGAGCTAATGAATCGAAACGTATTCCTGTAAAATTGAATAACGAAGCTTTGCGAGCGTTTGAGGACTTGAAGCATTGTTAAAATCGTCTGAAGTACTTGCCTTTCCAGATTTTGAAAGAACCTTTAATCTCACAACTGATGCTTCAAACTTGGCAATAGGAGCAGTTCTTTCCCAGGGCGAGTGGGGGAAGGATCGTCCCATAGCCTACATCTCAAAATCTCTCAGCAAACCAGAAGAGGGATATGCCACTAATGAGAAGGAGATGTTGGCAATTGTGTGGGCACTTGACAATCTCCGCTCGTACCTCTATGGTGCTAGGAAGATTCGTATATATACGGACCACCAGCCTCTTACTTATTCATTGGGAAACAAAAACCACAATGCTAAGTTGAAGCGCTGGAAAGCCCGTATAGAAGAGTATAACTGCGAAATCATCTACAAACCAGGGAAATCTAACGTAGTCGCAGATGCTCTTTCCAGGTTAAAGACTGAGGTCAATCACTTAACCGACTCAGAACGCACTGAGACGGCACAAAGTGATATATTAACCGAAAACGAATCTACCGATACTGCAGTCGAAAACTGCAGTAGCGATGCCGCTACCATTGGTGCTGCTGAGTCTGAAAATGGTATTAGAACAGAAACAGCAGAAGAGGTTCAATCATCGAGCTCAACTGCCCACAGCGCAGATCAGGACAGCACGGATCTAATCCCACACGTCGAAGCCCCGATTAATGTGTTCCGTAATCAACTTATTATCAAAGTAGGACCAGGTGCAACAAAAGCCTACGAAGAACCTCACCCGGGGTATTTCCGTCATTATTCCGCTATTCCCAAACCGGATAAAGAAAACTTAACAGATTTCTTAAAGAAATACCTGAATCTAAATGTGGTGAATGGTATTAAAATACCAGAGAACTACCTGACGTTGTTACATGAGGTATATTTAGATAACTTTACTAGGTATAGGTTGAGAGTCACTCAAAGAATTGTTGAGGACGTAACAGTTCCAAACAGGGTTTGTGAGTTGATTATGAAAGAACACAGGAGAGCGCATAGGAACGCTCGTGAAAACAAGGAACAACTCCTTGAAAATTACTACTTTCCAAGTATGAATAGCCTTATCAAAAAATACACTAAGACATGCGAAATTTGTAATGTTAACAAATATGATAGACATCCAGTTAACCCGGAATTCCAATCAACCCCTATCCCTTCTTACCCTTGCCAAATTCTCCATCTGGACATAGTTGAAATTCAAAATGAAAAATTCATCAGCTGTGTCGATAAATTTTCAAAATTTGGGAAACTATTCCATATCAAGAATAGATCTGTCTTACACCTCCGGGACAAAATTATAAAAATTCTTCATTATTTTACAGCTCCGGAGTCATTGGTCACCGATAACGAGAGTAGTTTCCTTAGCCCAATCATAATCAATTTCATTAAAATGTTAGGAATACAAATTTACAACACACCTGTGCGTCGATCTGAGGTAAATGGTCAAGTCGAGCGATTTCACTCGACAATCCTAGAAATATACCGTTGTCTCAAACAAGAGCACAAAGATCTACGCCTGAAAGAACTGCTTAACATTGCAGTCGACAGATACAATCGAACAATCCACTCTGTTACCAAGCGCAAACCGAGCGACATTTTCTTTGAAAGGACTCAAAGATTTAACTATCAAAATTTTCTCGATTTCCGCACCAAGGTCAACAGAGAATTAAAACATGAGATTCAAAGAAAACAAAAAGAGACAAATCTCTATAGAAATAAGAAAAGGGTAAAGCCCAGAACTTACAAAAAAGGCGATGTGATATACACAGCCTCAAAGGGTATTAAAGCAAAAAATAAACCTCTATTCCGTAAGGAAATAGTAGCTAGGGATAATAAAGTCACTGTCATAACATCAACTGGCAGAAAGGTGCATAAGGCACACATAAAAAATGTTAAATAAAATTAAAAAATTAAAAAAAAAAAAAAAGAAAAAAAGAGAGAGAAAAATGGAAAAGATGAAATTATATTCTATATTCTTTCCTGTATTAAACACAAAACTTTTTATTTCTTACTTAATAAATACAAAAGATGTAAAATTTTAAAATTCAGAAAAATTTAAATCAATGTTCAAAGTTCAAAGTTTTATTATGAATTATAAATGGCAAATGTACAACTAATTAAGTAACTGAACCATTAAACAGCAAGATTAGTAAAAACGTTAATTAGCTATTAGCCTAAGATATTTTTAGATATTTCTTAGACTTTGATTAAAATTACAGACTGACCTGCCTAGCCTGCCTAGCAACAGCCCAGGGTTTGCAGCTGTTTGCCTACACGTCACCAATGGTTTCCATCAAAGAGAGCAGAGCCTGGATAATCAACGGCAACTTCAACCTCATCCATGTCATTAACCTGAGCCAATTCGAGCATCAATTAGAAGAAGTATCTGAATCAATCAAAAAGAACTTTCGGGACTTAGACAGGAAACAGCTGGTTCAGTTTCACCTTAACCAAATAACTGACCGTATCAACCTGCTGAAAGCAAAGCCACTGAGGAAACAGAGAGCAATCGAATGGATTGGTTCTGCACTGAAATGGGTTGCAGGAACTCCAGATGCAGCGGACTGGAATAGCATCCTCCAAAGTCAACAGAAAATGGTGGAAAATAACAACCAGCAGTACAAGGTGAATGAGAAGATCTCCAATGTAATAGAAGACATGACTAGGAAAATTAACTGGGTCATTGAGAACTCTAATCATGAAATAATGGTGGCAGATATTCAAAGGTTCGAACAGGACATCATTCAACAAGTCTTGCTAATCAAAGAGGAAGTAAACGAAATAGTACGAGCCTGCCAAATGGCAAAAAGTGGCATTATCAATACAAATCTCCTGAATCATGATGAAGTTACCATGTTAATAAATGAATTTGAGACGCTTCCATATGCAAATGAAGTTGAGGCCATCGAGTTCGGAACACCGTCAATTTACGCCAACAATTCAATGCTCTTATACATACTGTCAATACCAAAGGTTAGGAAGAACGACTATAACATGCTCCTCGTTAGACCTACAATCCTTAATGACAAACAAGTGAACATCGAGTTCAACAGAGTCCTAGTCAACCAAGACGAAACCTATGGCATCGTGAAAAATTGTCTCTCCATCAACAACTCTACGGTCTGTAAAGAAGAAGCTCTCCAGAAGGTTCCAGAAGACCACTGCCTGTCTAGGCTACTTAAAGGAGGCCAAGCGGCATGCACGTATCGTACTAACACCAATGAAGTCATCGAGCTGATCCAAGAGGATACCATCTTCCTGACGAATTTTAATGGCGAACTTATATCTAACAACTCGATACAAACCTTATCAGGAACTTATATTGTGCGATTGAACAACGAAACAACAGGACGTTTTCGAGTACAAGCTCTACGGTGTTGCAAGCTTTACCACCAATTATGACGAGCATCACTAACGAAGGCCACAAAATAGATGTGCAATTTGTCCATAGCATTAGTCTTCGAAACATAGAACGTCTCAGTAACCTTACGAAAAAAGTACAAATTTCAACAGTTTCGGACGCTCTCATCCTCTTGTTGCTCATCTCGTTCGCATGCATCATATGGCGGAAGGTTAGCGGAAGGCTTAATCTCCCGACCATAAAACTACCACAGGAAACACCAAACCACAATTAGAAGGACATGCGGTTGCCAAGTACTGACGTCACTGATCTACGGGACGTAGATTTTCGAAGGGTGAATAGTTAACACGAGCCAGCGACATTGACCTTCGGGAATGTGAGCCCAATGAATGTCGATGAACCAAACGCATTTGTGGGAACCTGCTGACGAAGCACCTGCACATTGCACAAGTTCAGTTCATGATACTGAATACCTTAAGCTGTCCGGTAGCAGGAATAGCTGACTCAGCGTTGCGATTGGCCGGGCAGGTATCGATTAGGTGGGTTAGGAAGTCAGTCTTGTGCGAGACGTGAACGTGTCAATACTTAATAAAATAGAACTTAAATTGAAAGAACAGTTGTAATCCTTGAACTACTCCCGGTATGACCGGCGCGAACCGTTGGGCCGATTTCGATCGGCGTTCGCTATTTTTTTAATATTCACGGATGTGAAATTTATAACTAGACAAATTCCGAGCCATCAGTTTGGATTTAGAAATAAACATTCTACGATAGACCAAGTGCATCGGATTACGGATGTTGTGAAAAAGGCACTTGAAGAAAAACAAGTATGCTCGGCTATATTTTTAGATGTTGCTCAAGCCTTTGACAAGGTTTGGCACTTGGGACTTGAGTACAAACTGCAAAGGGATCTTCCCAGGCAGTACTACGAAATACTGAAATCCTACGTTACGAACCGACTCTTTAGAGTACGGTACGACCAAAATTACTCGGAACTAAAGAAAATTGAAGCCGGTGTACCACAAGGAAGTGTCCTAGGACCAACCCTGTATCTGTTATATACAAGGGATATTCCAGTGGACATCAACGCTATCATGGCCACCTTTGCTGATGATACTGCAATATTGGTGCCAGCTAAATCCGTTACGAAGGCTACATAAAAACTGCAAAATGCAGTCGATAAAGTTAGTGATTGGACGCAAAAATGGCGAATCAAACTAAATGAAACAAAATCGAGGCATATAAACTTTACAAACAAAAAAATAAACAATGTTCCAATTCTTATAAACAGTACAACAGTACGTTACTCCAATACTGCCAAATACCTTGGAATGACTTTAGATGCAAAGCTTAAATGGAAAGAGCACATCAAAAAGAAAAAAGACGAACTAAACTTGAAGTACAGAAAATGTACTGGTTACTAGGAAAGAACTCTGACCTATCTACCCAGAACAAGCTAATGTTATATAAGCAAGTACTGAAACTCGTTTGGACATATGGCATCCAACTATGGGGCTGTACAAAGAAAACAAATGCTGAACCCATCCAAAAATTCCAAAGCAAGGTTCTTCGCGGAATAATAAATGCCCCTTGGTATATAAGAAATAGCGATCTACATCGTGACCTTCAAATTGAAATGGTTACAGAAATGGTTAAAAAACACGCTGTATCACACAATCAGCGACTGCAAAGTAATGCCAACTCCGAAATGGAGACCGTCTTAAATGTACGAGACAATGTTCGGAGATTAAGAAGAACCAAGCCTCATGAGCTGATGGTCTAAAAGCTATGGGAAAGTGTTATAACTTAAACTTCCCACAATGCGATTTATAAATTAAGAAAGAAAAATCATTTGTCGATCTTTCATAGATTGGTCCTGATTCACCGGTGGTTTTAGTGCGGTAAGAGTCCCACACTACTTGGTACCGATTCTTACCGAGTGTCTTTTGAAGATTTCCATCGGATGAAAAAAAAAAAAAACTAGCCTACTGGCCCCAGTCGGGCGCTCTAAGTTAAACTATAATAACTTAATGCTAATGCCTTTCGGCCTTAGAACTATCTTAATACTAAATCCAGTTCGGTTTTATTTTTTACCGAGAAGAATTTACAAAAAACTCGGTATCACCTCGGTATCAACTCGGTCGGCCACCTCTACCACTGTGCTATTGCACTATTAAAAATAGCTGGGTATAATTTAAACTTTGAAAAGTCACTCCGATTTTAGTTAAATAAAACTGAAAGCCGATAACGTGCGCACACTTCCACAGATCGAGATCGACTAGGATACTCTTCCATTGCGCTATTGATGACTATAAATTCTGTTGGTTGGTTTCTTATAAGATCTATTTGGATTATTAAACATTAAATTTGGTTGAAATTTTAATTTTTGATTTATTAAGTGAGGGAGCATGTAACAATTAAAAATTTTGGTGTGCAAATTAAATTTCAAAATGAGCAATTATTTAATGTGCATTTAGGTATTCGACTTGGTTACAAAGATACTCGTATGAGCATTTGAAATTTCCATACAAAGTGCAATTTGTTTATATTTAAAAAAAAAAAAAAAAAACAGGAGGTGTGCAATTAAATTTTTTTGATTTTTGAAATGTGCAATTAGGAATACATCGCCTAAGATTTTTTTTTTCGCGAAAATCGAAAGTGCGCCGGCTGACTTCGAGGTGGTGTTTATTTTCGTATCTTTAGCCTTTCGTTTTTTTGTTCCTATTTTAGCAGTAGGCTCAGAGTCCGTGATGCGTTCATTTAAATCTCCTATTACCATTAGATTATGAGTTCTTAGTGAGCACAAGAAATCATACATATTGTCATAATCTTGCTGCCAGCATGTACAATTTAAATAAATGGGGATGATATAGAATTTTGGCTCATTTTTAACTTCAACATAAATAAAATATTCTGTCTGGTGTACTTCGTATTTAATTTGTATGTCTTTTTTCAGTGCAAGAAGTATGCCTCCACTTGCCCTTTCTCTTGCGGCAGTTTTTTCCGACATCCAGAAACAACTGTAGGCCATAAAATATTTTTCAAAACCTTCACCTTTATCGCTACAGATTTGAGTTTCCAAGAAACAAATAATATTAAATGTGTACAAATAAGATACAAAATCTGGGAACATCCATTTATTGTTCAGACCTCCCACATTATACGATACAGTACTTAGATTACATATATTAATTTCTTTTTTCATTAAATTTACCTCTTTAACAACCCTGGTCACAGCGATTGTGATGTCATCATTTGTATAGGGCTTTCCACCATACTGGCTCTTTCTTAGTGCTCCATCTCATTCTTTAACCATCAAATGACACTTTGAGGGAAAACATTTGATCATTCGGTAGCCGCGATATATTGTTTTATTCCGAAATAAATATTTTGTAAAATAAAGCGGAAAAGAAACCAACTTAAAAAAAATAATAAATAGCCAATTTAGGTATCTATTCTATTTTTTGGTCGTAACTAGTGAAAAATTTGTTTATAATTAGCCAGTGCCTTATTAAAAATGTATTTTGAAGTTCAAACTTTCATGCAAAAATAAATTTAATTTTAGTAAATATATCTATGTTGTTACATTGCTTGAAGAAATGATCTTGTAACTTACTGTGTTTTAAAATAAGAGGAGTGGAAATGTTATTTGTTGATATACAATCAATAATTTTGAGTTCCAAGATTCTTGAAACAAATATTTGATTAATTTATTTTGCATTTAGAGCCAGTTATACTTAACTCGTGGTTCTGCAATTTTTAGCCCAGGAAAATTTAGATATTCACTTCGAAAAAATTCCGACAAAGCTGCATTTTAGTGGAGAGCTTTGTTTCGACGTTTTAAGCATTTTCTGAAAAGTTCTGTAAATTTGGGCCGGGCTTAATTTTGTATGAGGGGGTAAAATACAGTTTTTTCCTAATTTCTCAAAAACTATAAGTTTTTTTGGAACAAATGTGGAGGTACAAATTGTAGCTTATGTTATTCTAAACAATCATTCGCTGAGTTTGGATTAGCTTTCTTGGCGACGGGTATCACTTTTGCACATTTCCTGGATAAGGGAAAAGTTGAAGTCATTATATACGTACATGAATTAAAAACGTGCGTGACATGACTAGTAATAGGTGGCAATAACATTTTAACGAATTGAAGAGGCACTCCATCTTCTCCAACAGCATTAGATCGCAGTGACAAGACGATGTCAATGATATCAAACTCTGATACAGTTTCAAATTCAGCTTGGAGCTCAGAAGAAGCTGACGGAACTGCTTCATACTCCAATCTGTTTGGTAAAGCTTCACTAGACCGAAATGAACGATTAAGTTCATTTAATTAAGGGCACACCCAACACTAGTTTTGTCAATCATACCAATTTCTCGTAGATTCCTCCATAATATTTTGGTCGGCAGTGAAGTATTAAGCTTTGAGGAGTAAAAGTCTCACTTTGAAAGACGAACAGCAAGTGTTGCGATATTCCGTGCTACTTTATATCTGCTCCAATTAGCAAGATTAAAATTATGCTTCCATTTGGCATACAGTCTGTTTCTTGTTTTGATAGCATCAATTACTTCTGCAGTGTACCACAGACAGGACTTATTGCGTATTAAAAGAGTTTTTGTGGGCACAAATTCGTTAAACAGATCCACAACAAGCATCTGTAAGCAATTAAGCTTCTCATTAGGATCAGAAATCAATCTACAGAGCTCCCAGGGAGCTGAAAATGACGCAGATTGGAGCCCATCAACATCAACAGAGAAAATATCCTTATACTCAAAAGAAGCTGGGAAAAGGCAATATTTAACGTGCAAAAGAGAAGATCACGTTCACTTATACCGTCAAAAAAATATGATCGTACAGCAATATGGTCGGAGACAAGAAAGAGATCGAGGTGCTTGGCGTTGCATTTGGTCTAAAGCATGTAGAGATAGATTGATAATTTTACTTGACCATATTAAATCACTAATTTGTCGAGAATACGAATCATTTCTAAGCAAGTTACCATTGCAATCTCCACAAATAACAATATTGTGATATAAAGGAGAAATTTCTGATAAATATGAAACAAAATGGTTCAGGCTGTAGCCACACGCAATTAGACACTTCTTTTTAGCATCAAAAATTTCAAGTATCAAATATTCAACTTCGATATTTATTGACTTCCCAACAATTTTGACGTTAAGGGACGATTTACAATAAATCGCAGCTCCACCACTCGTGATAATTGTCTATCATTGCAAAACAAATTATTCCCATCAACTTTTAACAACACTTTTTTTCGTAGGAGCAACAGATTTCAAGAAAAACGTGCACAAACGTTATAATAAGAGCTTTTCACTGAAATTAATTTCTTTTTTTCATTTTGCCTTGGTAAAATAGGTAATGAGCGCCTCCTACGAAAAAAAGTGTTATAATCTTTTTTGACCAAAATTTAGTTTTTTGAAAAAAAATATATCTGCTGAGATATTAAAAAAAAACCGTTATTTGTTCATTTACAGTACAAAATAAAAAGTGTTACTTTGATACGCTATAACTTCAAGATTAATAAGCCTACAGAGTTTGTTAATAGCTCATTTTTTAGATAATTTTATTGTCTAAATACTCGTATTATTTATTCATGATTTTGTTGTAAAAGGAATTTTCATCGAGTTGCTGAACAAAACCAAATACTTTCTTTTTCAAGATGGTGGTGTTCCCCTTACCCCGGCCGCCCCGAAATCTTGGGTTTTATTAAGAGGAGCTATGGCCAAACTCAAACCTTAAAAAAAATTTAGCCCGTCGATTAATAAAATTTTTATAAATTTTTTGACAAAATTTACTCCACCGTGAAGTTCTTGCTTGATTTTCTCAGAATCTATTGCTTTTATGAAAAAAAAAGTATGTTAATCTTTTTTGCGTAGAATGACATAAGCAACAATTTGTCCCTTCACATTTTTTCAAAAAAAATTATAGTTTTTTGAGAAATTAAGAAAAAAACTACATTTTACCCCCTGTAACCCCCCCTAGAAAATCAAGCCCCGGCCAAAATTTACGGAACTTTTCAGGAAATGCTTAAGACGTCAAAACAAAGAGCTTTGTCGGAATTTTTTCGTAGCTGTGCCATTTTTTTGTCTAAATTTCCTGGGCTAAAAACCATCGGGTTAATTCTTGATATACACATTTCCAATATTAGTGTATGCAGTAAAGAGTTGCTTCTTTTGCTTCAGTTTCAGTGCTTTTTGGAGGAACAGACGGGATTGTTTGTTCAGACTTTCATTTAAGTAGCAGCTAGTGTAACGATGGGCCGATGATATGCCAAAATCACTCAAGCGAAGTTCTCTTTTATTAAGCTTCAGGTATTCAGATGATGCTTTCATAAGATTATCTCTTTTCATACAGCTCGTCACTTTAATAATGATCGGCGATGATAAATCGTTGCTGATGTCATGTTGTGCATTGTTGTGCTGGAATTTTTGTTTCTAGGTTTACTGGCACGAAATATTTTGTTCAAGAGAGGTGGTTTGCAGTTTATGGAAAGGCAGAATTTGTCAAATATGGATTTTAAGTTCTTTAGAGGCAATTTTGGAATGCCAACAAGCATCATGGCAGTTGCGATATCTTTCATTTCCATGACAGCTAGTTGTTTCTGAAGAGCGAGTATGTGTTCATTTTACTCACTAGACTAAGAACACGTCTGGGTCTCCATTTCATTGGGTGGTATGCATAAAACATAGTAAATGCTTTTACTAGAGAATTTTATAGTATATGCTGTTTTTGATATGCATAAAAATGCAGTAAATGCCTTAATTTAAGTATTTACTTCAGGCCGTAGTATTAACTCTTTTTTGATGAATTCTATTAGTAAATACTATAGTCAGTATGCATAAGAACTAGTAAGTACTTTTTGTTTCTCTAGAAAGTACTTGATTTTTTCAAAGTCAAAGAAAAGCTAAATTTTCATATTCATAGTTCATGAATGAATGAATGAAGGATTTGGGGTATAAGTGCACTGCGACCATTAAGATCTATTGTGCCCCCGTCTAGAGCTGGATGAGGTTGCTCATACTACAGCACGTTCTCCAAGTTTGTTTCCTTGAGGAACTTGAGTATTTGGAGTGTTTTTAGGGATCTCTCCTCTATCTGGTGATTTCCCAGATACCTGTGTCTTTGATGCACGAGTGCATCACATCTGCCTTGTATATGGTCCGGTGTCTCCTCATGAGCATTGCAGAATCTGCACGCGGCGCTGTTCTCTAAGCCAAGAATATAGAGGTGTCTCCTAAGCTTACAGTGACCTGTGAGGAGACCCGTTATTATTCTAAGTTTGTTCCTGTTTAAGCTCATACAGGACTGGAATCGTTCCTTGTTGTGAGGCCCAAGCAGAAGTTTGGCCTGTCTTAGCTTTGGGAGTTCGTTCCAGATTTTTGATCTTTTCACCTCCTCTTCTGTTTTGATTTTATGTTTTATCACGTTTTCTCCTATTCCGCAATAAGGCTCTGGTCCCGTAATGGGTGTCGTTGCCCCTATTTTTGCTAAGGAGTCTGCCTCTTCATTGCCTTGTATGCCAACACCCAGTAGAGTGTGACAGAGTTATGTTTGCCCAGTTCGTTTAGCCTGCCTACACACTCCCATACCAGTTTAGAGCTGATGCTATATAAGCTGAATGCTTTGAGTGCGCCCTGGCTATCCGACATGATTGCAATATTTTGGTTTTTATATTTTCTTTCGAGATTTCTTTCGGCACATTTTCCTATGGCATTAATTTCTGCCTGAAAAATACTTGTAGACTGTCCCATCGGTATTGAAAGTTTGGTTCTAGGCCCATAAATTCCAGCACCAGTCCCTTCCAAAGTTTTCGATTTTCATTGCTTTTCATTGCATTTTCTCATTGCTTTCATAGTTCATCCTTTTTTGGTCTTAGCCCGCAATTACGGAGTTGTGAAACCAAAAATTGACACTCCTGAGTCTCATTTTAAGGCAAGATCTGGTATTTGTGTCTTTTTGTTTTAAATTGGATTTCTGTTAATAAAAACTGAACCGGTGAAATTGTATTAATTCTTAAAGAGTCTATACAAGTAGAAGATCGTCTTTAGTTTTATTTTAAACAACTGCATCGTTCTAGGGCCGTATGTCACTAGGATCTAAATTGCATTCAATTTGATATCAAGCTTATTAGAAATGTTTAAATTTAGACAAGAGGTCAAATTTAAACGAAATATAAACCCAAATAATACATGGCTACATAAATGAAGAGAATCTTCCATTACTTAGTTACTTTTTTACGAATGTAAGCTTAGCTCGGCAGCCTCACTTCCTCTTACTATAGTAAAATGAACAATATTAGCCGAAATGTAACAATCAGCTATCATACACGATAATTTCAATGGAAAATAAGTATTTACTTTTAATTTCCTAAGAATTTAAGTATTTACTTGAATGAATCTACTATCTTCTGAAAGTATTTGCCAGCTATTATAAATTAATTTGTATGCATACGAAATGCAGTAAATACTTCAAATGTAACCTCCTCCTCCTGGGAGTTATAGTAATAACTTCAATCTTTTACTTCTAGTAAGTACTTATGTTTTATGCATACCACCTATTGAATGGAGTGCTTAATGTAGAGATAGTACCTTCAATTGAAGCGAATCTCTGCTCCCAACAACCTTTAAACTCTTCAATTTTTGTAAGCAAATCCGAACGGGTTTTTGCGAGTTCTTCAGTCGGGTTGGGTTGAAGTAAACGAATTTGTATTAAGTATTAACTTCAGTCGATCTCGTACTGTGGAGGTGTTCAGACGTTTGTGGCTTCCCCAGTTAATTAAAAGTAAATTTATCGTAGTGATTTAGTAAAGTTAAAGTAAAGCGAAGCTATTTCCAATAGTGCAATAGCACATAGGAAGAGGTGGCGGACCGTCAGTCTAAGGGTTACAGGTTCGAGTCCCAGCCGGGCATCAAAAATCTTCAGGCTTTTTTTCACAACAGAGAGGTGGAAAATTTTATTGTCTGGGAAAACCAGCTAATGGAGAGGGAGAAAAGTGCGGGGCACCGAAAGGTGGCCGAGCAACATAAGCTAAAGCTTCAACGGCACCAGCAGCGGGGACATCGAAAGATGTCACAGCAACGGCACCGAAAGCGACAACATCAACAGCAACGGCGTCATCAGCCGATATCCCCGTAAAGAGGAGGAAAAAAGTTATATGTGTGCCGAATTTGGTAAAGCGGCGCTCTACCACCACTCCAGCAGAGCTGCCAGCTGGGGGGAGAGGGGCGTCGCGAGATACAAAAACATCAGCAGCAATCAACATACAGCGGCAGCTGAATACTTCGACCTCTGACGAGGAACAAATGGAGTATATGTCTGAAGGTGGAGAGGGGCTATACACCACGGGTGAAAGCAACACATTCATCGACATAGCAACACCAGAGGCGTCCTCAGACCAAGAAAATGAGACACAAAATGTTAAGAAAGCCAACGAGCCAACAAACGAAAACGAGGAGCAGCGTATCAGTGAGCAAATTGGAAAGATTGAAGGGGAGATGGCGCGCCTCAAAGCTCAACTCGCGACACTGGTGTTAGCTCTCAAAAACAAACAACAAGCTCACCGGGAAAAAGAAAGGCTGGAGTGAGAGCAACAAGCACCACAGGCACCAGTCAAAAAGGCCCAACAGCAACCACAGCTGCCAGCAAAAGAGCAGCAACAAACACAGCAGCAGCCAAAAGAAAAGCTGCAAGTACAGCTGCCACAGCAGCAACTAATGCCCAAAGACCAGAGGCAACAAAAAAATCAGCAACAGAACCAAAAACAGGAGAAACAACAGCAGCAGACACAACAGCAGCAGCAGAAAAAGCAACAGGAGCGGAGCCGACAGCAGCAGGGAGATCACCAGCAGCAGTCACAGCCGCCCCAAAAACGAGAAGGTGCCGCCCATCAACACATATAAGATGGAATTAAAAGAGACCATAGACCTATGTAAGTCGGCCATAGGCCAAAACTTTTTTATTAAACGATTAAGTAAGGATAGGCATGTTATACACTGCTTCACAGTGGCGGAGCATACAATTATTAAAAACTTATTAAAAGAATCCACGACTGAGTTCTTCAGTTTTACCCCCAAAGTGGATAAATATCAAACGGTCCTCCTGAAGGGCATAGATTCCTGCACGGAACCACAGGTGCTCTTAGATGAGCTTCGTCAAAAAGCGAGCGACGATCTCGACTTTATCGGGGTCAAGCCGTTCGCTACAGTCAGAGCCAGACGGGAGAAGCGGTCTTTGCCGTTCTTCCTTGTTCAACTTTCGCCCAGCAGCAAACTGGATAGTTTGAGGAGTATCTCCGTCCTCAACTACCAGGTTGTAACATGGGATCGACTAAAGAGACGCGGCGACATGCTTCAATGCATGCGCTGCCAAAGGTTTGGCCACGCTGCAGCAAACTGCGAAATGCAGTCACGCTGCGTTAAGTGTGGTGAGGACCACATTAAGGGAGAGTGCAAGCTCGGAGAGGAAAGGGTCGAAGACATGACCCAGCTTAAATGTGCACTTTGCGGAAAGGAGGGGCACCCTGCTAATTATCGGGGTTGCTCAGCTTTTCAGCAAATTCGCAACAATAAAGCGGCTAGGCAGACAGTGGCAGAGATACGCCCATCAACGCATGCTCCCACAGCAACGCCCGTTAATCCCCAAATTTCCTACGCCCAAATGGCGGCAGGGAGGGGGAAAACGGTACAGCCTGCAGCTAAGGTAGCCCAACCGGCCCTAGTGCCAAAGGCGCCGGACGCTCAGGCCGAAATAAGAAGCATGTTGCTGACAATTCAAGGCCAGTTAGCAGGGCTTCACAACCAGATAAAGGAGCAGGCGACTAGGGTAGACTATCTCTAATCTGTTTTGCCTAGCTTAACGCAAATTATAGGTTATAGGCGCGCTGTCGGAGAGGCCTCTTAGGATCCTTGCTGTGAATGTAAATTCACTGATAAGGACCGAACGTAGAGCTAATCTTTTCCAATTGTTGAAAGACCAAAGTCCAGATGTGTTTATGGCCAGCGAAACTAAGCTGAACCAGAAACATAAGTTGACTAACAACAATTACAATATCGTTAGAAGATATTGACCCAACTCCACTCAAGGGGGGGGTGTCGCAATCTTTATACGAAAAGGCATTAATCATAAAGTTATATATAATAGTGATCTGCGCAGATTTCGGCTGTTAGAGGCGTGCATCTTATGCATTCCTCTCCAACACGGCTTATGCACCGGCATCACCTCAGCCAACTGATTTTATGACAGAGCTTGAAAAACTTTTCGAATGTCTTCGCTTGAGCTTGGAAGAAAATTACTTTCTCATGGCCGGTGATTTGAATGCCAAACACCAAGATTGGGAAAATCAAATTCAGAATCAAAGAGGTATTCATCTGTTCAATTGAATGAGTCGATACAACACTGAATATGGTGTCGACCTGCTGGCTACGGATCGGCCATCGTTTCCAAGAAGCGGTGCCTATCTGGATCTATTGCTAATAGACGCAAGACTGACAATTACTGACACTGTGGGTCAAAGACCAGGAAACTGTTTACGAACGATCGAGTACGACAGTGACCACTGCGGACTCGCCGCCGTAATACAGCTTCCGAACGAGCTCGTGGAGTTGGATGAGTATGTACCTGTGCATACTTACAATTACAGTAAGGTGCGCTGGCCACGCTTTACCAACGTCTTATCGAGCGAAATCAGTTCGAATAACATATCCCCACCAAATGACAGGAATTTGACAAATAACGAAATAGACCAATACCTAGAACAAATGGATGAGACAATTAAACGAACAATGAACAGAACAATACCGAAATACAAGCAACGGGACTAAAACTCTTGTACCGACGGTTTACGGACCCTCACCATCTGGAGATTAGGACACTGAAGTCGTCGATAGTAGTATATACTAGAGGGTACGGGGACACCGGTATCACCGGTATGATCCATGCTATACCGGTATGGATTCTGACCTATGCTATACCGGTATGAGTTCTGATTTATGCTATACCGGTATGGATTCTGACAGCTATACCGGTATGGGTTCTGATCTATGCTATGCTAAATACCGGTATTATTTTTGGGTTCTAGGCCATGCTTAGCAAAACGTTAGAATGCAAAAACGTGTATCACCGGTATCAACCATCGGTTGGGAATAATTATCAGTCGTTGGATTTCTAACACCATATGTATTTTTTTCATTTCAACATTAGTTGTGGGATTGGATTTTCAGTGATAAATTGGTTGTGGGATATACTTTCATAGTTGGATTTTTTGAATAGCACAACATTAGCACCTGCACGGCATGCAATATAAAATTGATGTGTGCATTGGATAAACATATTCTTAATAGGATGTCCATATGCTTAAGATCAAATAAGAACTAGCATTCCAAAATACTTACCTCTGTTGGTTGTGCTGGTTAGAATTATATACAATGCAAGAGAATTTCAGAAGAGTTTTGATTAAAAGACATATTTGTTTTTTTGTTTTTTTTTTTTTAATATTTATTTTTATTTAGATCAGTTTTATATGTCATTTTCAAGTTCTATTCGAAAATGACCCCAAGCTAGTGTATTTACATTATTGCTACATATAAATCTTTTGTTATCAGAAGAACTTAAACTTAATTTGTTTATACATTCGGTGTATATAGTATGATGTTTAGATCTAAAGTTCAACATTTTACTATAGAAGTTTTGTTTGTGTAGCAAACAGTCTCTGTAATTTTGTAAAGACATTTTTTTACAGCTGATGATTTAACACCCTTAGCCTTTTTTATTAGAGCTGCATCTTCTATGTCTATACTATACATTTTAGCTCTTAATCCTATAAATTCCTTCATTATTAGACCATTATTTTCATCCTTCATAAATCCTAACTTTTTAACATTGAGCTGGGCAATACCGTAGCGGTTTTGGGGTGGATAGTCTGAAGTATCAAATTTATCTATTATATCATTTCTTATATCATTATAGAAATCATCTGTTCTTATTTTATAAATAAATGAATCGGTATCCATGTAGGCCAGATGTAGGTTGTCATTAAATTTAGGTTTCATGTATGCATAATGAAAGTCGTACATTTTATACTTTGAAATCTCCAAAACACAAAAACCTAAGTATATAGTCTTATTATATACACTATGAATTCGTTTTAACCGAATAGCAGCCATGGTTTCCGAAAATTCTAATATGCTATGAAAATTAGGTTTAGCTATAAGAGCGCGACTACCGAGATGGGTACCTTTGCTTTCTATAGAATCGACAATTCGAACATCTTTTCGTTTGTCTACATTTTCCATAGTTTTTCCGAATACAGCATTATTGAAAAGTTTACGCTGATCCTTTTCAAACTTTGTGGTGGCTTTTTTTCTTAGTTCATTGTTTAAATCAATATATTTTTTAAGCCATTGAGATTGTTTGAATTGCATCACTCTATGAATTTTCTTAAGCACCAAACCATTATCAAGACATTGAATTAATGTTTTGTAATGAATTATATAATTAACTTTATTATTCAAATCAGCAATTAATTTTTTATCGGATTTACCAGACAATGAAATGTTTGAAGGACAGAATGGTAGATCATTGTGATTATCATGTATTTCTAGGGGATACTCGAGATCCACTTCTAAAACATAACCAATGTTTATATTTGAAATTAACCAGCCTTTAATCTCATCTAAATTAGTTGGAGGTTCAACCCATTTAAAGTCTGAATGTGGGAGGTAATCAGACATGGCCCAACCGTATAGGTTATTAGCATCCAAGTACATTAAATAATCAGATGGTTTACTTGAATCATAATCAACCATATATTTATTATTTGCTTTACAATGTCGCAAGCTACATTGTGTTAAACCTCCTCTTATACCCTTAGCGAAAAAGTTATACATGTTGATGTCTGTCAAAAGTTCAAGCTTAACACCTGTTTCTTTCAACATAGCATCCCACGAAAAACCTGGCAATGTATAATAGTGACAGGGATCTAGACCATAAATTGTTCTAGAATCAATTCTTAATTTTTCAAAAATGTCTGATAAAATTAAGACGTCTGTAATTAAATAGTGTTCAAGATATTCTCTTAAATTACTACATTTAAAATGTGACCAAACTTTCTCAGCATGATTATAATCATCTTGGTTACAATCCTCTTCAACCAAAGAATTTATAAATGATTCTATTGGAGGAAGCTCCGTCTCACTTAATTTTTCTATAGAATCTAAATAATCATAGCATAAAACACCCTTAAGAGTCATAAGTTGAATAGATTCATCATCTTTGAAAAATGTTGATAAAATTTTAAAATCTTTTTTTTCATCAAGAGTTTTTGCTATCTTATCTATACTTGAAGGTAAAAATCTAAATGAGTCTAAGAACCGTAATTCTAGAAACTCGCTGTGCTCACTATTTATTAATAGTTTTGCTGATATGGATATGTATTTCTCTTTATTGAGAGGAATAATATTGATAAACCCTTTGATATTACCCAGCTCTTTTATAAATAAATGCGAATCATAACCGGTTAAATTATGGAAAAAAATTGGAATGAATTTAGGTATCTTATAGTTTAAGTAACAATTTGAATGCGCTGCTCCTCTGAATTTACCAGTCAAGTGATCATGATCTCGTACCTTTACATCGCCCCATACTGACTTCTTACAAATATGACATCTTGTTGCCTGCTGAAATTTGATTTCATCCTGGGGTGTCATGTTAATTTTGATCTCCTTACTCAAATGATGTCGATGAATATGTTTGGAGTCTTCAATCAAGTTCATAACAAAAACTCGTGCACAGTCTTCACCTAGAGTAAAAAAAAATTTATATTACAGCGCTCATAATTTTCATGTAGCATAAGAGATAAATCCTTTAAAACAAATTTACTTACCGGTGTATTTGAACAACTTATTTAGAGATGGATCAAATGAGCATTTGATAAAGTATGAAACAGCAATCGGAACATGTTTTTTAATCGATGTAGTCGATGATTTTGAGGGATCAGGTTGGCAGCTATCAATATTCACCAGCATACATTCAAAATCTGCATAGATGGCAAATGGCACTTCGAGTGACCTAGATTGATGCTCAAACTGTAGTATATTATTTGTCTCATTTGGTAGGGCTGTCACAATTTTGTTGCATTCAGTTTCATGCTTCTCAAATCCTTTATCCGTGTTGAATATCAGCAGGCATGAATTACACATTCTAATTGATCGTTTACCATGATTTATTTGAGCTCCTATTATTCTGGACATATTTTTTATCCACACATGTGATTGTTTTCGCCTTCTTGTATAAGTAGCAAGTTTATGTGTAGGTCTCTCTTATGGTTAGAATTATAATATGTACCTACAACTTTATAGTTTTCTCCAGTTACATTTTTTTCTACTCCGAACACATTTACACTTATTGCAGGGTTTCGAGTTTCAAAAATCGAAATATCTTTAAGTTTCAAAGGGAAAACTAAATTTGTAAAGTTAACTAGAGTTTCATTCATTAAACTTATCACTCCGTTTTGAATGTTTTCAATCCGATATTTACTAGCTCTATGCGAGAGGTCATCTATGGGGGAAAGAGCTGATATAACTGCCCATTTGAAACAGAATTTATCATTATTTTGCACATTAACACAGGCTTGTTTCAATTCAATACTTCTCGGTAGTTTTAAGTAACTTGAACCTCTTAAGGGTTTATATTCACAAATATTGACTTCAATATGTTTTATACAAAATAGTGTCCATCCAGAATCTTTATCCTCAAACTCCACACTTTTAGTCTCAATGATCTTACTCATATTTTCAAGTATATCTTCCAAGTTATCATTTTGAAGAGCTATCTGCATTGGACATTTGAAAGATTTTATACTTATCTCAGTTTTTTCTGATTCTTCATGCACTGTTATATATTTTAAAAACTCTGCAAACAGCTCAATACTGAACTTTACACTTCCTTTTGTTTCAAACGATTTTCCAATTAGTTGTATAATATCAGTCTTACAACTTTTCAAAAATGTATTAATGTCTATAACCCCCTCATCAGTATTTTCCAATGAGTTCGTTTCCACTTTACCTTCAAAACAATGTCTTATTCTGTTAAACCGTGTATTAATAACTAGAACTCTACTTTTTCTCTTATGATCATTGGTTCTACTGTGATGTGACCATTCAGAAGTACTCACGTCTATTTCACAAGTAACGCATCTACGTTTTTTCTGTGCGTTTGACGAAGATGGAGGGTCATCATTATCAAGAAGTTTTCTTTTATTATTAGACTTTTCGATTTCATTATTAATTACCAGATTATCGGAGGGGTTGTTCATATGCTCCTTACGGAAGTGTTCCTTCATTGAATCCGTTCGAGTATACGTTTTTTCACATTGAGGACATTTTATCTTATCACCATGTACAGCTTTTATATGCCTGTTAAGAGTGCACTTTTGTATAAATTTGCTACTGCATACGTTACAAACAAAATTCGCCATTGTATTATATTAACTTTACAGTTTATACCGATTGCAAAACACACACTTTTTGGATAACTTTTCTTAGATATGAATATTCTACAAATATCTTTAATAAAATTGAAAAACTTATATGGGAAGCAATGTTCTCTACTCACGATATGGAATAAGACTGTTAATTAGTTAGCATAACATTTCTACTTTTATATTACGATAGAAATACGAATTCAATCAAGTCACCCGCATACTATCTATGTGTGTGTGTGTGTGTGTGTGTGTGTGTGTGTGTGTGTGTGTGTGTGTGTGTGTGTGTGTGTGTGTGTGTGTGTGTGTGTGTGTGTGTGTGTGTGTGTGTGTGTGTGTGTGTGTGTGTGTGTGTGTGTGTGTGTGTGTGGGGGTACTTCTATAAATAAGAAATGATTTGGTGATAATCAGAATAGTCGATTTCAAGAAGCTACACAGTCAACATAATTACTAATATTATACATAATGATTAATTCCGATGAAGCAGAATACTCCGTTTTTACTCTGGATGATTTCGCTGCTTTTGAAGCAAATTCATTAACCCTAGCCAGTGGATTCAAGCCAACAAAGAAGCTATCGGAGTTGGAAATGGGTCTAAAATATAACATTTATACCTTGCGAAAGGTTACGACACGGTGGGTGATAGAATCGTAGCGGATCTTGGCGAATATACGGTAAGATACAATTTTTCTCGTTCTGCTTCCTTTATACAAAATACTTGCAAATATTTTTTTTTTTTTTCTTATAGGTCTTTTTACCGATAAGATACGCAAAGCTGTTCACAGAAAGTATATTACTAATTGGAGGAGGCTCTTATGCTTTAGAGAAAACATATCAACGTGGATCAACGTTTGAGCTGAAATTTTCAAAAATATAAATAATTTTATGTTAATATAATTTATAAGCATATATATATATATATATATATATATATATATATATATATATGCTTATATATATATATATATATATATATATGCTTATATATATATATATATATATATGCTTATATATATATATATATATATGCTTATATATATAAAGAAGCAAAATTAAAATTTTTAAAAATAAAATTTATTTCTTTTATAAATTTTACAGAATTTTGTTTTTATCGATCCAAGAGTTATGTTCTGGTGGGAATCCCAACCATTTTACAAAAACTTTATTTCCTCTCGTTTGTAGAACTTTTTCAACTAGATATACATCGCCAAAATCAGATTTCAGCAGTTCTAGTTCATAAAAGCCTCCTTGAATAGGTTTTCCTTGAAAGTCTTCGAGAAGATATTTTTTTTTCCTTAAAGGTTCTATTAAATCTTTCAATAATTGAAGCCTTCAATGAGCTGAATGTAGAATAGTGATTAATTTTATGTTTTTCCATGAAGCTTGTATTGAAAAATTCCTTTCCATCATCAGTCTGCAAGTTCTTAATGCTCATCCAATACATTCTTGCGATGAGTTTTCAAAACATCGAAAATGTTTTTAATTATGACTTTTGAGTCCATTTTTATAGTTGTTGCTGGTTAAAGTGTTGAATGCTTACTAACAATTTTTTACTTTTTGTAAGAGGAATTAACGTAAAATGAAAAATATTTGTAACACATACAACAATAAAACTTTGAAAACTATTTAATATTCTTAATCATAGCATTTGTATTTGTGATTTTTATTTTAATCTATGGGTGTATAGGGTACATTAGGAAACATCATCTTCATTAAATATTCAATTTTATTTTTTATTTTCTTGTCAATATGCTTTTCGTCTATGGAGTCTTTAAGATTTTTTTGAGAAATTAATTGTTATGCTGTGTTTTCTCGTTCCATACTTTTTATTGTTTCCTTTATCGTAGAGTCTATGTGGTTTTTTAGCTTATGAATTTCCTTATTAAAAGTGGATAAAACTTCCATTAAAGAAGAATTTATGTGGTTTATAATGCTTGATTCTTTAAGACTTATTTGATCATCAACATATCCTTTTTACACGGCTAGGTGGGGGTATTCAGGATTACTTCCAACATTGTTTAAATATCTACTTTCTATATCAAAATCACCAGAGGGTAAGAGTTTAAGTCCCAATCCTGGAGGACCCACAATACCTCTGGTTTTTGGAGTAGGTTTGAAGTTCCTACCGAACTTGTCGACGTTCATTGTTCAAATGTTAAGTTTTCTTTTTAGTATGATACTAATATATAATATTTGATTCCTTTAATTCTTCAATTATGGAAGTGATTTCATTCTGATGGTTATCGTTACCAGCATTTTTAGATGCTATCAAAAGTCGTAGTCTATCCACAACTTCATTTGGATCATTCCAGTATACATATTCAATATCTTTGTTTGTGTATTTCATTTCAGTAATACTAGAATAGGATGTTCCTATTTTTGCATTATCATTTTTAAGTCCAGCGACAATAGCCTTTATTATTTGTGTGTATTTCACACCTCTGTTACTCTTAATTCGAGAAGAACTATCATGATTCATTCTGTATGCATTAGTTTCTTGGAGGATTTTCGAATATTGTTCTAAGTCATCCTTAGTATATTTTTGCTTACAAGGATTTTTCTTTAACACCAATTCAATGAGACCCGGAGTTCGAATAAAAATTTCGTCATCAATGATTATATTCTTATCACTCATTTTAAAGCTACACTTTCCTATTTTTACAGATTGAGTGTTTGCATCAAAATATGGTCCATATGCCGTATCACGATTCGACTCTGACAACAGTTTTTGTTGATTGAAAGACGATGATTTATTAGGACTATCAAAATTTTTTGGTGTACTGAATAAAAAAGTATTATCTGGACTATTCAATTCTAATGAAGGTGATTCTGCTCGCTCATGGTCCTCCTCATCCTTTTCATTAAAAGATTTGAAATGTAGCTTACGACGTTTCGGTGTTTTAATATTATCCTCTTGTTGTTATTCTTCTTTTTAAATATTTCCAACCAATTTTTTCAACGGCTCAACGATGGGTTTGAAAGTGTTTTCCAACTCAGTTTCTCGCATCATTTTACCAGTTTTAGTTGAAAATATTTATTTTTTAGCACATTTCGCGTTTTTATTAGATCATTTAACACACTTTCATCCATTTTTTATAGTACAAAATATGAGACAGTATTTAAATATTTATTTTATTATGATTATATATGATGGACTAGTACCTCCAAACAGTGGTGCTGATGTAATGTGTTGCTTTCAAATGATAAATGTATATTTATAGTATTGCAATTTTGTGAAAACTGTTTTTATATCGACCTTTTTCAATGGTGCTTTCCTTGTCTATAACCAGAAAACCGAAATTATCAGCCCAACACTGAGAACATAATTCCTTAAACTGATTAAATGTCATATCAGAGTTTATATGATCTTTGTAAACATGCATCAAATTCAATTCATCTTGTTTGAAAAGAATAATAAAATTAGCATTGTCTCTAATTAAATGTTTTGGTATATGGGTATAGGACTGACATAAGTAAAAACTATCAACTCCATTATGACGACCCATGCAAAAATAATCTCTTATGTTATTTTGTTTCTGGCATGCAACATCATCGAATATAAATATTGAATTATTTTTCGCGTCTGATGGGGGCATTATCTCGGAATTATTTGAGAATTCATTGTATTCCATTCCTTTCACGGATGTAATCAGCTTTTTGAGATATATATATTTTGGTTGATGTAAGGATTTAGAATAAATATAAATATTTTCAAACTTTAATCCATTCGGGTCGAGAAGAATACTAAGCATAACATTTGTTTTTCCACAGTTTGATGGTCCAACGATAATTCCTCGAATACTGTTTGGAAATAATGAACCATGTTTTTTTTTATTTTGACTTTGGAATCAAAGTTTTTTACTTCAATAACTTCTGACTGCTTTACGAAGCGCATAATGCCGACTGATAGCTTTTACAATAAAACATAACATTTTTATATGATTATATTCATATGTGTTTCAACCTCCAAGTAGGAAGGTATAAAAATTATAATATGATTGAGCACAACGTTCGAAGTCATACTCATAATAAAAGAAAATCAATTGAAGGAAAGGGGCTTTTGAATACGGTTATAGACAAATTACCATTTGAGCTATAAATTGGAGGAGGCTCTTATGCTTTAGAGAAAACATATCAACGTGGATCAACGTTTGAGCTGAAATTTTCAAAAATATAAATAATTTTATGTTAATATAATTTATAAGCATATATATATATATATACATATAAGAAAAAGAAGCAAAATTAAAATTTTTAAAAATAAAATTTATTTCTTTTATAAATTTTACAGAATTTTGTTTTTATCGATCCAAGAGTTATGTTCTGGTGGGAATCCCAACCATTTTACAAAAACTTTATTTCCTCTCGTTTGTAGAACTTTTTCAACTAGATATACATCGCCAAAATCAGATTTCAGCAGTTCTAGTTCATAAAAGCCTCCTTGAATAGGTTTTCCTTGAAAGTCTTCGAGAAGATATTTTTTTTTCCTTAAAGGTTCTATTAAATCTTTCAATAATTGAAGCCTTCAATGAGCTGAATGTAGAATAGTGATTAATTTTATGTTTTTCCATGAAGCTTGTATTGAAAAATTCCTTTCCATCATCAGTCTGCAAGTTCTTAATGCTCATCCAATACATTCTTGCGATGAGTTTTCAAAACATCGAAAATGTTTTTAATTATGACTTTTGAGTCCATTTTTATAGTTGTTGCTGGTTAAAGTGTTGAATGCTTACTAACAATTTTTTACTTTTTGTAAGAGGAATTAACGTAAAATGAAAAATATTTGTAACACATACAACAATAAAACTTTGAAAACTATTTAATATTCTTAATCATAGCATTTGTATTTGTGATTTTTATTTTAATCTATGGGTGTATAGGGTACATTAGGAAACATCATCTTCATTAAATATTCAATTTTATTTTTTATTTTCTTGTCAATATGCTTTTCGTCTATGGAGTCTTTAAGATTTTTTTGAGAAATTAATTGTTATGCTGTGTTTTCTCGTTCCATACTTTTTATTGTTTCCTTTATCGTAGAGTCTATGTGGTTTTTTAGCTTATGAATTTCCTTATTAAAAGTGGATAAAACTTCCATTAAAGAAGAATTTATGTGGTTTATAATGCTTGATTCTTTAAGACTTATTTGATCATCAACATATCCTTTTTACACGGCTAGGTGGGGGTATTCAGGATTACTTCCAACATTGTTTAAATATCTACTTTCTATATCAAAATCACCAGAGGGTAAGAGTTTAAGTCCCAATCCTGGAGGACCCACAATACCTCTGGTTTTTGGAGTAGGTTTGAAGTTCCTACCGAACTTGTCGACGTTCATTGTTCAAATGTTAAGTTTTCTTTTTAGTATGATACTAATATATAATATTTGATTCCTTTAATTCTTCAATTATGGAAGTGATTTCATTCTGATGGTTATCGTTACCAGCATTTTTAGATGCTATCAAAAGTCGTAGTCTATCCACAACTTCATTTGGATCATTCCAGTATACATATTCAATATCTTTGTTTGTGTATTTCATTTCAGTAATACTAGAATAGGATGTTCCTATTTTTGCATTATCATTTTTAAGTCCAGCGACAATAGCCTTTATTATTTGTGTGTATTTCACACCTCTGTTACTCTTAATTCGAGAAGAACTATCATGATTCATTCTGTATGCATTAGTTTTTTGGAGGATTTTCGAATATTGTTCTAAGTCATCCTTAGTATATTTTTGCTTACAAGGATTTTTCTTTAACACCAATTCAATGAGACCCGGAGTTCGAATAAAAATTTCGTCATCAATGATTATATTCTTATCACTCATTTTAAAGCTACACTTTCCTATTTTTACAGATTGAGTGTTTGCATCAAAATATGGTCCATATGCCGTATCACGATTCGACTCTGACAACAGTTTTTGTTGATTGAAAGACGATGATTTATTAGGACTATCAAAATTTTTTGGTGTACTGAATAAAAAAGTATTATCTGGACTATTCAATTCTAATGAAGGTGATTCTGCTCGCTCATGGTCCTCCTCATCCTTTTCATTAAAAGATTTGAAATGTAGCTTACGACGTTTCGGTGTTTTAATATTATCCTCTTGTTGTTATTCTTCTTTTTAAATATTTCCAACCAATTTTTTCAACGGCTCAACGATGGGTTTGAAAGTGTTTTCCAACTCAGTTTCTCGCATCATTTTACCAGTTTTTAGTTGAAAATATTTATTTTTTAGCACATTTCGCATTTTTATTAGATCATTTAACACACTTTCATCCATTTTTTATAGTACAAAATATGAGACAGTATTTAAATATTTATTTTATTATGATTATATATGATGGAGTAGTACCTCCAAACAGTGGTGCTGATGTAATGTGTTGCTTTCAAATGATAAATGTATATTTATAGTATTGCAATTTTGTGAAAACTGTTTTTATATCGACCTTTTTCAATGGTGCTTTCCTTGTCTATAACCAGAAAACCGAAATTATCAGCCCAACACTGAGAACATAATTCCTTAAACTGATTAAATGTCATATCAGAGTTTATATGATCTTTGTAAACATGCATCAAATTCAATTCATCTTGTTTGAAAAGAATAATAAAATTAGCATTGTCTCTAATTAAATGTTTTGGTATATGGGTATAGGACTGACATAAGTAAAAACTATCAACTCCATTATGACGACCCATGCAAAAATAATCTCTTATGTTATTTTGTTTCTGGCATGCAACATCATCGAATATAAATATTGAATTATTTTTCGCGTCTGATGGGGGCATTATCTCGGAATTATTTGAGAATTCATTGTATTCCATTCCTTTCACGGATGTAATCAGCTTTTTGAGATATATATATTTTGGTTGATGTAAGGATTTAGAATAAATATAAATATTTTCAAACTTTAATCCATTCGGGTCGAGAAGAATACTAAGCATAACATTTGTTTTTCCACAGTTTGATGGTCCAACGATAATTCCTCGAATACTGTTTGGGAATAATGAACCATGTTTTTTTTTATTTTGACTTTGGAATCAAAGTTTTTTACTTCAATAACTTCTGACTGCTTTACGAAGCGCATAATGCCGACTGATAGCTTTTACAATAAAACATAACATTTTTATATGATTATATTCATATGTGTTTCAACCTCCAAGTAGGAAGGTATACAAATTATAATATGATTGAGCACAACGTTCGAAGTCATACTCATAATAAAAGAAAATCAATTGAAGGAAAGGGGCTTTTGAATACGGTTATAGACAAATTACCATTTGAGCTACATCTTCCTTCATATAATTATTGTGGCCCCGGAACTAAATTGGAAAAACGATTACGTAGAGGAGATAAGGGGGTTAATAAACTGGATGAGGCTTGTCGTTTGCATGATATTGCATATTCTAAGAGTAGCTCTGTCTCAGATCGACACGTTGCTGATAAAATTCTAACTGAGCAAGCGTGGAAACTTCAACGTCTGAAAAGTTAAGAATTGTCTAAGGATTGTTATTTTTTTTTTTAATTTTTCAATGTAAACCTAAAAATAAAACCAGAAAATATATAAATAAAATATAATATAGGGTGATTTTTTAGCTGGTTTGGTTTTGGCAACACTGGTTTTGACAGCTGACGTGTGTTTAGTACCTTGTGTCACTGTCAAACAGCTTCAGTTTGGTTTGCAATTTAACCATTGATCGTCTTACAAATGAACAACGCTTGCAAATTATTGAATTTTACTATCAAAATTCGTGCTCGGTTCGAAATGTTCATCGCGCGCTGCTTCCATTTTATGGTCGGCACTCTCGACCTTCTGAGCAGTCTATTCGGAAGATTGTGACCGAATTTCGCACCAAATTTACTTTGTTGGACATTAAACCACCAACACGTTTACGTACTGTGCGTAGTGAAGAAAATATTGCGGCCGTATCAGCTAGTGTGACAGAAGACCGCGAAATGTCGATTCGGCGCCGTTCCCAGCAGTTAGGCCTTTGTTACAGCACTACGTGGAAAATTTTGCGGAAGGATTTGGGCGTAAAGCCTTTTAAGATACAGCTGGTGCAAGAACTAAAGCCAGCCGACCTACCACAACGCCGAATTTTTGGTGAATGGGCTCTTGGAAAGCTGGCCGAGGATCCGCTTTTTTATCGAAAATTGTGTTCAGCGATGAGGCTCATTTTTGGTTGAATGGGTACGTAAATAAGCATAATTGCCGCATTTGGAGTGAAGATCAGCCAGAAGCATTGCAACAGCTACCAATGCATCCCGAAAAAGCCACTGTTTGGTGCGGTTTATGGGCCGGCGGCATTATTGGGCCATATTTCTTCAAAGATGATGCGAATCGCAGCGTTACTGTCAATGGTGAACGCTACCAAGCGATGATAACAAACTTTTTTTGCCCGAAATGGAAGTTTTTGATTTGCATGATATGTGGTTTCAACAAGACGGTGCCACATGCCACACAGCACGCGAAACAATCTCGCAATTGCGAGGCGAGTTTGGTGAACAGTTAATTTCACGTTTCGGGCCGGTCAATTGGCCGCCTAGATCGTGCGATTTGACACCATTAGATTATTTTTTGTGGGGGTATGTCAAGGCTAATGTCTATAGGGACAAGCCCGCTTCGATTGACGCACTGGAAGCCAACATCCATGCATTCATTCGTGAGATACCGGCCGATATGTGTGAAAGAGTATGCCAAAATTGAACTCAGCGGATGGGCTACCTGAGACGCAGCCGCGGTCAACATTTGCATGAAATTATCTTTAAACATTAAATTGCAAGGTTCAAACTATCGATTCAAATAAATATTTCATTCATTTTTTCGAATTTTTTGTGTTTTTTTTTTTTTAAAGTTCTAAACCTCTTAAAAAATCACCCGTTATTATTAAAAAAAAAGAAAAAAAAGAAGCATGTGTTATTATTCAAGATTTGCTCATTCTATTTAATTTACATCACCCCTTCAAAATAATATAGGAATATCATAACATTTATATGTTTATTCATTTGCTATTAAGGGTAGGAAAGTAGTCATATACAGGATACTCGTATGATCCTAAATGTCGTATTACACATTGCAAAAGGTTTCTTTGGGGTGAAAAGTAACTAATTAAAAGAAGTATTGAGGTAATAATGCATGCTTATATCATATTGATTGCTAATAGTAGAACAATAGAGTTTTCCCCCGCATTCATTCATGTAGTTAACCTTATCATAAATTTGTATTGTTGTCACTTGGGATATCATCGATGTAAATAAGGAAGCAGTTGGATAAATTTATGTATTGCGATCATCATGAATGCCTATTTTAATTGTCGGCATCCATCCCTATAGATAAAATAATGTGTTGACCTTATTGACGTACATTTGTATTCCGCAATGAGAATAACCCTTGGACCATTTTTCAGGATTTTAATGATAAGGGACAGGGTTTAGTAATATTATTGACATGATGCTAGCAAGCAATAGATAAAGGAGGTATAGTCCTATTAGACGAATGAATGATATGATGGTAGTGAGATATTAGGCTTTTGTTACACTAATTATCACCTCAATCCAGGAAAAATCCTAAAGCATCAGATAGAGGGGTCAAGTTCTATTAACCGATGATTGACATGATGCTATCGATGCATCAGGGTTTTGATATAGCAATGCAAATATCATAATCGTAAATTTTAATTGTTGACATCCATCCTTACAGAAATATAATGTTGATCCTATTTGATTTTTATTTCTGATGACTTTTAACATCCTTTAAATTTATTGAAAGTGTGCTACGAAAATCAGAGGGTCTCTGAAAATGTGCGGATTGTAATGCTATGCATACGAATACTTATGTTTGTATGTATATTTTTTTTTTGCCCTCTTTTTTTTTTGTTTAAATACTTTGAGCATTATCATCATAATCATCAGTTTAAAGTAAACAAGGAAGCAAGATGACTCACCAGGACTTTAAAATCAGACAAGAGATGGAAGAGTGGCTATCGAAATATGGCTGCCAATGCTGGGAGTTCCAGCAGTTTCAGGATGCCGCTTGGGAGGAGGTTGGTAGTGTGGATACTACCAACATTCACAGCCTTGTGACAGTGGCCCACCTGCTGATTTCATTGCACATGAAAGCATCGAAAGGGGGGTTTGATGTAAGCCCCCTACCAGCTATAATACCTTTTTTACTTAATATAAAACTAATCTAATTAGAAAATAAAAAAAAAATTAAAAAAATTACCATGTCTTTTTTTTTTACTTAACTATTCTTTTCTCTCTTCGCTCAAATGGACTACCTTTCTGAAAACTTAACTCTTAAACATCATGTTCTGTTCATGATTTTGTTCAGTTTCCTTTGGTGATTTTTGCGTTCCGAACGTGAATTTTACGTTTTTGCGTTTTAACGTGAACGTGAATTTTACGTTTCTTGCGTTTTAACGTGAACGTGAATTTTACGTTTTAACGCGAATTTTACGTTTTTGCGTTTTAACGTGAACGCGAATTTTACGTTTTAACATGAATTTTACGTTTTTGCGTTTTAACGTGAACGTGAATTTTACGTTTTTGCGTTCTAACGTGAACGCGAATTTTACGATTTAACGTGAATTTTACGTTTTTTTGCGTTCTAACGTGAACGCGAATTTTACGGTATAGCATAGATCAGAACCCATACCGGTATAGCATAGATCAGAACCCATACCGGTATAGCATAAATCAGAACTCACACCGGTAAAGCATAGATCAGAACCCATACCGGTATAGCATAGGTCAGAATCCATACCGGTATAGCATAGAACAGAACCCATACCGGTGATACCGGTGTCCCCGTACCCTCTAGTTTATACTACTGTCGATCAAAAACAACAACCAACTAATTAAAGAGAACTTTCGGTTGTCAATTAATTTGTATTGGGATAACAAAATTCGGGCCGTAAATGCTAGCGACCCGAGCATGTTTCCGCAAATTAACAAGATATTTAGAAGGAATGATCAGAACGATCTTCCGTGTCTCAAGCTTCAGAGAACGACAGACAACAGAGACGTACTTCTGACAGCAGGAATTAATCCAGAGGACGCCGTCTTGGACGATGACCTCTTTATTGTCGAAGATCCGCAGGAGAAAGTGGAGGCTGTGGGCGCTGCTTTTCAGCAAGTGTACAAGGTGAATGCGTGCATTCGCCCGAATCACGACCTGGAAAACAGAGCCTTGCTCCATCACTTCTACCTTCGGAATGACATCACGCCATGGCGATCAGATAACCTTGGTTTCACCGGGTTCAATGAAGATCATTTGGCAAACGCCATAAACGCTGAGTGAATTGGGTCCATTTCCCTTTTAATTATGAAGGTGGAGCTCCAGCTCATCTTCGATTCATTAAAGCAGAAGAAGTCAGCAGGAGTCGATGGCATATCCAACGTTGTACTTCGACATTTACCTCAAATATCACTGTATTTTGACCAGTAGACATTAATACCACTCTGTTTTACAACGCTCTGAATAATGCATATTATCCAGTGCGGTGGAAGACAGCTGTGGTGCATCCTCTCCCGAAAAAGGGAAAGGACAACTCCAATCCGGCGAATCTCCGGTCGATAAGTCTTCTTCCGAGTATCAGCAAGGTATTCGAAAAAGTTATCAATAGAGCTCTGGCGTGGGCAGAGGACAATAATATCATACCGGACAATCAGTTCAGTGCCTGTCTGGTTGATTTGGAGAAGGCCTTCGACACCATATGGTTAGAGGGTCTTTATCTAAAGCTGACCAGACTTGGCATTAGTAAGCCACTATTATATATGCTTTTTGATATGCTCAATGGCAGAAAGTTTGTTGTCAAGAGTGGCAATGTAACTTTTGCCACAACCTTTAATATTAAAAATGGTCTTCAGCAGGGAGCGGTCAACTCGCCGATTCTATTCAGCATTTACACCAGCGATCTGATAGGTAGTCTAACTCAGGCAATTGCGTATGCCGACGATCTAATTGCGTACAGAACAGCTCCAAAAGTCGAGGTCATCAGAATTCTTTTGCAGCGTGACTTCGAGAAGATTCAGCGATATTGCGATGACTGGAAGTTGAAAATCAACTTACAGAACTCAGAAACTATCTTGTTTAGGACTCCGTTGCTTAGAGCCACAATGGATACGAGAAAGAACTGGCGCATGCTGGTGATCGTAGGGCCAAATGGACATCCACTGGCGAGTAAAAGTGTAGTAAAGTACCTTGGCATCTGGATGGATCAGTATTTGTATTTCGACAGACATATAAATGCTGCTCTGGCCAGGGCCAGGGGAGCTTTTGCCCTGACGAAACGGTTGTTTTATAGCAGCCGGCTTGACAGCAGGGTGAAGGTGATTTGCTACATGGCCCTTATCCGGCCGATGATTGCCTATGGATGCCCGGTTTGGTTCAACGTTGCCCCATCTCAAATGGAAAAGATTCGGGTGTTTGAGAGGCAGTGTCTTCGACGCTGCCTTGGATTGCACAGAACACCAGAGTCGGAGTACAAACACTACTATTCCAACCTGGCTCTATACAACGGGGCCAACATAAATAGGATAGATAATTTCTTGCTGAAGCTTATTCGAGGTCACATTGCAAGAGCGATGTCCTCGTCTAACAGCTTAATTTTCGGGGCTTATTACCCTAAATACGAATACTAGGAGAGTGTGCGTCTAAGCGGCTTTATTCCGCCCGATGCATTCCTCCACCTAGACAGTCGAGGGCTGATCCAGGATAGAGCGGCGGTTCCGCTAATCTACCACGTCGGCCGTAGAACTGTGGATCGGCGGCTCCTTTACAGTCGAGACGTCCTCGCACAAGACGGAGCTGAGCACCTTCGGTTCAGTAGGACTGTGTCCGAACGGCACCGAAGAGATAGGGTTAGGCAGGAGAACCAGTTCCGTGGTTGAAAAACGAAGATGAAGTTCCTTCAGACATATAATAGTTGACCTTGCTATTTTCTTAAGTATGGCCGACTTACATAGGTTTAGGTAGTTAGTTTTAAGTAGGGACAGTCAGGGTGGCACAAAAGAAAAAAAAATTATAAAATCAACAAAAATACAAAAAAATTATAAAACCGGAAAATGCTTGCTGTGGCTGTTCTAGTTTGTAAGTAGTCTGTAAGTAGCTTATAAGTAGGTTGTAATTAGTTTATAATTAGTTGTAAATAGTTTTAAGTAGCTTTAAGTAGTTTTAATTAGCTTTAATTTAGTTTTATGTAGTTTCTAAGTTTTATATAAAACCAAAAAAATAAAGACAATGATGCCGGTTCTCGGTTAAAAATAAAACCGACCTGGATTTAGTATTAAGATAGTTCTTAGGCCGAAAGGCATTAGCATTAAGTTATTATAGTTTAACTTAGAGCGCCCGATTGGGGCCAGTAAGTAAGTTTTAAGATATTGATAAGTAGGCTAGTTTTTATAAATTTTTGTCTAGCTTTAAGATAGTTTTAAGAAAATTGAAAAATACTTTAAACGTTTTGCACGGCAATATATCAGTTAGAGAACGAAACACTTTTAATTTAGGTTTTATTTTTAGAGAAAATATAATTGAAATTTCCACTTTTTCTTAATCAAAAGTTTGTAATCTCGCGTTTATGTGCAGAATTAGGCAAGGGAAATACGGAAATTAGTAGCTTTAGCTGGAGCCAGGATAAATAGCGTCTATTCTTGTTTGTTTCACATTTGTGAATAGTCACAGTTACTTAGAATGATTTTTTTGGTTTTGTAACCGGCTGCTAAGAATATACAATAAAAAACTGCTCCTTAAAATGTCATAAACTAACGTTAACATTTTATACATATACAGTCAATACAAATAGTAAAGAAATTCAAAATAAAACATAAAAAGCAATTTTGACCACATATCGACCATAATTTAAATGTTTTTTCTAACCACTTTTTCGAATAAACTAGTCATCATGAACAAAGAAGATTATGATACCAAAATGTTAAATCCATAGAAGAAGACAAACTACCAAGAATTTGGTATAGATACGTCGATGACGCATTTGCAGTAATGACAAAATCGGAAGTTGATTTGATATTGGAAACAATTAATCAATATCCAAGCATTAAATTTACATTTGAGACAGAAGATGATCACTTTCACACCCTTCCTTTCCTCGACCTAGAAATAAAACGAAAAAACAAGAAAATCGGATTCAGTGTTTACCGAAAAACAACATCAACATATCGTTACATAATGAATGATTCATTTTGCGCATATAGCCAAATATAGCCGCTTTTCACTCAATGGTGTTCAGATTATGCCGTCTACCTTTATCGACCGAAAACAACATCAAACAATACAAACAAATAATGCGAATAGCTAATGTCAATGAATGTGATAAGTCCATAATCGACCATCTGATTAAAAACCAACAAGTAACTGCTTATCTTCGCCAAAGCTGAAATGAAAATCGTCCATACCAACAACAACAAACTTAATTCGAGACTGGGATCCACAAAAGACCACATACCGACTAATCGACGCAGTGGCATATATCAAATCTCTTGTTCAAATTGCGACAAAAAATGCATTGGACAGACAAGAAGAGCTGCTGAGACCAGATTTAATGAACACCTTCGATCGGTAGAAAAGAAAGAGACAGATAAAGCAATTGCTGCTTACATTTTTGATCCAAATAATAAAGAGCCACACTCAATTTCATCATTTGACAACAGTTTTAGACTTATAAAAAATGTAAACAAACCACATAAACTAGACGCATACACATCAATTCACATATACTTAAACAACAACTTGATGAATTTGGAACCTGGACCAATTGATTCTCATTTATTCAACGTTATCAAGAAGAAAAAAAAAATAGTAACAACTGTTTTCCATTACTCTCTTTATTTTGTTTTACTTTCTCTAAGTCTAACTTTTACTTTCTTTGTATTCTCTTTGTACTTTTGTTTAATTGTCGACCGCAGATGATGGTCCCGCAGCTGAGAAACGAAATGCATTCGTATTAAAACTAAAAATTAAAATTTAAAAAAAGTTTAAATTTGAAAATTAAAAAAAAAAAATATATAGACCACAAACTTATAACATTTCACGATTAGATTGCTTGATTAAATAAAAACTGTAGTTTTTTACCTTGAAACGGCCGCGGGCTCTCAAAAAACGTTAAACAAAAATTTATTTGTACTCAATTGAGTACAATTGCACTCAATTGAGTACAAATTAATTTTCGTTTAACGTAATTTTTTACTTTATAGAATGCAAAATGAATACAAGATTACTTTAAATGCATAGCTTAAAACTCGCTTCAACTCTTCGTATTCCCGGATCGAGTTGAAACGAACTTGATACGACTCGATTGCACTCGGGAAGCCCAGTCGAAATTTGTGTAGAAAAACCTGGCTGGACATGCATTATGGTCTGTTTTTTGCATGTTTGGTTCAAATTAAGTTTTTAATAGATACATGCAGTAGGTACTCGTGTTAATTCAATTATATTTAGCTTTGTACTGAAGTAAATACATAAATGCAGTCCATTTATCTGTTACCTCAATACCTAGAGCTGAGTCATCCATTTAGAGTTGAGTTGAAATACTAAATAAACATTAATATTGCACTTGAAAGGAGAAAAAAAAACGAAAACGAAAACAAAACTTTGCAAGCAGTTCTATGCTTAGCTGATGATGTTCATAACCATGAACGAAACGTCGCGGAGTGGAGCAATCAGTACCAATTTCCGGTCATGGGTTGATTTTTTTTTTTTGGATTTGAATGTTTGTTTTTTTTTTTTTGTGGTATAAATAAAATTGACTTCTTTCATGATCAAAAAGAAATTTTTCTGTAAACATAACGGTTCTTTGGAAATAACGGTTTGAATAATATTTTTTTTTTTAGTTCTATAAAAATAAAATATTGGACCTTATTTGTCTTCCATTTTCCTCAAGCAATTTTTAATGCATTTCCTTGAAATAAATTTTGCTTGATCAAAAACAAATTATTTAACTGAGTTACATCAAAAAACCAACAAAATTTCAATTTGAAAACACACATTATTTTATACTCGTTCTTTTAAAACACGCGAATTTCAGCTTTCGATAGAGTTTTATAAAAATGCATGCAAAAATGCAAAGTAAGTCAGAACTTACTTTATCGGATTCTTGGGCTTTTTCAAAAATATCGTCCCCTGATTGCAAGAACTAGGTTACTCAATTTTTAAAGTTTTGGAGATAGCAACGCTCATAGATACGAGTACTTAAAAAACTCACTTAATTATGCGTTTCAATAACTTTCTGTCTTAAATTTTCGGTTCGGAATTAAAACATAAATGACATGTATGTTTTGATTGATTATGTTTTATTAAAACATACATATATATTAGGGTGTGTAATATATTCCAACTCTGGAATTTTCACATCTAATACCCCCAAAAGTTGTATAACATATTGAAATCAAATTCGTTTCATTTGGAGTTTTCGTTTAAGTTATTGGCTTTGGCTCGTTAAATGAGCTTGAAAAGTACATACAAAAAGTTTGTTTGCTATTCAAGAAGCTATAAAGCGGTAATTTGTGTGATTTATTAAGAAAATGAAAAATTTCAACTTGGGATTTCGCTGTGGGAGTAAAAATATTTCGAGAATTCTAAGTGGATCTTAGAGGGAGGGAAATAATACTTTCAGATTCCGGAAGGAGTTTAAAAAAAATGAATTATTTCATGATGCAGCAAAGCCTCAAATATGACATGTGGAAAAACGTTTTTCAATGCTTTTTTAGATTTGGATATTTTAAAAAGGCTTTTTACATAAAAGTTATGAGAGTGAGACAAAAATCGATCTATAAATTTCTTATGAGGTACCTTTGATAAATCAAGTTTGATTTAAAAAAAAAAATTATTAATACTTGGTGCATTTAAAAAATTATGTTACAATACAATTTTGAGCGATTTTGTTTTTTGATTAAAATTTGTACTGCCTTAAATTTGAATTATTTAATTGCTAACTTTATGTGAATAAAATTATTTAAATTAATTAAATCAGCTCAGAATAACTCTAATTATATAATTTTTTTTTTCAGAAATCTTATAGTTTTCAACAAAGCATTTCCCTGAAAGTAAAAAGATGTTAGAAAGATTTAAACTGATTTCGATAGAAGAAAATATGTTCTTCCTGGAAAAACTAAAAGAAAAAACCAAAAATAACTCAAAACAACCAATTGTCTAAAAGACTTTTTTACCAATTTATTAATCTGTAATATATTGAAAAAATCATCTAAATCAATATACTAATTCAAAAGTTACAGGTCGATGTGTACTTTTTCATCCTTCGTTCCACTGTGCGTCGTTATAAAAAAGAACATTACTAGTTTCATTTAAATGGAACTAAACTGACCTACAGGTTATAAGACAACAACAAAATATATCATATTTTAAAACGACAAACACGAAATTTGTGGTACAATCTACGCGGCCTACAAAAACCGAAGGCATATAAAATATATATCGTTGGAAAAGTTTTTTGCACATTAGTGTAGAATGCTAAAATGTATTTAATAATTAAACCACAAAAACGAGACCGAGGACTTCTTTGTTTTTATTTGTCGTTTCTATTTTGTTCACCCACCAACCAAACAATTTTCCAGCACTGACTGGAAAGATATTTGGAATGTTCGATGGCAGCGTTCAGTCCTGCGAAAAATAATAATAAGTAGCTCATATAATAGTTGCGTTTTTTTGGGAGTCAAAATATTATGGTCTGAAAAAAAAATGACAATAAAACAAAACTATTTACATGTCAACTACAACAACAACTATGTCCATATAGAGCAAGCTATGCCCAGATAATTAAGTGGGTTTAATTTTTCTCCCAATAAAACTGGTATTGCCAGACTATCATTGTCGTTGTGTTATCGATAGTTATCGATAGTTTATATAGAAATGTCAAGTCAAGTTTGTCAACTAGAAAATAATGTTATTAGCACTCGAGTTTCGAGGGCTGGACGTACTAGTATCTATAAAAAGGTCATAAATCATAAACATAATAATAATATTATGAGGACATTAATCTATGCATATTCAAAAAATTTTATTTCAATCCGATGCTTTTAAAAAAACATTTTAATATCAAAATTTTGGAATATTTTCGTTCTCCATGAGCTGTTGCGCCACCAAATGTATTTATTTGCTTTAGTTTCCAATGAAATTAAAAAACTATGATTCTACTTATTAAATTTATTTATTATTTCTATTTTTTATTATTATTTAAAAAACAAGTGTGAAAAATCAGTTAAATTATGACGATGTTAAAAATATATAAGTATGATAAAATATGCTAAAAAAACGTTTTCGCAAATTTGAATCGAATTTTAGCATCATACTACCTCCTCAAACATTTTATTAAAAATAGAACTATCGAATACTTGTTTCTACTTTGAAATTACAGAATGGCAAAATGGTCTGTTTGTCTAGTTTTATGCATGTTATTTGTCATTTTTTGAGACGTGTTAAGCTGCAGTTTATTAAAAAATAGCTAGCCAGAAAATATAAATGCAATAAATATATTTGAACATAGTCTAAAATTCTATCAGCATTTCAAAAGTTAATTTAAGTCTTTTAAGTTTAAAACGCAATTAAATATACTACCATTTTTTTTTTTAAACCACACTTGTTCTGAATTTCCATCAATTATTTGGTCTAATCCTTTACGTTTTGCTCCGAAACTCAAGAATGTAACTGTCTCAATAATTTTGAAACTGCCTGAAAGTACGGGAACGCAACTTCACACAAATTGATGGTATTCCGATTGCGTAATGTGAAAGTGATGCAAGACACTATGTGTGGCTTTCATTCTTTTAATCCCATGCTGACATTAAAGCCTAGTTCGCTGCTGATGCGAAACGAAATTTTTAGCTCCTCTCCAATAAAACATAGTTTACAGTTCCCATGCATGCAAAAAATCAAAATTTTCAAATCAAATTTCCACCTATTCTGTGCACCATATTGTATAATACTCAAGGCGAAAAATATTTGCCTTGGACTAAGCCACCCATTGAGCCATGAATTAACCATTAATAAATAAACTAAGCCTAAGACTTGAAAACAATTATTTCAGGATACAAAACCATTTACATGCGAATAATGCCTTGAGGTGAATATATATTTTTTTGTAGTGTAAACCGACCATTCAAAACAAAATATTTTATTTACCACATTTTCTTTCGCATTCAAAAAATAGCCAGTCAATTATTTTGCATGACATTCCATGACAGCAATGGTTTTTTTTCATGAATCTGTAAACCAATCATGCAAAAAAAAAACAAGTTTTTTTTATTTTATTTCGCAAGGGAACTGTAAACTGGGCTTAAGACAGCGAATTGGCTACGAAAACGACGCGGAAAACAATTCATTGACAGGTGCACAAATCATGAATTCCGGATTGACAATGTTTGGTTAGCCTAAGTACATATTAGAAAAATGCACTTATAAGGCATGTAAATATACATCATACAATAAAGACAATTGGAAAGTCATGGTTGAAGACACCGATGCCTATAAATCTATCACTGAAGAATTGAATAAAAAGAAAATTCAGTGGCACTCGTATGAAAACAAAGCTACGAGGTCGATAAAGATAGTAGTAAGAGGCCTCCAATCTTTATGTATTGCCAAAGATACTGTCGAAGACCTAATACAAAGGGGCTTTCAAGCTTTCGAAGCGAATTATCTTATTAAAAATAAGTTAATCAAAGACTCCACTAGAATATCAAGAACAACAAAGAGATCTAAAGAAAGTAAAGAAAGTCTCGATAAAATTTACAGTATAAAATCAATTATGGGCATTGTTGTCAAAATTGAACCACTGCGAAAGTCAAAAATTGTTCCACAATGTAAAGGATGTCAAGCCTTTGTGCATACACAAAAATACTACCATCGTGAATTTGCTTGTGTTAATTGCGAAGGCAAGCATGCAACTAAAAATTGTCTCATGAGCAGAGAACAGAAAGCTAAATGTGTTAGCCGTCAAGGCAACCATTCTGCAAGCTACAGAGGATGTCCAGTCCCCGAAAAATTCCAAGGCACAAAAAGAAAAAACAAAACTGGGAACAAGCTAAGAAACTCAACAAACACAAAAGGAATAGTTGAAAGCAAAAAAGTAGCCGTTGAAAACAAAACTAAAAATCAACCGACAAAAGCGATTGCACTAAGCAAAAGTGATGAAAATAAATCCTATTCCCAGATTATTAAAAATGTGCGAAAGAACGAAGAAACATCTATTGAAGAAATGCTTGATCTTAACCCTAAAAAGATTGGCAAACTAGATTTAAACATAAAACAGCTAAGCGAAGAAGTCGCTCTTAAAAAACAATGATGGACAGAACACACAAAATCGCAACATGGAATGCAAACGGTCTTTTAGAACATGTATCAGAACTAAACATATTTTCAGACATAGAGCCATATAAACATTTGTTTGGTGTCCGAAACTCACCTCGCTATAAACAAAATCTTGATAGTAAATTGCCAAGCTATACGTGTTATTACGCTCCGCACCCAACTGACAAAGCTAGGGTAGGATCAGCAATACTAGCGGCTATATACTGCTCTCCGAAGCGCTCTTCAACATAACTTCCTTGTTGATGGTGACTTCAATGCTAAACACGCCCAATGGAGATCTAGGCTCATAACAACGAAAGGTAAACGCCTATATCAAGCAGGCCGCAAATACAACTGCAAATTTTTTTCTTCTGGCTTCCCAACATATTGGCTATCTGATACTAACAAAGTACCAGACCTTATTCACTTTTTCGTAGTTAAAGGTATTAAACGAAATCATATAAGCGTCGAAAGTAATTACGATTTATCATCAGATCATACTCCAGAAATATTATCACTGTGCGAAGCAAAAATAATAGAAAAAAGTAATCCTAAGCTCGTGAGTAAAAGAAGAATCTGGAATTCAGAGATAAGCCTGAAAGTTTTCGAAGAAAGTGGCAAGCTACGAGATTTCCAGGTGATAAGGCAGTTCTTAACCGTCTTAACAATGAACTAAAGAAAAGAATCTGTGAATTTAAAAGTGATTCACTAAGAAGATTCCTGAATAGTCTGACAGCGGATGCTTCTACGGAAAGCATCTAAGCGCCTAAAAAGACCACAGGCACAAAACCCGCCAGTAAAATCTCAAGATGGTAAATGGATCGGAAACCCAAAACAAGAGGCTGATCGCTGAACATCTCGCGAATGTTTTTAAGCCATTTCCAGCAAGCACAGCTAATGATCCCTTACAGTTTGTTGATAGAAACGACGAATGTGAAATTCCTTTTGTCACGCTCAAAGAAGTAAAAAGCATCTGTCAACATAATTAGTTTTACAAAAAATCAAAATCGAAGCATATAAACCTTACAAACATACAATAAACAATGTTCCAATTCTTATATATTGTAAGTACTGAAACCCGTTTGGACATATGGCATCCAACTATGGGGCTGTACAAAGAAAACAAATGCTGAACCCATCCAAAAATTCCAAAGCAAGGAGCTTCGCGGAATAATAAATGCCCCTAGGTATACAAGAAATAGCGATCTACACCGTGACCTTCAAAATGAAATTGTTACAGAAGTGGTTAAAAAACACGCCGTATCACACAATCAGCGACTAAAATGTCATACCAACTCCGAAATGGAGACCGTCTTAAATGTACGAGACAATATTCGAAGATTAGGATTAAGATTGATCCTGATTCACCGGTGGTTTTAAGGCGGTAAGAGTCCCACACTACTCAGTACCGATTCTAAACGAGTGTCTTTTGAAGATTTCCATCGGATTAAAAAAGTTGCACAAATTCAAAGAATTAAAACTAATACAAATGCAAACAAAATTACTATCAGTCATGCTGAAATGAATGAAACAAAAAAATAAATACGTAAAAATACAAAAATGCCACTTTTTTACAGTCAATAAATAATAATATAATAAAAATCAGGGTAAATAATTGTGTGCGAAAAAAGAGTGTAGACTTCTACAAATGATTTGCTATAAATATATTTTTCGTTCGTGATTTCGTTGTTTTATTTTTTGTTTGGGATTTTTCGTTTCGCATCAGCAGCGTACTAGGCTTAAGCTGTGCTGTGAATTTCTGTGAAAAGAAATTTCTTGGGCAAAAAAGCACATATAAAGGAAAGTATTTTTGAATACCGACTAATCCGAAATTGAATTCCTACTGAATTCAGAACAGGAATTTTGAATCCGTATGGAAATCGATTTCGTTTACAGATTTGCCTCGGAACGAAAATCAGAACGAGTGATTTTTTAAAAATGATTGTTTCCAAAATGTATAATATTTTTTTTATTTTTTAATATTATCACCTTTTTGAATTAAACATACTTTTTTTAAGGGCACATATGAGAGAAAAGTTCTTAGCTGATCTAAGAGGTGTTCGAGAAGAATATGCGTCTAACACTCCAAAGCTAACAGAAATCTTATCTAAAATGCGTAAAAGGCTCGACGATCCGCACGTTTTATCTGGTGAAGTTGTTCACAGCTTTATGTGTTCTTTGCGAGACATACAAGACTACGACTCGATGGTTCGCTTAGTAAATGATTTAAAAAGTATCCCTAACACACGGAAATATGTTGAGACCGGTAATATGAGTTTTCTCTACGCTTTTGCTCTCAACAGAAGAAATAAAAAAGGAGATCGAGAAAAAGCTTTGGCATCATCTTTAAAAGCGTTAGAAAAAAAAGAAAATGAATTTCCAGATATGCTTTGCCTTTGTGGGAGAATTTATAAAGATATTTTTGTAGAATCAGATTACACTGATATCAATAGTCTTAAAAATGCCATTAAATGGTATAGACAGAGCTTTGAAGTTCAACCCAATGAATATGCGGGAATTAATTTAGCTACGCTTTTAGTTATTGATGGAAAAGAGTTTAGTAATACCGAGGAACTGCAGCATATAGCTATGACGTTGAACAATTTAATCGGAAAAAAAGGAAGCCTTTCTACACTGAACGAATACTGGGACGTAGCAACATTTTTTGAAATATCTGTATTAGCTGAAGATTATACAAAAGCGATTCAAGCTGCAGAGTGTATGTTTAAGTTGAAACCGCCTAACTGGTATCTAAAGTCAACCATTGGAAATATTGCCTTAATTCATCGATTTCGAAAAAAGTCAGACGACCATACTTGTGATATTAAAGAACAGGTTTTTCAGTTTTGGATTGATTTTTTCTTAGCTGCCACTAGTTCTGAAGCACCAAATAACGTTCGGTTTCCCATTTTGGTGAGTATGTTTAAATCATTTTAGCAGTTATATTAGTCCTTACGAACAAACTCCTAAAACAGTAAACTTCCAATATACTGAGCAGCAATTACATAAACGTGACAGGAACTTTTTTATGACAAAATGACATAATTCTCTGCATAAGGTTTTTCAAAAGACTAAAGCGTGAAGTTTGGGCCTAGACATGTACAAAATCTCATGGGAATGGGCGTAAGCAGGTGTTAAAAGTATGTTATGTGGTTAGACCACTATTGTCAATGTGTTAAAAGTAGGTAATGTGGTTAGACCAGTTTTGTCAATAAGGGTATTCATGTAACGTCGTAAGTTTACAAATTGTGTAAAATGCTAAGTTTTAGTTTGCATGAAGGACCTTTTTTATACATTTGATTAAATGCTAGGTAATTCAATCAGAGTAAGAGTCGCAATGACGTTTGAATAATTTTAACCAGTTTGGTTAATTTTACGCAACAAAATCGTTTGATGAGTTTAACCTTATTGTGTAAATCATTTCCCATTAAAAAATTTGACAGTTCATTAACCAAAATATAAACTTAACCAAATTGTAGACTTATCTCGGGTTTTAGGAAGTTGCATGAATACCCCCAATATTTTGTAGTTTTTAATATTAGAACACCCACTGGTGAAAAACTGCAAGATGAATGTCGATTAGAGGTCTGCAATGAATGTCTTCAAACAAGTTTCAAGACATTCATTTAATTTCAAAACAATCAACACTACTGTACAAACTACTTGCAAATAGAGTGAGTGAATCATTTCTAAAAAGATAAGCATTCAGCTCATTCATTAATTTTATAAGAAGCACTTAGAACGAGTTTTTTTTAAAGTTGTACCCACGCAACTAACACTATTCTAAGTATACTGAGTATACTGAATACACTGAGTACACTGAGTACACTGAGTGCAAGTAAACCTCTGTAGATTGTAGTGAGAACATTAAATAGAGATATACTTAATTTACTTTCCATTACAGTTAAGTTCAAATTAGTAGGTTGGTGAAATACGTCTGTGAGGAAAAATTTAATAAATGGCTTATTTAAGAGTATGAAAAAAAAAACAAATTATGTATTTTTTTTTTATTATACTCTGTTCTTGTTCGAGAAGAATATACGTCTAACACTCCAAAGCTAACAGAAATCTTATCTCAAATGCGTAAAAGGCTCGACGATCCGCACTTTTTATCTGGTGAAGTTGTTCACAGCCTTATGTGTTCTTTGCGAGACATACAAGACTACGACTCGATGGTTCGCTTAGTAAATGATTTAAAAAGTATCCTTAACACACGGAAATATGTTAAGACCGGTAATATGAGTTTTCTCTACGCTTTTGCTCTCAACAGAAGAAATAAAAAAGGAGATCGAGAAAAAGCTTTGGCATCATTTTTAAAAGCCTTAGAAAAAAAAGAAAATGAATTCCCAGATATGCTTTGGCCTTTGTGGGAGAATTTATAAAGATATTTTTGTAGAATCAGATTACACTGATATCAATAGTCTTAAAAATGCCATTAAATGGTATAGACAGAGCTTTGAAGTTCAACCCAATGAATATGCGGGAATTAATTTAGCTACGCTTTTAGTTATTGATGGAAAAGAGTTTAGTAATACCGAGGAACTGCAGCATATAGCTATGACGTTGAACAATTTAATCGAAAAAAAAGGAAGCCTTTCTACACTGAACGAATACTGGGACGTAGCAGCAACATTTTTTGTATCTGTATTAGCTGAAGATTATACAAAAGCGATTCAAGCTGCAGAGTGTATGTTTAAGTTGAAACCGCCTAACTGGTATCTAAAGTCAACCATTGGAAACATTGCCTTAAATCATCGATTTCGAAAAAAGTCAGACGACCATACTTGTGATATTAAAGAACAGGTTTTTCAGTTTTGGATTGATTTTTTCTTAGCTGTCACTAGTTCTGAAGCACCAAATAACGTTCGGTTTCCCATTTTGGTGAGTATGTTTAAATCATTTTAGCAGTTATATTAGTCCTTACGAACAAACTCCTAAAACAGTAAACTTCCAATATACTGAGCTGCAATTACATAAATGTGGCAGGAACTTTTTATGACAAAATGACATAATTCTCTGCATAAGATTTTTCAAAAGACTAAAGCGTGGAGTTTGGGCCTAGACATGTACAAAATCTCATGGGAATGTGGTTAGACCACTATTGTCAATGTGTTAAAAGTAGGTAATGTGGTTAGACCAGTTTTGTCAATAAGGGTATTCATGTAACGTCGTAAGTTTACAAATTGTGTAAAATGTTAAGTTTTAGTTTGCATGAAGGACCTTTTTTATACATTTGATTAAATGCTAGGTAATTCAATCAGAGTAAGAGTCGCAATGACGTTTGAATAATTTTAACCAGTTTGGTTAATTTTACGCAACAAAATCGTTTGATGAGTTTAACCTTATTGTGTAAATCATTTCCCATTAAAAAATTTGACAGTTCATTAACCAAAAGATAAACTTAACCAAATTGTAGACTTATCTCGGGTTTTAGGAAGTTGCATGAATACCCCCAATATTTTGTAGTTTTTAATATTAGAACACCCACTGGTGAAAAACTACTAGATGAATGTCGATTAGAGGTCTGCAATGAATGTCTTCAAACAAGTTTCAAGACATTCATTTAATTTCAAAACAATCAACACTACTGTACAAACTACTTGCAAATAGAGTGAATGAATCATTTCTAAAAAGATAAGCATTCAGCTCATTCATTAATTTTATAAGAAGCACTTAGAACGAGTTTTTTTTTTTAAGTTGTACCCACGCAACTAGTGTACACTATTCTAAGTATACTGAGTATACTGAATACACTGAGTACACTGAGTGCAAGTAAACCTCTGTAGATTGTAGTGAGAACATTAAATAGAGATATACTTAATTTACTTTCCATTACAGTTAAGTTCAAATTAGTAGGTTGGTGAAATATGTCTGTGAGGAAAAATTTAATAAATGGCTTATTTAAGAGTATGAAAAAAAAACAAATTATGTATTTTTTTTTATTATACTCTGTTCTTGTTTTTTTTTTTTTTTTGTATATATGTATTTATTAGAAAAGAAGTTTAAAATCTTGTAAAGGTATGTAATGTATATGTTTTTAATATATAAAAGCAATAATCTGGTTTGGATAGGAAATAATCTAAGTATTGGTTTGGTGAGGCTTAGGACAGACACAAATTTGAAAGGTTAAGCCTTTTTCACCTTTTTAAGATAGATGAGGCAAATAACTGAAAATTGAGCCTGTTTTGCTGAAAAAAGTAAGAATAAGAATAAGAAATTGAGAGAAAAGTTCTTAGCTGATCTAAGAGGTGTTCCAGAAGAATATGCGTCTAACACTCCAAAGCTAACAGAAAACTTATCTCAAATGCGTAAAAGGCTCGACGATCCGCACTTTTTATCTGGTGAAGTTGTTCACAGCCTTATGTGTTCTTTGCGAGACATACAAGACTACGACTCGATGGTTCGCTTAGTAAATGATTTAAAAAGTATCCCTAACACACGGAAATATTTTAAGACCGGTAATAAGAGTTTTCTCTACGCTTTTGCTCTCAACAGAAGAAATAAAAAAGGAAATCGAGAAAAAGCTTTGGCATCATTTTTAAAAGCCTTAGAAAAAAAAGAAAATTAATTTCCAGATATGCTTTGGCCTTTGTGGGAGAATTTATAAAGATATTTTTGTAGAATCAGATTACACTGATATCAATAGTCTTAAAAATGCCATTAAATGGTATAGACAGAGCTTTGAAGTTCAACCCAATGAATATGCGGGAATTAATTTAGCTACGCTTTTAGTTATTGATGGAAAAGAGTTTAGTAATACCGAGGAACTGCAGCATATAGCTATGACGTTGAACAATTTAATCGAAAAAAAAGGAAGCCTTTCTACACTGAACGAATACTGGGACGTAGCAACATTTTTTGAAATATCTGTATTAGCTGAAGATTATACAAAAGCGATTCAAGCTGCAGAGTGTATGTTTAAGTTGAAACCGCCTAACTGGTATCTAAAGTCAACCATTGGAAATATTGCCTTAATTCATCGATTTCGAAAAAAGTCAGACGACCATACTTGTGATATTAAAGAACAGGTTTTTCAGTTTTGGATTGATTTTTTCTTAGCTGCCACTAGTTCTGAAGCACCAAATAACGTTCGGTTTCCCATTTTGGTGAGTATGTTTAAATCATTTTAGCAGTTATATTAGTCCTTACGAACAAACTCCTAAAACAGTAAACTTCCAATATACTGAGCTGCAATTACATAAATGTGGCAGGAACTTTTTATGACAAAATGACATAATTCTCTGCATAAGGTTTTTCAAAAGACTAAAGCGTGGAGTTTGGGCCTAGACATGTACAAAATCTCATGGGAATGGGCGTAAGCAGGTGTTAAAAGTATGCTATGTGGTTAGACCACTATTGTCAATGTGTTAAAAGTAGGTAATGTGGTTAGACCAGTTTTGTCAATAAGGGTATTCATGTAACGTCGTAAGTTTACAAATTGTGTAAAATGTTAAGTTTTAGTTTGCATGAAGGACCTTTTTTATACATTTGATTAAATGCTAGGTAATTCAATCAGAGTAAGAGTCGCAATGACGTTTGAATAATTTTAACCAGTTTGGTTAATTTTACGCAACAAAATCGTTTCATGAGTTTAACCTTATTGTGTAAATCATTTCCCATTAAAAAATTTGACAGTTCATTAACCAAAAGATAAACTTAACCAAATTGTAGACTTATCTCGGGTTTTAGGGAGTTGCATGAATACCCCCAATATTTTGTAGTTTTTAATATTAGAACACCCACTGGTGAAAAACTACTAGATGAATGTCGATTAGAGGTCTGCAATGAATGTCTTCAAACAAGTTTCAAGACATTCATTTAATTTCAAAACAATCAACACTACTGTACAAACTACTTGCAAATAGAGTGAATGAATCATTTCTAAAAAGATAAGCATTCAGCTCATTCATTAATTTTATAAGAAGCACTTAGAACGAGTTTTTTTTAAAGTTGTACCCACGCAACTAGTGTACACTATTCTAAGTATACTGAGTATACTGAATACACTGAGTACACTGAGTGCAAGTAAACCTCTGTAGATTGTAGTGAGAACATTAAATAGAGATATACTTAATTTACTTTCCATTACAGTTAAGTTCAAATTAGTAGGTTGGTGAAATATGTCTGTGAGGAAAAATTTAATAAATGGCTTATTTAAGAGTATGAAAAAAAAACAAATTATGTATTTTTTTTTATTATACTCTGTTCTTGTTTTTTTTTTTTTTTTGTATATATGTATTTATTAGAAAAGAAGTTTAAAATCTTGTAAAGGTATGTAATGTATATGTTTTTAATATATAAAAGCAATAATCTGGTTTGGATAGGAAATAATCTAAGTATTGGTTTGGTGAGGCTTAGGACAGACACAAATTTGAAAGGTTAAGCCTTTTTCACCTTTTTAAGATAGATGAGGCAAATAACTGAAAATTGAGCCTGTTTTGCTGAAAAAAGTAAGAATAAGAATAAGAAATTGAGAGAAAAGTTCTTAGCTGATCTAAGAGGTGTTCCAGAAGAATATGCGTCTAACACTCCAAAGCTAACAGAAAACTTATCTCAAATGCGTAAAAGGCTCGACGATCCGCACTTTTTATCTGGTGAAGTTGTTCACAGCCTTATGTGTTCTTTGCGAGACATACAAGACTACGACTCGATGGTTCGCTTAGTAAATGATTTAAAAAGTATCCCTAACACACGGAAATATTTTAAGACCGGTAATAAGAGTTTTCTCTACGCTTTTGCTCTCAACAGAAGAAATAAAAAAGGAAATCGAGAAAAAGCTTTGGCATCATTTTTAAAAGCCTTAGAAAAAAAAGAAAATTAATTTCCAGATATGCTTTGGCCTTTGTGGGAGAATTTATAAAGATATTTTTGTAGAATCAGATTACACTGATATCAATAGTCTTAAAAATGCCATTAAATGGTATAGACAGAGCTTTGAAGTTCAACCCAATGAATATGCGGGAATTAATTTAGCTACGCTTTTAGTTATTGATGGAAAAGAGTTTAGTAATACCGAGGAACTGCAGCATATAGCTATGACGTTGAACAATTTAATCGAAAAAAAAGGAAGCCTTTCTACACTGAACGAATACTGGGACGTAGCAGCAACATTTTTTGTATCTGTATTAGCTGAAGATTATACAAAAGCGATTCAAGCTGCAGAGTGTATGTTTAAGTTGAAACCGCCTAACTGGTATCTAAAGTCAACCATTGGAAACATTGCCTTAAATCATCGATTTCGAAAAAAGTCAGACGACCATACTTGTGATATTAAAGAACAGGTTTTTCAGTTTTGGATTGATTTTTTCTTAGCTGTCACTAGTTCTGAAGCACCAAATAACGTTCTGTTTCCCATTTTGGTGAGTATGTTTAAATCATTTTAGCAGTTATATTAGTCCTTACGAACAAACTCCTAAAACAGTAAACTTCCAATATACTGAGCTGCAATTACATAAATGTGGCAGGAACTTTTTATGACAAAATGACATAATTCTCTGCATAAGATTTTTCAAAAGACTAAAGCGTGGAGTTTCGGCCTAGACATGTACAAAATCTCATGGGAATGGGCGTAAGCAGGTGTTAAAAGTATGCTATGTGGTTAGACCACTATTGTCAATGTGTTAAAAGTAGGTAATGTGGTTAGACCAGTTTTGTCAATAAGGGTATTCATGTAACGTCGTAAGTTTACAAATTGTGTAAAATGTTAAGTTTTAGTTTGCATGAAGGACCTTTTTTATACATTTGATTAAATGCTAGGTAATTCAATCAGAGTAAGAGTCGCAATGACGTTTGAATAATTTTAACCAGTTTGGTTAATTTTACGCAACAAAATCGTTTGATGAGTTTAACCTTATTGTGTAAATCATTTCCCATTAAAAAATTTGACAGTTCATTAACCAAAAGATAAACTTAACCAAATTGTAGACTTATCTCGGGTTTTAGGAAGTTGCATGAATACCCCCAATATTTTGTAGTTTTTAATATTAGAACACCCACTGGTGAAAAACTGCTAGATGAATGTCGATTAGAGGTCTGCAATGAATGTCTTCAAACAAGTTTCAAGACATTCATTTCATTTCAAAACAATCAACACTACTGTACAAACTACTTGCAAATAGAGTGAATGAATCATTTCTAAAAAGATAAGCATTCAGCTCATTCATTAATTTTATAAGAAGCACTTAGAACGAGTTTTTTTTTAAAGTTGTACCCACGCAACTGGTGTACACTATTCTAAGTATACTGAGTATACTGAATACACTGAGTACACAAGTAAACCTCTGTAGATTGTAGTGAGAACATTAAATAGAGATATACTTAATTTACTTTCCATTACAGTTAAGTTCAAATTAGTAGGTTGGTGAAATATGTCTGTGAGGAAAAATTTAATAAATGGCTTATTTAAGAGTATGAAAAAAAAACAAATTATGTATTTTTTTTTATTATACTCTGTTCTTGTTTTTTTTTTTTTTTTGTATATATGTATTTATTAGAAAAGAAGTTTAAAATCTTGTAAAGGTATGTAATGTATATGTTTTTAATATATAAAAGCAATAATCTGGTTTGGATAGGAAATAATCTAAGTATTGGTTTGGTGAGGCTTAGGACAGACACAAATTTGAAAGGTTAAGCCTTTTTCACCTTTTTAAGATAGATGAGGCAAATAACTGAAAATTGAGCCTGTTTTGCTGAAAAAAGTAAGAATAAGAATAAGAAATTGAGAGAAAAGTTCTTAGCTGATCTAAGAGGTGTTCCAGAAGAATATGCGTCTAACACTCCAAAGCTAACAGAAAACTTATCTCAAATGCGTAAAAGGCTCGACGATCCGCACTTTTTATCTGGTGAAGTTGTTCACAGCCTTATGTGTTCTTTGCGAGACATACAAGACTACGACTCGATGGTTCGCTTAGTAAATGATTTAAAAAGTATCCCTAACACACGGAAATATTTTAAGACCGGTAATAAGAGTTTTCTCTACGCTTTTGCTCTCAACAGAAGAAATAAAAAAGGAAATCGAGAAAAAGCTTTGGCATCATTTTTAAAAGCCTTAGAAAAAAAAGAAAATTAATTTCCAGATATGCTTTGGCCTTTGTGGGAGAATTTATAAAGATATTTTTGTAGAATCAGATTACACTGATATCAATAGTCTTAAAAATGCCATTAAATGGTATAGACAGAGCTTTGAAGTTCAACCCAATGAATATGCGGGAATTAATTTAGCTACGCTTTTAGTTATTGATGGAAAAGAGTTTAGTAATACCGAGGAACTGCAGCATATAGCTATGACGTTGAACAATTTAATCGAAAAAAAAGGAAGCCTTTCTACACTGAACGAATACTGGGACGTAGCAACATTTTTTGAAATATCTGTATTAGCTGAAGATTATACAAAAGCGATTCAAGCTGCAGAGTGTATGTTTAAGTTGAAACCGCCTAACTGGTATCTAAAGTCAACCATTGGAAATATTGCCTTAATTCATCGATTTCGAAAAAAGTCAGACGACCATACTTGTGATATTAAAGAACAGGTTTTTCAGTTTTGGATTGATTTTTTCTTAGCTGCCACTAGTTCTGAAGCACCAAATAACGTTCGGTTTCCCATTTTGGTGAGTATGTTTAAATCATTTTAGCAGTTATATTAGTCCTTACGAACAAACTCCTAAAACAGTAAACTTCCAATATACTGAGCTGCAATTACATAAATGTGGCAGGAACTTTTTATGACAAAATGACATAATTCTCTGCATAAGGTTTTTCAAAAGACTAAAGCGTGGAGTTTGGGCCTAGACATGTACAAAATCTCATGGGAATGGGCGTAAGCAGGTGTTAAAAGTATGCTATGTGGTTAGACCACTATTGTCAATGTGTTAAAAGTAGGTAATGTGGTTAGACCAGTTTTGTCAATAAGGGTATTCATGTAACGTCGTAAGTTTACAAATTGTGTAAAATGTTAAGTTTTAGTTTGCATGAAGGACCTTTTTTATACATTTGATTAAATGCTAGGTAATTCAATCAGAGTAAGAGTCGCAATGACGTTTGAATAATTTTAACCAGTTTGGTTAATTTTACGCAACAAAATCGTTTGATGAGTTTAACCTTATTGTGTAAATCATTTCCCATTAAAAAATTTGACAGTTCATTAACCAAAAGATAAACTTAACCAAATTGTAGACTTATCTCGGGTTTTAGGGAGTTGCATGAATACCCCCAATATTTTGTAGTTTTTAATATTAGAACACCCACTGGTGAAAAACTACTAGATGAATGTCGATTAGAGGTCTGCAATGAATGTCTTCAAACAAGTTTCAAGACATTCATTTAATTTCAAAACAATCAACACTACTGTACAAACTACTTGCAAATAGAGTGAATGAATCATTTCTAAAAAGATAAGCATTCAGCTCATTCATTAATTTTATAAGAAGCACTTAGAACGAGTTTTTTTTAAAGTTGTACCCACGCAACTAGTGTACACTATTCTAAGTATACTGAGTATACTGAATACACTGAGTACACTGAGTGCAAGTAAACCTCTGTAGATTGTAGTGAGAACATTAAATAGAGATATACTTAATTTACTTTCCATTACAGTTAAGTTCAAATTAGTAGGTTGGTGAAATATGTCTGTGAGGAAAAATTTAATAAATGGCTTATTTAAGAGTATGAAAAAAAAACAAATTATGTATTTTTTTTTATTATACTCTGTTCTTGTTTTTTTTTTTTTTTTGTATATATGTATTTATTAGAAAAGAAGTTTAAAATCTTGTAAAGGTATGTAATGTATATGTTTTTAATATATAAAAGCAATAATCTGGTTTGGATAGGAAATAATCTAAGTATTGGTTTGGTGAGGCTTAGGACAGACACAAATTTGAAAGGTTAAGCCTTTTTCACCTTTTTAAGATAGATGAGGCAAATAACTGAAAATTGAGCCTGTTTTGCTGAAAAAAGTAAGAATAAGAATAAGAAATTGAGAGAAAAGTTCTTAGCTGATCTAAGAGGTGTTCCAGAAGAATATGCGTCTAACACTCCAAAGCTAACAGAAAACTTATCTCAAATGCGTAAAAGGCTCGACGATCCGCACTTTTTATCTGGTGAAGTTGTTCACAGCCTTATGTGTTCTTTGCGAGACATACAAGACTACGACTCGATGGTTCGCTTAGTAAATGATTTAAAAAGTATCCCTAACACACGGAAATATTTTAAGACCGGTAATAAGAGTTTTCTCTACGCTTTTGCTCTCAACAGAAGAAATAAAAAAGGAAATCGAGAAAAAGCTTTGGCATCATTTTTAAAAGCCTTAGAAAAAAAAGAAAATTAATTTCCAGATATGCTTTGGCCTTTGTGGGAGAATTTATAAAGATATTTTTGTAGAATCAGATTACACTGATATCAATAGTCTTAAAAATGCCATTAAATGGTATAGACAGAGCTTTGAAGTTCAACCCAATGAATATGCGGGAATTAATTTAGCTACGCTTTTAGTTATTGATGGAAAAGAGTTTAGTAATACCGAGGAACTGCAGCATATAGCTATGACGTTGAACAATTTAATCGAAAAAAAAGGAAGCCTTTCTACACTGAACGAATACTGGGACGTAGCAGCAACATTTTTTGTATCTGTATTAGCTGAAGATTATACAAAAGCGATTCAAGCTGCAGAGTGTATGTTTAAGTTGAAACCGCCTAACTGGTATCTAAAGTCAACCATTGGAAACATTGCCTTAAATCATCGATTTCGAAAAAAGTCAGACGACCATACTTGTGATATTAAAGAACAGGTTTTTCAGTTTTGGATTGATTTTTTCTTAGCTGTCACTAGTTCTGAAGCACCAAATAACGTTCTGTTTCCCATTTTGGTGAGTATGTTTAAATCATTTTAGCAGTTATATTAGTCCTTACGAACAAACTCCTAAAACAGTAAACTTCCAATATACTGAGCTGCAATTACATAAATGTGGCAGGAACTTTTTATGACAAAATGACATAATTCTCTGCATAAGATTTTTCAAAAGACTAAAGCGTGGAGTTTCGGCCTAGACATGTACAAAATCTCATGGGAATGGGCGTAAGCAGGTGTTAAAAGTATGCTATGTGGTTAGACCACTATTGTCAATGTGTTAAAAGTAGGTAATGTGGTTAGACCAGTTTTGTCAATAAGGGTATTCATGTAACGTCGTAAGTTTACAAATTGTGTAAAATGTTAAGTTTTAGTTTGCATGAAGGACCTTTTTTATACATTTGATTAAATGCTAGGTAATTCAATCAGAGTAAGAGTCGCAATGACGTTTGAATAATTTTAACCAGTTTGGTTAATTTTACGCAACAAAATCGTTTGATGAGTTTAACCTTATTGTGTAAATCATTTCCCATTAAAAAATTTGACAGTTCATTAACCAAAAGATAAACTTAACCAAATTGTAGACTTATCTCGGGTTTTAGGAAGTTGCATGAATACCCCCAATATTTTGTAGTTTTTAATATTAGAACACCCACTGGTGAAAAACTGCTAGATGAATGTCGATTAGAGGTCTGCAATGAATGTCTTCAAACAAGTTTCAAGACATTCATTTAATTTCAAAACAATCAACACTACTGTACAAACTACTTGCAAATAGAGTGAATGAATCATTTCTAAAAAGATAAGCATTCAGCTCATTCATTAATTTTATAAGAAGCACTTAGAACGAGTTTTTTTTTAAAGTTGTACCCACGCAACTGGTGTACACTATTCTAAGTATACTGAGTATACTGAATACACTGAGTACACAAGTAAACCTCTGTAGATTGTAGTGAGAACATTAAATAGAGATATACTTAATTTACTTTCCATTACAGTTAAGTTCAAATTAGTAGGTTGGTGAAATATGTCTGTGAGGAAAAATTTAATAAATGGCTTATTTAAGAGTATGAAAAAAAAACAAATTATGTATTTTTTTTTTATTATACTCTGTTCTTGTTTTTTTTTTTTGTTTATATGTATTTATTAGAAAAGAAGTTTAAAATCTTGTAAAGGTATGTAATGTATATGTTTTTAATATATAAAAGCAATAATCTGGTTTGGATAGGAAATAATCTAAGTATTGGTTTGGTGAGGCTTAGGACAGACACAAATTTGAAAGGTTAAGCCTTTTTCACCTTTTTAAGATAGATGACGCAAATTACTGAAAATTGAGCCTGTTTTGCTGAAAAAAGTAAGAATAAGAATAAGAAATTGAGAGAAAAGTTCTTAGCTGATCTAAGAGGTGTTCCAGAAGAATATGCGTCTAACACTCCAAAGCTAACAGAAATCTTATCTCAAATGCGTAAAAGGCTCGACGATCCGCACTTTTTATCTGGTGAAGTTGTTCACAGCCTTATGTGTTCTTTGCGAGACATACAAGACTACGACTCGATGGTTCGCTTAGTAAATGATTTAAAAAGTATCCCTAACACACGGAAATATGTTGAGACCGGTAATAAGAGTTTTCTCTACGCTTTTGCTCTCAACAGAAGAAATAAAAAAGGAGATCGAGAAAAAGCTTTGGCATCATTTTTAAAAGCCTTAGAAAAAAAAGAAAATGAATTTCCAGATATGCTTTGGCCTTTGTAGGAGAATTTATAAAGATATTTTTGTAGAATCAGATTACACTGATATCAATAGTCTTAAAAATGCCATTAAATGGTATAGACAGAGCTTTGAAGTTCAACCCAATGAATATGCGGGAATTAATTTAGCTACGCTTTTAGTTATTGATGGAAAAGAGTTTAGTAATACCGAGGAACTGCAGCATATAGCTATGACGTTGAACAATTTAATCGAAAAAAAGGAAGCCTTTCTACACTGAACGAATACTGGGACGTAGCAGCAACATTTTTTGTATCTGTATTAGCTGAAGATTATACAAAAGCGATTCAAGCTGCAGAGTGTATGTTTAAGTTGAAACCGCCTAACTGGTATCTAAAGTCAACCATTGGAAACATTGCCTTAAATCATCGATTTCGAAAAAAGTCAGACGACCATACTTGTGATATTAAAGAACAGGTTTTTCAGTTTTGGATTGATTTTTTCTTAGCTGCCACTAGTTCTGAAGCACCAAATAACGTTCGGTTTCCCATTTTGGTGAGTATGTTTAAATCATTTTAGCAGTTATATTAGTCCTTACGAACAAACTCCTAAAACAGTAAACTTCCAATATACTGAGCTGCAATTACATAAATGTGGCAGGAACTTTTTATGACAAAATGACATAATTCTCTGCATAAGATTTTTCAAAAGACTAAAGCGTGGAGTTTGGGCCTAGACATGTACAAAATCTCATGGGAATGTGGTTAGACCACTATTGTCAATGTGTTAAAAGTAGGTAATGTGGTTAGACCAGTTTTGTCAATAAGGGTATTCATGTAACGTCGTAAGTTTACAAATTGTGTAAAATGTTAAGTTTTAGTTTGCATGAAGGACCTTTTTTATACATTTGATTAAATGCTAGGTAATTCAATCAGAGTAAGAGTCGCAATGACGTTTGAATAATTTTAACCAGTTTGGTTAATTTTACGCAACAAAATCGTTTGATGAGTTTAACCTTATTGTGTAAATCATTTCCCATTAAAAAATTTGACAGTTCATTAACCAAAAGATAAACTTAACCAAATTGTAGACTTATCTCGGGTTTTAGGAAGTTGCATGAATACCCCCAATATTTTGTAGTTTTTAATATTAGAACACCCACTGGTGAAAAACTACTAGATGAATGTCGATTAGAGGTCTGCAATGAATGTCTTCAAACAAGTTTCAAGACATTCATTTAATTTCAAAACAATCAACACTACTGTACAAACTACTTGCAAATAGAGTGAATGAATCATTTCTAAAAAGATAAGCATTCAGCTCATTCATTAATTTTATAAGAAGCACTTAGAACGAGTTTTTTTTAAAGTTGTACCCACGCAACTAGTGTACACTATTCTAAGTATACTGAGTATACTGAATACACTGAGTACACTGAGTGCAAGTAAACCTCTGTAGATTGTAGTGAGAACATTAAATAGAGATATACTTAATTTACTTTCCATTACAGTTAAGTTCAAATTAGTAGGTTGGTGAAATATGTCTGTGAGGAAAAATTTAATAAATGGCTTATTTAAGAGTATGAAAAAAAAACAAATTATGTATTTTTTTTTATTATACTCTGTTCTTGTTTTTTTTTTTTTTTTGTATATATGTATTTATTAGAAAAGAAGTTTAAAATCTTGTAAAGGTATGTAATGTATATGTTTTTAATATATAAAAGCAATAATCTGGTTTGGATAGGAAATAATCTAAGTATTGGTTTGGTGAGGCTTAGGACAGACACAAATTTGAAAGGTTAAGCCTTTTTCACCTTTTTAAGATAGATGAGGCAAATAACTGAAAATTGAGCCTGTTTTGCTGAAAAAAGTAAGAATAAGAATAAGAAATTGAGAGAAAAGTTCTTAGCTGATCTAAGAGGTGTTCCAGAAGAATATGCGTCTAACACTCCAAAGCTAACAGAAAACTTATCTCAAATGCGTAAAAGGCTCGACGATCCGCACTTTTTATCTGGTGAAGTTGTTCACAGCCTTATGTGTTCTTTGCGAGACATACAAGACTACGACTCGATGGTTCGCTTAGTAAATGATTTAAAAAGTATCCCTAACACACGGAAATATTTTAAGACCGGTAATAAGAGTTTTCTCTACGCTTTTGCTCTCAACAGAAGAAATAAAAAAGGAAATCGAGAAAAAGCTTTGGCATCATTTTTAAAAGCCTTAGAAAAAAAAGAAAATTAATTTCCAGATATGCTTTGGCCTTTGTGGGAGAATTTATAAAGATATTTTTGTAGAATCAGATTACACTGATATCAATAGTCTTAAAAATGCCATTAAATGGTATAGACAGAGCTTTGAAGTTCAACCCAATGAATATGCGGGAATTAATTTAGCTACGCTTTTAGTTATTGATGGAAAAGAGTTTAGTAATACCGAGGAACTGCAGCATATAGCTATGACGTTGAACAATTTAATCGAAAAAAAAGGAAGCCTTTCTACACTGAACGAATACTGGGACGTAGCAACATTTTTTGAAATATCTGTATTAGCTGAAGATTATACAAAAGCGATTCAAGCTGCAGAGTGTATGTTTAAGTTGAAACCGCCTAACTGGTATCTAAAGTCAACCATTGGAAATATTGCCTTAATTCATCGATTTCGAAAAAAGTCAGACGACCATACTTGTGATATTAAAGAACAGGTTTTTCAGTTTTGGATTGATTTTTTCTTAGCTGCCACTAGTTCTGAAGCACCAAATAACGTTCGGTTTCCCATTTTGGTGAGTATGTTTAAATCATTTTAGCAGTTATATTAGTCCTTACGAACAAACTCCTAAAACAGTAAACTTCCAATATACTGAGCTGCAATTACATAAATGTGGCAGGAACTTTTTATGACAAAATGACATAATTCTCTGCATAAGGTTTTTCAAAAGACTAAAGCGTGGAGTTTGGGCCTAGACATGTACAAAATCTCATGGGAATGGGCGTAAGCAGGTGTTAAAAGTATGCTATGTGGTTAGACCACTATTGTCAATGTGTTAAAAGTAGGTAATGTGGTTAGACCAGTTTTGTCAATAAGGGTATTCATGTAACGTCGTAAGTTTACAAATTGTGTAAAATGTTAAGTTTTAGTTTGCATGAAGGACCTTTTTTATACATTTGATTAAATGCTAGGTAATTCAATCAGAGTAAGAGTCGCAATGACGTTTGAATAATTTTAACCAGTTTGGTTAATTTTACGCAACAAAATCGTTTGATGAGTTTAACCTTATTGTGTAAATCATTTCCCATACAAAATTTGACAGTTCATTAACCAAAAGATAAACTTAATCAAATTGTAAACTTATCTAGGGTTTTAGGAAGTTGCATGAATACCCCCAATATTTTGTAGTTTTTAATATTAGAACACCCACTTGTGAAAAACTGCTAGATGAATTTCGATTAGAGGTCTGCAATGAATGTGTTCGCACAAATAGTAAAAATTATAAAAGATAAAACTAAGCTATAAATTTTTAATTTTTTCAAATTTTTATTTGTTAAGTAAAACACAATGAACAGGTAGGTGTGATGACTAAAATGCAACTAAAAACTATGATATTAATCTGCCAAAAGGTTTGCTTAAGGCAAAGCCAAAAAACGGTATTAAATGTAATGAATTCTCAGCGCGTGAGGCAAGACCTTGAATTTTAGTTATATTTAGATCATATTTCGTCTGGTCTCACGCTGCTGAGGGAGTTGGATGGAAATTGAATTGTAGGAAAGGTATGAAAATGGAAATTGGAGTAATTAAATTGACAAAAAATAATAAAAGTATATTTGGTGCCTTTGTGGGAAGTGATAGGAAATCATTTTCCCACCGCGTCAGCTTTTAATTCAAAGCCGTGTGATAAAACATTGGTCAGGTTAAATTTTTCTTACATTTAATTTTATTCTATTTTTAACATACTCCCCCCCTTTGAGGGATCTTATCTCTCGAAATTCTAAAATTGCGTTTCTATTTCAAAACGAGGAGCGTTTCCTCTAGGAAGAACGTTCCTCCTAGGAAGAGGTTTGGGCCTTCTTTTTTTTAATAAGGTAAATATGATGAATGCTATCATTGATATAAATAAGATAAAGCTGAATCCATAGTGATGGTAGTCGTGCATATTTATATCATTAACCCCTATATCCTTGCCTAAATCCTTAGCTAATTCATTTATTTGGTTCTTTATATTCTGTATTTCTGTATTCGTCTCATTGCTGGAAGATGTAGGGAGACTGACTAATTCATTTGATAGTTTTGTTTTGATTGCCTCTGAAATTTTAACTAAGGGAATAAATGAATTTTTTAAGGTGGTATTGCTCAGAACTCGCCCATTTATAACTAGATGTGGAAGTTTTAATGTGCATGGTCTTAGAAACTCCAACAAACCACTGCCAAAGATGGTTATGCTCTTCGTTATTCTTTCACAAACTAGTAAACCAGTTACTGTGTCCTCAAGAGCAAATATCCAGCTATTTGCATCTCTAAGACTGATCCATTGATCGTGAAGAATACATTTTTTTAGAGAGCAGTAACTTAGAGCATTCTCCAAGTGATTCAGTAATGAAACTTCACAATTATTACTGCCTTTATGGATCATTGTTGGCAATTGTTGGTTACAACTAAAATGTCTAGTTGAAAGCAACTGACAAGATAATAATTGGTTTTCTGTTAATGCAAAATACCTTTCTCTCGTTGGAGTGACTGCCAGATACTGGGATGATAGTTCTATTATGAAACTTGAATTATTTTGAAATATGGGAAAGGGAACTAAATTGAAAAGCTGGAATTCTTGGTTATCCACCAAAGGAATCATCATTTCAAATATTATTGAGTCATTAAGACTTCGTCCCTTGATAGATGAAAGCTTAAAAATATCTAATATAGATGCTGTGGGAATGTTAAGATGAGACGGGAGATTATTCCTAATGATTTGGAGTTGTTGGGTAAATTGGGAAGGCGAAATAAAATGAGGATTCATTTTGGCATTGTTAAGGCTAAGGAGAATGTCAAGTAATGTATCTTGCACCATCTCCAGATTTGTAACTGATAGAATCAAATACGATGTTAACGCAGAAAACCGCTGATTAACATCAATTATTTCTCGATGCTTTTCAATGACGTTTAATGATTTTTCGAAGATAGTTTTTAAACCTTGATATTGCTGACTTATTTGGAGATTGCTTCGATTAAGTAGATTTACTGTTGCGTCTGCTATTGAGCTTTGTTTTTTAAAGAGATGTACAAGGTGTTGTTCATCTTGGTTGACCAATGAAATTTGATGATGTATGTCCTTAGCATCATCTTGATCCAATACTCCAAATAAACTATGTGCTACATTTCCGATAAAATCGAAAGGAGATCTAGCAATTCTTATCCGTTTGCTATAAGATGTATGATAGTTATGAATGAGATCATTATTCGAATCGATAACATTTACTCTATGTTTGAGTGCGGTGAGTGTAGGCAAACAAAACGGATTAGTTTTCAAATCATCTAAACAGATTGTATCCATTCTCTTCAGGTATGTTTTCACTTCTCCTAACTCTAACCAATACGATGACAAATTATAAAAGATATAAATGTTCCAAAAACTGTTAACAGTGCTAGCACTACCTATATCCTCAAAATAAATGCCTGTGGAATTGTTAAATTTTGTAATCCTTATTGGTTCACTTTCTAAAGAGGCTGCTAAAGGAAGCAATAGCAGCATTAAACATAATAACGATGTCATAGAATTACCAAAGAATCTTCCGCTTCTTAATTTCATTGAAGGTTCATTTTTTACTGGGGGTTCTGGACTTTGTTCTCGTTCTTCTTCATGATCAAGTGGTAAAGGGCATAGATTTTGAATTGCTCGTTGATATGTTCCTGTTTCCGTTCTTACATGTACCACTCGCACTAACCCATCAGACCCCTTGACAACTTCGACTACACGCCCAAGCTTCCATTTCATTGGAGGTTGGTGTGCATCTTTTAAAACAACCATTGCTCCGGGTTCTAGATTTTGGGATTGCACCTTCCACTTTAACTTCTGTTGAAGAAGGTGGAGGTACTCATTTGACCATCTTTGCCAAAAATGCTGTTGAATGTGCTGAATCTGACGAAATTTGTCTAATCTTGAGATTTTATGATCAGTAACGTTAGGTTCAGGTAGTGCAGTTAATGGAGCCCCAATAAGAAAGTGACCTGGAGTCAATGCCTGCAAGTCATTAGGATCTGAGGAGATTGGTGTAAGTGGTCGCGAATTTAAGATTGATTCGATTTGAACAACGACTGTTGAAAGCTCTTCATAAGTTAAAGAAGCTTCTCCTAAGTATTTTATTAACATGGTTTTTGCAGCTTTAACAGCGGCCTCCCAAAGGCCTCCGAAATGGGGAGAGCGAGGTGGAATGTGTTTCCAGTTGATTCCCAATTTTAAGCAATTCGAATTGATTGATGATTTCGTTTCAGATGAGTCAAGGAAATCTTGAAATTCTCTTAATTGATTTCTTGCACCAACAAAATTTGTGGCATTGTCACAAAATATGGTGTGGCATACACCTCGTCTTCCAACAAATCGTTTTAAGCAGTTAATAAACGATTCAGTGGTAAGGTCGCTTACTACCTCAAGGTGAACAGCCTTTGTGGAGAAGCATACAAATACTGCAAGATAAGACTTTGTTGGTGTTTTTCCTCGAACTTTGTAATGTGTCCGTATTGGACCACAGAAATCCACTCCAGAAAAATGGAATGGCCGAGTAGGAATGATTCTTTCTTTGGGTAGGTTACCCATTAATTGATCGATAGATCGGGGTCTAGCACGAAAACATTGGATACATTTAGAGAGCACCTTGCGTGTTTCCCTTCCTACGCTTAGAATCCAAAATTGTTGCCTAGAGATAGATACAAGTGTTCTATGGGAGGCGTGTAGGTGTTTTTTATGCAAATAATCTAAAAGTAATGTTGTGACTATATTATTTTTTGGAAGTAATATTTGGTGTTTTGCTTGAGAAGGGATTTCAGCGTTTTTAAGTCTTCCTCCCACATGTATTAACATTGTTGTTTTGTCAAAATATGGACTTAATGATAATATTTTGGAATTATTGTGGAGAGGTTTTCCTGCTTGAAGTGCTTTATATTCTTCAGGGAAAACACTTATTTGAACGCTTCTCCACAACAGTATTGTGCCCTTTTGGATATCTTCCATATTTAAGGAACCAATGCTTTTGTTTTCTTCACAACGGGACTTAGAACTCATTAAGAATCGAGAACAATATGCAAACATTTTTTGCAGCGTATAAAACGAATTTTTATGATTTACCGAAGTAAATAAATCACCTTGGATGGACATGTTTAATACCGTCTTAAGCTTTCTACGCCCAGGGATTTGTTCTGGTATTGAATAATCTACTTTAATGTTAGACAAACAATTTTGTCTTAAGAACTCTGGACCATCGAACCAAACAGTTGATCTTATAAGATCGCGCATTCCTAATCCACGCGATATGAGATCTGCAGGATTTAACTCTCCTCTAACATAATTCCAATGATTCAAGTTTGAATTCGATTGAATTTTACCTACACGATTTGCAATATATGTCTCCCAGGTATAAGAAGGTGCTTTTATCCATGTTAAGACTGTTGTGGAATCAGTGTAATAATTAATAGATGAAATTGCCCTACTGACTATTGGGAGAATTTTTTGAACCAAATCTACCAATAACACTGCCGCCTGAAGTTCTAATCGGGCTATGCTTGTTGCTTTCAAGGGAACTACACGCGATTTTGAGCACAATAATTGAACAAAAACTTTCCCTTCATTGTCAATAGATTTTAAATAAATGCATGCGCCAAAAACACTTTCACTGCTATCAGAAAATGCATGTAGCTCTAATTTTTCTGCTGAATCTATTAAAACAAAGCGGGGTATATTAATTTTCTGTAAAGAGGAAAATTCTGACAAATAGTTTAGCCATTTAGATGCCTGCTCTAGAGGCAATTTTTCATCCCAAGAAATCTTGGTTTTCCAAAGTTCTTGAAGAAATATTTTTCCCAGTAATATCACTGGCCCTATAAGACCCAAAGGATCAAAGAATTTAGCAAAATCAGCAAGAACGCTTCGTTTTGTTACTTGAACATTAGAAGGTGCTTTATAATCGTAGCAAAATTTGAAGGTGTCTTAAATTGGCTCCCAAACTAAACCAAGTGTCTTTCAACAACATTTTTTCTCGCTTTTCGAACGGAATATTTTCAAGAATACGTGGATCATTTGAACAAAATTTTGTTAACTCGAAATTTCTTTGTCTTAATAATGTTATAGTTTCATCGAGAAGCTGCTTGGCTTCTCTAAGAGTGTTTGCCCCAGTGAGGCAGTCGTCCACATATATATTTTTTGTAATTATTTTAGATGCATTAGGATATATATGCTGAAAATCATTTGCTAATTTAACTAGACATCTTGTGGATAAATAGGAAGCTGGAGCCATTCCATATGTGACTGTATTCAACTGATATGTTTTTAAAGGGCTTATAGTATCTGCCCTCCACAAAATGAGCTGATATGCTCTATCTATTGGGTGAACTAGAATTTGTCTATACATTCTACTTATATCACCAGTAAATACATATTTGTGTAGCCTGAAATTTGCAATAATTGAGAATAAGTCTGATTGGACTGTCGGACCGACCATGAGGGTGTCATTTAGAGAAAAACCTGACGATGTTTTTGCCGAAGCATCGAAAACAACTCGTAGTTTTGTTGATGAACTCTCTGGCTTAAGTACACAATGGTGTGGAAGGACATAATGATGCTTTGGTATTGTTTCCTCAGCAATCGGTGTCATATGACCAAGACGTTCGTATTCAGCGTAAGTTAACATAACTTGTTTTTAATTCTGTATTATTTTCTAGTTTTCTTTCTAATGAATAGAAACGCCTTTTAGCAATTGCCATAGAATTACCCAACATTTTATTTGGTTCCTGTTTAAAAGGAAGACGCACTATATATTGACCATGGTTTGTGGTTTTTACATGCTTGTTAAAATATTCTTCACACTTGAATTCTTCTTCAGAATACATTTTTGATTCACCTTCAAAAGATTCACTTGCCCAAAAGGATCGGACTAGTTTATCTAAAGAACTCAGACTAGGTTTTGAGACTGAATGACAGTATGAACTGCAAGAAGGATCTACAACGCTACCAGCTAAAAGCCAACCTAACTTAGTATTTCGTAATAAAGGAAGATTATCTGAAATTCTGAACTCTCCTGGCAAGAAAAGTTCGAAAAATATTTCTGCACCGATTAATAAGTCTATGCGGCGAGAATCAATTGAGTAAGGATCAGCAAGAATAATGTTGGAAGGCAATTTCCATGTTTGCATGTCCACCGGTGCAGTTGCTAAATAATCACTTATTTTTGGCATTATACTGGCCTCGAAGGTTGTTTTATAAGCAGATGCTCTAGATTCTATGGAGACATTAATAATAAAACTTGACTGGGTTTCTTTTCCTCCAATTCCACTGATGGGAATGTCTCTTCTCTGTTTTTTATTTCCCAGTTGCTGAGCTAATGAGGAAGTTATAAAATTCAATTGCGACCCTGAATCTAACATGGCTCGACAAGGAATTCGCATACCGTTTGAACATAAAATATTAACTATTGCAGTGGCAAGATACACCTCACGACCTTTGAACACAACTCCTAATGAATTACTAATTGATGACCCTGACTGAGTCTCTCCCACCCGACCAATATTATTATCACACGACTTACCGGATGGTTTTATGTGTGAATCTTTTTTAGATGGATAGTGCAGCAAAGTATTATGCCTACCGTTGCACGTTTTACATTTTCCGAGCTGCTGACACGATGAAAAATGATGTCCTCCTTGCAAACAGTTGGTGCATAGTTGAAGCTTTCGCACCTTCTGATTACGTTCTTCCACTGAAAGATAAATAAATTTTTTGCAATTAAAAATCTTATGATTATTTGATTTACAGAAACTACAAATAGAAACTCCCCTTGAATTTTCGGAAGCGGTTGTTACCACTTTCTTCCTATCATCACGATGAACGGCTTCTAGGGCTTGGAATCTAGCTTCAACGAATTCCAGTAGTTGCGCTAAAGTTGGACTGCTTCTTGGTGACTGTAGTGATTCTTCGAACATCATTCGGGTGTCCTTATCCATTCTGTCTAGCAACAGATGCACAACAACAGGATCCCATCCGCTGGTATCGTAGCCAAGGTTCTGGATAGCTTGCATAACTTCCTTTGTTGTGTCATGAAGTCTTTTGAGACTTTTAGCATTGTCAACGACTATGGAATTTTGAAAAAGTCTATTCAACTGTGCCGTTAACAACAGCCTCTTGTTGTTGAATCTATCCACTAATGTGTTCCATGCCAGCTCATAATTGCTATCGGTGGCATGAAAATGTTGAATTAAAGTATGTGCATCGCCAGTTACATTGGTTTTCAGGAAATATAATTTTTGTGCTGCTGCAATTGGTTGGTTGTGTACCATTTGTTTATACAGGTCAAAGAACTGAGGCCAATTAAGATAGCTTCCATCAAATTTTGGTATCTCAATTTTTGGGAGCTTAATTGTAGTTGCTCCGATTTGATTCATTTGACTTGATTGATTTGGTGTCACTCGGTTTGGTAGCCATGCAATTCCCTCGTCTAATTCTTCTTGGAGCTTAAAATACAGCTCTATGTCGACAGCAGTTGCATCGTCCCCAAGTCGTTCATATGCGGTTCTTAATTCTTCCCAGTTGCGCATGAGTGTATTTGTTTTTTGTTGGAATTGCTGAGGTATAGCTTCCCGTAAATTCACCGGACAGTTGTTAAGAGATCCTTGGAAAATTTTCCCAAGGAGACGGAACTTGCTTTCACTTGTCAATTTACTGGTTCCCGGAAAGGTATCAATGCTGAATCTTTTACTTGTTTTATCTTCAGCAGTATCTTGTGCGGGCATTATTAAGAGCCCTGCTGGGGGCTTTTCGAGAGGCTCCTTTGGCTGCTCTGATGGCGGCTTGACTGCTGTGGTCTCTTTCGGCCTCTCTTCTTGAGTTCTATCCGCATTATCAGATTTTTGTACTTCCAAAATACGCTTCACGATGTCGTCATTCATTGTCTCATACACCCCTTTGATCTCTTTGAAATATCCCTTTATATGATATTCATGATCGGTTTCTAGAAGATACTTGGTCTTAATTTCGACGTCCGTGCTATGGAATATTTCCCATAGCTCGTTAAGACTGGACCAACGATGTTGGAGATTCTCCAGGGTTTTTCTTCCAGGTCCATCCTTTCCGTAGTTGCGGGCAAGCTTGGAGATAGCTGTGCCTACCTCCTCCTAATGGTCGGTTAGTTGTTCAAATGTAGAAACCATTTTCACTTTATTTTATATATTAAACGATTTTTGAGTCCAAATAAACACGCACACTTTTTCAAAACTTATTATTTATCTTTTTAGTATAATTCTTCTTGTTTGGATTTATTTAATTTACAGGCCACTAAACTTTTTTAGTAAAGTCCTGTCACGGTCGCCAATTTGTTCGCACAAATAGTAAAAATTATAAAAGATAAAACTAAGCTATAAATTTTTAATTTTTTCAAATTTTTATTTGTTAAGTAAAACACAATGAACAGGTAGGTGTGATGACTAAAATGCAACTAAAAACTATGATATTAATCTGCCAAAAGGTTTGCTTAAGGCAAAGCCAAAAAACGGTATTAAATGTAATGAATTCTCAGCGCGTGAGGCAAGACCTTGAATTTTAGTTATATTTAGATCATATTTCGTCTGGTCTCACGCTGGTGAGGGAGTTGGATGGAAATTGAATTGTAGGAAAGGTATTAAAATGGAAATTGGAGTAATTAAATTGACAAAAAATAATAAAAGTATATTTGGTGCCTTTGTGGGAAGTGATAGGAAATGATTTCCCACCGCGTCAGCTTTTAATTCAAAGCCGTGTGATAAAACATTGGTCAGGTTAAATTTTTCTTACATTTAATTTTATTCTATTTTTAACAGAATGTCTTCAAACAAGTTTCAAGACATTCATTTCATTTCAAAACAATCAACACTACTGTACAAACTACTTGCAAATAGAGTGAATGAATCATTTCTAAAAAGATAAGCATTCAGCTCATTCATTAATTTTATAAGAAGCACTTAGAACGAGTTTTTTTTTAAAGTTGTACCCACGCAACTAGTGTACACTATTCTAAGTATACTGAGTATACTGAATACACTGAGTACACAATTAAACCTCTGTAGATTGTAGTGAGAACATTAAATAGAGAAATACTTAATTTACTTTCCATTACAGTTAAGTTCAAATTAGTAGGTTGGTGAAATATGTCTGTGAGGAAAAATTTAATAAATGGCTTATTTAAGAGTATGAAAAAAAACAAATTATGTATTTTTTTTTTATTATAATCTGTTCTTGTTTTTTTTTTTTTGTATATATGTATTTATTAGAAAAGAAGTTTAAAATCTTGTAAAGGTATGTAATGTATATGTTTTTAATATATAAAAGCAATAATCTGGTTTGGATAGGAAATAATCTAAGTATTGGTTTGGTGAGGCTTAGGACAGACACAAATTTGAAAGGTTAAGCCTTTTTCACCTTTTTAAGATAGATGAGGCAAATAACTGAAAATTGAGCCTGTTTTGCTGAAAAAAGTAAGAATAAGAAATTAAATTTGATTAATGAACTTGAATGAAAAGAAACTGTTAATGAGTACCTATTAGACCGGGAGGCGGTATTACAAAATTCCCACCCATCGAGGTAAAGAAAAACTTAGTTATATTACATTAGGTTGCCAGTAGGTGATATAGAAAAACTTGGTTGCCCACCCTGTATTCTGTTCAGACCGTGATAAGATAAGTGCACAAAATAATTTGCTTTAGCTTTTTTTTTGAAAGCTAGTAAACTACTGCTTTGTATTTAATATAAAACATATGCCTAATCAGTAAAATGTTCTATAAATTCAATTTTAAAGTAGAAACTTTCGTTAAAAAAGTTTTTTTTTATTATTAAGTGTAGAACTTATTTTTTTCATTTTTTCTGAAATTTCATTTTTATTTAACAATAATAACTTAATTAATAATATTCTTAAATACTTAAATCTAAAAGTTCGACAACTTCAGGTTCCAAGCTGCTTCTTTTCCTTTTTGGAACGCTTCTTAAGCCAGCTATAAATGGATCCGAGGTAATAAGAAGTCTATGTATAAGGTCTGTCATTGTGTCTACTCTGGATGTTTTTCTTGTGAAGAGTTCCCTATATTTTCTGTTATCCTTATTTCTTGCCTCTTGAGCTTCTTCCGAAAGTTGGCCGATCGGAAGGATGCATGATTTAATGACCTGCTTGCCATGAAATAGTACTTTATGCACACTTACTGGCATATAATACCATTTGTATTTTTCAATGTACAAATTTCTTATTTTTGTTACAAAATTATCGAAGGCGTCAAGATTGATAGGGAACCCAGAAGAAAGTGCTTCTAAGACAATGTGAAATCCTCTTATTAGCTCTATTTCGATGCCTGTTATTTCAGCTGTCTTGTTTTCATTTCTGAAGAACCGTCTCGCTGTATTGCCATCGTTAGAGTTGCCAGCTTGTTGGGTGGGTATGTCAACCAGCAACCCAGTTTCTCTCCTAAACTTTTCTTGGATCATTGTTTTCCTACTTTTGACTTTGTCTTTATGTTCCTGGGTTGTCACTTTCCAAACTTTTACGTCAAGTCTGTAGGCAATGTGAAGGACGCATTCCATAAATCTGATCCAAGAATGGAGTGGAGATAAACCAAACGACATTGCGAATTGATTTTCATTTTTTTGTGATAAGATGTTTGGACTGTTCATCTCCGATGGCCTTGCTCCACAAATATAACAAGTTTGAGAAGATGATGTCACCGTTGATGAAAGGGCAGTACAAACTTTTCCATCTACCATTGAAAGTAACAAAATGGGTTTGATGGCAAGTTCAAAACCGTACTCATCAATCTTAACAGTTGTTAAAGAGTTACCTTTTTCTAGAACTTGATCTACTTCACGTTTTATCAACTCTGTCGTTTCCTTTGCAAATAAAAGCTTTATTGGCCGGCAGTATCTCGTTGATGAAGGAGCTTGGTTTTGCCAAACGATTCGTTTTTCATCTCCCAAATGGTAATACATTTGAATAGGGACCATCGATATACTAAAGAGGTTCTCCTCATAGAAATCTCCATCACTCGGTTTTTGTTTATACGATTTTTGTTGTGCTCCATCGCATCCCCATTTGAAGAGCAATGTTAAATCCTTCAAGTTAACTCTATCGTGTTCTGAAATTAATGCACTTTTCTGGGACGAACATAAGCGCTTAACACTATGCTCCACTAAATCTTGGAGTTCGCATTGTGCACTGGACTCTGTAATTTCGCATTTTTCTGGATAACACTTTTGCTTTGATTCCTTGATCTTATGATATGAGGGCAACAAATCTTTTGCTATGAAATTGACTTTTTGACGGATAATTTCATACTGATGCGTTGAAAGCTGTGCATCCACAATAAGTGCTAACGCTTCATCAGCAGATAAGCTCATTTCGGAAGATGTTCCTCTTTCTAAAGACTTTTTCAAAATTGTTCCTTAAAATAAAATGTACATAAATGAAAATGTTGAATATAAGTAGATATTTTTTTTTTAAACCAACCCCTGTGCGGCGAACTATTTGACAGCTTTTTCAGCACATTAGCAGTATCCCTTTTGCCACTTTTTCGTAGATTAATTTCATGTGCAGCCGCAATTTCATCACAGCTGTATTCATTTAAAAGAGGTTGCACCTTTAACTTTTTAATTTTATCACAGCAATCATCAAATGATTTTCTTGGTCTACCAACACTTTTCGTATTTGACGAAGATGGAATTTCACATAATGTTTTGAATGGCAGTACAAAATGTTTATCAAGCCAGGAAGCGTTTTCTTTCAAAAAGCGATCAAGATGTCTAGAACTTCTAGACCACCTTTGATCAAACTTTTGGCAAAGATTTTTTATACTCAGTTTGAGTGCTTGTATTGCATCGTCTGTAAATTCAAGGCTAAAAAAACCCAAAACAAACAATAAGAGCGCATCAACGCGCTTTATTTTGGTTTTTGAAATCCAGACCTGAAACATTTCTTTTTTAGTAACATGGAAGTCCATTCTGAAAATGATATAAAGAAAACGTGTTTGTTCTCAAAACTGAAATATTTGAAAGATACATACATAAATGTACATACCACATGGCACAAAAGACGAAGACACATACTTTTTTCATAAACATTTAATGACAAAATCAAGAACATATGTATATTTAGTTTAAAACGAGAACGTATAACGGTTTTATCAGTCAGCAACCACCTTAATGGAAACTTCCGACAGGCTTTAAAGGCCCTTAATCCGACCCTGTCCAAAATCCTTAAGAACTTTCATAAAATTTTGCGACAGGCCTTAGAGCTTAAACTCCCTCAATCCGGCCCTGTCAATAAAAATTTATAAAGTTCATGCATCTATGTTTAATTATACTTATTTTATACACCTGTATGCATATATTCATTATATTGCAGAGGAAAACAACAACAAACTTTTTTTTCTATTATTCTGTCAGTTCAGAAGCATTTTTTGGCTCGTTAGCTATGATGTAAAATGGCTTAAATTTAAAGGCGCGCAAAAATGCGCAAAATTTTTTGATAGTTTCAATAAGGTAAGACATTAAGCTTTGCAATGAACATAATTATAAGGCGGAACTATGTGGAACTTAGCTTTTCTGCTCCAATGATTGCAAAAATTACAAAAAAAATACACATTTTTTAACTTTATCTATCGCCACAAAAAAATTTTAATACAAAAATTATATAAATTTACTTACTTTAATATTCTTTGATAAATATATAATTTAAAAAAAATAAAACTTTTAGTAAAACACGCACTCTAAGTATAAAAACTTAATGAAACTCTAAGTGCCCTGTACAACCAAATTTGGTAACAAATTAACACAAACTGCAGCTTCATGGCTCAATTTTTTTATGTTAATATTTTTTTTCCCAAAAAATTCTCTCATACGTTCAATTTACTGTTTAAGCTTTAAGAAAAACCGGTTTTGGCATCAATTGCAGCATATCATTTTTTGAATAAAATGACGCTAGATGTGCGATTTGCCACACTGTGCGGCGGCGCTGTTCGCACACAATATATATTTCTCTTTCGTTTTCTTACATTTGGTTCTTAGGATTAATCAAAGTCTAGGTGGGGTAAAACGAAGTTTAAAAGTGAACAAAAATCAGCTAATACACATCAAATCCTATCATTTACAAACAATTTTCTGGACCGCTGTTTTTTGCATGAGCTATAGAAGCAAAGCTTACTTTGAAGATAGTCTAATTAAAACTTAACCCTGTGTGTGATGGTCCAGAGTGGTTTCCCTCTTAACACAAATCCTCTCCGCAATAATTCGCAATCAACATAGTCACTAGCCATTAAGTCACTGTACTGGTGGTGGTAAGCCAATGAAAAATTGCACTATTGTTCTTTTGGGTGTTTATAAGCTGAATTATATTATAAAATTAAGTTCTCATAATAACCATATCAACGATGTATAACACATTTGTGCAGATGGGTCAGCGCCCAATGCAGAATTGCATTTTTTTCTATTTGCCTTTTTTTGATGCCGAATATATCTCGAAACCTTCGGTCTACAATTCAATAACTATATAACAAAATGAAGTTCATGCCATAAACTTTTCAACGATGTACGACACAGTACTGTTTACTTTGTAGACCAGCTCCCAATTCGGAATTGCATTATTGTTTTAAATGCGTCTTAGACAAATATCTCTTTAACCCCATGTTCTACAGTTTAACAATCGTATACAAAAATGAAGTACATGCTATAACCTTTCAAACGATATTCGACTCATTGGTGTTGAGTAGGAGGACAATGTCCAAATGCGGAGTTGCATTATTGTTCTTTTCGGTTCTTTGAAGCCGAATATCTCGCGAACCCCATGGTTTAGAGCTTAACGGCTGTTTAATGAAATGATGTACTCACAATAAGCTCTCCAAAAATGTATGACATATTCGTGTTGAGAAATGGACCAGCTCCCATAAATTTTTGCTGATTCTCTTTCACGATGCTATGCGAAAATTTGGTGTTTCAGAATCCTTTTTGATTAAATTAAAATGGTTATAACTTTCGACCTTAGACTGCTTGTGGTAAGTTTTATACCTTTTAAGAAACTGAAAAAAATAGGGTAAGTTCTAAAAGACCTAGCAAATATTGTGTAATGGAATTTTAGTTTATTAGCTCCAAAAATATAAGTTAAAAATTATCTAACTCACGCTTTGTTGGTCCAATTATGTCAATATCGTCGGCGTAAGCGAGTAGTTGGACGGACTTTTGAAAAATTGTGCCTCTAGTGTTGACGTGAAAGTTTTGCATGACAGCGCGACGCTTTGTCTAAAACCTTTTTGACATCAAAGGTATCGGTGAGGTCTTTGCCGATCTTGATGGAGCAGCGTGCATTCTCCATCGTCATCCTGCACAAACGAACGAGTTTGGAAGGTATGTCAAAACTAGACATTGCTCTATATATCTCGTCTCTATAGATGCTGTCATACGCGGCCTTGAGATCGATGAAAAGGTGGTAGGTATCGATTTGAAACTCCTGGGTTTTTTCCAAGATCTGCCGTAGTGCAAATATTTGGTCGATGGTGGATTTCCCTGGTCTAAAGCCACTGATATGAACCTATCAGGTTGTTGAGGAATGGCTTCAGGCGTTCACAAAGTACGGCAGAGAAGATCTTGTACGCGATGTTAAGAAGACTGATTCCTCTGTAGTTGGTGCAGTCCAGAGGAACACCTTTCTTGAGGATTGGACAAATAATGCTGACGTTTCATTCACCGGGCATGCTTTTCTCCGACCATATTTTGAAGATGAGCTAACCAATTCATCGCCAGCCGCTTTGAATAGCTCGGCCGCGAGGTCATCAGCTCCAGCTGCTATATTGGACTTCAGTTTAGGTATAGCTATCATCACTTCGTCGAGATCGGGTCGACGGAGTTGTTGGCCTACGTCGTCCAGGTTGAATGGTGTAATCTGCATGCCAGCGGGATTCAGTTCGTCATCGCCGTTATACAATTTGCAGAAATAATTTTTCCATATCCTCAGCATCGACTGCGATTCTACCACGATGTTCCCCTGTTCGTCATTGCAGGCTTCAGTTCGGCCCTTGTAACCCTGGGAGATCCCTTTTACCTTTTGGTAAAACTTCCGAACTCCATTTCTGCAATGGCATCCCTCTAAGTCCTCGATCGCGCGCTTCTCTTGCTCCTCTTTTTCCTTCTGAGAAGATGCCTCTCTCTTGCCTCTTCTGCTCGTAGAGTTCGCGAGCAGCTCTGGTTCTTCTATGCAGCGCCGCTTTGTATGCCTGTTGTTTGGCTGCATGTACTTGCCCACTCTTGCACTCTTTGTCAAACCAGAGGTTTCGCTGTGGTGGTCGTGCGAGGCCCAGCACGTGAAAGGCGGCATCTCTGATGGCTTCCTGGCAATTCTTCCACTGGTTGTCGATACTTGAATTTGACGGCATAGGACTATTTAAGAGGGCGCGTGAGACTCGATCGGAAAAGGACCTGGCGATTTCTTGCGACTTTAGCCGTCCGACGTCGAATTTCCTCACAGTACTCCCCTGTTTTGGCCTTGGTCTGGGTATTCTTAGCATTACCTTGGCTACAACGAGGTCGTGGCGGAGTGGAGGAGTGCCTCGCATCGATCGCAATGTGGTCAATCTGGTTGACGGTTGATTGTCCAGGAATTCGCCATGTCCCCTTATGTATATCGACATACGGGAACTGCGTGCTAGCTACCACAAGGTTTCACCCCGCAGCAAAGATTGTGTCACCAAAGACGTCTTCTCGTCCTAGCTTGGCATTAAAATCACCCAACCAATATTAATGTCATAGCTTGGGCATCGCTCGTATGTCTTGTCCAGGAGCTCGTAGAATTCGTCCTTGGTGTCGTCATCTTTCTCCTCTGTGGACATGTGCGCATATGAGGCTGATGTTGGCGAATTTAGCCTTGATGCGAATTGTCGTGAGGCGCTCGTTCACTTAGTTGAAACTCAGGACTTCTTGCCTAAGTCTGCATTCAACGACGTTCAACGACGAATCCACACCCAAAAAGAGGCTGCCCTTGTTGTCGGTAGCAGTCGCCGTAGTAGACGTCGCAGTATTTCAATTTTCTTTTACCCGGCCATCCCATCGTACTTCTTGGATGGCGGTGATATCTGCTTTGTAGCAGTCTAGGGCATCCGCTAAATGTTCGCCTCCACGTAAGAGAGGCAGAACATTCCACGTGTAGATCCGAAGTTCGTTGTCCTTATTTCGTTTCTTAGGTTCGTCAACAGTAAATCCGTCCGTATCAGAGGCTTGTTGTTGCTTGACAACTAAATATCTTTACGTGGCCGGGAAGTCACCCCAATGGCACGACCCCCAAATCTGGAGTACCACACCCTTAGTATGGCTCCGAGGGCGGGGAGCCGGATTAACCGCTCCTTATAGGCCTGAACTCCGAATATGTCGTAGTAGCCCGTATAAGGTGTTCACTAATAAGTTCAACCTTCAACTCGAACTGTAGACGCCACCGTTGATTCCATCTGGGGAATTCTTCCGCTGCCGCCTTGATGCAAGGAGAAGTGCCTTAGTGGGAACACTCCTACCTCACTATCTCGTTTGCTGCCACCAACAATCGTCCACAGGGATTGAAACCTCATCTTCGATTGAGATACTAGGTACCCGATGTTCACCACCTGTGGACGCTTGTGTCCTCTTGAGTGCACATGTCTACTCTTTCAACTATATGTTTTATATATCATTTAGAAAGTGTAAATTCGTAAAGCTCCTGCATATTATTTTTTGAAGATCACCGCTAAAGCAAAATTCGCTGGTAAATTTTCCCAAAATTATTTTCGGAATATTTTCAATTTATATCAAAAACAAATTGTATTAATTGAAATCTGCATTTTCGACACCATATTTTTTTTGACATTTTTGGCATACAAATTTACAAATTTATTTATTTATTTTAATCGCAACGTTTCATGATGTTTCCTTTAAAAAAAAATCAAACTTATCCTCAATATGATTATGAATCAACTCCAATCAACTTAAGTTTTACAATTTGAAATATAATTTTTTTTTCTTTGATTCTAAAACACATTGCTTAAAAAAGTTTTAATTTTGTGTACTTTCTACATTTTGAAAAGTTTTTTATGTCACTAGCGACAAGTGCACCTTAACGACTTTATTTATTTATTTGGTCTATAAGTGCATACTACTTTCTTAGACATAGCTGAATACATATGTATATATATATATAAAAAAAACGTGCTAATAATAAATAACAAAATTAGGTAGATTATAATTAAACTTAATCAATTAGGTATGTATATAAACAATGGTATTCATTATTCTTTTTTTGAACTATTCTCTAGAACAGTCAAGTTCGATTACATCGGCATATTTGTTAAAAAATGACACGCTTTAGTAACAGGTTCATTTACTCCGTAATTCGGCGAGTGATGTGCCATGTAGAAAAATTGATTAGCCCTTGCCCTAAGAGAACGCGCTGGTGTATGTTTTATAAAAATTTTAGCTAAAGGAACACAATCGATGTGCCCTGTCATTACATCTCTAGCAAGTGCAATCAAGAAATAAATTCTTCTTGTTTCTAGAGGTTTTGTATCAAACAACGCGCACCGATCTTTATATGTTGGTAAGGACAAGGTCCATTCAAGTTTAGTTTAGTTTAGTTTATTTATTTCTTTATGTAACTTACACAGTAAGATAATAGATATCTTATAATGTAGTAAAAGTCTATGAATTTACTTTTGGAATTACAATTTCAATTTCTTAGAATAATGCAAATAGAATAAAAAAAATATATACCTGCCTAGAATAAAAGCGATAATCTATTAGAATATATACTATTTGATCTTTGAAAAGTTTATAATAATTTGAAGAGTAGATAGATAGAAGTGAATCAAGAAAGGGAAACGGAAGGCTAAGATTGAGTTGAAAAGAAAGAATAAGTTAAGTTAGTTGCTTTGATTCGAGAAGAATATTTTAAGTTTATTTTAAAATATGTGTAGGTCATTAATATCTCGCAGATGGGTGGGGAGTGAGTTCCAGAGGCGACATGCAGCAATGAAAAATTGCCTTTCCGAGGTCAGACACGAAAAGCGTGGCAGAATTACCGTTGTTGATCTGTTTGATACTGACAGTCTAAGTTTTTCGTGGAGATATGTTGGTTGACGTGTTTTTAAGATTTTAAAATATAGTATTAATGTTCGGAATCTCATGAAGGCATCAAACGACATATTAAGGAGGCTCTCCTGCAGATGTGAAACATGATAATACCTTCTTAACCCAAAGATGTATCGAATGGTACTATTAAAGGCAACTTAAAGTTTATTTTTACTGATGGCGTCGCAATTGTAAAATATTTCGTAAGGATAGAATTAATAACATGAGTAAAGTACGGAAGAAGCAATGGAAGAATAGCTTTGATGAAGATTTAAATCATCAACTAAAATGGCATTGGGTTTTATACTAATGCAACTTTCAACTACATCTATGGTGTTCACACAGGCAAAACTGAACAATGTGTCCGTTGATGGTAAAGGAAGTCTTTTGAGAGATACGTGTTCTCTTGGAGGTAAGAGAGGTAAAGACGCAAATTTACGGTTGAGCTCATTTTTATTCACATCGGCTCGAAGATTTGGTCTTTGTTTCCCGATTCCTAGTTTGCAGAGGTTGTTCCATAATTTTCGACCATCAGATTTCACATCTAGATGGTTGGAGAAGAACTGTAATTTTGCACGTTTTACCTCTTGAACAACTTTATTCCGTAATGTTTTATACGAGTCATGAAGTTCATAAACACGAAACCGTTTCCAGCGTGGATACGCTGGGTCACGCTGTTTTATTAAATTTGTGATCCTACTTGTAAACCATTGTTTATTTTCGCGAATCCTAGTTTGTGTTTTAAATTTTGATTTTCATTTTAAAAATCGACTTGATCATCTGGTGAAGGCATTAAAAAAATTTCATTCCATGCTATCGCGCTTATATCATTTTCAAGAGATATTCTATTTATGTTCTTAAAATCTCTGAACTGAATTCTAGAATTAACTAGGCTGTTACTCGTATTAAAATCATAGGTCAGGAAAATAAAATCGTCTCTGGAGAAAACTGGAGCTTCGAGTTGGTCGTATAAAAGTGTTCGGTCTATTTCACTTACATAGTAATGATCTAAAAGCTTACAAGAGTTTTGGGTAAAATGGTTTGGTTGGGAATAATTGACTGGGTGCAGAACGAAAGAACTCATATGTTCACTTAATCTTTTATCAATTAAAAGGTCAGAGTTAAAGTGATCGCAAATAATTGTGTTTGAAGAACTGACCGTAATTTCTTCTACAACTCGATAAATTTGCTCCAAATCAATTTTTAGGCCTATAAATTGTTCCTAAGAAAAGATTATTTTCAGTGCTCTTAACCTCTAGAAACAATTAATCGCAAGAAGAACCCGGTGACGAGAAATGTCTTTTCTTACATATTAGATTCTCTTTAACATAAATAGCAACACCCTTTCCGCGGTTGCACCTATCTGAGTGAAAAACATTATAGCCATTAAGAGAGTATGTTGCATCCTTCACAAATGCAGAGAAACAGGTTTCGGAAACACAAATCGCGTGGATTTTCGAATCTTCAAAGAGGTACCTAAATTCATTAATCTTCATCAATAAACTCTGAACATTGATATGAGCTATTTTAAAACCCTCACGTCGATGGCATAAAATTTTTAGCATAGAACACAGTATAACATCACTGGTGTATCCAATGGAACCCACAATATGCTCACTCAACTCTGAAACGAGTGATTAATTGGCGAGATCGGAGTAACAAACACAGAATGTGAACGGAATCAAAGCAACAACTTATACAAAAAAATTTGAATATGATAGTAAAGAGAAGTAAACGTTGGTGAAAATTAGAAATAAAAGAGATCATATTGAGAAGATAAAAACCAAGAGAGAAAACTAATAATAATGATAGTAGTAGTAATAATAATAATAATATTTCATACAATAAAATGTAGTTCATCGTGTTGAGTATTGGTTAGTTCTTCTTTCGTCCCTTTAATCTTGATGGACAGCAGCAGCAGCAGCGTGTATTGTTTTCAGTGTTGCATCATTGTTGATGTGTATTGTCTCCCCTCCTTCACTCTCTTTGACATAAACTGAACCAGAGTGTGTATAAGCTTTAACTAGAGCACCACGGTGTTTGAGACGCATTGTTTGTTGAAGGAAAAACCGGTTTTTAGATGTTAAGCTTGCGTGCAAGTAGACGTTGTGTGCTCTTTCCCTTGTACACTTATTCCCGTGTCAGCAAGATGCAATGGTCTCTTGTGAAAGAGAGCGACAGATTTTAAAACTATATTCCTGTCGTGCGGAGAATGAAATTAAAGTATGATGGGAGGGTCGTGGATGTTGTTCTCATTTTTTCGTTGAAGTCGGAAAGCTGATTTCAAGGAAGGAGGTACTCAATCCACCGTTTAGCAGATGCTGTTCAATATCGATTTTATTTCTTCATTTGGTAGCTGAGGTATTCCGAAGAAAATAGCGTCGAATGCAACCTCCTTACGTTCAGATATGTCACATCGTTGTTGTAGATCAGCTAAATCTTCCTTCAGTTCATTGACAATGTCCAAGTGGTGGTATTCCATTCTTGCAATTCGCTCTGTAAGGGATTCTATCGTCTTGTCTGTCTCTTTTTCCGAACGAGTTCTACTAGCCATTATTTCAAAGAGAGGAAGCAAAAAAAAAAAAATGAATACGAGCTCTCGATATTACTCGTAATATTCACGAACAAAAAGTCGCGTGACACTCAGGAAATTCCTTATTTTTACTTTTTTTTACTAAGCGCACATGGATTTCAAGCCTATTTTATTCAGTTTCAATGCAACGAGATCGTTTTTCTTTTACACACTTGGACTTTTATGGATAGTGATACAAAATCGTATAAATGAAGCTAATTTGCCGGACGGTACTATCAAACACGTCTATTCATTCATGCAGAAGAGAGAGAGAGAGAGAGTTTACGAAGCGAATATTTAGTGAATCTTTCCTGAATTCTTTCAATTCTATTAGACGCTTTTTTGTAGTAAGGATACCAAACTACACAGCAGTATTGCAAAATTTGAGGAACAAAAGTGACAAAAAGTGATTCAACAGTATAAAAACACTTAAACTTGTCTGAATTTCTAAACCAAAATCCAAGCATAGAATTGCCCCTGGATACAATGTAATCAACATGCATTCTGAAATCATGCTTGGAGTAAAAAAAAAACTCCTAAATCCTTATGATTGGAAACTCTGTGGAGTACCTTCTCAGATATGCAGTAGTTAAAAAATATAGGGCTATAAGATCTTGTAAATGTCAATATACAACATTTTTGATATTTAAGTCAAGGTCATTAAACACATACCATTTTGATAAACTAAATCTTTTTGAAGTTGCATACAATCAGAATCACAATCTTAAAATCGTCTGCAAAAGACAGGCAACTTGAGTCTAAAACAACGTTTAGTAAATCATTAACAAAACGTAAAAACAAAAGAGGGCCAAGATGACTTCCTTGGGGTACTCCTGAGTAATTATATATTAGTTCTGATTTAATTTGACCAATTTTAACTAATTGTACTCTGTTTTTTAGATAGCTTTTGATTCAATTTAACACCTGAGAGTGAAAACCTAAAAGTTTAAGCTTTAACAAAAGAAGTGTATGGTTAACTCTATCGAATGCCTTTGAGAAGTCGGTGTAAATAACATCTACTTGGCTTCGTTTCTCAATTGCATTGACAGAATAGTTCGTAAATAATGAGAGATTTGTTGCTGTGGATTTTCCACTGATAAAACCATGTTGATAGGGTGAGATATGTGCTTTAAAAACGTCATACATTTTAGCTTTAACCACGGATTCAAAAATTTTGGGAATCAATTGGAGTTTTGCAATCGATCTATAGTTTTCAATTGATTGTTTAGAACCAGATTTTAAGATTGGTGTAACGAAATAAATTTTCCAAGAATCGAGGAAAACACCGTTTATAAGAGACTGATTGAAAATTATTTGGAGTGGTTTCGATAAGTTGTACTTACAATTTTTAATGAAGATTCTAGAAATATTATCAGGAGGGAGACTAGGACCGTTGTCTAATCTACCGAGTGTCGACAGAATTTCTTCTTCTGATAGAGATATGGTACCAACATTAGTTATAGCAGAAATTTCATAGTTCACTTCAGAGTGAACAGAGTTTAGTATGAAATTCGACTGAAAAAATGAAGCTAAATAATTACATATACTCGTATTATTCAGATCGCTACTACCAGAACCTTTATAAGTCATATAACTAGGAATACCAAGAGATTTTCTTTTAGAATTTAAATACTGCCAGAAGCATTTAGAGTTTGATTTAATGTTTGATTCCAAAGACCAAACATACTGTGTATACAAAAAAAAATTCAAAAAATCATATTCACGACGTAAGCGGCATATTTTACTTCGGAAAACTAAATTAACCTTACTCATACCTTGCATTTTGCTCATTCCATTCTTTAACCTCGTTAAACTTTTTGCTAACCAAACAGGCTTATTATTTTTCTTCATTCGTTTAACAGGAACAAAGGAAGAAAATGCTTTGTGTATTATGTTTAGCAAATTCTTCTGGTTTCGAACTCCAATCTACATTTTTTAAGACATGATTTATGCTGTTGTAATCGGCTTTGCTAAAATCGTATTTATAATCAACTTCAAGATAAGAGCAATAGAAATTATTGAAATTGATACATTTTAACTCTAAACGCAATGCATTATGATGTATACTATTATTCAATAGAGGAAAGTCCTCTTCAAATTAGCACATGTCTTCTTGGACAAAACAAGGTCTTAAATTCTACCAATTGAGTTTACAACATTGCTCGTTTGTATACAATTTAAGGCCGACATAGTATCTAATACAAATATTTCGTTTTCGTTAACAATATTATATGGGATAAGAGCTTTATCATCCTCAGAGAGAATCCAATTAACAGTACTTAAATTAAAATCACCTAAGTAGTCTTAGTATGTACGAATTACTATCTAATGAACATTCAATTTCCTTAATATTGTTTGTATGCGCATAGTAAATTTCAATGTTTGGTTTTGGGGAAATATAAGAAACAAAATAATAGATTCTTATTTCACTAAAATTGTGAGTGAAGATCACATGAACTCATTTGTTCTATCAAACCTGAAGAGTTTGTGAGAGATATTTGCCTACTCTTAAAATTACTCTTAACTGCAAGCAGTACACCAGCTACTCTAGTGAGTTCAGTACAGATTTTGTCACTATCTCTTTTAATGATTTCGTAATGGGTATTACAGATTTTAGCATTTAAAATGTCATCGCCGAGCCAAGTTTCTGTGAGAGCGATGATAGCGTAATTACAATCATTAACGGCGTTATAAAAAGAAGATACTTTAGATCGCATTCCTCCAACGTTCTGTTAGCAGATTTGAATGGCATATGCATCTGATGTAGGATTTAATTTAGCAATAGAGGTAATAATGCAGTTAGAATCTTTAACAGCAATCAGATTTTGATTATAGATGTTATTGGTCGATGGGAATGTCACATTTGTGTTTCCGCTGATCTGTCGTTCCCGTTTTTTCGTTTTTTGCAAAGTGTTGAAAGGGTCTCACGCGTATTCCTTTGGGCCAAAAGCTTGCATTAAAGACAGCATCACGACATGACTCAGTCGGAATACAAACTTTAAAATTAACCTTCTTTATTTGGTCCAGATTTACATATTTTCCTACACGCTTAAATCAAGAAAACCTCGATGGCTCAATACCACTTGATGAAGCAGTGTAATCTATTATTGATTCAGTACTTGTTGCGTAACGAAAGCTGGATAAGTGGAGCCATTTACGGCGCTGAATTATTGAATCGCCGAATATGATGTCGTCAATCATTTTATTGCCTTTGATTTCTCGAATACTTTTATTTTTTATTGACTTGGCTTCAATCAAACGAGCTTGAGTGTAGTCATCAACAATTTTGGGAGCAATATTATTACATTGACACTACCAGAATTAAGATTTGCGTGTGTATTAGTTTCACCAGATACATCATTATAGCAGCAGCAGCAACACCAGAAGAACCATCAGCAACAACAACATTAGAAAGAGCAGCAACTGCTGCAACATCATCAGTACCAACAACAACAATACCGGCATCGGTTGCATCAGCATTATCATCAATAATAACAACCATAGCATTATCAGTAATCTTATTGTTGGGAGCATTAGCATTTGTTTTGTTGCAGATGAAGCAACATCGGCAAACTAGGCACCAACAACAACAATGGTATTACCTTCATCTTTAGCATCACTACATGCAGTTTTAGTTTTATCAATTATTACTGGACTACGCAGAGAGGAATTGAGATTAATTTCAGATTTTGGTTTTGTAGTGAGCTTAGAGGGAACAACCGGTTTCTTATTAGGAGGAAGAACTTTGGCACTATCAATGGGGGGGCTTATTCGATTTATTTCAGATGGGTGACGGAGACGCTTTGCAGTTATTAGTTCCGACAACCTACTTTTTGGTGTAAGCGCACTTGCACTTGCATGGTCAGTGGTGAGCTTTTCAAATTCAAGCTTATGGTCGGCAAAGAAACAATAAAAATCATTGATTTTCGGTATTTAATAAAATAAAGGAATGTTTTAGCACCCCCAAATTAAGTTTTAATTTGATTTCAGCGCGGAATGATGGGATATGTATATATATATATACAATATTTTTATTTATGCTCAAAAGGTTGCTACATTGTCTAGCTAGGTACTGTCTATTTACAATTATTTATTAATTTCTTAAGTCTAGTATTTTAATATGCGAGCACAAAAAGGGGCTCAGCTTCCTTACGTTGGTTATATTTAATTTTTGCATTTTTATTGAAGTTTCTTAAGCCTAATAAGAGTTTTTCTTAGATATAAGGTTTTTACGTCGGCTTGAGCAGTGCTGACGGTCGTTGACGAGAGAAATAATGGGATTCACTCAGTCTAGCACAATTTGAATGGAAAACCGAGTGGCAACATCCGCAGTAAAACGAATTAATTCAGTCGATCTCGTACTGTGGAAGTGTGTAGACGATTTCGGCTTCCCAGTTTATTAAAAGTAATTATCTTGGTGTGACGTAGTCAAGTTAAATTTTAACCAAGCGATTCGCAATAGTGTTAATAGCACAGAGGAAGAGGTGGCAGACCCACAACCTGAGGATCACGGGTTCGAGTCCCAGTCGGGGAAAAATTATTAAGCTGCTTTTTTCCATAATCGAAAAGTCGAAAACTTCATCGAGTGGGAAAAACAGCAAATGGCATCGAACAACACGGCGGGGACATCGAAAGGTGTCCCAGCAACAACAATAAAGCCAGCTATGGCACCACCAGCAAAAGCCGTAGCAGCAACAACAACAGCCAAGCAAGCGATGGCACCACCAGCCACGCCATCAACAAGTCTGTAGCAAGAACGGCACACACACCAACGGCAACAACAGCCGACACTAAAAATAAGAGGAGGAAGAGGATTAGCTGTGCGCCGAACCTCGTGAAGCGCCGCTCCACCATCACCACAGCAGCAGCAAAAATACAAGAACAACTGGATACCTCGCCATCCGACGATGACATCGAATATATGTCAGAGGGTGGCGAGGGATTGTATACAACGGGGGACAGCAACAGCAATCTGCTTGTTGACCTCACATCACCAGAGGCGTCCTCCGAAGAGGAAAACGAGGCGCAAGAATTGGACGAGCAGGCCATCAGCCAAAAAATAGAAGTCATTCGGGGGGAGATGGAACGTCTCAATGCCATCGTGACCCCACTGATAGAAGCGCTCAGACAAAAGCAAGAAGCTCGACGCGAAAGGGAGAAACAAGAGCGCGAGCAGAAAAAAGTGGTGCAGGCGCCAAAAAAGGCAGCGCCACAGCAAGAGCAGCCAAATCCAAATGCACAAGAACAGCAGCAACAACAACGACTGCCAACTAAACAACAACAGCAGCAGCCGAAGGAGCAACGCCAAAAAAAATCAATGCAAGAGCAGCAGCAACAACAACAACCACAGGAGCGCAGTCAGCAGAAGCGGAACGAGCAGCAGCAAGGAGAACACCAGCAGCAGCCACAGCCGCCCCAAAATAAAAAAGAAAAGGTGCCACCAATAAACACCTATAAAATGGAGCTACAGGAAACCATACCTGTGTAAGTCGGCCATAGGCCAAAACTTTTTGGTGGAGCAGCACAAAATTATTAAGGAATTATTAAAGAAATCCACGACTGAGTTCTTCAGTTTTACCCCCAAAGTGGATAAAAACCAAACGGTCCTCTTGAAGGGCATAGATTCCTGCACGGAACCACAGGTGCTCTTAAATGAGCTCCGTCAAAAAGCGAGCGACGATCTCGACTTTATCGGGGTCAAGCCGTTCGCTACAGTCAGAGCCAGACGGGAGAAGCGGTCTTTGCCGTTCTTCCTTGTTCAACTTTCGCCCAGCAGCAAACTGGATAGGTTGAGGAGTATCTCCGTCCTCAACTACCAGGTTGTTACTTGGGATAAATTAAAGAGACGCGGCGACATGCTTCAATGCATGCGCTGCCAAAGGTTTGGCCACGCTGCAGCAAACTGCGAAATGCAGTCACGCTGCGTTAAGTTTGGTGAGGACCACATTAAGGGAGAGTGCAAGCTCGGAGAGGAAAGGGTCGAAGACATGACCCAGCTTAAATGTGCACTTTGCGGAAAGGAGGGGCACCCTGCTAATTATCGGGGTTGCTCAGCTTTTCAGCAAATTCGCAACAATAAAGCGGCTAGGCAGACAGTGGCAGAGATACGCCCATCAACGCGTGCTCCCACAGCAACGCCCGTTAATCCTCAAATTTCCTACGCCCAAATGGCGGGAGGGGGAAAACGGTACAGCCTGCAGCTTAGGTAGCCCAACCGGCCCTAGTGCCAAAGGCGCCGGACGCTCAGGACGAAATAAGAAGCATGTTGCTGGCAATTCAAGGCCAGTTAGCAGGACTTCACAACCAGATAAAGGAGCAGGCGACTAGGGTAGACTATCTCTAATCTGTTTTGCCTAGCTTAACGCAAATTAGAGGTTATAGGTGCGCTGTCGGAGAGGCCTCTTAGGATCCTTGCTGTGAATGTAAATTCACTGATAAGGACCGAACGTAGAGCTAATCTTTTCCAATTGTTGAAAGACCAAAGTCCAGATGTGTTTATGGCCAGCGAAACTAAGCTGAACCAGAAACATAAGTTGACTAACAACAATTACAATATCGTTAGAAGAGATCGACCCAACTCCACTCAAGGGGGAGGCGTCGCAATCTTCATACGAAAAGGCATTAATCATAAAGTTATATATAATAGGCGTGCATCGTATGCATTCCTCTCCAACAGGGGAAGCGAATGTATGTGATCGCGGCTTATGCACCGGAATCACCTCAGCCAACTGATTTTATGACAGAGCTTGAAAAACTTTTCGAATGTCTACGCTTGAGCTTGGAAGAAAACTACTTTCTCATGGCCGGTGATTTGAATGCCAAACACCAAGATTGGGGAAATCAAATTCAAAATCAAAGAGGTATTCATCTTTTCAATTGGATGAGTCGATACAACACTGAGTATGGTGTCGACCTGCTGGCTACGGATCGGCCATCGTTTCCAAGAAGCGGTGCCTATCTGGATCTATTGCTAATAGACGCAAGACTGACAATTACTGACACTGTGGGTCAAAGACCAAGAAACTGCTTACGAACGATCGAGTGCGACAGTGATCACTGCGGACTCGCCGCCGTAATACAGCTTCCGAACGAGCTCGTGGAGTTGGATGAGTTTGTACCTGTGCATACTTACAATTACAGTAAGGTGCGCTGGCCACGCTTTACCAACGCCTTATCGAGCGAAATCAGTTCGAATAACATATCCCCACCAAATGACAGGAATTTGACAAATAACGAAATTGACCAATACCTAGAACAAATGGATGAGACAATCAAACGAACAATGAATAGAACAATACCGAAATACAAGCAACGGGACGCAACCGACATGTATCGAAACGCAACCATTAACGCACTACACAGACAAAAAAGTGGACTGCTGACAAGACTAAAACTCTTGTACCGACGGTTCACTGACCTTCACCATCTGGAGATTAGTACACTGAAGTTGTCGATCAAAAACATCAACCAACTAATTAAAGAGAACTATCGGTTGTCAATTAATTTGTATTGGGACAACAAAATTCGGGCCGTTAATGCTAGCGACCCGAGCATGTTTCCGCAAATTAACAAGATATTTAGAAGGAATGATCAGAACGATCTTCCGTGTCTCAAGCTTCAGAGAACGACAGACAACAGAGACGTACTTCTGACAGCAGGAATTAATCCAGAGGGACGATGACCTCTTTATTGTCGAAGATCCGCAGGAGAAAGTGGAGCCTATGGGGGCTGCTTTCCAGCAAGTGTACAAGGTGAATGAGTGCATTCGCCCGAATCACGACCTGGAAAACAGAGCTTTGCTCCATCACTTCTACCTTCGGAATGACATAACGCAATGGCGATCAGAGAACCTTGGTTTCACCGGGTTCAATGAAGATCATTTGGCAAACGCCATAATCGCCGAGCGGAATGGGCCCAGTTCCCTGTTAATTACGAAGGTGGAGCTCCAGCTCATCTCCGATTCATTAAAGAAGAAGAAGTCAGCAGGAGTCGATGGCATATCCAACGTTGTACTTCGACATTTACCTCAAGAAGCAGTAGACATTTATACCACTCTGTTTAACAACGCTCTGAATAATGCATATTATCCAGTGCGGTGGAAGACAGCTGTGGTACATCCTCTCCCGAAAAAGGGAAAGGACAACTCCAATCCGGCGAATCTCCGGTCGATAAGTCTTCTTCCGAGTATCAGCAAGGTATCCGAAAAAGTTATCAATAGAGCTCTGTCTAAGTGGGCAGAGGACAATAATATCATACCGGACAATCAGTTCGGTTTTAAGGCGGGACATGACACTATTCATGCCGCGTCGAAACTCGTTTCTGATGTCCAATGGAACAAATCTAAGAAGCAGTGTACGGGTGCCTGTCTGGTTGATTTGGAGAAGGCCTTCGACACCGTATGGTTAGAGGGTCTTTATCTAAAGCTGACCAGACTTGGCATTAGTAAACCACTATTATATATTCTTTATGATATGCTCAATGGCAGAAAGTTTGTTGTCAAGAGTGGCAATGTAACTTCTGCCACAACCTTTAATATTAAAAATGGTCTTCAGCAGGGAGCGGTCAACTCGCCGATTCTATTCAGCATTTACACCAGCGATCTGATATGAAGTCTAACTCAGGCAATTGCGTATGCCGACGATCTAATTGCGTACAGAACAGCTCCGAAAGTCGAGGTCATCAGGATTCTTTTGCAGCGTGACTTCGAGAAGATTCAGCGATATTGCGATGACTGGAAGTTGAAAATCAACTTCCAGAAATCAGAAACTATCTTGTTTAGGACTCCGTTGCTTAGAGCCACAAGGGATACGAGAAAGAACTGGCGCAAGCTGGTGATCGTAGGGCCAAATGGACATCCACTGGCGAGTAAAAGTGTAGTAAAGTACCTTGGCATCTGGATGGATCAGTATTTGTATTTCGACAGACATATAAATGCTGCTCTGGCCAGGGCTAGGGGAGCTTTTGCCTTGACGAAACGGTTGTTTTATAGCAGCCGGCTTGACAGCAGGGTCAAGATGATTTGCTACATGGCCCTTATCCGGCCGATGATTGCCTATGGATGCCCGGTTTGGTTCAACGTTGCCCCATCTCAAATGGAAAAGATTCGGGTGTTTGAGAGGCAGTGTCTTCGACGCTGCCTTGGATTGCACAGAACACCAGAGTCGGAGTACAAACACTACTATTCCAACCTGGCTCTATACAACGGGGCCAACATAAACAGGATAGATAATTTCTTGCTGAAGCTTATTCGAGGTCACATTGCAAGAGCGATGTCCTCGTCTAACAGCTTAATTTTCGGGGCTTATTACCGCAACAACGAATACTACGAGAGTGTGCGTCTAAGCGGCATTATTCCGCCCGATGCATTCCTCCACCTAGACAGTCGAGGGCTGATCCAGGATAGAGCGGCGGTTCCGCTAATCTACCACGTCGGCCGTAGAACTGTAGATCGGCGGCTCCTTTACAGTCGGGACATCCTAGCACAAGACGGAGCTAACCACCTTCGGTTCAGTAGGACTGTGTCCGAACGGGACCGAAGAGATAGGGAGATAGGGTAAGGCAGGAGAACCAGTTCTGGTGGTTGAAAAACGAAGATGGAGTTCCTTCAGACATTTAATAGTTGACCTTGCTATTTTCTTTAGTATGACCGACTTGCATAGGTTTAGGTAGTTAGTTTTAAGTAGGGAAAGTCAGGGTGGCACAAAAAAAAAAAAAAAAAAAAATTATAAAATCCACAAAAACACACAAAAACCATAAAACCGGAAAATGTTTGCTGTGGCTGTTCTAGTTTGTAAGTAGCTTATAAGTAGGTTGTAATTAGTTTAAAATTAGTTGTAAGTAGTCTTAAGCAGTTTTAATTAGCTTTAATGTAGTTTTATGTAGTTTGTAAGTTTTATATAAAACCAAAAAATAAAGACATAGATTCCGAGTTTTTTTGTGAAATTCTTCTCGGTAAAAAATAAAACCGACCTGGATTTAGTATTAAGATAGTTCTTAGGCCGAAAGGCATTAGCATTAAGTTATTCTAGTTTAACTTAGAGCGCCCGACTGGGGCCAGTAAGTTAGTTTTAAGATATTGATAAGTAGGCTAGTTTTTATGAATTTTTGTCTAGCTTTAAGATAGTTCTAAGATAATTGAAAAATAAAAATGAATTTACAAAAAAAAAAAAAAACGAATTAATTTCGGAAGTTAAGACCTTACACTTGGAACATGGGATGCCCATTGTGAAATAGGGAGCAGCAAATTACAAGGCTATGACTATTGAGAGTCAGACAAAGACTTTTGATAAAGCAAGAAGGATATTAATAATCAAAAACGTAAAACTACATTATTTAAAAAAAATTCTTACATGCACATTCAAAAATAAAGATTCCCTTTTTCGAAGCTTCTATTTATTAAACAGCAACAGTCTTTAAAATATAATCCATGAAGCTCAAATTTTTATTTTCTAGCAACATAACATTAATTCAATTAAAGAATTTTGAAAACAATTGACTTTTGACCATATTTTTGGAACATTTAACAGTGTGTTACTCGGCTTTGTTTTGTAGATTCCTCCAAACTAATAATTGTTCTATTCATTTTATCATTGCATTTCATTTCTCTCTCCTAGTGCACTGACACTGGGTATTCAGTGTACTCGGTGTAGTTTGGTCTGAAGGACGTGTACACTTGTTTCAAAAGTAGTGAACTCTTTTCTGTGAGAAAAAGAAAATACTGTACAGGTTCTGATGATCAGTGAATGAATAGTGTATAGTATTCATTTATTTATTTATTTAACTACAAGCAATTTTACAGATTCGGCACTTCAATAGTAAATTAAAATATAATTTAGTACAAATTAAAATATAAATAATATGAGCATAATTTCAGTTTTTATTTTTTTACGACTAATACATAAACAGTCAATACTTAAAGACACTTCATTGAAGTAGACAATGGATCTGAATAACGGCTCATTGCATCCCTATCTAGTACTGTGTGTTCTCTGAAATAAAAATATCTAAATCTTAATGTTCTAGCAAGAACAAAAATTGGGATGAGTGCAAGAAGTGATGGACCCTTTATGTGATTGCAAAGTAAATCTCCATATTAGCATTACACCATGCATTTATCGTCGAGATTCAAGCGATTAATACCAAGAAGTTGACATCTGGCCTTTTAATTTGAACAAAAACCCCAACGCATCTGTATTAAAATAAATTTTGCGAATCGTTTTTGGACCTTCTCAAGCCAAAGACAGTGTACTTTGTATGTGGGGCTCCAAATAACATCAGCATATTCCAGGATCGACCTTACAAGATATGTGTACAAAGATAGGAGTATTTCATATTTTTCATATTTCATATTTCATATTTATTCGTATAGACTTATATAATAAGATACAATATCTTTTTGGGTAATATAGCTTAATTGTTTAATTCACATGATGTGTTATAAGCTATATTAAAAAACCAACAACATGAAGGCAAATTTTATAAGGAATTATAATCTGGAATTTTATATTTAAGTACTTCATCGTTTGAAAAATAACTTGAAAAATATTAAAATTAAAATAAAATAAAACGAAAATGAAAGTGAAAGTAAAGAAAAAAGATTAAAAAAGAAGATAAGCTATGAAAAGAAAAGAAGAAGAGAAATTATCACAACGTTAATGTCTCCAAGTAATCCTTGAGTTTCATCCTGAATAGCCTGGAACTGCTTATCATCCTTATAGATCGGGGAAGAGAATTCCACAGACGTATCGCGGTTATAAAAAATTGGCGCTCAGATATTAAGAATACGTAACGTATCGGCACAAGGTCAAAAGATCTTAGAGAACGCGTATGACAGATCTTATTATAAAGGTAAGGTGGTTGATGTGTTTGCAAAACATTGTTAAGTAGAGTTAGCGTTCGAAGTTTAAAAAGATTTTCAAGGGTAATGCCATATATAGATTTTAAAAATTGAGAAATTTGATCATATTTTCTTAATCCAAAAATATACCTGGCAATGCTATTGAAAGCAACATTCAATTTACGCTTGTGCTCATAATCGCAATTGTAATAAAGTTCACAACCGTACAGCATAATAGGTAATGTAATGTAATAGTAATGTTTTGGCTAAGATGATTCGTGTTTTTAAGGGTGTAATCTTATAATTGGTCCACAGTATTCGAAGCCCTCCATAAACCCTCCCAATTGTCATTCTGATATGGTTATTCCAAGAAAGCGTCTTTGAAAAGGTTATACCTAAGTTTTTGGCAGAATCGACAAACTCAATTTACTTATTATCAAAGTATATCTTAGGAAATTCTGATGTTTCAATGGGCTTTCTTGAAATTACCAAGCATTTAGACTTGAGTAGATTAACGCTGAGTCCATTTATCCTTGACCATCTATGCACCTGGCGTAAATCCACATTGACCTCAACTGCTGCATTTTCAACCAAGCCTATGGGAAAGCTTTTCCGTATCTGAACATCATCAGCGTACATATCTACATGTGCATTTTGCAAGCAACCAGGCAAATCATTAATGTACATGGAAAATAAAAGTGGTCCCAGTATTGAACCCTGTGGTACTCCCCTGTCCAACATGAGAAGCTCAGATACGGAGGAGTTTGCAAAAAAAACTGCCTGCGATCTGCAATCCATATATGATTGGACTAACATTGCCGAAGAGAAAGAGAAATTAAACAAGTTCACTAGCTTACTGCAAAGCACTTTATGGTTGACTGTGTCAAATGCATTGGAAAAGTCCAAAGGGATAAGAAAAACTGCATTGTCAGAATCAACTGCTTGTCTTATGTTTTCAGCGACATTTATAAGAGTTGTAGTACAGCTGTGCTTTGGGCGGAAACCAGACTGATTTATACATAACAAATTATTAATGTTTAAGTATTTCCGTATCTGGTTATTCATTATCCTTTCCAATACTTTAGACAGAAATGGTAGAATGACGATCGGTCTGAACTCATTTTGACCTTTTGGGATTGGTATAATCTTTGCTTGTTTCCAAGCAGAAGGGAAAACATTTGACGAAAAGATTGTATTAAAAAGATGAGTTAAGTATTTCAGAATGTATGGAAGTATAGCTTTAACGAAAACGGTATGAATTTCATCAATTCCAACTGAATCTGATTTTATCTGCAAGCAACTTTCTGGTACGTCAGCTTCATCAACTGTTGAAAAACTGAAACATGGGAAGGAAAAAATGTTGCTTTCGACAAATAAACTCGCTGTTTCATCAATAACTTCTTTCATTGCAGTCGATAATTTCAGTAGTATTATTTTTTTGTCTGCCTATACCAATGTCTCGTAAATTTGTCCAAAGTTTACGGCCAGCTTGAGAGGGATCCAGTTTGGGTGCAAAATAACATCTCTTTGCTTCACGTATCTCACTAGTTACCTTATTTCGCAAACATTTAAAAACATGGAATAGGACGTCCAACCGAAAACGCCTCCAACATTTGTATGCCTGGTCACGCTCAAACATCAGTTTTTTGATGTTATTATTGAACCACGGAATATGTTTTTTTGTGATGCTTTTCGTATTTAACGGAACATGTGATTCAAATAAATTTCTTATGTTATCTTGAATGAAGAGCACTTGATCGTCAACAGCTGGCATTTCATAAACCCGAAACCATTCAATTCTTTTTAAATCATCTTCCTAATGATTTAGATCTATATGTTTGAAATCGCGAAAACTTATAGTTCTACTTGAAATCAAAGGATCACATTGAAATGTCAAATGGATTAGATCATGTGTTACGTAGCCGATCGTATCTCATAACAAAAAAAAAAAAAGAAGAAAAAAAAGGAGTATAGGTGCTTAATACACACACTTCTTATAAATATTTAAAAGATGCCTTAAAAAAAATATTTACTTCTATAAATGTACACACTAAAAAGGAACACAAAAAAAAAACATACAAAACACTCCTGCAAAAATTCACCTTCCGCTCCTCAAGCCAAACGCCACCCACTAGAGAGTTTTTTTTACCACCTTTCAATAAAACTATTTACCTTTAAATAACAATTGAAACAAAATAGGCATACGTATATTCTTCAATATACCTTTCACACAATATCTAGATTACTAAATTTAACACGGTAAAACAGACATAGGACGAACAGCAAATATGTACATGCATAGATACAAATAATGCAAACAAAAAAATAACTCACGACGCTGCGCTAAGACGATCGTCGTCTCAGCAAAGTTGTTGCTGGTGTTTTGTTCTGTTTTTTTTTCTTGTGTCGTAGCTGGCATTCCTGCAGGATTTTCGTTGTCTCCTGTTGGTTTGGGATAACATGATGTGTCCTTGTACCGATCATGATTCGTTGCGGCAGCAAATAATAATAATAAAAAATAGAAATGAAAATTAATAAGACTCGGGGATGATTTATTGCCACCGGAGTATGTCTACTGAACTGCCTGGCTTATTAACAAGCAGGTACGTTGGGTGAACATTCTCTGGTGACAAAATAGGCACTTATCTTTCTGAGTACAGGTTGGGGTTGTTGGTGGTTGCTCTGGTGTATCGATGAAGGTATCCATCCATACCTGAAATAAATTGAAAAGTGCAAAGAAATTACAGATTTCCAGATTGTAAACAAATAACTTACCGGCATGGGGGTTGTGTTTAGCTTCATATGGACCTCTTGTTTGTTGCTTTTTTTTATTTGTGTTCTGAATTATTTTTGTTATTAGTTCATTGTATTTCTTTTTTTTATATACTAAAATAGTTTCGCCTCCAAATCCAAAGGAAAACTTAAGGTAAAAATAAATTAAAAACACTTTCACGAATTAAGACAAATACAATGTGACATTTCGATTCTGACATGTCAAGTGAAGTTTGCAGAGGTTCGAAAAGGGAAGTATTTATGCAATTCGTTTGTAAGTGTTCTGAAAATCCTGGACACGAGAATTAGGCAGGAAATTGATATTTTATAGGATCAGTTGGATTTGAAAATGTAAAATGCTTTATTAAATTGAGGGATTAGTGCAATTTTAATAGTTTTTAGGTATTAGAAGTAAGAAATAGTTTGAAATAATTTAATGTTATGGTATTGTAGAGTTAGTAATTGACATTTTATGTTATTTATTATTATGATAAAAGTTGTGTTGCTGCAACAGAATAAGCAAGCTTTTGTCTGTGCACTAATACACATGCACTTTGGGACACAACACTGACAATAGGGCATCGACCGACAGTCGATCTCGATCTGTGGAAGTGTCCGCACGTTATCGGCTTTCACAGTTTTCTTTAACTAAAATCGGAGTGACTTTTCAAAGTTTTAATTTTACCCAGCTGTTTTTAATAGTGCAATAGCACAGAGGTAGAGGTGGCCGACCGACAACCTGAGGATCACAGGTTCGGGTCCCAGTCGGGCAAAAATTATTTGGCTGCTTTTTTTCACAATCGTGAAGTAGAAAACTTTATCGATTGGGAAAAGCAGCAAATGCAAACCAACAACACCGCGGGGACATCGAAAGGTGCCCCAGCATCAACAATAAAGTCAGCTATGGCACCACCAGCCAAAGTCACGGTTAGTGCAGTAGCATCAACAACAACAACAAGCAAGCAAGCGATGGCACCACCAGCCATACCATCAACTAGTGCCGTAGCAACAACGGCAACACCAGCAACGGCATCAACAGCCGATGCCAAAAACAAGAGGAGGAAGAGAATAAGCTGTGCGACGAACCTCGTCAAGCGCCGCTCCACCATCACCTCAGCCCAGCTGCCAGCTGGGGTGAAGGAGACGGCGCGCTCAGCGAAGACGTCAGCAGCAGCAAAAACTCATCAACAACTTGATACCTCGCCATCCGATGACGACATCGAATACATGTCCGAAGGTGGCGAGGGTCTATACACTACAGGGGAATCCAACAGCAATGTGCTTGTTGGTTTAACCTCACCAGAGGCGTCCTCCGGAGAGGAAAACGAGGCGCAAGAAGAATTGGATGAGCAGGCCATCAGCCAAAAGATAGATGTCATTCGGGGGGAGATGGAACGTCTCAATGCCATCGTTACCCCACTGATAGAAGCACTCAGGCACAAGCAAGAAGCTCGACGCGAAAGAGAGAAACAGGAGCGCGAGCAGAAAAAAGTGGTGCAGGCGCCAAAAAAGGCAGCGCCACAGCAAGAGCAGCCAAAGCCAAATCTAAATGCACAAGAACAGCAGCAACAACAACTGCCAACTAAACAACAACAGCAGCAGCCGAAGGAGCAACGTCCACAAAAATCAATGCAACAGCAACAACAACCACAGGAGCGCAGTCAGCAGAAGCGGAACGAGCAGCAGCGAGGAGAACACCAGCAGCAGCCACAGCCGCCCCAAAATAAAAAAGAAAAGGTGCCACCAATAAACACCTATAAAATGGAGCTACAGGAAACCATAGACCTGTTAATATTGTTTTTTAAAAAATAAACCAGGTTCCTTTAATGACCACAAAATTTATAAATTTATTAAAAAATAAGACCAAAAAATAACTTTAAACAAAATTTAATTTTTATTCGTCAAAATTTTTTTTTTTTAAATAAAATATCGAATGCATTTCGGGCAGACAAGCTGCTCATCATCAGCGTTTAACACGATACTAACAAAATAGATAAAAGAAGAAGAAAGTAAGCAAAGAAAGTGAAACATTTAATCAGATGAGACAAAATAGAGGAGAAACAATATTGCCGCTGTCGGTGTTCATTACATTTGGTGTTTTATAGATATATAGCGATTCGTAGGCATCTAATTTTCTCTCATTATGAATGTGCTTTAAAAGACGAACACTTTCATTAAAGCTCCCGATGTTGTGCGGTGGAATGTTGTTGTTGCATTCTGCATATACGTGTGCTGCTACTGCTGAACGATTAAGTTGCTTGTGTTTTACACAGCTCATATGTTCCTTAAAACGAGTTTCAATCCCACGCCGCGTCTGACCTACATACTTAGCTGTGCAATCTAAGCAGCTGACTTCGTATATTCCACTCTTAAAAGCTTTTTCCGTCTCATCTTTGGTAGAACCAAGAATGTTTTTTAATTTTCCTTTGTTGTCGTAGACTATTTGAATGTTCTCCTTTTCCAAAGCTTTTCGTAGATGGTTGGTGATAGCTGGGATGTAAGAGAAAGAAATCCGATGTGCGTTGTTTGTTTTGTCCATTTCATTTTGCCTAAATAATGTTGTTATCTCATCTCTTTTTATTTTGCATGATTGCTTTTTGACGATATTCTCCACCACTGACTTTTCAAAGCCATTAACGTCAGCAAGGTGAACAATATGATCAAATTCTTTTTTGAAACTTGCAAGGGATAAAGGGAGCTTGCATAAACGATAAGCCATCGAGTGAAAGGCTGCTATTTTGTTTTGGTATGAACAAAAGGAGTCATTTGTAATATAACGATCAGTGGAAGTATTTTTTCTGTAAACATCAAATTCAATGTTGTTGTTGACCTTTTTGCAGAGTACATCAAGAAAAGGAATGCAATTGTTTGTGTCTTCTTCTTCACAAGTGAACTTGATGCTATCGTATTGACCGTTTATTACATTCATGACGTTCTGTGTTGTGTTTTTCTTTATTACACTGAAGACGTCGTCTACATATCGAAGCCATATACGAGGCAAAAGTTCTTTGGCTTTCAAATCTTTCTCAAACTTTGCCATGAAAGCTTCTGCCATCAAAGGTGATAATGGATTTCCCATTGCACAACCAAATTTATTTACGTAGAATTTGTTACGAAATACAAAACAGTTGTGTGACATGCAAATTTTGACAGCTTTAAGATATATCTTCATTTTTTCATTCTCTACTTCGTGTGATTCAAGATGTGATTTTAATGATTCTATTGCTATGTTGATGGGTATGCTAGGGAAAAGAGCTTGAACATCAAAAGACACGATTGTTTCATCATCCTGTACCAACACATCTTTAGTTTTTTCCACAAACTCGTATGTGTTTAAAACACTAAAACTATCAAAGCGTCCAAATTGTTTGAGTTCCTCGACCAGCCATTTAGAAACTTTTATTAAAGGAGACTTTACGTTTGAGACGATTTTTCGCATTTTTTCTCCCGTTTTATGCACTTTAGGTAAACCGTACATTTTGGGAACCTCCGGATTGGACACTAATAACTTAAATTTGTTGACGTCGAAAGTTGAGCAAATGTCTCTGATTATTAGTTTAGCATCGCTTATCATTTTATTCAAAGGCGATTTATTAAGAATGCTGTAACCGTCTTCCACTATGGATTTTTGCATTCTCTCTTCGTAGTCAGTTTTATTCATTACAACAATTTGGTTACCTTTGTCCGCTTTTATGTAAAAGACATCCTTCTCTTTCATATGTTTAATTATTTCAGTAAAGTTCTGTGTTTGTTGTTTTGATTTTTGTGTGGATTTTACTTTTTTGATTACTTTTTTAGCTATGTTTCGAATTTGGGTTTTTGTTTCCATAGATTTATATTGAATAGCACTTTCGATGTCGACAACTGCTTGTTCAACGTTTATGTGGTTTATGTTGGGTGTATAGTTAAGTCCTTTATTCAATAAATCTAGCTCATTAGAGTTAAGAGTTATTGTTTTAAAAAACAATATTAACCCTAGACCACAAATTTGGTTCGATCTTTTAAGTATTAAATTTAAAAGTATTTTTCATAGACCTGTGTTAGTCGGCCATAGGCCAAAACTTTTTTATTAAAAGATTAAGTAAAGATAGACATGCTATCCACTGCTCCACAATGGAGCAGCACAAAATCATTAAAGAATTATTAAAGAAATCCACGACTGAGTTCTTCAGTTTTACCCCCAAAGTGGATAAATACCAAACGGTCCTCCTGAAGGGCATAGATTCCTGCACGGAACCACAGGTGCTCTTAAATGAGCTCCGTCAAAAAGCGAGCGACGATCTCGACTTTATCGGGGTCAAGCCATTCGCTACAGTTAGAGCCAGACGGGAGAAGCGGTCTTTGCCGTTCTTCCTAGTCCAGCTATCGCCCAGCAGCAAACTAGATAGGTTGAGAAGTATCTCCGTTCTCAACTACCAGGTTGTAACTTGGGATAAACTAAAGAGACGCGGCGACATGCTTCAATGCGTGCGCTGTCAAAGGTTTGACCACGCTGCAGCAAACTGCGAAATGCAGTCACGCTGCGTTAAGTGTGGTGAGGACCACATCAAGGGGGAGTGTAAACTCGGTGAGGAACGGGTCGAAGACATGACCCAGCTTAAATGTGCACTTTGCGGAAAGGAGGGGCACCCTGCTAATTATCGGGGCTGCTCAGCTTTTCAGCAAATAAGAAATAACAAAGCGGCTTAGCAGACAGCGGTAGAGATACGCCCATCAACGCGTGCTCCTACAGCAACGCCCGTTAATTTCCAAATTTCCTACGCCCAAATGGCGGCAGGAAGGGGAAAAACGGTACAGCCTGCAGCTAAGGCAGCCATAGTGCCAAAGGCGCCGGACGCTCAGGCCGAAATAAGAAGCATGTTGCTGGCAATTCAAGGCCAGTTGACAGGACTTCACAACCAGATAAAGGAGCAGGCGACTAGGGTAGACTATCTCTACTCTGTTTTGCCTAGCCTATCGCAAATTAGAGGTTAAAGGCGCGCTGTCGGAGAGGCCTCTTAGGATCCTTGCTGTGAATGTAAATTCACTGATAAGGACCGAACGTAGAGCTAATCTTTTCCAATTGTTGAAAGACCAAAGTCCAGATGTGTTTATGGCCAGCGAAACTAAGCTGAACCAGAAACATAAGTTGACTAACAACAATTACAATATCGTTAGAAGATATCGACCCAACTCCACTCAAGGGGGAGGCGTCGCAATCTTCATACGAAAAGGAATAAATCATAAAGTTATATATAATAGTGATCTACGTAGATTTCGGCTGTTAGAGGCGTGTGTCGTATGCATTCCTCTCCAACAGGGGAAGCGAATGTATGTGATCGCGGCTTATGCACCGGAATCACCTCAGCCAACTGATTTTTTGACAGAGCTTGAAAAACTTTTCGAAGGTCTACACTTGAGCTTAGACGAAAATTACTTTCTCATGGCCGGTGATTTGAATGCCAAACACTTAGATTGGGGAAATCAAGTACAGAATCCTAGAGGTATTCATCTTTTTAATTGGATGAGTCAGTATAACGCTGAATATCGTATAGAACTGCTGGCTACGGATCGGCCATCGTTTCCAAGAAGCGGTGCCTATCTGGATCTATTGCTAATAGACGCAAGACTGACAATTACTGACACTGTGGGTCAAAGACCAAGAAACTGCTTACGAACAATCGAGTACGACAGTGATCACTGCGGACTCGCCGCCGTAATACAGCTTCCGAACGAGCTCGTGGAGTTGGATGAGTATGTACCTGTGCATACTTACAATTACAGTAAGGTGCGCTGGCCACGCTTTACCAATGCCTTATCGAGCGAAATTAGTTTGAATAACTTATCCCCACCAAATGACAGGAACTTGACAAATAACGAAATAGACCAATACCTAGAACAAATGGATGAGACAATCAAACGAACAATGAACAGAACAATGCCGAAATACAAGCAAAGGGACGCAACCGACATGTATCGAAACGCAACCATTGACGCACTACACAGACAAAAAAGTGGACTGCTGACAAGACTAAAACTCTTGTACCGACGGTTTACTGACCCTCACCATCTGGAGATTAGGACACTGAAGTCGTCGATCAAGAACATCAACCAACTAATTAAAGAGAACTATCGGTTGTCAATTAATTTGTATTGGGATAACAAAATTCGGGCCGTTAATACTAGCGACCCGAGCATGTTTCCGCAAATTAACAAGATAGAAGGAATGATCAGAACGATCTTCCGTGTCTAAAGCTTCAGAGAACGACAGACAACAGAGACGTACTTCTGACAGCAGGAATTAATCCAGAGGACGCCGTCTTGGACGATGACCTCTTTATTGTCGAAGATCCGCAGGAGAAAGTGGAGGCTGTGGGGGCTGCTTTCCAGCAAGTGTACAAGGTGAATGCGTGCATTCGCCCGAATCACGACCTGGAAAACAGAGCCTTGCTCCATCACTTCTACCTTCGGAAAGACATCACGCAATGGCGATCAGAGAACCTTGGTTTCACCGGGTTCAATGAAGATCATTTGGCAAACGCCATAATCGCCGAGCGAAATGGGCCCAGTTCCCTGTTAATTACGAAAGTGGAGCTGCAGCTCATCTTCGATTCATTAAAGAAGAAGAAGTCAGCAGGAGTCGATGGCATATCCAACGTTGTACTTCGACATTTACCTCAAGAAGCAGTAGACATTTATACCACTCTGTTTAACAACGCTCTGAATAATGCATATTATCCAGTGCGGTGGAAGACAGCTGTGGTGCATCCTCTCCCGAAAAAGGGAAAGGACAACTCCAATCCGGCGAATCTCCGGTCGATAAGTCTTCTTCCGAGTATCAGCAAGGTATTCGAAAAAGTTATCAATAGAGCTCTGTCTAAGTGGGCAGAGGACAATAATATCATACCGGACAATCAGTTCGGTTTTAAGGCGGGACATGACACTATTCATGCCGCGTCGAAACTCGTTTCTGATGTCCAATGGAACAAATCTAAGAAGCAGTGTACGGGTGCCTGTCTGGTTGATTTGGAGAAGGCCTTCGACACCGTATGGTTAGAGGGTCTTTATCTAAAGCTGACCAGACTTGGCATTAGTAAACTACTATTATATATGCTTTATGATATGCTCAATGGCAGAAAGTTTGTTGTCAAGAGTGGCAATGTAACTTCTGCCACAACCTTTAATATTAAAAATGGTCTTCAGCAGGGAGCGGTCAACTCGCCGATTCTATTCAGCATTTACACCAGCGATCTGATAGGTAGTCTAACTCAGGCAATTGCGTATGCCGACAATCTAATTGCGTACAGAACAGCTCCAAAAATCGAGGTCATCAGGATTCTTTTGCAGCGTGACTTCGAGAAGATTCAGCGATATTGCGATGACTGGAAGTTGAAAATCAACTTCCAGAAATCAGAAACTATCTTGTTTAGGACTCCGTTGCTTAGAGCCACAAGGGATACGAGAAAGAACTGGCGCAAGCTGGTGATCGTAGGGCCAAATGGACATCCACTGGCGAGTAAAAGTGTAGTAAAGTACTTTGGCATCTGGATGGATCAGTATTTGTATTTCGACAGACATATAAATGCTGCTCTTGCCAGGGCTAGGGGAGCCTTTGCCCTGACGAAACGGTTGTTTTATAGCAGCCGGCTTGACAGCAGGGTGAAGGTGATTTGCTACATGGCCCTTATCCGGCCGATGATTGCCTATGGGTGCCCGGTTTGGTTCAACGTTGCCCCATCTCAAATGGAAAAGATTCGGGTGTTTGAGAGGCAGTGTCTTCGACGCTGCCTTGGATTGCACAGAACACCAGAGTCGGAGTACAAACACTACTATTCCAACCTGGCTCTATACAACGGGGCCAACATAAACAGGATAGATAATTTCTTGCTGAAGCTTATTCGAGGTCACATTGCAAGATCGATGTCCTCGTCTAACAGCTTAATTTTCGGGGCTTATTACCCCAACAACGAATACTACGAGAGTGTGCGTCTAAGCGGCTTTATTCCGCCCGATGCATTCCTCCACCTAGACAGTCGAGGGCTGATCCAGGATAGAGCGGCGGTTCCGCTAATCTACCACGTCGGCCGTAGAACTGTGGATCGGCGGCTCCTTTACAGTCGAGACGTCCTCGCACAAGACGGAGCTGAGCACCTTCGGTTCAGTAGGACTGTGTCCGAACGGGACCGAAGAGATAGGGTAAGGCAGGAGAACCAGTTCTGGTGGTTGAAAAACGAAGAAGAAGTTCCTTCAGACATTTAATAGTTGACCTTGCTATTTTCTTTAGTATGACCGACTTGCATAGGTTTAGGTAGTTAGTTTTAAGTAGGGAAAGTCAGGGTGGCACAAAAAAAAAAAAAAAAAAAAATTATAAAATCCACAAAAACACACAAAAACCATAAAACCGGAAAATGTTTGCTGTGGCTGTTCTAGTTTGTAAGTAGCTTATAAGTAGGTTGTAATTAGTTTAAAATTAGTTGTAAGTAGTCTTAAGCAGTTTTAATTAGCTTTAATTTAGTTTTATGTAGTTTGTAAGTTTTATATAAAACCAAAAAATAAAGACATAGATTCCGAGTTTTTTTGTGAAATTCTTCTCGGTAAAAAATAAAACCGACCTGGATTTAGTATTAAGATAGTTCTTAGGCCGAAAGGCATTAGCATTAAGTTATTCTAGTTTAACTTAGAGCGCCCGACTGGGGCCAGTAAGTTAGTTTTAAGATATTGATAAGTAGGCTAGTTTTTATGAATTTTTGTCTAGCTTTAAGATAGTTCTAAGATAATTGAAAAATAAAAATGAATTTACAAAAAAAAAAAAAAACGAATTAATTTCGGAAGTTAAGACCTTACACTTGGAACATGGGATGCCCATTGTGAAATAGGGAGCAGCAAATTACAAGGCTATGACTATTGAGAGTCAGACAAAGACTTTTGATAAAGCAAGAAGGATATTAATAATCAAAAACGTAAAACTACATTATTTAAAAAAAATTCTTACATGCACATTCAAAAATAAAGATTCCCTTTTTCGAAGCTTCTATTTATTAAACAGCAACAGTCTTTAAAATATAATCCATGAAGCTCAAATTTTTATTTTCTAGCAACATAACATTAATTCAATTAAAGAATTTTGAAAACAATTGACTTTTGACCATATTTTTGGAACATTTAACAGTGTGTTACTCGGCTTTGTTTTGTAGATTCCTCCAAACTAATAATTGTTCTATTCATTTTATCATTGCATTTCATTTCTCTCTCCTAGTGCACTGACACTGGGTATTCAGTGTACTCGGTGTAGTTTGGTCTGAAGGACGTGTACACTTGTTTCAAAAGTAGTGAACTCTTTTCTGTGAGAAAAAGAAAATACTGTACAGGTTCTGATGATCAGTGAATGAATAGTGTATAGTATTCATTTATTTATTTATTTAACTACAAGCAATTTTACAGATTCGGCACTTCAATAGTAAATTAAATATATAATTTAGTACAAATTAAAATATAAATAATATGAGCATAATTTCAGTTTTTATTTTTTTACGACTAATACATAAACAGTCAATACTTAAAGACACTTCATTGAAGTAGACAATGGATCTGAATAACGGCTCATTGCATCCCTATCTAGTACTGTGTGTTCTCTGAAATAAAAATATCTAAATCTTAATGTTCTAGCAAGAACAAAAATTGGGATGAGTGCAAGAAGTGATGGACCCTTTATGTGATTGCAAAGTAAATCTCCATATTAGCATTACACCATGCATTTATCGTCGAGATTCAAGCGATTAATACCAAGAAGTTGACATCTGGCCTTTTAATTTGAACAAAAACCCCAACGCATCTGTATTAAAATAAATTTTGCGAATCGTTTTTGGACCTTCTCAAGCCAAAGACAGTGTACTTTGTATGTGGGGCTCCAAATAACATCAGCATATTCCAGGATCGACCTTACAAGATATGTGTACAAAGATAGGAGTATTTCATATTTTTCATATTTCATATTTCATATTTATTCGTATAGACTTATATAATAAGATACAATATCTTTTTGGGTAATATAGCTTAATTGTTTAATTCACATGATGTGTTATAAGCTATATTAAAAAACCAACAACATGAAGGCAAATTTTATAAGGAATTATAATCTGGAATTTTATATTTAAGTACTTCATCGTTTGAAAAATAACTTGAAAAATATTAAAATTAAAATAAAATAAAACGAAAATGAAAGTGAAAGTAAAGAAAAAAGATTAAAAAAGAAGATAAGCTATGAAAAGAAAAGAAGAAGAGAAATTATCACAACGTTAATGTCTCCAAGTAATCCTTGAGTTTCATCCTGAATAGCCTGGAACTGCTTATCATCCTTATAGATCGGGGAAGAGAATTCCACAGACGTATCGCGGTTATAAAAAATTGGCGCTCAGATATTAAGAATACGTAACGTATCGGCACAAGGTCAAAAGATCTTAGAGAACGCGTATGACAGATCTTATTATAAAGGTAAGGTGGTTGATGTGTTTGCAAAACATTGTTAAGTAGAGTTAGCGTTCGAAGTTTAAAAAGATTTTCAAGGGTAATGCCATATATAGATTTTAAAAATTGAGAAATTTGATCATATTTTCTTAATCCAAAAATATACCTGGCAATGCTATTGAAAGCAACATTCAATTTACGCTTGTGCTCATAATCGCAATTGTAATAAAGTTCACAACCGTACAGCATAATAGGTAATGTAATGTAATAGTAATGTTTTGGCTAAGATGATTCGTGTTTTTAAGGGTGTAATCTTATAATTGGTCCACAGTATTCGAAGCCCTCCATAAACCCTCCCAATTGTCATTCTGATATGGTTATTCCAAGAAAGCGTCTTTGAAAAGGTTATACCTAAGTTTTTGGCAGAATCGACAAACTCAATTTACTTATTATCAAAGTATATCTTAGGAAATTCTGATGTTTCAATGGGCTTTCTTGAAATTACCAAGCATTTAGACTTGAGTAGATTAACGCTGAGTCCATTTATCCTTGACCATCTATGCACCTGGCGTAAATCCACATTGACCTCAACTGCTGCATTTTCAACCAAGCCTATGGGAAAGCTTTTCCGTATCTGAACATCATCAGCGTACATATCTACATGTGCATTTTGCAAGCAACCAGGCAAATCATTAATGTACATGGAAAATAAAAGTGGTCCCAGTATTGAACCCTGTGGTACTCCCCTGTCCAACATGAGAAGCTCAGATACGGAGGAGTTTGCAAAAAAAACTGCCTGCGATCTGCAATCCATATATGATTGGACTAACATTGCCGAAGAGAAAGAGAAATTAAACAAGTTCACTAGCTTACTGCAAAGCACTTTATGGTTGACTGTGTCAAATGCATTGGAAAAGTCCAAAGGGATAAGAAAAACTGCATTGTCAGAATCAACTGCTTGTCTTATGTTTTCAGCGACATTTATAAGAGTTGTAGTACAGCTGTGCTTTGGGCGGAAACCAGACTGATTTATACATAACAAATTATTAATGTTTAAGTATTTCCGTATCTGGTTATTCATTATCCTTTCCAATACTTTAGACAGAAATGGTAGAATGACGATCGGTCTGAACTCATTTTGACCTTTTGGGATTGGTATAATCTTTGCTTGTTTCCAAGCAGAAGGGAAAACATTTGACGAAAAGATTGTATTAAAAAGATGAGTTAAGTATTTCAGAATGTATGGAAGTATAGCTTTAACGAAAACGGTATGAATTTCATCAATTCCAACTGAATCTGATTTTATCTGCAAGCAACTTTCTGGTACGTCAGCTTCATCAACTGTTGAAAAACTGAAACATGGGAAGGAAAAAATGTTGCTTTCGACAAATAAACTCGCTGTTTCATCAATAACTTCTTTCATTGCAGTCGATAATTTCAGTAGTATTATTTTTTTGTCTGCCTATACCAATGTCTCGTAAATTTGTCCAAAGTTTACGGCCAGCTTGAGAGGGATCCAGTTTGGGTGCAAAATAACATCTCTTTGCTTCACGTATCTCACTAGTTACCTTATTTCGCAAACATTTAAAAACATGGAATAGGACGTCCAACCGAAAACGCCTCCAACATTTGTATGCCTGGTCACGCTCAAACATCAGTTTTTTGATGTTATTATTGAACCACGGAATATGTTTTTTTGTGATGCTTTTCGTATTTAACGGAACATGTGATTCAAATAAATTTCTTATGTTATCTTGAATGAAGAGCACTTGATCGTCAACAGCTGGCATTTCATAAACCCGAAACCATTCAATTCTTTTTAAATCATCTTCCTAATGATTTAGATCTATATGTTTGAAATCGCGAAAACTTATAGTTCTACTTGAAATCAAAGGATCACATTGAAATGTCAAATGGATTAGATCATGTGTTACGTAGCCGATCGTATCTCATAACAAAAAAAAAAAAAAGAAGAAAAAAAAGGAGTATAGGTGCTTAATACACACACTTCTTATAAAGATTTAAAAGATGCCTTAAAAAAAATATTTACTTCTATAAATGTACACACTAAAAAGGAACACAAAAAAAAAACATACAAAACACTCCTGCAAAAATTCACCTTCCGCTCCTCAAGCCAAACGCCACCCACTAGAGAGTTTTTTTTACCACCTTTCAATAAAACTATTTACCTTTAAATAACAATTGAAACAAAATAGGCATACGTATATTCTTCAATATACCTTTCACACAATATCTAGATTACTAAATTTAACACGGTAAAACAGACATAGGACGAACAGCAAATATGTACATGCATAGATACAAATAATGCAAACAAAAAAATAACTCACGACGCTGCGCTAAGACGATCGTCGTCTCAGCAAAGTTGTTGCTGGTGTTTTGTTCTGTTTTTTTTCTTGTGTCGTAGCTGGCATTCCTGCAGGATTTTCGTTGTCTCCTGTTGGTTTGGGATAACATGATGTGTCCTTGTACCGATCATGATTCGTTGCGGCAGCAAATAATAATAATAAAAAATAGAAATGAAAATTAATAAGACTCGGGGATGATTTATTGCCACCGGAGTATGTCTACTGAACTGCCTGGCTTATTAACAAGCAGGTACGTTGGGTGAACATTCTCTGGTGACAAAATAGGCACTTATCTCTCTGAGTACAGGTTGGGGTTGTTGGTGGTTGCTCTGGTGTATCGATGAAGGTATCCATCCATACCTGAAATAAATTGAAAAGTGCAAAGAAATTACAGATTTCCAGATTGTAAACAAATAACTTACCGGCATGGGGGTTGTGTTTAGCTTCATATGGACCTCTTGTTTGTTGCTTTTTTTTATTTGTGTTCTGAATTATTTTTGTTATTAGTTCATTGTATTTCTTTTTTTTATATACTAAAATAGTTTCGCCTCCAAATCCAAAGGAAAACTTAAGGTAAAAATAAATTAAAAACACTTTCACGAATTAAGACAAATACAATGTGACATTTCGATTCTGACATGTCAAGTGAAGTTTGCAGAGGTTCGAAAAGGGAAGTATTTATGCAATTCGTTTGTAAGTGTTCTGAAAATCCTGGACACGAGAATTAGGCAGGAAATTGATATTTTATAGGATCAGTTGGATTTGAAAATGTAAAATGCTTTATTAAATTGAGGGATTAGTGCAATTTTAATAGTTTTTAGGTATTAGAAGTAAGAAATAGTTTGAAATAATTTAATGTTATGGTATTGTAGAGTTAGTAATTGACATTTTATGTTATTTATTATTATGATAAAAGTTGTGTTGCTGCAACAGAATAAGCAAGCTTTTGTCTGTGCACTAATACACATGCACTTTGGGACACAACACTGACAATAGGGCATCGACCGACAGTCGATCTCGATCTGTGGAAGTGTCCGCACGTTATCGGCTTTCACAGTTTTCTTTAACTAAAATCGGAGTGACTTTTCAAAGTTTTAATTTTACCCAGCTGTTTTTAATAGTGCAATAGCACAGAGGTAGAGGTGGCCGACCGACAACCTGAGGATCACAGGTTCGGGTCCCAGTCGGGCAAAAATTATTTGGCTGCTTTTTTTCACAATCGTGAAGTAGAAAACTTTATCGATTGGGAAAAGCAGCAAATGCAAACCAACAACACCGCGGGGACATCGAAAGGTGCCCCAGCATCAACAATAAAGTCAGCTATGGCACCACCAGCCAAAGTCACGGTTAGTGCAGTAGCATCAACAACAACAACAAGCAAGCAAGCGATGGCACCACCAGCCATACCATCAACTAGTGCCGTAGCAACAACGGCAACACCAGCAACGGCATCAACAGCCGATGCCAAAAACAAGAGGAGGAAGAGAATAAGCTGTGCGACGAACCTCGTCAAGCGCCGCTCCACCATCACCTCAGCCCAGCTGCCAGCTGGGGTGAAGGAGACGGCGCGCTCAGCGAAGACGTCAGCAGCAGCAAAAACTCATCAACAACTTGATACCTCGCCATCCGATGACGACATCGAATACATGTCCGAAGGTGGCGAGGGTCTATACACTACAGGGGAATCCAACAGCAATGTGCTTGTTGGTTTAACCTCACCAGAGGCGTCCTCCGGAGAGGAAAACGAGGCGCAAGAAGAATTGGATGAGCAGGCCATCAGCCAAAAGATAGATGTCATTCGGGGGGAGATGGAACGTCTCAATGCCATCGTTACCCCACTGATAGAGGCACAAGCAAGAAGCTCGACGCGAAAGAGAGAAACAGGAGCGCGAGCAGAAAAAAGTGGTGCAGGCGCCAAAAAAGGCAGCGCCACAGCAAGAGCAGCCAAAGCCAAATCTAAATGCACAAGAACAGCAGCAACAACAACTGCCAACTAAACAACAACAGCAGCAGCCGAAGGAGCAACGTCCACAAAAATCAATGCAACAGCAACAACAACCACAGGAGCGCAGTCAGCAGAAGCGGAACGAGCAGCAGCGAGGAGAACACCAGCAGCAGCCACAGCCGCCCCAAAATAAAAAAGAAAAGGTGCCACCAATAAACACCTATAAAATGGAGCTACAGGAAACCATAGACCTGTGTTAGTCGGCCATAGGCCAAAACTTTTTTATTAAAAGATTAAGTAAAGATAGACATGCTATCCACTGCTCCACAATGGAGCAGCACAAAATCATTAAAGAATTATTAAAGAAATCCACGACTGAGTTCTTCAGTTTTACCCCCAAAGTGGATAAATACCAAACGGTCCTCCTGAAGGGCATAGATTCCTGCACGGAACCACAGGTGCTCTTAAATGAGCTCCGTCAAAAAGCGAGCGACGATCTCGACTTTATCGGGGTCAAGCCATTCGCTACAGTTAGAGCCAGACGGGAGAAGCGGTCTTTGCCGTTCTTCCTAGTCCAGCTATCGCCCAGCAGCAAACTAGATAGGTTGAGAAGTATCTCCGTTCTCAACTACCAGGTTGTAACTTGGGATAAACTAAAGAGACGCGGCGACATGCTTCAATGCGTGCGCTGTCAAAGGTTTGACCACGCTGCAGCAAACTGCGAAATGCAGTCACGCTGCGTTAAGTGTGGTGAGGACCACATCAAGGGGGAGTGTAAACTCGGTGAGGAACGGGTCGAAGACATGACCCAGCTTAAATGTGCACTTTGCGGAAAGGAGGGGCACCCTGCTAATTATCGGGGCTGCTCAGCTTTTCAGCAAATAAGAAATAACAAAGCGGCTAAGCAGACAGCGGTAGAGATACGCCCATCAACGCGTGCTCCTACAGCAACGCCCGTTAATTTCCAAATTTCCTACGCCCAAATGGCGGCAGGAAGGGGAAAAACGGTACAGCCTGCAGCTAAGGCAGCCCAACCGGCCATAGTGCCAAAGGCGCCGGACGCTCAGGCCGAAATAAGAAGCATGTTGCTGGCAATTCAAGGCCAGTTGACAGGACTTCACAACCAGATAAAGGAGCAGGCGACTAGGGTAGACTATCTCTACTCTGTTTTGCCTAGCCTATCGCAAATTAGAGGTTAAAGGCGCGCTGTCGGAGAGGCCTCTTAGGATCCTTGCTGTGAATGTAAATTCACTGATAAGGACCGAACGTAGAGCTAATCTTTTCCAATTGTTGAAAGACCAAAGTCCAGATGTGTTTATGGCCAGCGAAACTAAGCTGAACCAGAAACATAAGTTGACTAACAACAATTACAATATCGTTAGAAGATATCGACCCAACTCCACTCAAGGGGGAGGCGTCGCAATCTTCATACGAAAAGGCATAAATCATAAAGTTATATATAATAGTGATCTACGTAGATTTCGGCTGTTAGAGGCGTGTGTCGTATGCATTCCTCTCCAACAGGGGAAGCGAATGTATGTGATCGCGGCTTATGCACCGGAATCACCTCAGCCAACTGATTTTTTGACAGAGCTTGAAAAACTTTTCGAAGGTCTACACTTGAGCTTAGACGAAAATTACTTTCTCATGGCCGGTGATTTGAATGCCAAACACTTAGATTGGGGAAATCAAGTACAGAATCCTAGAGGTATTCATCTTTTTAATTGGATGAGTCAGTATAACGCTGAATATCGTATAGAACTGCTGGCTACGGATCGGCCATCGTTTCCAAGAAGCGGTGCCTATCTGGATCTATTGCTAATAGACGCAAGACTGACAATTACTGACACTGTGGGTCAAAGACCAAGAAACTGCTTACGAACAATCGAGTACGACAGTGATCACTGCGGACTCGCCGCCGTAATACAGCTTCCGAACGAGCTCGTGGAGTTGGATGAGTATGTACCTGTGCATACTTACAATTACAGTAAGGTGCGCTGGCCACGCTTTACCAATGCCTTATCGAGCGAAATTAGTTTGAATAACTTATCCCCACCAAATGACAGGAACTTGACAAATAACGAAATAGACCAATACCTAGAACAAATGGATGAGACAATCAAACGAACAATGAACAGAACAATGCCGAAATACAAGCAAAGGGACGCAACCGACATGTATCGAAACGCAACCATTGACGCACTACACAGACAAAAAAGTGGACTGCTGACAAGACTAAAACTCTTGTACCGACGGTTTACTGACCCTCACCATCTGGAGATTAGGACACTGAAGTCGTCGATCAAGAACATCAACCAACTAATTAAAGAGAACTATCGGTTGTCAATTAATTTGTATTGGGATAACAAAATTCGGGCCGTTAATACTAGCGACCCGAGCATGTTTCCGCAAATTAACAAGATAGAAGGAATGATCAGAACGATCTTCCGTGTCTAAAGCTTCAGAGAACGACAGACAACAGAGACGTACTTCTGACAGCAGGAATTAATCCAGAGGACGCCGTCTTGGACGATGACCTCTTTATTGTCGAAGATCCGCAGGAGAAAGTGGAGGCTGTGGGGGCTGCTTTCCAGCAAGTGTACAAGGTGAATGCGTGCATTCGCCCGAATCACGACCTGGAAAACAGAGCCTTGCTCCATCACTTCTACCTTCGGAAAGACATCACGCAATGGCGATCAGAGAACCTTGGTTTCACCGGGTTCAATGAAGATCATTTGGCAAACGCCATAATCGCCGAGCGAAATGGGCCCAGTTCCCTGTTAATTACGAAAGTGGAGCTGCAGCTCATCTTCGATTCATTAAAGAAGAAGAAGTCAGCAGGAGTCGATGGCATATCCAACGTTGTACTTCGACATTTACCTCAAGAAGCAGTAGACATTTATACCACTCTGTTTAACAACGCTCTGAATAATGCATATTATCCAGTGCGGTGGAAGACAGCTGTGGTGCATCCTCTCCCGAAAAAGGGAAAGGACAACTCCAATCCGGCGAATCTCCGGTCGATAAGTCTTCTTCCGAGTATCAGCAAGGTATTCGAAAAAGTTATCAATAGAGCTCTGTCTAAGTGGGCAGAGGACAATAATATCATACCGGACAATCAGTTCGGTTTTAAGGCGGGACATGACACTATTCATGCCGCGTCGAAACTCGTTTCTGATGTCCAATGGAACAAATCTAAGAAGCAGTGTACGGGTGCCTGTCTGGTTGATTTGGAGAAGGCCTTCGACACCGTATGGTTAGAGGGTCTTTATCTAAAGCTGACCAGACTTGGCATTAGTAAACTACTATTATATATGCTTTATGATATGCTCAATGGCAGAAAGTTTGTTGTCAAGAGTGGCAATGTAACTTCTGCCACAACCTTTAATATTAAAAATGGTCTTCAGCAGGGAGCGGTCAACTCGCCGATTCTATTCAGCATTTACACCAGCGATCTGATAGGTAGTCTAACTCAGGCAATTGCGTATGCCGACAATCTAATTGCGTACAGAACAGCTCCAAAAATCGAGGTCATCAGGATTCTTTTGCAGCGTGACTTCGAGAAGATTCAGCGATATTGCGATGACTGGAAGTTGAAAATCAACTTCCAGAAATCAGAAACTATCTTGTTTAGGACTCCGTTGCTTAGAGCCACAAGGGATACGAGAAAGAACTGGCGCAAGCTGGTGATCGTAGGGCCAAATGGACATCCACTGGCGAGTAAAAGTGTAGTAAAGTACTTTGGCATCTGGATGGATCAGTATTTGTATTTCGACAGACATATAAATGCTGCTCTTGCCAGGGCTAGGGGAGCCTTTGCCCTGACGAAACGGTTGTTTTATAGCAGCCGGCTTGACAGCAGGGTGAAGGTGATTTGCTACATGGCCCTTATCCGGCCGATGATTGCCTATGGGTGCCCGGTTTGGTTCAACGTTGCCCCATCTCAAATGGAAAAGATTCGGGTGTTTGAGAGGCAGTGTCTTCGACGCTGCCTTGGATTGCACAGAACACCAGAGTCGGAGTACAAACACTACTATTCCAACCTGGCTCTATACAACGGGGCCAACATAAACAGGATAGATAATTTCTTGCTGAAGCTTATTCGAGGTCACATTGCAAGATCGATGTCCTCGTCTAACAGCTTAATTTTCGGGGCTTATTACCCCAACAACGAATACTACGAGAGTGTGCGTCTAAGCGGCTTTATTCCGCCCGATGCATTCCTCCACCTAGACAGTCGAGGGCTGATCCAGGATAGAGCGGCGGTTCCGCTAATCTACCACGTCGGCCGTAGAACTGTGGATCGGCGGCTCCTTTACAGTCGAGACGTCCTCGCACAAGACGGAGCTGAGCACCTTCGGTTCAGTAGGACTGTGTCCGAACGGGACCGAAGAGATAGGGTAAGGCAGGAGAACCAGTTCTGGTGGTTGAAAAACGAAGAAGAAGTTCCTTCAGACATTTAATAGTTGACCTTGCTATTTTCTCTTGTATGGCCGACTTACATAGGTTTAGGTAGATAGTTTGAAGTAGGGACAGTCAGGGTGGCACCAAAAAAAAAAAAAAAAAAAAAAACATACAAAAACACCAAAAAAAATTATAAAATCAACAAAAATACAAAAAAAATTATAAAAACCGGAAAGTGCTTTCTGTGGCTGTTCTAGTTTGTAAGTAGCTTATAAGTAGGTTGTAATTAGTTTAAAATTAGTTGTAAGTAGTTTTAAGTAGTTTTAATTAGCTTTAATTTAGTTTTATGTAGTTTGTAAGTTTTATATAAAACCAAAAAATAAAGACATAGATACCGAGTTTTTTTGTGAAATTCTTCTCGGTAAAAAATAAAACCGACCTGGATTTAGTATTAAGATAGTTCTAAGGCCGAAAGGCATTAGCATTAAGTTATTCTAGTTTAACTTAGAGCGCCCGACTGGGGCCAGTAAGTTAGTTTTAAGATATTGATAGCTAGGCTAGTTTTTATGAATTTTTGTCTAGCTTTAAGATAGTTCTAAGATAATTGAAAAATAAAAATGAATTTACAAAAAAAAAAAAAAAAAAAAAAAAAAGGGCATCGACCGATGCATTTTTAATCAAATTTAAATCGTTGAAAAAGCAACTACAGGAACCAACAGTTGCTGACAGTTAACGCTATAAAGAATAAATTCAGTTTTCTTTTGTGCGGGATTTTTCTATATAAAAAGATTTTTTTTAGTGAAAAGTTGAATTTTTAAATCATTAAAAAAAAAGGGATAAAAAAGAAAAAAAAAGGAGTATTAACAACCAAAGAAGGTGAAAAATACAAACTATAAAGTTAGTGAAATATGTGTTAAAATACAAAAAAAAAAAAAAGGTTTTTTTTGGATTTGGATTACATATTGAAAATCCAACCAAGGTGGTATTGCTAAATTGCTACCAGAGGTGATACAAAGTGGGACAGCTGAATTTCTACCACAGGAAGTTCTGAGATCCCGTTCGAGGATAGCAGAGGTAGGAATACACAGTTGGTTTTATACTTAGGTATCTCCATGATGTCTTGATTCCCACAGGTTTAGGTCAGTGTAGTGACACTGGTGGCCAAGGTGACTCTTTCAATATAATATATATATATATTTATATATATATATAGATATATTTATATCCATATTGGTCCACCAAACCAAGTGGAAACTGGCCTATACGTTAGACGCTAGGCAATAGATCTAGGCCTCTGCTGGTTTTTTTTAGGGTGGTTAAATACACCTGAAAAGAGTGGAAGAGTTGAGCCTAGAACCCCGAAAAAGCATAGTGTTGGATTGGTGGCTCGCAGTGGTGTTGGCTGCATTTAACCTTTGAAGGGCATCACAAAGGGCCCTTGCAGCGGTCGCAGACAGTTGCTGTTATTTTTTTTGTCCCTTTTGGACCAAGTGTCAATTTTTATTTGTTATTTTTGAACTTTTAATAACTAATTTTTTTTTTTTTCCTTTTGTTGATTTTTTTTTTATATATTTTTCTAATTTATGAATTTTTTTTTTACGTAAATTCTATCTTGTTCAAGAAAAGAAAGGAAATTAATAAGAGAAGGTTTTAAAGAAAATTAAAGTGAATAACGTAATTAAAATATCAAAGAAAAGTGCTATAGTGAAAAGTGATAACGGTTGTGTATCCCTATGGACTCTGGTTATATATATATGTGTCCTTAAGTGAGACCTGGCTGTAAAGATTAAGCCAATTTAACCCGAACGAGCCTACGAAATTCTGTCGACAGGACATCGAAGGACAACAGACAAAGTAGTAAGTTCCTAAAAAAAAAAAAACAATATATATACATTGATATACATAAGTAACTATATAGATTCATATATGCATAGTAAGAGAAAAGAAGTGTGTACACTCCGAGACCTTCAATCCATGCCATTTTTTTAAATTAAATTTAAACTGAATCTTTCATTGAAGAAAAGAATAAAAGAAAGATTTTCTTAATATTTTATTTTTGTAAATCTTTTATTATTTTTTTTTTTCATTCTTTTGCCTTTTTTTTACAATACTTATTTTGTTTTTACTAATTTTTTTTTTACATAATAAATATTCATTAATGATTGAACTGAAAACAGTTTTTTTTAAATGAATTTTGAGGAAATGAAATAATTTTACTATGGAGTGCTAGAAAAGTATTTAGGTTAGGTTAGGCTGAGGCGACGACCGAGAGGTGGAAATGACAAAAACGTGATAGAACGATGTGACCTAGAACGTAAACGACGACTTTTAGACAACGACAAACTTCAGGAAATTTATTTACCTACAATTTTTCGATAGAAAAATTATGCAACTTAATTCTACGTACTTACCTACACATACCTACTTACCGATACTTCCTTTCAGATACTTACTGACTTATACATACCTACGCATACCTACCGACACATACATACTTACCTTCATTAATACTAGACTACTATTATTACTCTACTTAGACTAGACTTGTTTTCTCACTTACTTACCTAGATATACTTACCTGCCTGTTTACATACTTACGCTCATACTGACTGATGTACCTATAGACATATACTGACTGAACGACATAACTGAAGAAATGTTGTGAACTGGAAGTTTTTTTTTTTTTAGTTAGGGGCTATCTCTAAGAATCTGGCCAAGAGATAGCGAAGGTTGTGTCTTTGGATACAAGGGTGGGCAGGCCAAACTTTTGCCAAAAACATCTGGCAAGGCTTTCTGAGGACTCGACGAACCACTGTGTCTGGGAAACAGTGGGGCTGATATCAGTTCGTTGGTGGAAAAAGATAGTTTTTTTAGGGTTTAGTTATAGGATTAGGTTTAGGCATATATAATTATATTTATATATAATTTTATAAATTTATATGGGTGTATATAGAAGGAGAAACATTTAAAATTTAGGTTTTAGATGATAGACTAGATTTAGTTATACATTTTTTTTGCTTCGACAAAGCAAAGCAAACTTGAATTTCCACTAAGAAGTTTATGAAAGCCTCATCCTTTCATAGATACGGTGGCATAGGTAACTATTTTTGTGCGATTCCTTTGTTTAGTGTTCCTAGTTCCTATATTCCAACTTTTTCCAATTTCCTATCCTTTCCTTATACAAAGGCACGATTATTTTTGTTTGCTGGGTAGGAGGTGTTTTGGAGAAGGGCAAGAACCAACCCAATCCGTCGAACTGAGCCGTGCAAAAAAAAGCAAGCGTGCCCTAGCCCTCTTCCAACACTGAAGATGCCTCCGTGGCTAACCCCAACCCGCAACACATGCCGAGAAAAACCAGAAGCTTTTTATTTCCTCCCGCACCGTAGGAATCGCGAGATTCCTATGACGATCTTCGTTTCTTATATACCACGGAGCATTTACAAATGACCTAAGCAATTTATTTTCAAACGTTTGTAAGTTATTTAAGTTTGTATCGCAGGTACAACCCCAAAGTTGTATACCATAAGTCCAAACAGATTTAAGAACCTGTCGGTATAAAATCAATTTATTTTCAATACTAAGCTTTGAATATTTACCGAGTAACCAGTTCATATCTCTTAATTTACTTTTTAGTTCCTCGCATTTCTTTTTCACGTGCGGCTTCCATTTTAATTTCGCGTCTAGAGTCATTCCCAGATACTTTGCCTCATTTGCAAATGGAATACGAGCGGTATAAAGAAAGACGGGTAATCTATTTAATTTTTTATACGTAAAGTCCACGTGGACTGACTTTTGTTCATTGAGCGCTATTCGCCATGTTTTCGTCCACTCATTAACATTATTAAGAGCATTTTGTAATTTAATTGTAGCTTCGCTAATCGTTTTGCCTACTGCTAGTATTGCAGTATCATCAGCGAACGTGGCTACAATAGTGTCATCTGTTTGAGGTATATCGCGAGTAAATAAAAGGTACAGAACTGGACCTAATACACTTCCTTGTGGTACCCCAGCCACTATTTCTTTGAAATCAGAATAGTCATTTCCGTGTCTTACACGAAAAAGTCTTTCATTTAGATATCCGTTTAGAATGTTGTAAAGTCCTTCAGTCTTAATTTGAATTTGAGGCCTTCGTGCCACACCTTGTCAAACGCCTGCGACACGTCCAAAAAGACAGTCGAACAGATTTTCTTTTCTTCAAGAGCTCTCTCAATTACGTCAGTAATTCTATGCACTTGATCAATTGTCGAATGCTTGCTTCTAAATCCGAACTGATGTTCTTCTATTATCGGTTGCAGGCGCAGGAGTAGTATTCTTTCAAAAACTTTTGATATAATAGGAAGAAGCGAAATCGGCCTGTAAGACTTCTTCTCGTGAGATGGTTTGCCAGGTTTCAAAACCATTATGACTTCCGCAACATTCCATTGGCTCGGAACATATTCTATCCTTAGAGCGGCATTTATTATGTAAAGGAGGTTAATAAACACTTTACGAGGGAGCATTTTTAAAATCTCTGCCGTTATTAAGTCATATCCTGGAGCTTTGTTGGACTTAAGCTTCTTTATTTCTCTTTTTAATTCGGCAAGTGTAGCATTTCTCGTTATGTAGCTTTCATTTGAGGTAAAAATCATATTAATATTTTCTTTGAGTTTTTGTTCATCAAACGGCTTAAATGTTTCCTCTAAGTAATCGGCGAATACCGTCGCTTTTTCTTTGTCACTCTTAGCCCATTCATTTTGGCTTTTCTTAATCGGAGGAACTGGAAGCTTTGGTTTTTTCGTTGTTTTTATAGCTTTCCAAAGTGAGTAGTTGGATTCTTTCCCCGCTGTCAAGCCTTCAAGGTAGTTTTCAACTTCAATGTTTTTGAAATCTGATATAGCCGTTTTTAACATATTACTCAAGCGATTTATATGAGCTTTGTGCTGAGGAGCACGAGTTTGCTGCCATTTTTTACGTGCTTTTCGTTTCTCTTTCACTAAATCTTTTATTTCTTGTGGATATTTTATATCTTTAAAGCAAGGCATTAGCCTTTGATAAGGTGTGTTATCCCAATCTGCTTTTTGTATTATATGAACAAAGGTATCTACTGCGTCTTCAAGCTCAAGAGGCGTTTGTAATGATACCCTTAACTCGTTGTCCTCGATATCTTTTTTAAATCCATCCCAATTGGTTTTACTGTTTGTTAACCTGGGTGGTTTTACAATTTTCACAAGGCTTTCGCTCATAATGAGTACGACGGCAGAATGATCTGAGAAGAGGTCATAGTCCTCTGAAATTTCTATACGGTTAGAGGGTGTTCCTTTCACCATGAATAAATCGATTAGGTCAGGTATTTTCGACGGATCAGTTGGCCAGTAAGTTGGCTTGCCAGTCGAATGAAAGTCACAATTATTTTCCACTCCTGCTTCATATAGCATGCGACCCTTTCGAGATAGATGATGATGACGCAAAGTTCGAAAGCGTCTCATAAAAAGCAATCAAACTCGAACTCATTGCAGAGGATCAGTTAATTCTGAAGCCTAACCATGTGAATATCGTCAAAAGCAGAAGTCAGCAGCAGTTTTTTTTTTTTTTTTTTTTTTTTTTTTTTTTTTTTTTTTTTTTTTTTTTTTTTAATTTTCTTAAAACTATCTTAAAGCTAGACAAAAATTCATAAAAACTAGCCTACTTATCATTATCTTAAAAACTAACTTACTGGCCCCGGGCGCTCTAAGTTAAACTAGAATAACTTAATGCTAATGCCTTTCGGCCTAAGAACTATCTTAATACTAAATCCAGGTCGGTTTATTTTTCACCGAGAAGAATTTCACAAAAAAACTCGGTATCTATGTCTTTATTTTTTGGTTTTATATAAAACTTACAAACTACATAAAACTAAATTAAAGCTAATTAAAACTACTTAAAACTACTTACAACTAATTTTAAACTAATTACAACCTACTTATAAGCTACTTACAAACTAGAACAGCCACAGCAAACATTTTCTGGTTTTATGATTTTTGTGTGTTTTTGTGGATTTTATAATTTTTTTTGTGTTTTTTTTTTTTTTTTTTTTTTTTTTTTTTTTTTTTTTTTTTTGTGCCACCCTGACTTTCCTGACCTATGCAAGTCGGCCATACTAAAGAAAATAGCAAGGTCAACTATTAAATGTCTGAAGGAACTTCATCTTCGTTTTTCAACCACCAGAACTGGTTCTCCTGCTTTACCCTATCTCTTCGGTCCCGTTCGGACACAGTCCTACTGAACCGAAGGTGCTCAGCTCCGTCTTGTGCGAGGACGTCTCGACTGTAAAGGAGCCGCTGATCTACAGTTCTACGGCCGACGTGGTAGATTAGCGGAACCGCCGCTCTATCCTGGATCAGCCCTCGACTGTCTAGGTGGAGGAATGCATCGGGCGGAATAAAGCCGCTTAGACGCACACTCTCATAGTATTCGTATTTAGGGTAATAAGCCCCGAAAATTAAGCTGTTAGACGAGGACATCGCTCTTGCAATGTGACCTCGAATAAGCTTCAGCAAGAAATTATCTAACCTATTTATGTTGGCCCCGTTGTATAGAGCCAGGTTGGAATAGTAGTGTTTGTACTCCGACTCTGGTGTTCTGTGCAATCCAAGGCAGCGTCGTAGACACTGCCTCTCAAACACCCGAATCTTTTCCATTTGAGATGGGGCAACGTTGAACCAAACTGGGCATCCATAGGCAATCATCGGCCGGATAAGGCCATGTAGCAAATCACCTTCACCCTGTTGTCAAGCCGGCTGCTATAAAACAACCGTTTCGTCAGGGCAAAAGCTCCCCTAGCCCTGGCCAGAGCAGCATTTATATGTCTGTCGAAATACAAATACTGATCCATTCAGATGCCAAGGTACTTTACTACACTTTTACTCGCCAGTGGATGTCCATTTGGCCCTACGATCACCAGCTTGCGCCAGTTCTTTCTCGTATCCCTTGTGGCTCCACGCAACGGAGTCCTAAACAAGATAGTTTCTGATTTCTGAAAGTTGATTTTCAACTTCCAGTCATCACAATATCGCTGAATCTCATCGAAGTCACTCTGCAAAAGAATCCTGATGTCCTCGACTTTTGGAGCTGTTCTGTACGCAATTAGATCGTCGGCATACGCAATTGCCTGAGTTAGACTACCTATCAGAATGCTGAATAGAATCGGCGAGTTGACTGCTCCCTGCTGAAGACCATTTTTAATATTAAAGGTTTTGGCAGAAGTTACATTGCCACTCTTGACATAAGCATATACAATAGTGGTTTACTAATGCCAAGTCTGGTCAGCTTAAGATAAAGACCTTCTAACCACACGGTGTCGAAGGCCTTCTCCAAATCAACCAGACAGGCACCCGTACACTGCTTCTTAGATTTGTTCCATTGGACATCAGAAACGAGTTTCGACGCGGCATGAATGGTGTCATGTCCCGCCTTAAAACCGAACTGATTGTCTTGTATGATATTATTGTCCTCTGCCCACTTAGACAGAGCTTTATTGATAACTTTTTCGAATACCTTGCTGATACTCGGAAGAAGACTTATTGACCGGAGATTCGCCGGAATTGAGTTGTCCTTTCCCTTTTTCGGGAGAGGATGCACCACAGCTGTCTTCCACCGCACTGGATAATATGCATTATTCAGAGCGTTGTTAAACAGAGTGGTATAAATGTCTACTGCTTCTTGAGGTAAATGTCGAAGTACAACGTTGGATATGCCATCGACTCCTGCTGACTTCTTCTTCTTTAATGAATCGAAGATGAGCTGCAGCTCCACCTTCGTAATTAACAGGGAACTGGGCCCATTTCGCTCGGCGATTATGGCGTTTGCCAAATGATCTTCATTGAACCCGGTGAAACCAAGGTTCTCTGATCGCCATTGCGTTATGTCATTCCGAAGGTAGAAGTGATGGAGCAAGGCTCTGCTTTCCAGGTCGTGATTCGGGCGAATGCAAGCATTCACCTTGTACACTTGCTGGAAAGCAGCCCCCACAGCCTCCACTTTCTCCCGCGGATCTTCGACAATAAAGAGGTCATCGTCCAAGACGGCGTCCTCTGGAGTCAGCAGCAGTCCACATATTTTCACAGCCAGTCACCTAAGTCCTTGCACATTTAATGACACCCCATTTGAAACCAGTCTTCGTCAGCGTGGTTCGTCAAACACGTGTAGTTAGTCAAACGTAAAGTGCCATAATTGTGGAAATCATCATAGGTAGATATAAGTGTTCAGCGAAAGAAATAACATGTTATCTATTTAAACGTCGAGGTCATTTCGCAAAATTTTGTAAAAGTTCCGGTAGAGGAAGGCATATTGCAAGGATCATAGAAGCAACCGATGATGAGTCACCTACAATAGTCAACAACATTTTCAATTTGTCCGAGAGCAAGAGTAGCCGTCTTATCTGTCGTCTCATAGTTGAAGGCAGGGAGTTGCAGATGGAAGTGGACACAGAAGCATGTCAATCTATCATTTGTTATGTATATTATTCTAAGTTCTTAAATCATTTACTAAAAAATTGTTCAAATAATTTGCAGGCAGTCACAGGTAATACGTTGGGGTGTGTAGGAGTTTGTGAAGTCATGGTGGAGTGGCCGAATGTTGGAGTGTCGGATAGTAAACTTCTAGAGTTGTCAGTGGTCAAGTGCCAAAACAATTTCGTATCCATGATAGGACGTCCGTGGTTGTATAAGTTAATACCAAATTGGAGGGATAATATTGTTTGTGCTAACGTGTCAGTTTCACAGCATTGCCGTCAAGTAAGTCATATAAAGTCACATTTAGAGCAAGTACATCTTTGGAAAGGAAAGGTTTTCCATTAGTCATGTCAGAGCTAGCCGGAACTGAGAATAGGTTTTTCTATTTCTAGTGTCGAGTCAGAAATTGTAGAAGGTATTTCGGAAATAAAATTAAAATTTCCGCAAAATAATTTAACCAAACCAATCGATGATTTTACGGCCGGTTTCTTTCCATTTAAGGTCAAAGGTCGAGGAAGAACTAAATAGATTATGTCTGCTAGGCATCATTACACCTGTGAAATATGCAGAAAACGCTAGCTCTATAGTCGTGGTACCAAAACCAGATGGGTTCATAAGGATTTGTGTGGACTAAAAGAGAACCATTAATAAATATATTTTGATGGAACATTGCCCTTTAACTGTTTGTGAAGATATTTTTGCACAACTTGCTAATGCCAGGTTCTTTTGTGTCATAGACCTAACAGGTGCATTCCAACAGCTCTCGCTATTATATTCGCTGTACGTGAGTTCCATGAGTACATCTATGGGAACAGATTTTTAATTCATAGCAATCATAAACAACTTCGGAAAATTTTCAACCCTAATAAAAGTACTCTTGCATTAGCTGCAGCCAGGTTACAGCGTTGGGCTGTAATTTTGTCAATGTATAACTTCAAGATAGTTTACAAAAAAGCTCCACAAATGACCCATGCTGACGCATTATCAAGACTACCTTTCCTGGAGTCTTCGACTATAGAAGAGACTTTGATATTCATTTAACATATCTGGAAATTATCCACTAAATATCGATCGCACTCGTAGTCAGTCCTTGAACTGTCCTATGTTAAAGGTAGTCATGGCTTATGTGTCTCAAGGTTGGCCATCGAAGTAAAAAATCAATTGTGTGGATGTGATTTGTGTTTTATGACAAACAGAATAGTCTTTCTGTGGAAAATCAATGACTTTATTTTGGCAACAAGTTAGTTGTCCCAAAAACTGGACGAAGTTCTTGAGCTAATCCACGGGGATCATGTAGATATGACACGTATGAAGCAAGTAGCTCGAAGTCAATTTTATTTCAAACATTTGGATAAGGAAATCGAGAATTTTGTGAACAAGTGTGTGATATACCAACAAACACGAAAATCAAATAAATCAGAGACCATATCGTGGCCAAAAACAACATTTATGTTTGAACACGTTCATATTGATTTGTTTTATTTCAGCAAATTTGAATACCTGATTTTAGTTGATTCATTCATTAAATGGACTGATATTTATTTAATTACAGGATCAACCGCTGAAGTTCTCATTGAAAAACTAAAAACAAGCTTCTCTTACTTTAGATTTCCAAAAGAAATATGTAGTGACAATGGACCACCTTCCAGTAAATTTTTAGAATTTGTAAACAAAATGGCATAATAACGAGCAAATCGCCACCTTACCACCCACAAAGCAACGGCTTAGCCGAAAGAGGTGCGACTGAAAAAGTTATTTCAAAAAGTTTTTGTTGGATTTGAAATGTTAAAACTTATCACCGACTGAGAAATTAATATAATTTTTATCGGCACACTCCAACAGCGGTAACGAAGCTATCGCCTTCAGAAGCTATTTTTAGTTTTAAGCCTAGAAGTGCTATTAACATTCTTACTGATCAAAAGCCTTGTTGTTTTGAAAACAAGAAATGTAATGATTTTAAAAACAAAGTATGTAAAAAGTCTAATACTAATGTAAAATTTGAAACATTTTTGAAAGGAGAAAAGATTATGTATTGCAATTCAAATAATTTAGTAGCAAAATGGATTCCTGCTATTATATCTCTATTATCAGTCCTTGTGTTCGTGTATAGTTCAGTTTCAGTAACTTCTTCTATTGCAGTAACTTCTGATTCTTTAAACATTAAGAATAATGAAAAACATATGTTCATAACGAAGTTCTTGCAAAAGAAACCAGTTCGAATAATGGTGTTGATAAAACATCTAAAAGTCCGAGGAAAATATATGAAAAAGTAAGAATTTCATCTAGATTAGCAAGTAAATAATGAATAATTGTATATAAAATGAAATTGAATTATATTTACTCTAGAAACTTATTATAAAGATTGTAAAGATAAAATAAATGTTTATTTCTTCTTATGAAACAAGAACTATAAATGTATATTTCTTCCTATGCAACAAGAACTCTAAAAAGGGAGAAATGTTATATAGTTGAATATTGTTATACTCATGCAACACTACATTGGAATATCTATTAACAATGTTATATTCAGGTTACACATTATTATGTAAAATCTACCCCCTATGTACATTCTACGCTCTATGTAATCTACGCCAGTTAGGTAATATTTAGATCGCTTTGATGTATCGCTCTCTTCTGTTCTGACTGGCACAGCAAACATATGCTAAAAGCTGCATAATCTAAATTGAATAAATATATTAAGTTGTAAGCCTGTCTTTTCATTGAGTAAAGAACATAATACCACCAGAGTTGGCTTTAGGGATCAAGTCATCGAAATGAAATTTAAAAGAAAGACCCGAATCAAGTATAACTCCCAAATCATTAACCTTTGAGACACGATTGATAGGCTCAGATCGAATTGCATAATTGAACTTTAGAACTATATTCTTTCTAGAAAAAGGGAACGCATTACACTTTTTAATATTTAGTTTAAGACACTTGGTATGGCACCAGCTAGAAATATTATCAAGGTCGGACTGAATCCGCTGACAATCTTCCAAGCTTTTAACTTTTAAAAACAGTTTAAGATCTTCTGCATATATCAGACAGTTACAATATTTTATCACTAAAATAATAATATTAATAAAGATTATAAAAAGAAGTGGACGAAGGTGGCTACCTTGGGGAACACCCGATGAACATATAATTTTCTTAGAGTAGGTATTTGTAATACCATAGTACATAATTCAATATAAAATCGACATATGTAACAACTGAATGTTCTATTACTTTAGACGATCGTCTCGAACTGTCAAAAGTCTAAGTATTCGACCAATGGCATCGCTCGTTCTATCGTCCAATGAAAAAAAAAAAAACTATTTCTGCACCATGGCCGACCATTTGACGAAACGGATGATGGATGCGCTTAAAGACGCAGGCATTGATGTTCCTCTTACCATTACTCTTCTCCGGTTGAAACAAATGTACGGAAATCTGTACGTTATAGCTGCTGGTCCTTCAAACGCTGATGCCGATAAAACCGCTGCGAAAACTCGACCGACTACTGGAGGAGCTGATGCCACTGCCGATGCCCAACAAAGAACAGAGGATGAAGAACCACCTGCACCCGAGGAACCCGTTGCCAATGAGGAAACCGAAGCTGAACTTGACCACAAATTGATTCTGTTACGCAAACGCCATTAAGTTCTTTTGCTGCAGCAATCGATAGCCAGATTGGAGCAAGCTGAGGCATCACCTACAATATGTGCTACACAAATATCTATGCCATCTGCAGTATCGACATCTCGACTGAATTACCGAGACATCGAACACGCCATCGTAAAGTTTTATAGCGAAACCGATGTGCGATGTGCACGACTTTTTAAGAAATTTCGAAACAGTCATGGATATGGTTGGCGCGGATGACACGTCTTTATGTAATTCTTTAATTGGCACTGCTAGGCTGCTTCAACAGAGATGCATTTGACTATAGCCACCTGAAGGCAATGCTCTTGAAAGAGTTTGGTTGTGCAATTGGCCGTAACGAAATATACCAGATGCTTATGAAACACAAGTGGAACAAGAAGGACAACATTCGCCGGTATGTATTAGAAATGGAAAATATGGCTGCCCGCTGCAAGTATATTGACGAATTCGAACTGATTGGTTTCATCATCGACGGAATGCAAATGTACTTGCAGCGGGCAGCCATATTTTCCATTTCTAATACATACCGGCGACAGTTCACCAGAATCACACCTAATGAATGAAAGCACGAACGATGAATCAGTTTAAAAATTCCTTGGATCTGTACGAACAACGTCGTTCCAATCGACTTGCTGCTAAACCCGAAGTTACCGCCGCCGCCATAAGACAAAAACCACCGATGACCAAAATTAATATAAAAGCTGACGCAACCGATGCAAAAGAAGTCCGTTGTTACAACTGCACGCAGATGGGCCATTACCAGAGCAAATGTCCGTATGAAAAGCGGCCAGACAGTAGCTATTTCCGCTGTTGGAAGACTGGACGTGACTACCGAAGCTAACCCAGCCCGAAGAAAATATTAAAGTCAATAAAAAATACTGCCGATGCCACTGATGAACGAAGATACCCTAGTTATCACGACGATGAAGACCCTAGTTGTCACGACGATGGAGATCTCGAAGATTTCCAAAGTGCTGTAGATGCTATCAACTTGGTACTATATTGATAAAGTTAAGCGCAGGGAATTTAAAAAATGTTTATCTCTTTTTGACACCGGTAGTCCAACTAATTTCATACGCAAATCTGATGTGCCGATGCCGAATAGCATTTCAAATATTGCTGTCGAATCAAAGTGTGTCGGTCTCGGAAAACCAAAATTGATGACATACGGTACAATCAGAACCGATATAAAATTCAAAAACCGCTGCGAGAATATATTTTTACATGTAGTGCCAGATGAAACTATGGCTGTTCCATTAATAATAGGTCGTAATTTCTTAAATACGTTTAATATACACTTGTGTCAAATGAATAACAAATGTAAATCTTTAAACCACTTTAATAAATATCCATTTGATAAACAATTGCATTTCTGTGCGCTTACTCAAACTGTGTTAGTAATTTAAAAAGAATAGAGGATCATTCAGTTGCGGATGAAATAATTGTTCAGCCAAATGGGCAAACCGTCACTGAAAATAAGTCACAAATCGCCGCGGTGCATTCGAAAGGGGTCTGCGCAGCAGATGATAAAACTTTAGATGATTTTATGTCAATTGAAATAGAAGTGATGCCGACCGAAGTAGATGTTAATCCTGTTCTGAATAAACGACACTTTAAAGCATTACAAGATACGATTAGGGATAACTTTTTAGAAGCAAAGTAAATCGAACTCAAGCTATATGATTATAAAATGCATATAAGCCTGACTAGCGACACACCCTTTCACTACTTGCCACGTTGGTTATCGTTCTATGAGAAAAATGAGTTAGGCAAAATTAATAACGGAATATCGTCCGTTAAATAAATTGACCATAAGAGACAACTATCCATTGCCTCTAATTGAAGATTGTATAGAGTACTTAGAGGGACAAATTTATTTTACGACTCAATTTACGAAACGGATTTTCCCATCTAAAAATGGCACCTAATTCCATAAAGTATACGGCTTTTATCACACCGTATGGTCAGTGTGAGTATATGCGTATGCCCTTCGGCTTGAAGAATGCGCAGGCTGTCTTTCAGAGGTATATTCATAATATTTTTTAAGACTTGATTGAAGATGGTTTAATTATCATCTATATGGATGACATCATCGCAGGGACAATCGAATTCGAATCACATTTGCAGTTAGTGGCGAAAGTTTTACACCGAATAAAAGAAAGTGGCTTAGAACAAAGGTTTAGTAAGTGTAAGTTTGGCTACAATGATATAGAATACTTAGGCTACCGCGTGAACTCAGAGGGAATATGTCCAAGCGACTCACATGTAGAGGCCATTCAGGATTACCCAGTGCCGTCAAATCAGAGGGAAGTAAGAGCGTGCTTGGGTTTTTTTTTTTCTTATTTCAGGAAGTTCATTCCAAATTATGCAAGAATCGCCAAGCTCTTACAAAAATCAACTCACGATGGGGTCCAATTTGTTTTCACTGATGATGATGATGATGCGAGCGAACGTTTAACGAGCTAAAGAGACGTATGTCTCTGGCACCGGTTCTCTCTATCTATGACCCAGCGAAAGAAACTGAATAACATTGTGATGCCAGTTCCGCTGGGTTTGGTGCTGTGCTTTTGCAGCGACAATCGAATGGAAATCTTCATCCAGTGATGTATTTCTCTAAAGCCACAACTGCCTCCAAAGTTACGATCTAGTGGATGGATTAGTTTTTAGGAAAAATAATGCTGGAGTATTGCAGCTATTCGTTCCAAACGAGATGGAGGGCAATGTGATTAGGCTAGTTCACGAAAAAATCTTTCACATAGGCACTGGGAAGACAAGCGATCAGTTAAAGAAAAATTATTGGTTCCCAAATATTCTAGTAGTCATCGATGCCTTTGCGAAATAGTGCGGTTGTACGCAGTTAACTCTACGAGTACTAGAGAGGTAAAAGCTTGCCTAGACAAATACTTTAGCTATTATAGCCGTCCAAGACGTGTCATAACCGACCGAGGTTCGTATTTCACATCCCTTGAATTTGATACTTACCTGTTGGAGCATAAGATAGCTCATGTCAAGGTAGCTGATGCGTCTCCACAAGCAAACGGGCAAGTGGAACGCGTAAACAGAGTCATTAAGCATATGCTTACTAAAATAAGTGAGCCTGAAAGCCACGCTAACTGGTCTGTTATGTTGGGCCGTGTTGAATATAGTTTAAATAACACCGTACACTCCACTACAAAACAGACGCCAAGTAAATTGCTATTCGGTGTAGAACAAAGAGGTGAATTAGTTGATCATTTGACGGAATATCTTGAAGAAAAACAAGGTGTGACTTCAGAACGTTGTAACGGAACCCGATGTTCGAGCAAGGACACTCGAGAAAAGATACATAGTTTCCCTAAAGGGGAGGTGCTATAACCCACGAAACACCATAAAAAAGCACATAAAATCGATTTTCATTTCGTGTCCTCGCAAACCTCCACTCCCAATGCCACCATTATGACCTATGGCGTACAGGGATCCGTAGGCCTATCCTGGCAGCTGAAGTGGAGGTTGTCCTTACTACTTATGGCTCGGCATGTTTGCTTAAGCCAAGGCTACGCTCCTCGGATTGGCTGGGATCTTGCCAAAGTAGTCAGAACGATTGTTACTTACTTACTTACTTACTTACTTATCCGGCTTCCGATCCATGGAGGGTCTCTGCCTGAGATATTGCGGTCTTCCATCGGTTGCGGTCCCTCGCACGCTCCCTCCAGTCATCGAGACCAAGCGTTCTTGCGTCGGAAACCGCCTGATCCCTGTAGCGGAGGTTCGGTCTTCCTGGTCGTCTCGAACCTGGGGGCTAGGATTCGAAGATTATTTTGGCTGGAGGATTGTTGTCCACTCGCTCGATGTGGCCGAGCCAGTGTAGTCGGCGTGTTTGGCTCTTTGGACTACATCCACATCTTGGTACAGCTCGTATAATTCACGATTAAATCTTCTCCCCTTTTTTCTTCCCCTTTTTTACTTATCGTCCAGCACTCGGCGTCGCCATAGAGTAGAACTGGTAAAATTCGCGTTTTGTATACCGTGCACTTTGCCTTCCGGGAGAGGAGTTTCGAACCCATTTGTTTGGCCAAACCGAAGCAGCAGCAGTTCGCTAGGGTAATTCTTCGTCGGATTTCCACCGCAACATTAAGCAGGGATATACCTCTATAGTTTTTGCTGGACATAGGATCGCCTTTTTTGTAGATTGGGCATAAGGAGCTAATTGACCAGTCGTTGGGCATACTTTCCTCCTCCCATACTTGGTTAATGAGCTGGTGTATGCACCCTACTAGGACATCTCCTCCATACTTGAAGAGTTCCGCAGGTAGGCTACCCGAGCCGGTGGATTTGTTGTTCTTAAGCTTGTGGATGGCTTTCTTAGTCTCTTCAGTACTGGGCGCTGGGACTGGATCTTCATTGACTGGTCTCATGCTTCTTTGTTCTCCTGTCGCGTCCTCTACAGAATGCACAATGAGCAGCTGCTGGAAATGCTGCTTAAACACGTGCGTACCACATGCCAGTTGCTTGGCTGTTTTGTAGAACCGGCGGGTGTTGGTGGCAGTGCTACATTCCTCGAGATACCTGAGCTGAGAGGCTGCGGATGCTCTTTTCTTTCTACGGAGGGTTTTCTTCTCTTTCCTTCTCTTTTCACGGTACTCCGCTCTTGCTGCTCTTGTTTTCCGTTGCAGCTTTTGCATTCGTCTATTTTCCGTCTCCTGCTTCAATACCGCGCATTCTTCATCATACCACGGGTTCTTTTTTCTAGGTGGTTGATAGCCTATGGTGGTCTCGACTGTATCCTTAATGACGTCGCGATACAAGTTCCAGTGACATTGAGTGACATTTCAACTGTCAAAGTGAAATTGCAATACTTTTCGAAGATCTGTCTCAAAAATAAAAAAAAACTACTTAAATAAAAATTATTTCTTTAGTAAACTGCACAGAAATATTCCTTTAATCACTTTTAACTGGAATCTGCAAAGTTTGCTTTAAGTCATTAAAATTAGCAAGTTTTTTGCAAAAAATCAATAATGGGAGTAGGAGAACTAACTGTTGCCGAATTGAAAACCATCTTAAATGAGTTTCTTGAGGAAAAGCTTAAAGATCTGGCCACCAAAAGCGATTTTCGAACTCTTTCGAATGAGATAATTTCTTTGAAGACCCTTAACGCTCAGCTCAACAACAAACTCACTGTCATGACGGAAAGGTGCGATCTTCTTGAAACTCAACTGGAAATTCTTTCGCGCAAAACCAACGAAAAGTCTATTGTGATACACCTTCCTTAGATACAGAAACCGATGCAATCCAATTTGCTTAACAGACTTGCAAGGGGCTTCTGAAGTTAAGAGAAGGCGAAGAGATACAAGTAAATAGATCCAAACAAATACTCAACAACTACACTGAACGAGGTACCGTCGTAATGGAGCTTCCATCAGCGGAGATCACCGATAAACTAATTGCCGCCGCACATACACTCAAAGGCTCCGGCATTAGCATATTTCGCGAACAATCTTTTTTATTTCGGAAAAAAAGACAATCACTTTTGGAAACCAAAAACAAATTACTGCAACTTAATCAAAATGCAAACGTTCTGGTTAAAGGAGACAACAAGCTACTAATCAACAACAAAATCTTTATTTATAAAGTTTCGCGTGGTTCGGTCGTTAAATCTGCAGCTGAGATAACATTTTTAAGTGAGTTGTTTGGTGACAGATGCTACGAGTTCTTTGACTGCATCGAGGGAAAGTTGGCTCCGGTTCCAAATAGTTCTTCCTCTTTTGGTCACCTATCGCAGAGAGCGCCACCTGTGGATCGGATTTCGCAACATGTTAAAGAGAAAAAACAATAGGTAAATTCTGTCATCTGCCATAATTCACTTATTTTTCAAAAATTAAATATATGTTCTTATAATATTACTGGTCTCAAAAGTAAACTTTTACAACCAGACTTTTTCAAGTATTTACAACAATTTGATGTAATAATTCTATTAGAAACCTTTGTAGAAGAAAGAACCCAGAATGAATTTTTAAAATATTTCAAAGATTTTAAAGTAATGTTCACACCTGCGGTTAGATTAAATACATACGGACGAGCCAGTGGGGGTATTTAATATGGGATTAAAAAATGTTTATGGGGTAATTTAGTTAATTTTAAGATTATTGAAAGAAAAATCATTAATTAGCAGTAACTTTAACTTTTATATTATTCCTATCTACTTGAATTGCAACAATTGGGTAAACGAATTCGATGATTTAGTGGATTTTATGAATAACACATCCTTTGATAATGTATTGATCGTCGGGGATTTAAATGCTAGGATTGGTGGATATCAGAATTCTTTTTTTTAATATTTTACGACCGCGAGAAGATGATGTTTTTAACAGTAACGGTCGGAGTTTTATTGAATTTTTTGAAATTTCTGGGCTAGTTGTTCTAAATGGATCTTCTAAAAGCGATGCCTGTGGGGAATTTACTTTTGTTAGTACACAAGGACAATCCGTTATTGACTTTGCTGCGATATCAGGAAACTGGCTGAACATGTTTGAAGACTTCGAAGTAGCTCTAGTTAACTACTCGGCTCGTTTTCCAATTGTTATCAAAATACAATTAACGGAAGTAATCCAACAGCCTACACTGACAAGCTTTAATAAGCTCAAATGGTCGGAAAAAAATGCAATTTTCTACAGATTATTAAGTAATCACTCGTATTCTCTAATTAACCAATCCACACATTCTGTTGAGGAAACATGTGAAAGTATAGAACGTGCCATTAAGGCCTCGGCCCCTTTTGCTGTGAAGAATTCACAAACATTTGCACCGAAAAATTTATGGTTTGACAATGATTGCAAAAAAAAGTCTTCGTAAACTTTCATTTGTTTACCTTAAACTCTTTAGAAGGTTAAATTCACAATTTTTCAAAAATATTTACCTACGTGTCAATAATGATTATAAAAAAAATGTGTTCATCTAAGAAAACCATCTATTTACAAAATATAGCTAAGGAATTGGAAAACTGTACTAACTCTAAATTATTCTGGGATACATTGCGTGAACTCGGTGGCCGGATTCAAGGTATGAAGTACTCTTTAGATGCTGAGACGTTAGCGGCTCATTTTAAAACTCTACTCTCAGCTGATGAAGATCTTCATACCTATGACTATGCGATGCCTTATATTAGAGTGAGCGAGTTAGATATGGCTATTTCACTACCCGAATTGGAAGTAATACTCCAAAAAATTAAAAATAATAAAGCTCCTGGCATGGACGGCATACCTGTCGAGTTCTACAAAAACTCCACTCCCGAATTTAAAAATTATCTCGTCTCGTTCTTCAATACACTATATAACGATTCATGTGTCCCCACCAGTTTCAATGTTTCTGTAATTTTTGCCATTTTTAAGAAAGGTGATGCGAATGCTGTCGAAAATTATAGAAGTATTTCGATACTAAACACAATAACAAAACTATTTGATGCAATTCTGAATGAAAGGCTCACCAAACGGGTTGAGGATAACAACAATCTTAGCATTTTTCAAGCTGGTTTCCGCGCAGGTTTTTCGACCATGGACCATATCTTTGCTATTTCGAGTTTCGCAAGACAGTTTATTGATATTAAAATGAAGTTATACGCGTGCTTTGTTGATTTTAAGGCTGCATTTGATAAAGTCAATAGACAAGCTTTAATCTATAAGCTCTCATGCATAGGTTTGTCACGAAAGTTTCTTCAAATGTATGCCAACTTTATGTCATCAACAAATGCAAGGGTATGGGATGGCCTTTCATTCTCGAACAGATTTGAAACAACTGCTGGTGTCCCACAAATATGTATCCTTAGTCCTTTACTGTTTGCTCTATTTATTGATGATATATGTGATGTTCTTCCTGGAGGGGTTAATTATGCCAACATTAAAATCAAAGTCCTGTTATACGCTGACGATTTAGTGATATTCGCCGACAATCCGTTCACACTACAAATGCGACTAAACCGACTTAATTCATTTTGCGAATCTTATGGTCTTGAAATTAATAGCCAAAAAACGAAGATTGTCATATTTAAAATGAGAATATCGAGAAGACGACCAGAAGAAAACTGGTCTATTAATAATGAAAATATCGATGTTGTACAGGAGTTAAAGTATTTGGGAGTCCTTCTTACCCACAATTTAAGTTTTCTCAATCACTCCAAAGATAAAAGTAATGAGGCAAAAGTGGCCCTAAATATAATGTGGCCAAAGTTTTTTTTTCCAATCAAAATATCGATTCAACCTCTAAATATAAAGTTTTTAATGCGACAGTTAATGCTTGCATGTCATATGGTGTACAAGTACTCGGCTATACCCACTTCGAAGTTTTCGAAAGCGTGCAAAGGAACTTCTTCAAGAGACTATTTCGTTTACCAAATTCAACACCAAATTATGCCATATACATAGAATCAGGTATAACTCCTATATATTACTATATTACTAAAGTAATGAAAAGAGGTGATTCCTGTCTTCACAAAATCATTTTGAAAAAATTGCTCCGAGTAAATGCATCCCCGTTCAAAGACTGGAATCATCTAGCTATTCGCCACGACACATCACTGAACTTGTCAGAAAATAATGTTGACGATTGGCAGGCCCAGTTTGCTCATTTAATTTCCAATGTTGATAATAATTTATTTGTAGATAACCTGTCGAGAGCAACTTCTTCTGAATCAAGATGTATCTACAGAAGTTTAAATCATCAACCAATTACTTTCGAAACGAATATTCAGCATCTGTTATAATCATTATTTTTAGAACGAGAGTTGAAATTCTAAACCTCAATTTTATACCTCATCGCGATGACATGCCCCAGCTCTGTAATCTATGTAACAGAAGAGAAAATGAAGATATCTACCATTTCGTGGCTGCTTGTCCAATTTTACAAGAAATTCGTCGGTTATATTTTCCGGAAAGTTTTATAACGCTTCAAAAACTTTACAAAATTTTAAACGGAGCATCAGGCTGGCTCAGCCTCTTTAAATATTGCCAACATGTTCTTACAAACAGAAATAGTTTCCCTTAACATAATGCGATCGATTTCCCACTTACTGCAATTTCATGCTAAATAATCCATTTTTGGCTTAAATCATGGCAAATTGATTCATAAAATTAAAAAGAAATTGTGTTGCTTACCTAATCGAAATTGATGCTTTTTCTTTTTCTTTTCAAATCACAATTGAGAATTTTGGTAAAAATAATTGATCTAATAAGTAAATTGTTCAAATTGTTAATTATTTTGTGTTTCAAATCACCTGTAAAATTGTGAACTTTTGGTATAAATAGTTAATAAACTAAGTAATAAAATTGTCAAATATTTTATAAAAGACTTTTTTAAAAATAGTTAATCATGTAAGCAAATAATATTTGTTCAATATTTTGTGTTTCAAGTCACCCTTAAAATTGGCCACTTTGCTAAATATATCTAATCAACTTAGCAAATGTATTATAAAATTGTTAAATATTTTGTGTTTCAAAAAAAAAATTTATAACTTCAAATATGCTACATAATTATTGTTGCGATTAATTGAAAATTTTTGTTTGCAGTTACTTGTGTATGGATGAAAAAACTCTTAAATAAAACATTTTTATAAATTATTTTTATTTTTATATTACACTTATATTTTCTAGAATTTTGCATTTATCTTTTTTTATTTTTTAAATCATGTAATGTTATCTCAGGCCGACGGCAGTATTGCCAGGTCCTATATTCTTATGATTACAAATTGTAAAATCTGATGAAAAAAATAAAGAATCTATCTATCTATCTACAAGTTCCACTGGTTGATGACACTTGTGAGTGGGGGTACGGCAGAGAGTTTCCCGGTTAATTGCTCAATGTAGTCTCTGGCTTTTTTGGATGTGCTAAGGCATGCAATGTTGAATTTCTTCCTTTGTGCGGTCTTCGCTTTCTTTTCATTGGACAGTCGGGCTCTGAACTTTGTCACAACAAGAAAGTGGTCAGAGTCCACATTTGCACCTCGGAAAGTTCGCACGTCCAAGATGTTCGATGCGTGCATAGCGCCAATTAGCACATGGTCGATTTGGTTCGCGGTTCGACTATCTGGGGATCACCAGGTTGCTGTGTGTATCCTTCGCCTGGGGAACCTAGTGCTACTTATCACCGTATTACGAGCTGCAGCAAAGTCGATTAGTCGAAAGCCGTTGCCTGTTGTCGTTTCGTGGAGGCTGTGCTTTCCAACTAATCCGCCAAAGATATTTTCCTTCCCGATTTTAGCATTGAAGCCTCCGAGCCCGACTTTGACATCGTACTCCGGACAGGCTCCGTCCAGGAAAAATCCTCCTAGTTAGACTAGGAGGACCACAGCCAGGCGATCGCTGATCGGCTTAAAATCGATAACTCTCGACCTGAGTCGATATCCCACAACGAATCCGCATCCTAACATGTGCAATCTTTAATGACAGCTGTAATAAATGTCGCAATCTTTTCTTTTCATAATCCCTGATCCTATCCATCGTATCTCCTGGGTCGCGGTAATATCTGCCTTGTACCGCGTGAGGACAGATTCAAGTTACATTAAAAACTCTTGAGACCGAGGATGACATTCATCCTGATTGAAAAGAAAAGGTTCATAAAGTATTTGAATTTTAAAACTCCAAAAGATTGAGCGAGAGAAGTAAAAAAGTTGCAGTGGCAACCTTGAAAGAGGGAAGGACAAGGTGTTGTATGCCCTTGAGGTTTATAACCAACCCACGCATCACCCTGTGATACGTCCATGGCTACTGCGACCTCGTATATTATTTGCAATAGCCCCCTAATGTAAATTCACTGGAAATCTACCATCTTACCATTTCGAATGACTTCATCATATCATCTGCTTTTTAGGGGTTCTCCAAAACACCAGCATATCTACCCTTTGTGATAAGATTCAGGAATTCATAATAACTAACATTTAGCCAAACCTGTAAAATTAGTGAATCTACTTCCCATAATAAAATTCCAAATCTACTCGTCAAAATTCAGAAGGCATTCATTTCATATTAAAAGAATTATTACAATTGGTTTTATTAAAATCAAATGTATGCTAACAAAAAAAAATATAAAAGAAAATAAACTAACACAAGTTTACCCTATATCCAATCTTAATCTAAATTTCCAACTCGTGTTTTTTTTTTTTTTTTTTTTTTTTTATTATAATTCATTTTTATTTTTCAATTTTCTTAAAACTATCTTAAAGCTAGACAAAAATTCATAAAAACTAGCCTACTTATCAATATTTTAAAACTAACTTACTGGCCCCAGTCGGGCGCTCTAAGTTAAACTATAATAACTTAATGCTAATGCCTTTCGGCCTAAGAACTATCTTAATACTAGATCCTGGTCGGTTTTATTTTTTACCGAGAAGAATTTACAAAAAACTCGGTATCTATGTCTTTATTTTTTTTTGGTTTTATATAAAACTTACAAACTACATAAAACTAAATTAAAGCTAACTAAAACTAATTAAAACTACTTAAAACTACTTAAAACTATTTACAACTAATTATAAACTAATTACAACCTACTTCTAAGCTACTTACAGACTACTTATTACTTACTTAGGACAATCCGTTATTGACTTTGCTGCGATATCAGGAAACAGGCTGAACATGTTTGAAGACTTCGAAGTAGCTCTAGTTAACTACTCGGCTCGTTTTCCAATTGTTATCAAAATACAATTAACGGAAGTAATCCAACAGTCTACACGGACAAGCTTTAATAAGCTCAAATGGTCGGAAAAAAAATGCAATTTTCTACAGATTATTAAGTAATCACTCGTATTCTCTAATTAACCAATCCACACATTCTGTTGAGGAAACATGTGAAAGTATAGAACGTGCCATTAAGGCCTCGGCCCCTCTTGCTGTGAAGAATTCACAAACATTTGCACCGAAAAATTTATGGTTTGACAATGATTGCAAAAAAAAGTCTTCGTAAACTTTCATTTGTTTACCCTAAACTCTTTAGAAGGTTAAATTCACAATTTTTCAAAAATATTTACCTACGTGTCAATAATGATTATAAAAAAAATGTGTTCATCTAAGAAAACCATCTATTTACAAAATATAGCTAAGGAATTGGAAAACTGTACTAACTCTAAATTATTCTGGGATACATTGCGTGAACTCGGTGGCCGGATTCAAGGTATGAAGTACTCTTTAGATGCTGAGACGTTAGCGGCTCATTTTAAAACTCTACTCTCAGCTGATGAAGATCTTCATACCTATGACTATGCGATGCCTTATATTAGAGTGAGCGAGTTAGATATGGCTATTTCACTACCCGAATTGGAAGCAATACTCCAAAAAATTAAAAATAATAAAGCTCCTGGCATGGACGGCATACCTGTCGAGTTCTACAAAAACTCCACTCCCGAATTTAAAAATTATCTCGTCTCGTTCTTCAATACACTATATAACGATTCATGTGTCCCCACCAGTTTCAATGTTTCTGTAATTTTTGCCATTTTTAAGAAAGGTGATGCGAATGCTGTCGAAAATTATAGAAGTATTTCGATACTAAACACAATAACAAAACTATTTACTGCAATTCTGAATGAAAGGCTCACCAAATGGGTTGAGGATAACAACAATCTTAGCATTTTTCAAGCTGGTTTCCGCGCAGGTTTTTCGACCATGGACCATATCTTTGCTATTTCGAGTTTCGCAAGACAGTTTATTGATATTAAAATGAAGTTATACGCGTGCTTTGTTGATTTTAAGGCTGCATTTGATAAAGTCAATAGACAAGCTTTAATCTATAAGCTCTCATGCATAGGTTTGTCACGAAAGTTTCTTCAAATGTATGCCAACTTTATGTCATCAACAAATGCAAGGGTATGGGATGGCCTTTCATTCTCGAACAGATTTGAAACAACTGCTGGTGTCCCACAAATATGTATCCTTAGTCCTTTACTGTTTGCTCTATTTATTGATGATATATGTGATGTTCTTCCTGGAGGGGTTAATTATGCCAACATTAAAATCAAAGTCCTGTTATACGCTGACAATTTAGTGATATTCGCCGACAATCCGTTCACACTACAAATGCGACTAAACCGACTTAATTCATTTTGCGAATCTTATGGTCTTGAAATTAATAGCCAAAAAACGAAGATTGTCATATTTAAAATGAGAATATCGAGAAGACGACCAGAAGAAAACTGGTCTATTAATAATGAAAATATCGATGTTGTACAGGAGTTAAAGTATTTGGGAGTCCTTCTTACCCACAATTTAAGTTTTCTCAATCACTCCAAAGATAAAAGTAATGAGGCAAAAGTGGCCCTAAATATAATGTGGCCAAAGTTTTTTTTTCCAATCAAAATATCGATTCAACCTCTAAATATAAAGTTTTTAATGCGACAGTTAATGCTTGCATGTCATATGGTGTACAAGTACTCGGCTATACCCACTTCGAAGTTTTCGAAAGCGTGCAAAGGAACTTCTTCAAGAGACTATTTCGTTTACCAAATTCAACACCAAATTATGCCATATACATAGAATCAGGTATAACTCCTATATATTACTATATTACTAAAGTAATGAAAAGAGGTGATTCCTGTCTTCACAAAATCATTTTGAAAAAATTGCTCCGAGTAAATGCATCCCCGTTCAAAGACTGGAATCATCTAGCTATTCGCCACGACACATCACTGAACTTGTCAGAAAATAATGTTGACGATTGGCAGGCCCAGTTTGCTCATTTAATTTCCAATGTTGATAATAATTTATTTGTAGATAACCTGTCGAGAGCAACTTCTTCTGAATCAAGATGTATCTACAGAAGTTTAAATCATCAACCAATTACTTTCGAAACGAATATTCAGCATCTGTTATAATCATTATTTTTAGAACGAGAGTTGAAATTCTAAACCTCAATTTTATACCTCATCGCGATGACATGCCCCAGCTCTGTAATCTATGTAACAGAAGAGAAAATGAAGATATCTACCATTTCGTGGCTGCTTGTCCAATTTTACAAGAAATTCGTCGGTTATATTTTCCGGAAAGTTTTATAACGCTTCAAAAACTTTACAAAATTTTAAACGGAGCATCAGGCTGGCTCAGCCTCTTTAAATATTGCCAACATGTTCTTACAAACAGAAATAGTTTCCCTTAACATAATGCGATCGATTTCCCACTTACTGCAATTTCATGCTAAATAATCCATTTTTGGCTTAAATCATGGCAAATTGATTCATAAAATTAAAAAGAAATTGTGTTGCTTACCTAATCGAAATTGATGCTTTTTCTTTTTCTTTTCAAATCACAATTGAGAATTTTGGTAAAAATAATTGATCTAATAAGTAAATTGTTCAAATTGTTAATTATTTTGTGTTTCAAATCACCTGTAAAATTGTGAACTTTTGGTATAAATAGTTAATAAACTAAGTAATAAAATTGTCAAATATTTTATAAAAGACTTTTTTAAAAATAGTTAATCATGTAAGCAAATAATATTTGTTCAATATTTTGTGTTTCAAGTCACCCTTAAAATTGGCCACTTTGCTAAATATATCTAATCAACTTAGCAAATGTATTATAAAATTGTTAAATATTTTGTGTTTCAAAAAAAAAATTTATAACTTCAAATATGCTACATAATTATTGTTGCGATTAATTGAAAATTTTTGTTTGCAGTTACTTGTGTATGGATGAAAAAACTCTTAAATAAAACGTTTTTATAAATTATTTTTATTTTTATATTACACTTATATTTTCTAGAATTTTGCATTTATCTTTTTTTATTTTTTAAATCATGTAATGTTATCTCAGGCCGACGGCAGTATTGCCAGGTCCTATATTCTTATGATTACAAATTGTAAAATCTGATGAAAAAAATAAAGAATCTATCTATCTATCTACAAGTTCCACTGGTTGATGACACTTGTGAGTGGGGGTACGGCAGAGAGTTTCCCGGTTAATTGCTCAATGTAGTCTCTGGCTTTTTTAGATGTGCTAAGGCATGCAATGTTGAATTTCTTCCTTTGTGCGGTCTTCGCTTTCTTTTCATTGGACAGTCGGGCTCTGAACTTTGTCACAACAAGAAAGTGGTCAGAGTCCACATTTGCACCTCGGAAAGTTCGCACGTCCAAGATGTTCGATGCGTGCATAGCGCCAATTAGCACATGGTCGATTTGGTTCGCGGTTCGACTATCTGGGGATCACCAGGTTGCTGTGTGTATCCTTCGCCTGGGGAACCTAGTGCTACTTATCACCGTATTACGAGCTGCAGCAAAGTCGATTAGTCGAAAGCCGTTGCCTGTTGTCGTTTCGTGGAGGCTGTGCTTTCCAACTAATCCGCCAAAGATATTTTCCTTCCCGATTTTAGCATTGAAGCCTCCGAGCCCGACTTTGACATCGTACTCCGGACAGGCTCCGTCCAGGAAAAATCCTCCTAGTTAGACTAGGAGGACCACAGCCAGGCGATCGCTGATCGGCTTAAAATCGATAACTCTCGACCTGAGTCGATATCCCACAACGAATCCGCATCCTAACATGTGCAATCTTTAATGACAGCTGTAATAAATGTCGCAATCTTTTCTTTTCATAATCCCTGATCCTATCCATCGTATCTCCTGGGTCGCGGTAATATCTGCCTTGTACCGCGTGAGGACAGATTCAAGTTACATTAAAAACTCTTGAGACCGAGGATGACATTCATCCTGATTGAAAAGAAAAGGTTCATAAAGTATTTGAATTTTAAAACTCCAAAAGATTGAGCGAGAGAAGTAAAAAAGTTGCAGTGGCAACCTTGAAAGAGGGAAGGACAAGGTGTTGTATGCCCTTGAGGTTTATAACCAACCCACGCATCACCCTGTGATACGTCCATGGCTACTGCGACCTCGTATATTATTTGCAATAGCCCCCTAATGTAAATTCACTGGAAATCTACCATCTTACCATTTCGAATGACTTCATCATATCATCTGCTTTTCAGGGGTTCTCCAAAACACCAGCATATCTACCCTTTGTGATAAGATTCAGGAATTCATAATAACTAACATTTAGCCAAACCTGTAAAATTAGTGAATCTACTTCCCATAATAAAATTCCAAATCTACTCGTCAAAATTCAGAAGGCATTCATTTCATATTAAAAGAATTATTACAATTGGTTTTATTAAAATCAAATGTATGCTAACAAAAAAAAATATAAAAGAAAATAAACTAACACAAGTTTACCCTATATCCAATCTTAATCTAAATTTCCAACTCGTGTTTTTTTTTTTTTTTTTTTTTTTTTATTATAATTCATTTTTATTTTTCAATTTTCTTAAAACTATCTTAAAGCTAGACAAAAATTCATAAAAACTAGCCTACTTATCAATATTTTAAAACTAACTTACTGGCCCCAGTCGGGCGCTCTAAGTTAAACTATAATAACTTAATGCTAATGCCTTTCGGCCTAAGAACTATCTTAATACTAGATCCTGGTCGGTTTTATTTTTTACCGAGAAGAATTTACAAAAAACTCGGTATCTATGTCTTTATTTTTTTTTGGTTTTATATAAAACTTACAAACTACATAAAACTAAATTAAAGCTAACTAAAACTAATTAAAACTACTTAAAACTACTTAAAACTATTTACAACTAATTATAAACTAATTACAACCTACTTCTAAGCTACTTACAGACTACTTATTACTTACTTAGGACAATCCGTTATTGACTTTGCTGCGATATCAGGAAACAGGCTGAACATGTTTGAAGACTTCGAAGTAGCTCTAGTTAACTACTCGGCTCGTTTTCCAATTGTTATCAAAATACAATTAACGGAAGTAATCCAACAGTCTACACGGACAAGCTTTAATAAGCTCAAATGGTCGGAAAAAAAATGCAATTTTCTACAGATTATTAAGTAATCACTCGTATTCTCTAATTAACCAATCCACACATTCTGTTGAGGAAACATGTGAAAGTATAGAACGTGCCATTAAGGCCTCGGCCCCTCTTGCTGTGAAGAATTCACAAACATTTGCACCGAAAAATTTATGGTTTGACAATGATTGCAAAAAAAAGTCTTCGTAAAATTTCATTTGTTTACCCTAAACTCTTTAGAAGGTTAAATTCACAATTTTTCAAAAATATTTACCTACGTGTCAATAATGATTATAAAAAAAATGTGTTCATCTAAGAAAACCATCTATTTACAAAATATAGCTAAGGAATTGGAAAACTGTACTAACTCTAAATTATTCTGGGATACATTGCGTGAACTCGGTGGCCGGATTCAAGGTATGAAGTACTCTTTAGATGCTGAGACGTTAGCGGCTCATTTTAAAACTCTACTCTCAGCTGATGAAGATCTTCATACCTATGACTATGCGATGCCTTATATTAGAGTGAGCGAGTTAGATATGGCTATTTCACTACCCGAATTGGAAGCAATACTCCAAAAAATTAAAAATAATAAAGCTCCTGGCATGGACGGCATACCTGTCGAGTTCTACAAAAACTCCACTCCCGAATTTAAAAATTATCTCGTCTCGTTCTTCAATACACTATATAACGATTCATGTGTCCCCACCAGTTTCAATGTTTCTGTAATTTTTGCCATTTTTAAGAAAGGTGATGCGAATGCTGTCGAAAATTATAGAAGTATTTCGATACTAAACACAATAACAAAACTATTTACTGCAATTCTGAATGAAAGGCTCACCAAATGGGTTGAGGATAACAATAATCTTAGCATTTTTCAAGCTGGTTTCCGCGCAGGTTTTTCGACCATGGACCATATCTTTGCTATTTCGAGTTTCGCAAGACAGTTTATTGATATTAAAATGAAGTTATACGCGTGCTTTGTTGATTTTAAGGCTGCATTTGATAAAGTCAATAGACAAGCTTTAATCTATAAGCTCTCATGCATAGGTTTGTCACGAAAGTTTCTTCAAATGTATGCCAACTTTATGTCATCAACAAATGCAAGGGTATGGGATGGCCTTTCATTCTCGAACAGATTTGAAACAACTGCTGGTGTCCCACAAATATGTATCCTTAGTCCTTTACTGTTTGCTCTATTTATTGATGATATATGTGATGTTCTTCCTGGAGGGGTTAATTATGCCAACATTAAAATCAAAGTCCTGTTATACGCTGACAATTTAGTGATATTCGCCGACAATCCGTTCACACTACAAATGCGACTAAACCGACTTAATTCATTTTGCGAATCTTATGGTCTTGAAATTAATAGCCAAAAAACGAAGATTGTCATATTTAAAATGAGAATATCGAGAAGACGACCAGAAGAAAACTGGTCTATTAATAATGAAAATATCGATGTTGTACAGGAGTTAAAGTATTTGGGAGTCCTTCTTACCCACAATTTAAGTTTTCTCAATCACTCCAAAGATAAAAGTAATGAGGCAAAAGTGGCCCTAAATATAATGTGGCCAAAGTTTTTTTTTCCAATCAAAATATCGATTCAACCTCTAAATATAAAGTTTTTAATGCGACAGTTAATGCTTGCATGTCATATGGTGTACAAGTACTCGGCTATACCCACTTCGAAGTTTTCGAAAGCGTGCAAAGGAACTTCTTCAAGAGACTATTTCGTTTACCAAATTCAACACCAAATTATGCCATATACATAGAATCAGGTATAACTCCTATATATTACTATATTACTAAAGTAATGAAAAGAGGTGATTCCTGTCTTCACAAAATCATTTTGAAAAAATTGCTCCGAGTAAATGCATCCCCGTTCAAAGACTGGAATCATCTAGCTATTCGCCACGACACATCACTGAACTTGTCAGAAAATAATGTTGACGATTGGCAGGCCCAGTTTGCTCATTTAATTTCCAATGTTGATAATAATTTATTTGTAGATAACCTGTCGAGAGCAACTTCTTCTGAATCAAGATGTATCTACAGAAGTTTAAATCATCAACCAATTACTTTCGAAACGAATATTCAGCATCTGTTATAATCATTATTTTTAGAACGAGAGTTGAAATTCTAAACCTCAATTTTATACCTCATCGCGATGACATGCCCCAGCTCTGTAATCTATGTAACAGAAGAGAAAATGAAGATATCTACCATTTCGTGGCTGCTTGTCCAATTTTACAAGAAATTCGTCGGTTATATTTTCCGGAAAGTTTTATAACGCTTCAAAAACTTTACAAAATTTTAAACGGAGCATCAGGCTGGCTCAGCCTCTTTAAATATTGCCAACATGTTCTTACAAACAGAAATAGTTTCCCTTAACATAATGCGATCGATTTCCCACTTACTGCAATTTCATGCTAAATAATCCATTTTTGGCTTAAATCATGGCAAATTGATTCATAAAATTAAAAAGAAATTGTGTTGCTTACCTAATCGAAATTGATGCTTTTTCTTTTTCTTTTCAAATCACAATTGAGAATTTTGGTAAAAATAATTGATCTAATAAGTAAATTGTTCAAATTGTTAATTATTTTGTGTTTCAAATCACCTGTAAAATTGTGAACTTTTGGTATAAATAGTTAATAAACTAAGTAATAAAATTGTCAAATATTTTATAAAAGACTTTTTTAAAAATAGTTAATCATGTAAGCAAATAATATTTGTTCAATATTTTGTGTTTCAAGTCACCCTTAAAATTGGCCACTTTGCTAAATATATCTAATCAACTTAGCAAATGTATTATAAAATTGTTAAATATTTTGTGTTTCAAAAAAAAAATTTATAACTTCAAATATGCTACATAATTATTGTTGCGATTAATTGAAAATTTTTGTTTGCAGTTACTTGTGTATGGATGAAAAAACTCTTAAATAAAACATTTTTATAAATTATTTTTATTTTTATATTACACTTATATTTTCTAGAATTTTGCATTTATCTTTTTTTATTTTTTAAATCATGTAATGTTATCTCAGGCCGACGGCAGTATTGCCAGGTCCTATATTCTTATGATTACAAATTGTAAAATCTGATGAAAAAAATAAAGAATCTATCTATCTATCTACAAGTTCCACTGGTTGATGACACTTGTGAGTGGGGGTACGGCAGAGAGTTTCCCGGTTAATTGCTCAATGTAGTCTCTGGCTTTTTTAGATGTGCTAAGGCATGCAATGTTGAATTTCTTCCTTTGTGCGGTCTTCGCTTTCTTTTCATTGGACAGTCGGGCTCTGAACTTTGTCACAACAAGAAAGTGGTCAGAGTCCACATTTGCACCTCGGAAAGTTCGCACGTCCAAGATGTTCGATGCGTGCATAGCGCCAATTAGCACATGGTCGATTTGGTTCGCGGTTCGACTATCTGGGGATCACCAGGTTGCTGTGTGTATCCTTCGCCTGGGGAACCTAGTGCTACTTATCACCGTATTACGAGCTGCAGCAAAGTCGATTAGTCGAAAGCCGTTGCCTGTTGTCGTTTCGTGGAGGCTGTGCTTTCCAACTAATCCGCCAAAGATATTTTCCTTCCCGATTTTAGCATTGAAGCCTCCGAGCCCGACTTTGACATCGTACTCCGGACAGGCTCCGTCCAGGAAAAATCCTCCTTGTTAGACTCCTCAGCTTCATCGGTAGGGGCGTGTGCACATATTAGGCTGATGTTTTGGAAGGTAGCTTTGATGCGGACCACAGCCAGGCGATCGCTGATCGGCTTAAAATCGATAACTCTCGACCTGAGTCGATATCCCACAACGAATCCGCATCCTAACATGTGCAATCTTTAATGACAGCTGTAATAAATGTCGCAATCTTTTCTTTTCATAATCCCTGATCCTATCCATCGTATCTCCTGGGTCGCGGTAATATCTGCCTTGTACCGCGTGAGGACAGATTCAAGTTACATTAAAAACTCTTGAGACCGAGGATGACATTCATCCTGATTGAAAAGAAAAGGTTCATAAAGTATTTGAATTTTAAAACTCCAAAAGATTGAGCGAGAGAAGTAAAAAAGTTGCAGTGGCAACCTTGAAAGAGGGAAGGACAAGGTGTTGTATGCCCTTGAGGTTTATAACCAACCCACGCATCACCCTGTGATACGTCCATGGCTACTGCGACCTCGTATATTATTTGCAATAGCCCCCTAATGTAAATTCACTGGAAATCTACCATCTTACCATTTCGAATGACTTCATCATATCATCTGCTTTTTAGGGGTTCTCCAAAACACCAGCATATCTACCCTTTGTGATAAGATTCAGGAATTCATAATAACTAACATTTAGCCAAACCTGTAAAATTAGTGAATCTACTTCCCATAATAAAATTCCAAATCTACTCGTCAAAATTCAGAAGGCTTTCATTTCATATTAAAAGAATTATTACAATTGGTTTTATTAAAATCAAATGTATGCTAACAAAAAAAAATATAAAAGAAAATAAACTAACACAAGTTTACCCTATATCCAATCTTAATCTAAATTTCCAACTCGTGTTTTTTTTTTTTTTTTTTTTTTTTTTATTATAATTCATTTTTATTTTTCAATTTTCTTAAAACTATCTTAAAGCTAGACAAAAATTCATAAAAACTAGCCTACTTATCAATATTTTAAAACTAACTTACTGGCCCCAGTCGGGCGCTCTAAGTTAAACTATAATAACTTAATGCTAATGCCTTTCGGCCTAAGAACTATCTTAATACTAGATCCTGGTCGGTTTTATTTTTTACCGAGAAGAATTTACAAAAAACTCGGTATCTATGTCTTTATTTTTTTTGGTTTTATATAAAACTTACAAACTACATAAAACTAAATTAAAGCTAACTAAAACTAATTAAAACTACTTAAAACTACTTAAAACTACTTAAAACTATTTACAACTAATTATAAACTAATTACAACCTACTTCTAAGCTACTTACAGACTACTTATTACTTACTTAGGACAATCCGTTATTGACTTTGCTGCGATATCAGGAAACAGGCTGAACATGTTTGAAGACTTCGAAGTAGCTCTAGTTAACTACTCGGCTCGTTTTCCAATTGTTATCAAAATACAATTAACGGAAGTAATCCAACAGTCTACACGGACAAGCTTTAATAAGCTCAAATGGTCGGAAAAAAAATGCAATTTTCTACAGATTATTAAGTAATCACTCGTATTCTCTAATTAACCAATCCACACATTCTGTTGAGGAAACATGTGAAAGTATAGAACGTGCCATTAAGGCCTCGGCCCCTCTTGCTGTGAAGAATTCACAAACATTTGCACCGAAAAATTTATGGTTTGACAATGATTGCAAAAAAAAGTCTTCGTAAACTTTCATTTGTTTACCTTAAACTCTTTAGAAGGTTAAATTCACAATTTTTCAAAAATATTTACCTACGTGTCAATAATGATTATAAAAAAAATGTGTTCATCTAAGAAAACCATCTATTTACAAAATATAGCTAAGGAATTGGAAAACTGTACTAACTCTAAATTATTCTGGGATACATTGCGTGAACTCGGTGGCCGGATTCAAGGTATGAAGTACTCTTTAGATGCTGAGACGTTAGCGGCTCATTTTAAAACTCTACTCTCAGCTGATGAAGATCTTCATACCTATGACTATGCGATGCCTTATATTAGAGTGAGTGAGTTAGATATGGCTATTTCACTACCCGAATTGGAAGCAATACTCCAAAAAATTAAAAATAATAAAGCTCCTGGCATGGACGGCATACCTGTCGAGTTCTACAAAAACTCCACTCCCGAATTTAAAAATTATCTCGTCTCGTTCTTCAATACACTATATAACGATTCATGTGTCCCCACCAGTTTCAATGTTTCTGTAATTTTTGCCATTTTTAAGAAAGGTGATGCGAATGCTGTCGAAAATTATAGAAGTATTTCGATACTAAACACAATAACAAAACTATTTACTGCAATTCTGAATGAAAGGCTCACCAAATGGGTTGAGGATAACAACAATCTTAGCATTTTTCAAGCTGGTTTCCGCGCAGGTTTTTCGACCATGGACCATATCTTTGCTATTTCGAGTTTCGCAAGACAGTTTATTGATATTAAAATGAAGTTATACGCGTGCTTTGTTGATTTTAAGGCTGCATTTGATAAAGTCAATAGACAAGCTTTAATCTATAAGCTCTCATGCATAGGTTTGTCACGAAAGTTTCTTCAAATGTATGCCAACTTTATGTCATCAACAAATGCAAGGGTATGGGATGGCCTTTCATTCTCGAACAGATTTGAAACAACTGCTGGTGTCCCACAAATATGTATCCTTAGTCCTTTACTGTTTGCTCTATTTATTGATGATATATGTGATGTTCTTCCTGGAGGGGTTAATTATGCCAACATTAAAATCAAAGTCCTGTTATACGCTGACGATTTAGTGATATTCGCCGACAATCCGTTCACACTACAAATGCGACTAAACCGACTTAATTCATTTTGCGAATCTTATGGTCTTGAAATTAATAGCCAAAAAACGAAGATTGTCATATTTAAAATGAGAATATCGAGAAGACGACCAGAAGAAAACTGGTCTATTAATAATGAAAATATCGATGTTGTACAGGAGTTAAAGTATTTGGGAGTCCTTCTTACCCACAATTTAAGTTTTCTCAATCACTCCAAAGATAAAAGTAATGAGGCAAAAGTGGCCCTAAATATAATGTGGCCAAAGTTTTTTTTTTCCAATCAAAATATCGATTCAACCTCTAAATATAAAGTTTTTAATGTGACAGTTAATGCTTGCATATCATATGGTGTACAAGTATTCGGCTATACCCACTTCGAAGTTTTCGAAAGCGTGCAAAGGAACTTCTTCAAGAGACTATTTCGTTTACCAAATTCAACACCAAATTATGCCATATACATAGAATCAGGTATAACTCCTATATATTACTATATTACTAAAGTAATGAAAAGAGGTGATTCCTGTCTTCACAAAATCATTTTGAAAAAATTGCTCCGAGTAAATGCATCCCCGTTCAAAGACTGGAATCATCTAGCTATTCGCCACGACACATCACTGAACTTGTCAGAAAATAATGTTGACGATTGGCAGGCCCAGTTTGCTCATTTAATTTCCAACGTTGATAATAATTTATTTGTAGATAACCTGTCGAGAGCAACTTCTTCTGCATCAAGATGTATCTACAGAAGTTTAAATCATCAACCAATTACTTTCGAAACGAATATTCAGCATCTGTTATAATCATTATTTTTAGAACGAGAGTTGAAATTCTAAACCTCAATTTTATACCTCATCGCGATGACATGCCCCAGCTCTGTAATCTATGTAACAGAAGAGAAAATGAAGATATCTACCATTTCGTGGCTGCTTGTCCAATTTTACAAGAAATTCGTCGGTTACATTTTCCGGAAAGTTTTATATCGCTTCAAAAACTTTACAAAATTTTAAACGGAGCATCAGGCTGGCTCAGCCTCTTTAAATATTGCCAACATGTTCTTACAAACAGAAATAGTTTCCCTTAACATAATGCGATCGATTTCCCACTTACTGCAATTTCATGCTAAATAATCCATTTTTGGCTTAAATCATGGCAAATTGATTCATAAAATTAAAAAGAAATTGTGTTGCTTACCTAATCGAAATTGATGCTTTTTCTTTTTCTTTTCAAATCACAATTGAGAATTTTGGTAAAAATAATTGATCTAATAAGTAAATTGTTCAAATTGTTAATTATTTTGTGTTTCAAATCACCTGTAAAATTGTGAACTTTTGGTATAAATAGTTAATAAACTAAGTAATAAAATTGTCAAATATTTTATAAAAGACTTTTTTAAAAATAGTTAATCATGTAAGCAAATAATATTTGTTCAATATTTTGTGTTTCAAGTCACCCTTAAAATTGGCCACTTTGCTAAATATATCTAATCAACTTAGCAAATGTATTATAAAATTGTTAAATATTTTGTGTTTCAAAAAAAAAATTTATAACTTCAAATATGCTACATAATTATTGTTGCGATTAATTGAAAATTTTTGTTTGCAGTTACTTGTGTATGGATGAAAAAACTCTTAAATTAAACATTTTTATAAATTATTTTTATTTTTATATTACACTTATATTTTCTAGAATTTTGCATTTATCTTTTTTTATTTTTTAAATCATGTAATGTTATCTCAGGCCGACGGCAGTATTGCCAGGTCCTATATTCTTATGATTACAAATTGTAAAATCTGATGAAAAAAATAAAGAATCTATCTATCTATCTACAAGTTCCACTGGTTGATGACACTTGTGGGTGGGAGTACGGCAGAGAGTTTCCCGGTTAATTGCTCAATGTAGTCTCTGGCTTTTTTGGATGTGCTAAGGCATGCAATGTTGAATTTCTTCCTTTGTGCGGTCTTCGCTTTCTTTTCATTGGACAGTCGGGCTCTGAACTTTGTCACAACAAGAAAGTGGTCAGAGTCCACATTTGCACCTCGGAAAGTTCGAACGTCCAAGATGTTCGATGCGTGCATAGCGCCAATTAGCACATGGTCGATTTGGTTCGCTGTTCGACTATCTGGGGATCACCAGGTTGCTGTGTGTATCCTTCGCCTGGGGAACCTAGTGCTACTTATCACCGTATTACGAGCTGCAGCAAAGTCAATTAGTCGAAAGCCGTTGCCTATTGTCGTTTCGTGGAGGCTGTGCTTTCCAACTAATCCGCCAAAGATATTTTCCTTCCCGATTTTAGCATTGAAGCCTCCGAGCCCGACTTTGACATCGTACTCCGGACAGGCTCCGTCCAGGAAAAATCCTCCTTGTTAGACTCCTCAGCTTCATCGGTAGGGGCGTGTGCACATATTAGGCTGATGTTTTGGAAGGTAGCTTTGATGCGGACCACAGCCAGGCGATCGCTGATCGGCTTAAAATCGATAACTCTCGACCTGAGTCGATATCCCACAACGAATCCGCATCCTAACATGTGCAATCTTTAATGACAGCTGTAATAAATGTCGCAATCTTTTCTTTTCATAATCCCTGATCCTATCCATCGTATCTCCTGGGTCGCGGTAATATCTGCCTTGTACCGCGTGAGGACAGATTCAAGTTACATTAAAAACTCTTGAGACCGAGGATGACATTCATCCTGATTGAAAAGAAAAGGTTCATAAAGTATTTGAATTTTAAAACTCCAAAAGATTGAGCGAGAGAAGTAAAAAAGTTGCAGTGGCAACCTTGAAAGAGGGAAGGACAAGGTGTTGTATGCCCTTGAGGTTTATAACCAACCCACGCATCACCCTGTGATACGTCCATGGCTACTGCGACCTCGTATATTATTTGCAATAGCCCCCTAATGTAAATTCACTGGAAATCTACCATCTTACCATTTCGAATGACTTCATCATATCATCTGCTTTTTAGGGGTTCTCCAAAACACCAGCATATCTACCCTTTGTGATAAGATTCAGGAATTCATAATAACTAACATTTAGCCAAACCTGTAAAATTAGTGAATCTACTTCCCATAATAAAATTCCAAATCTACTCGTCAAAATTCAGAAGGCATTCATTTCATATTAAAAGAATTATTACAATTGGTTTTATTAAAATCAAATGTATGCTAACAAAAAAAAATATAAAAGAAAATAAACTAACACAAGTTTACCCTATATCCAATCTTAATCTAAATTTCCAACTCGTGTTTTTTTTTTTTTTTTTTTTTTTTTTTATTATAATTCATTTTTATTTTTCAATTTTCTTAAAACTATCTTAAAGCTAGACAAAAATTCATAAAAACTAGCCTACTTATCAATATTTTAAAACTAACTTACTGGCCCCAGTCGGGCGCTCTAAGTTAAACTATAATAACTTAATGCTAATGCCTTTCGGCCTAAGAACTATCTTAATACTAGATCCTGGTCGGTTTTATTTTTTACCGAGAAGAATTTACAAAAAACTCGGTATCTATGTCTTTATTTTTTTTTGGTTTTATATAAAACTTACAAACTACATAAAACTAAATTAAAGCTAACTAAAACTAATTAAAACTACTTAAAACTACTTAAAACTATTTACAACTAATTATAAACTAATTACAACCTACTTCTAAGCTACTTACAGACTACTTATTACTTACTTAGGACAATCCGTTATTGACTTTGCTGCGATATCAGGAAACAGGCTGAACATGTTTGAAGACTTCGAAGTAGCTCTAGTTAACTACTCGGCTCGTTTTCCAATTGTTATCAAAATACAATTAACGGAAGTAATCCAACAGTCTACACGGACAAGCTTTAATAAGCTCAAATGGTCGGAAAAAAAATGCAATTTTCTACAGATTATTAAGTAATCACTCGTATTCTCTAATTAACCAATCCACACATTCTGTTGAGGAAACATGTGAAAGTATAGAACGTGCCATTAAGGCCTCGGCCCCTTTTGCTGTGAAGAATTCACAAACATTTGCACCGAAAAATTTATGGTTTGACAATGATTGCAAAAAAAAGTCTTCGTAAACTTTCATTTGTTTACCTTAAACTCTTTAGAAGGTTAAATTCACAATTTTTCAAAAATATTTACCTACGTGTCAATAATGATTATAAAAAAAATGTGTTCATCTAAGAAAACCATCTATTTACAAAATATAGCTAAGGAATTGGAAAACTGTACTAACTCTAAATTATTCTGGGATACATTGCGTGAACTCGGTGGCCGGATTCAAGGTATGAAGTACTCTTTAGATGCTGAGACGTTAGCGGCTCATTTTAAAACTCTACTCTCAGCTGATGAAGATCTTCATACCTATGACTATGCGATGCCTTATATTAGAGTGAGCGAGTTAGATATGGCTATTTCACTACCCGAATTGGAAGCAATACTCCAAAAAATTAAAAATAATAAAGCTCCTGGCATGGACGGCATACCTGTCGAGTTCTACAAAAACTCCACTCCCGAATTTAAAAATTATCTCGTCTCGTTCTTCAATACACTATATAACGATTCATGTGTCCCCACCAGTTTCAATGTTTCTGTAATTTTTGCAATTTTTAAGAAAGGTGATGCGAATGCTGTCGAAAATTATAGAAGTATTTCGATACTAAACACAATAACAAAACTATTTACTGCAATTCTGAATGAAAGGCTCACCAAATGGGTTGAGGATAACAACAATCTTAGCATTTTTCAAGCTGGTTTCCGCGCAGGTTTTTCGACCATGGACCATATCTTTGCTATTTCGAGTTTCGCAAGACAGTTTATTGATATTAAAATGAAGTTATACGCGTGCTTTGTTGATTTTAAGGCTGCATTTGATAAAGTCAATAGACAAGCTTTAATCTATAAGCTCTCATGCATAGGTTTGTCACGAAAGTTTCGTCAAATGTATGCCAACTTTATGTCATCAACAAATGCAAGGGTATGGGATGGCCTTTCATTCTCGAACAGATTTGAAACAACTGCTGGTGTCCCACAAATATGTATCCTTAGTCCTTTACTGTTTGCTCTATTTATTGATGATATATGTGATGTTCTTCCTGGAGGGGTTAATTATGCCAACATTAAAATCAAAGTCCTGTTATACGCTGACGATTTAGTGATATTCGCCGACAATCCGTTCACACTACAAATGCGACTAAACCGACTTAATTCATTTTGCGAATCTTATGGTCTTGAAATTAATAGCCAAAAAACGAAGATTGTCATATTTAAAATGAGAATATCGAGAAGACGACCAGAAGAAAACTGGTCTATTAATAATGAAAATATCGATGTTGTACAGGAGTTAAAGTATTTGGGAGTCCTTCTTACCCACAATTTAAGTTTTCTCAATCACTCCAAAGATAAAAGTAATGAGGCAAAAGTGGCCCTAAATATAATGTGGCCAAATTTTTTTTTTTCCAATCAAAATATCGATTCAACCTCTAAATATAAAGTTTTTAATGCGACAGTTAATGCTTGCATATCATATGGTGTACAAGTATTCGGCTATACCCACTTCGAAGTTTTCGAAAGCGTGCAAAGGAACTTCTTCAAGAGACTATTTCGTTTACCAAATTCAACACCAAATTATGCCATATACATAGAATCAGGTATAACTCCTATATATTACTATATTACTAAAGTAATGAAAAGAGGTGATTCCTGTCTTCACAAAATCATTTTGAAAAAATTGCTCCGAGTAAATGCATCCCCGTTCAAAGACTGGAATCATCTAGCTATTCGCCACGACACATCACTGAACTTGTCAGAAAATAATGTTGACGATTGTCAATATTTGTAGATAACCTGTCGAGAGCAACTTCTTCTGCATCAAGATGTATCTACAGAAGTTTAAATCATCAACCAATTACTTTCGAAACGAATATTCAGCATCTGTTATAATCATTATTTTTAGAACGAGAGTTGAAATTCTAAACCTCAATTTTATACCTCATCGCGATGACATGCCCCAGCTCTGTAATCTATGTAACAGAAGAGAAAATGAAGATATCTACCATTTCGTGGCTGCTTGTCCAATTTTACAAGAAATTCGTCGGTTACATTTTCCGGAAAGTTTTATATCGCTTCAAAAACTTTACAAAATTTTAAACGGAGCATCAGGCTGGCTCAGCCTCTTTAAATATTGCCAACATGTTCTTACAAACAGAAATAGTTTCCCTTAACATAATGCGATCGATTTCCCACTTACTGCAATTTCATGCTAAATAATCCATTTTTGGCTTAAATCATGGCAAATTGATTCATAAAATTAAAAAGAAATTGTGTTGCTTACCTAATCGAAATTGATGCTTTTTCTTTTTCTTTTCAAATCACAATTGAGAATTTTGGTAAAAATAATTGATCTAATAAGTAAATTGTTCAAATTGTTAATTATTTTGTGTTTCAAATCACCTGTAAAATTGTGAACTTTTGGTATAAATAGTTAATAAACTAAGTAATAAAATTGTCAAATATTTTATAAAAGACTTTTTTAAAAATAGTTAATCATGTAAGCAAATAATATTTGTTCAATATTTTGTGTTTCAAGTCACCCTTAAAATTGGCCACTTTGCTAAATATATCTAATCAACTTAGCAAATGTATTATAAAATTGTTAAATATTTTGTGTTTCAAAAAAAAAATTTATAACTTCAAATATGCTACATAATTATTGTTGCGATTAATTGAAAATTTTTGTTTGCAGTTACTTGTGTATGGATGAAAAAACTCTTAAATTAAACATTTTTATAAATTATTTTTATTTTTATATTACACTTATATTTTCTAGAATTTTGCATTTATCTTTTTTTATTTTTTAAATCATGTAATGTTATCTCAGGCCGACGGCAGTATTGCCAGGTCCTATATTCTTATGATTACAAATTGTAAAATCTGATGAAAAAAATAAAGAATCTATCTATCTATCTACAAGTTCCACTGGTTGATGACACTTTTGGGTGGGGGTACGGCAGAGAGTTTCCCGGTTAATTGCTCAATGTAGTCTCTGGCTTTTTTGGATGTGCTAAGGCATGCAATGTTGAATTTCTTCCTTTGTGCGGTCTTCGCTTTCTTTTCATTGGACAGTCGGGCTCTGAACTTTGTCACAACAAGAAAGTGGTCAGAGTCCACATTTGCACCTCGGAAAGTTCGCACGTCCAAGATGTTCGATGCGTGCATAGCGCCAATTAGCACATGGTCGATTTGGTTCGCTTTGGAAGGTAGCTTTGATGCGGACCACAGCCAGGCGATCGCTGATCGGCTTAAAATCGATAACTCTCGACCTGAGTCGATATCCCACAACGAATCCGCATCCTAACATGTGCAATCTTTAATGACAGCTGTAATAAATGTCGCAATCTTTTCTTTTCATAATCCCTGATCCTATCCATCGTATCTCCTGGGTCGCGGTAATATCTGCCTTGTACCGCGTGAGGACAGATTCAAGTTACATTAAAAACTCTTGAGACCGAGGATGACATTCATCCTGATTGAAAAGAAAAGGTTCATAAAGTATTTGAATTTTAAAACTCCAAAAGATTGAGCGAGAGAAGTAAAAAAGTTGCAGTGGCAACCTTGAAAGAGGGAAGGACAAGGTGTTGTATGCCCTTGAGGTTTATAACCAACCCACGCATCACCCTGTGATACGTCCATGGCTACTGCGACCCCGTATATTATTTGCAATAGCCCCCTAATGTAAATTCACTGGAAATCTACCATCTTACCATTTCGAATGACTTCATCATATCATCTGCTTTTTAGGGGTTCTCCAAAACACCAGCATATCTACCCTTTGTGATAAGATTCAGGAATTCATAATAACTAACATTTAGCCAAACCTGTAAAATTAGTGAATCTACTTCCCATAATAAAATTCCAAATCTACTCGTCAAAATTCAGAAGGCTTTCATTTCATATTAAAGGAATTATTACAATTGGTTTTATTAAAATCAAATGTATGCTAACAAAAAAAAATATAAAAGAAAATAAACTAACACAAGTTTACCCTATATCCAATCTTAATCTAAATTTCCAACTCGTGTTTTTTTTTTTTTTTTTTTTTTTTTTTTTTTTTATTATAATTCATTTTTATTTTTCAATTTTCTTAAAACTATCTTAAAGCTAGACAAAAATTCATAAAAACTAGCCTACTTATCAATATTTTAAAACTAACTTACTGGCCCCAGTCGGGCGCTCTAAGTTAAACTATAATAACTTAATGCTAATGCCTTTCGGCCTAAGAACTATCTTAATACTAGATCATGGTCGGTTTTATTTTTTACCGAGAAGAATTTACAAAAAACTCGGTATCTATGTCTTTATTTTTTTTGGTTTTATATAAAACTTACAAACTACATAAAACTAAATTAAAGCTAACTAAAACTAATTAAAACTACTTAAAACTACTTAAAACTATTTACAACTAATTATAAACTAATTACAACCTACTTCTAAGCTACTTACAGACTACTTATTACTTACTTAGGACAATCTGTTATTGACTTTGCTGCGATATCAGGAAACTGGCTGAACATGTTTGAAGACTTTAAAGTAGCTCTAGTTAACTACTCGGCTCGTTTTCCAATTGTTATCAAAATACAATTAACGGAAGTAATCCAACAGTCTACACGGACAAGCTTTAATAAGCTCAAATGGTCGGAAAAAAAATGCAATTTTCTACAGATTATTAAGTAATCACTCGTATTCTCTAATTAACCAATCCACACATTCTGTTGAGGAAACATGTGAAAGTATAGAACGTGCCATTAAGGCCTCGGCCCCTTTTGCTGTGAAGAATTCACAAACATTTGCACCGAAAAATTTATGGTTTGACAATGATTGCAAAAAAAAGTCTTCGTAAACTTTCATTTGTTTACCTTAAACTCTTTAGAAGGTTAAATTCACAATTTTTCAAAAATATTTACCTACGTGTCAATAATGATTATAAAAAAAATGTGTTCATCTAAGAAAACCATCTATTTACAAAATATAGCTAAGGAATTGGAAAACTGTACTAACTCTAAATTATTCTGGGATACATTGCGTGAACTCGGTGGCCGGATTCAAGGTATGAAGTACTCTTTAGATGCTGAGACGTTAGCGGCTCATTTTAAAACTCTACTCTCAGCTGATGAAGATCTTCATACCTATGACTATGCGATGCCTTATATTAGAGTGAGCGAGTTAGATATGGCTATTTCACTACCCGAATTGGAAGCAATACTCCAAAAAATTAAAAATAATAAAGCTCCTGGCATGGACGGCATACCTGTCGAGTTCTACAAAAACTCCACTCCCGAATTTAAAAATTATCTCGTCTCGTTCTTCAATACACTATATAACGATTCATGTGTCCCCACCAGTTTCAATGTTTCTGTAATTTTTGCCATTTTTAAGAAAGGTGATGCGAATGCTGTCGAAAATTATAGAAGTATTTCGATACTAAACACAATAACAAAACTATTTACTGCAATTCTGAATGAAAGGCTCACCAAATGGGTTGAGGATAACAACAATCTTAGCATTTTTCAAGCTGGTTTCCGCGCAGGTTTTTCGACCATGGACCATATCTTTGCTATTTCGAGTTTCGCAAGACAGTTTATTGATATTAAAATGAAGTTATACGCGTGCTTTGTTGATTTTAAGGCTGCATTTGATAAAGTCAATAGACAAGCTTTAATCTATAAGCTCTCATGCATAGGTTTGTCACGAAAGTTTCTTCAAATGTATGCCAACTTTATGTCATCAACAAATGCAAGGGTATGGGATGGCCTTTCATTCTCGAACAGATTTGAAACAACTGCTGGTGTCCCACAAATATGTATCCTTAGTCCTTTACTGTTTGCTCTATTTATTGATGATATATGTGATGTTCTTCCTGGAGGGGTTAATTATGCCAACATTAAAATCAAAGTCCTGTTATACGCTGACGATTTAGTGATATTCGCCGACAATCCGTTCACACTACAAATGCGACTAAACCGACTTAATTCATTTTGCGAATCTTATGGTCTTGAAATTAATAGCCAAAAAACGAAGATTGTCATATTTAAAATGAGAATATCGAGAAGACGACCAGAAGAAAACTGGTCTATTAATAATGAAAATATCGATGTTGTACAGGAGTTAAAGTATTTGGGAGTCCTTCTTACCCACAATTTAAGTTTTCTCAATCACTCCAAAGATAAAAGTAATGAGGCAAAAGTGGCCCTAAATATAATGTGGCCAAAGTTTTTTTTTTCCAATCAAAATATCGATTCAACCTCTAAATATAAAGTTTTTAATGCGACAGTTAATGCTTGCATATCATATGGTGTTCAAGTATTCGGCTATACCCACTTCGAAGTTTTCGAAAGCGTGCAAAGGAACTTCTTCAAGAGACTATTTCGTTTACCAAATTCAACACCAAATTATGCCATATACATAGAATCAGGTATAACTCCTATATATTACTATATTACTAAAGTAATGAAAAGAGGTGATTCCTGTCTTCACAAAATCATTTTGAAAAAATTGCTCCGAGTAAATGCATCCCCGTTCAAAGACTGGAATCATCTAGCTATTCGCCACGACACATCACTGAACTTGTCAGAAAATAATGTTGACGATTGGCAGGCCCAGTTTGCTCATTTAATTTCCAACGTTGATAATAATTTATTTGTAGATAACCTGTCGAGAGCAACTTCTTCTGCATCAAGATGTATCTACAGAAGTTTAAATCATCAACCAATTACTTTCGAAACGAATATTCAGCATCTGTTATAATCATTATTTTTAGAACGAGAGTTGAAATTCTAAACCTCAATTTTATACCTCATCGCGATGACATGCCCCAGCTCTGTAATCTATGTAACAGAAGAGAAAATGAAGATATCTACCATTTCGTGGCTGCTTGTCCAATTTTACAAGAAATTCGTCGGTTACATTTTCCGGAAAGTTTTATATCGCTTCAAAAACTTTACAAAATTTTAAACGGAGCATCAGGCTGGCTCAGCCTCTTTAAATATTGCCAACATGTTCTTACAAACAGAAATAGTTTCCCTTAACATAATGCGATCGATTTCCCACTTACTGCAATTTCATGCTAAATAATCCATTTTTGGCTTAAATCATGGCAAATTGATTCATAAAATTAAAAAGAAATTGTGTTGCTTACCTAATCGAAATTGATGCTTTTTCTTTTTCTTTTCAAATCACAATTGAGAATTTTGGTAAAAATAATTGATCTAATAAGTAAATTGTTCAAATTGTTAATTATTTTGTGTTTCAAATCACCTGTAAAATTGTGAACTTTTGGTATAAATAGTTAATAAACTAAGTAATAAAATTGTCAAATATTTTATAAAAGACTTTTTTAAAAATAGTTAATCATGTAAGCAAATAATATTTGTTCAATAATTTGTGTTTCAAGTCACCTTTAAAATTGGCCACTTTGCTAAATATATCTAATCAACTTAGCAAATGTATTATAAAATTGTTAAATATTTTGTGTTTCAAAAAAAAAATTTATAACTTCAAATATGCTACATAATTATTGTTGCGATTAATTGAAAATTTTTGTTTGCAGTTACTTGTGTATGGATGAAAAAACTCTTAAATTAAACATTTTTATAAATTATTTTTTTTTTATATTACACTTATATTTTCTAGAATTTTGCATTTATCTTTTTTTATTTTTTAAATCATGTAATGTTATCTCAGGCCGACGGCAGTATTGCCAGGTCCTATATTCTTATGATTACAAATTGTAAAATCTGATGAAAAAAATAAAGAATCTATCTATCTATCTACAAGTTCCACTGGTTGATGACACTTGTGAGTGGGGGTACGGCAGAGAGTTTCCCGGTTAATTGCTCAATGTAGTCTCTGGCTTTTTTAGATGTGCTAAGGCATGCAATGTTGAATTTCTTCCTTTGTGCGGTCTTCGCTTTCTTTTCATTGGACAGTCGGGCTCTGAACTTTGTCACAACAAGAAAGTGGTCAGAGTCCACATTTGCACCTCGGAAAGTTCGCACGTCCAAGATGTTCGATGCGTGCATAGCGCCAATTAGCACATGGTCGATTTGGTTCGCTGTTCGACTATCTGGGGATCACCAGGTTGCTGTGTGTATCCTTCGCCTGGGGAACCTAGTGCTACTTATCACCGTATTACGAGCTGCAGCAAAGTCGATTAGTCGAAAGCCGTTGCCTGTTGTCGTTTCGTGGAGGCTGTGCTTTCCAACTAATCCGCCAAAGATATTTTCCTTCCCGATTTTAGCATTGAAGCCTCCGAGCCCGACTTTGACATCGTACTCCGGACAGGCTCCGTCCAGGAAAAATCCTCCTTGTTAGACTCCTCAGCTTCATCGGTAGGGGCGTGTGCACATATTAGGCTGATGTTTTGGAAGGTAGCTTTGATGCGGACCACAGCCAGGCGATCGCTGATCGGCTTAAAATCGATAACTCTCGACCTGAGTCGATATCCCACAACGAATCCGCATCCTAACATGTGCAATCTTTAATGACAGCTGTAATAAATGTCGCAATCTTTTCTTTTCATAATCCCTGATCCTATCCATCGTATCTCCTGGGTCGCGGTAATATCTGCCTTGTACCGCGTGAGGACAGATTCAAGTTACATTAAAAACTCTTGAGACCGAGGATGACATTCATCCTGATTGAAAAGAAAAGGTTCATAAAGTATTTGAATTTTAAAACTCCAAAAGATTGAGCGAGAGAAGTAAAAAAGTTGCAGTGGCAACCTTGAAAGAGGGAAGGACAAGGTGTTGTATGCCCTTGAGGTTTATAACCAACCCACGCATCACCCTGTGATACGTCCATGGCTACTGCGACCTCGTATATTATTTGCAATAGCCCCCTAATGTAAATTCACTGGAAATCTACCATCTTACCATTTCGAATGACTTCATCATATCATCTGCTTTTTAGGGGTTCTCCAAAACACCAGCATATCTACCCTTTGTGATAAGATTCAGGAATTCATAATAACTAACATTTAGCCAAACCTGTAAAATTAGTGAATCTACTTCCCATAATAAAATTCCAAATCTACTCGTCAAAATTCAGAAGGCTTTCATTTCATATTAATGGAATTATTACAATTGGTTTTATTAAAATCAAATGTATGCTAACAAAAAAAAATATATAAAAGTAAATAAACTAACACAAGTTTACCCTATATCCAATCTAAATCTAAATTTCCAACACGTGTATGTTGGTGGGTATGTATACAAAAATCAACAAAATTTTCACTTTCAAAGTCAAAGATCTATGTTTATCTTTTTAAATCAAATTTCAAATAAAATAAAATATACGTAGAAATATATTTATATAAGTTAAGGTAATGGTTATCATATAGTATTAAAAAAGGTGTTTAAATTAACCTAATTGTTTTTTTTTTTCTTTATTTTTTTAAGTTATTCTATAAATCAAATTGATCTATTTTTGTTTCTCATTTAGGTATAAGTATGTATGTATCATTATTAAGGTAGGTATGTATACTCATTTATTCATTGCGCCTTGAAGTATGCAATGATATCTTTGATACTAAAGTTTTTTCAACAGGGACCAGGCCATATTTCTTGTCGCTCTTTTGACATTTCTCTTCAGTAAGGTTTGCCATTTCATGATATACTAGCCAACAACGAGTCGAAATTATTAAAATTTGCTACCGAAGTTCGGAGTCAGTGGCCTCAACGTTAAGAGCGCTACGTTCAATTTATGGTCGTCATAATCGTCCTAGCAGATCAACAATTGAGCGTCTAGTGGAAAAATTTGAATCCACAGACACAGTACAAAATGTTCCCTTGCCAGTGAGACAAAGAAGTGCTCTTAGTGTCGAGAATATTGCTGCCGCTGAGGCTTCAGTTGCAGAAAGCCCAAATGTTTCTCTCACACGTCGTTCTCAAGTGTTGGGCATCTCTGTGACGTCGTTGTGGCGAATTTTGCGAAAAGATCTTGGCCTACATCCTTACAATATTAAATTGACGCAAGAACTGAAGCCGCTTGACCACCAGAAGCGTCGTATATTCGTGAATTGGGCTAAGCAACAACTTGAAAATGATTCGGATTTTCATCGAAAAATCATCTTCAGCGATGAGGCTCATTTCTGGCTGAATGGCTTCGTCAATAAACAAAGTATGCGGTATTGGTCAGGCAGCAATCCACACGTACTCCATGAGTCATCATTGCAGACCGAAAAAATTACGGTTTGGTGTGGTTTATAAGCCAGCGGCGTCATTGCGCCGTACTTCTTCCGTGATGATCAAGACCGGCACGTTACTGTGAATGGGGATCGCTACCGTTCAATAATAATCGAATATTTTTGGCCCCAATTGGATGATATGGACTTGGAAGACATGTGGTTCCAACAGGACGGCGCCACAAGCCACACAGCGAATGTCACAATCAATTTATTGGAAACCAAATTTGGAGAACGTGTTATCTCGCGAAATGGTCAAGTCGCTTGGCCGCCTCGGTGGTGCGATTTGACACCGTTAGACGTTTATATAGATTCGCCTTACACATTCAATATCCCTAACCAAGAAAATTAATAATATACATATGCATGTACTTTTATGTAAGTATATCTCATTTATGTACGTTATTCTTTGATATTCTTTTTTTTGTTTTATTTTTGATATTCTTTTTTTTGTTTTATTTTTGATATTCTTTTTTTTGTTTTATTTTTGATTTCTTTTAAATTGTTTAGTTCTCTATAACTTTATGTAAGAATGTCTTTTTAATTAAGTTTAGTTTAATTTAATTTAAAAATATTATTTTGGATTTTTATTTTTACTTTTACTTAAGTTTCGTTAATTTAGATAAAATAAAAAAAATGTTTTACAGTTTAAAAAAAAACTATTTAGGAAAAGGGAAATAAGGATAGGTAGGTACTTAACTTTTGGGCATTTGGGTATAGATGTCGCACGTTCTTGTCGTTATTTTTTTGTTTGTTACATTGTTATATTGTAGTAATTTGATGCTGTGGATCTTGTATGTTCTCGTTGCTGTTTGTGCTGCTTGGTGTTGCTTGTTGTAATTTGATGCTGTGGATGTTGTATGTTCTCATTGCTATTTGTGCTGCTTGGTGTAGCTTTGTTGTAATTTTATACTGTAGATGTTGTATGTTCTCGTTGCTATTTGTGCTGCTTGGTGTAGCTTGTTGTGATTGATGCTGTAGATGTTGGATGTTCTTGTTGTCAAAATTGATGTCTTTTTAGAGCTGATAGTGTGGTCTTGTTGTCTGTTTGTGGCATAGACGCTTTCAGGGTTATGTATTTGTTTCGTTTGCTGGGTCCTATGATATAAATGTTGTTCATTCCGTCTGTTTTTGGTCATTGGGTTTCATAGGCAGACTTGTTGTGTTGGCCTAGTTGCTTGTAAGGACCAGACCTGCAGTGGTCGTTGGTTTTGGCTCATCGGGCGTGCCTCAAACGAGCACCTGGATGGAGTCGTGCACGTTTCGTGTTTGCGTGCAAGTACACAAAAGCACGTAGTGATTATATCAGAGATTTGCTATTTTTCTATATTTCTACCTACATATGTATACATAAAATATTTAAAACAACGTGGGTTTTAATTCACTTTTCTATATATTTCTAGAATCACGTGAAGTTCTAGAAAACGTGTACATTTTAAAATCTATTCTACTCTATATTCATGACGGGAATTTAATTTTTACTATACCTGTTGGATTTGATGTTTGATGTTTAACTTCTTCTTTTGTTAGTGACATATGATGTAAAATTAGCAAAATTATATACTGTAGACCTACCACAAACAAATCCATGCTCTTTTTCTGATAAAAAGCTACACGTAAGAAAATCCAGTCTTTTTTTCACTAAACTTTCAAACAGCATTTGAATTGCAGAAAGTTTGCACATTCGTCTTTAATTTTTAATAAAATTCTTAGCTACAGAATTATGAATGTGAATGAGGTACTGGAGTTTCCACTCATCTAAAAAGTTGCCTTCCTAAAGAGATTTATTGAAAATAGTGAGCAATGAACAGTAAATTGGATTGCAACAATTTTTAAGGAGTAAGGCAGGTATGTCATCTGGTCCAGCATAAGCATTTGAAGTAAGTAATTTTAGCTCAAATATAAGTGCATCTTCACTCAATTGGATATTTCCTAAATCAATCTTATTTTCTAAGTTGCATAGCGAGCTACTATTGAATTCCGATGAAGAGTAGACTGATTGAAAAAAAAAAAATAGCAAACATTTCTACAGTTGAGTTTAAATCCGAGGATTCAACACCCCTGTAGATAGTGGAATTTGGAGTCCCTACTGATTTTTTTTTTGAGTTGATATAAGATCAGCAAGTTTTACTGTTGCCTTTAATATTACTCTCGATATTCAGGATGTAAGCTTGGTATAGAAATTTACTGAGAATAATAAAATCTGTACCATGTTTACTAAAGTTTAAATAGTTGACTTGATTATTGGATTTTTTATACTTCTTAAATGAATTACGTTTCAATTTTTTTAGATTACTAAGCTATTTATTACTCCACGGAGGTTCAGAAAACCTTTTTTATGCATAAGAGGGACAAACTTATCGAAACCCATTCATAAAATTTCAATGAAGCCATTATACATGTTTTGCAATTCTAGAAATACAAGTTCATTAGACCAGTCAATTTTGAAGAAAAAGTTATTTAGTTCTACAAAATAATTTTTTTGAAAATTAAATGATTTAACATTTAAATAAATATCAAAAAGTGAGTAAGCATAATATGTTAATTCTAAAGAAATTTCCTTATGATGAACGGGTTCCTTCAAGAGCGAAAAAAAAGCATTAGTTACATGAGTTTGAAAATCATCACAATATCTAAAAATGAGGTCTAATATTCTCATCAAAGTATTGGTGACGTGATTGACTTGAATTAAATTTAACGAATAAATATAATCAATAAATCTCAAGATCTCATCATCTTTTTTTCATATTAAAAGGAATTAAAATTTTATCAGTCCCCTAAAATACAAATATCAGATAAAGAGATAATCTTATTGGTATGAACAATGTTACAAATATGCTTTTCATATAATTCTTGGCAGCTATTTGGGGGCATATAACTTATAATAGAAAATGCATTCGATTTAGGAAGAATATTTACACTCAAAGATATAGTTATGTCCCAGACATCACCATATAACGTGATGGACGGCTATAGTCGCCGTCATAAATAAACATTCACTTCCGTTGATGTACCATTGACAATCCTGTGGGAACATAGACAATTCATCCCACACCAACCAAATCACAAGCATCGATATCATCAATAGAAACTTTCTTAAATAAACAATAGACATCCGTTGATGTCACAATTAACTGTTCATATATGTTGATCTTATTAGATCACTTCCTTTAGAAATCCAAATCACACAGATATCGAATTACATTGATTTGTCATCTTTTGATGACACAAAGATCTGGAGTTAAAGGTCTCATGTGATCGTATAATAACCCCCGTCAATCATAAATAACTGTATGTTCTTTTCTCAGTTCAGTTCGGTCGGTATTAAAACTTGGGTTCTCGCATTAAAATTAAATGCCTTTAGATTAAGTACGTATTTAAAAATAAAAATAATAAAAGGTTGAAATTAAATTAAAATCTCGTGTTGTGTTAAATTTTACTCCCAAGTTGGCCGGAAGAATAAAAATGTTTTTTTTTCCTTAACCCAGGAAAAGATATCATAACTGGCGCAGTCTGCAAATAAAGTGAAAAAAAAATTCTAAAAATTAGAACAAACAAATAATAAGTATCCTAACAAAAAAAAAAAAGCAAAAATAAAAATCGAAAAAGTTAAATTTTTTAGAATGAAAGAAGTGCCATAAAATTTGGTAATAAAAATAGTGAAAATAATGCCAAATCAAATATCAAAAGAACAACTACAACTACTACAAAAACAACAACTACAACATCAACAAAGAGCTCTTATTGAAAGAGTAAATAAAATTAAAAAAGTGATTAAAGACTATGAAGACGACGATATTCGTATACGAATATGATACAAAGAAATTCAACATAAAAATCGAGAAAGATCTAACAAAGTGAACTAATTTAAAATATTTATTAGGATAAATAATTCAAAGCTTGTGGAATAAAACATAAAAAGACAAACACGAAATCAATAAAAAAAAAAAAATTTATAATACCAAATTCATTATAAAATTTCGAACAAAATACATAATACAAAAAACTAATACCTGCACCAAAAGTTAATCTGGAAAATAAAATATAATAAAAATAGAAGTGACACAGTATAACTAGCAAATAGTTATAATATAACTTAACAAGTGAATAGTTACATTATTTTGAACGAGTAAATACTTACAAGCATAAGTACAAAAAAAAAAAAAGAAAGAGAATATTTTTTTACATCTGTAACCATAACGAAGACATCTGTAATTTAATACATCTGTAGCTAACATATATGAAGACAACTACAACAGCATTCAACTTTAACGAATATTATAATAAATTGCAACTTTAACCACCATCAAGCTGTAATCAACTTTATTCATCATTCAGCCTTTAACATCATCGAGATTTAAAAATTAATCAATTTAACAGGTATAATTTAATTTCTTTTATGTATTATAATGTATTAAAACAAAAATAACAAAAAAAAATTGTATTAAAAAAAAAAAGTTTAAATCAAACAGTCTTACGCAAAGTGCTTATTTTAGTAAATACCCCTTTATTAATAATAATAATATTGTTTTAAGAATATCAAAATAAACAAATTTTGAAAAAAGGATACTTAGAATCCAAATTGGGTACAAAATTAGCATACATAACATAAATAACATAACTGAGCTAGACAATTTTATTAAAGCTGTGGATTTAGTGTGGAACGCACTAAGAACAGTTGAAAATGCTCCGCTCCAAATTTGGGTCCAAGTAATAAGGAACAAAATCAAAGACTCAGCCTCGGAAAGGCTTCGCCTTTACGGCAACCCAGATACCTGGGAAAGTATAAAAGACATCCTTTAGAGACATTTTCGAGACCATAGAGATGAAAGAAGTCTCTATAATCAATTAAGTCTGATAAAACAAGCAGGTAGTTTTCCAAATTTTATGATGATGTCCTCGAAATCATCACGGCACTTAACGTGCGAGTAAGAAGAACTGAAGATGATGTAGATTTACGCACAAGAATGATGCGTAGAAATATAAGAGAAGGTCTTGACACTTTTGTCAAAGGACTAAGAGATCCTTTTAGGACAATCGTGATGTCCAGAGACCCAGATAGTTTAGAACAAGCGTATGAGATTACTCTTGGTTTGGTTGAAGCCAACAGAGGATATTCCTCAAATTTTAATAATAATAATAATCAGAGAAATAATAATTACAGTAATGTGAATAGAAATAATTTCAATAATAATAATAATAATAATAATAATCAGGGATATAATTTTAGAAATAATAATAATCAAAGAAATTACAATTTAAACAGAAATAACAGTAGTAATAATAATTACTATAATAATAATTATCAGAATAGAAATTATAATAATAATTTCAACAATAACAATAATAGAAGTGAAACTATAATTTCAATAATGATAACAGAAATAATAATAACACCATAAATTTTAACAGGAACAATAATAATTACAACAATGATTATAACAGGAACAAGAATTATGAAAATAATTCTGCAGTCTATAGGAGTTCGGGACAACAGAGGTACGACAGAGTTATTCCAACGGAAGTTGATCCAAATCCTTCCACTGTTCAAAGAAATTTGAATAGAAATAATAATAATAATAGACCAAACGAGGTTTATTGTCAAGAAAATTTTCGGCCCAGAGCCTCGGACTAAATACACTTCCATATGTAGAACTAAAAATAAATGAAAATAAAAATTAAAAATATTAATAGATACTGGATCATCAAGTTCAGTACTTAGTCCAGAAGGTATAAGTAAGAAATTTATTATAGATATAGAACCAAGGAAAGCAAAATCATTTAGCGGGGAAACAGTAATTAGACAAAAAATCGAAATGACTTTATTTGAGGAATTTGGGTTGGACTGTCCAAATGTTACGTATTATTTAAAAAAATTCAATGATTACTTTGATGGTATAATTGGAAACGATATTTTAAGCAAGCATAGAATAAACGTAGATTACCAAAACGGAGAACTTACAAGAGGGAAAAATAAAATTAAAATACAATTTAAACCAATAGTTAAAACCTATGAATACCAGTTAGGGCCCCAACAAATTATTTGTACAGAAGTCCCCGTAGATAAAAAACGAGGAGACATTAAAATATTAGAACGGAACTTAGGCAATGTTGAAATCTTAGACGACGTATACTGTTCTAAAAAATGGTTGGCAAAGTTAATGTTGAAAAACAAAACAAACCACCCTCTAACTTTTAGAGTTCAACAGCCATTAAAAGCCGAACGACTTAATGGTCTAGAGAGCAACTTTTGCTTAGCAGCTAAAGATTCCCTAGATGTCAACTTAGCAGTTGACCAGTTTCCTGATATTGAAGCAAATAATGAGAACGAAAATGAGAATAAGAATAAGAACGAGAACAAAGGTAATAACGAGAATAATATAAGAAAAAGTAGAAAGGCATTCAAAAATAAAAATTATATTATGAGTATAACTCTTAAAACCAAAAAGACAGGCATAATGCCTTATTCAAGAAATATAACAGAAAATAATATAGATGAAGGAAGCAGTAACGAAGTCGGGTTGGACCCCGATGATGTAGAAATTAGTAGTACCGGAACTGTTGAGACCCAATTTAAGGAAACTAGTCCGAATTTCCGATGTTGCAGTATCAAAGTTGATGAGAAACTAAATAAAGGTGAAAATAAAATTATAGGTAAAAAACCTTATGTCATAGTGACGGGCGAAGAGCCAGAAATAAGTGAATCAGAAATTTCAATCGGATTAGATCCCGAAAGTTTAAAAAGTAGTAGTACTTCAATAAAAAAAGAAACCAACAGAAATACAAAAAAAGTAAAAACTAGAAAAATAAATAACGAAATGAAAGAAGAAATTAATTTTAACGGAATCAGCAGTCAATCAAGAAACAAATGATTTACTATCTCAAGTTGAATTTAGTCATTTAGATATGAAAAACCAGGAACAATTAGTAGACATTTTAACAGAATATGCAGATATATTCAAGAGGGATGGACAGAATCTTACCTTCACAAATAAGGTAAAACACGAAATTAAAACTACAGATGAACGCCCAGTTTAAGTGAAAAATTATAGGCATCCTTATGTTCATAAGAAGAAATACAAAAACAGATAAAAGAAATTTTAGAGTCAGGAATAATAAGGCCAAGTAGTTCACCATGGTCTTCACCGGTTTGGGTAGTACCTAAAAAAGATGATGTTTTAGGAAATAAGAAATGGCGATTAGTTATAGACTTCAGAAAGGTAAATGAAAAAACAGTAGATGATAGATACCCAATACCAAATATACAAGAAATATTAGAAATGTTAGGTAAATGTTCCTATTTCACCAAACTAGATCTCGCATCAGGCTTCCACCAGATTGAGGTAGATAAACGAGATATGAAGAAAACAGCATTTACAGTTAACAATGGTCATTACGAATATACGAGAATGCCATTTGGTCTGAAAAATGCGCCGGCAACATTCCAACGTGTAATGGACGAAATATTAAAAGAATTAATCAACGTTATTTGTTTTATTTACATGGATGATATCATAATATTTTCCCAAGATTTCAATGAACATATTCAGTACCTCGTGGCATAATGGTTAGTGCGTAGGACTGTCATGCCGAAGGTCTGGGTTCGATTCCCGGCCACTGCCACCTAAAAACAGAAATGTTTTTTCCGAGGTACTGGCCTCTTGCGAGGGACTGACAAATCTTCCAAGAGTATACTTGTCATGAATTAGTGCTTCTCATCTAGCCGTTCGGACTCGGCAAAAAATTGTAGGTCCCCTCCATTCCTGCCAACAACACGCACACAGGAATGGTTAAGAGTTGTTAGTCACTAGGCCCTGGTTCTCCATGAGCTGTTGCGCCACTTAATTTATTTATATTTATTCAGAATTTACAACAAGTTTTCAAAGCATTGAGAAATGCTAATTTAAAAGTTCAAATAGAAAAAAGTAAATTTCTCAAAGAGGAAGTAGAGTTCCTTAGTTATGTGGTAACAAAAGACGGTATAGAACCAAATCAAAAAAAAATAGAGACAGTAAAAAATTATCCAATTCCGAGAACTCAGAAACAAATCAAACAATTTTTAGGATTATTAGGTTATTATAGAAGATTTATTAAGGATTTTGCGAAAGTTACAAAACCATTAACAGAAAAATTAAAGAAAGGTCAACAAATTGATATAAATAATAAAAGATATTGTAAATGTTTTAGAGATTGTACAAGTATGCTCACGTCAGAACCAATTTTAGCTTACCTTTATGGCAACCCAGATACCTGGGAAAGTATAAAAGACATCCTTTAGAGACATTTTCGAGACCATAGAGATGAAAGAAGTCTCTATAATCAATTAAGTCTGATAAAACAAGCAGGTAGTTTTCCAAATTTTATGATGATGTCCTCGAAATCATCACGGCACTTAACGTGCGAGTAAGAAGAACTGAAGATGATGTAGATTTACGCACAAGAATGATGCGTAGAAATATAAGAGAAGGTCTTGACACTTTTGTCAAAGGACTAAGAGATCCTTTTAGGACAATCGTGATGTCCAGAGACCCAGATAGTTTAGAACAAGCGTATGAGATTACTCTTGGTTTGGTTGAAGCCAACAGAGGATATTCCTCAAATTTTAATAATAATAATAATCAGAGAAATAATAATTACAGTAATGTGAATAGAAATAATTTCAATAATAATAATAATAATAATAATAATCAGGGATATAATTTTAGAAATAATAATAATCAAAGAAATTACAATTTAAACAGAAATAACAGTAGTAATAATAATTACTATAATAATAATTATCAGAATAGAAATTATAATAATAATTTCAACAATAACAATAATAGAAGTGAAACTATAATTTCAATAATGATAACAGAAATAATAATAACACCATAAATTTTAACAGGAACAATAATAATTACAACAATGATTATAACAGGAACAAGAATTATGAAAATAATTCTGCAGTCTATAGGAGTTCGGGACAACAGAGGTACGACAGAGTTATTCCAACGGAAGTTGATCCAAATCCTTCCACTGTTCAAAGAAATTTGAATAGAAATAATAATAATAATAGACCAAACGAGGTTTATTGTCAAGAAAATTTTCGGCCCAGAGCCTCGGACTAAATACACTTCCATATGTAGAACTAAAAATAAATGAAAATAAAAATTAAAAATATTAATAGATACTGGATCATCAAGTTCAGTACTTAGTCCAGAAGGTATAAGTAAGAAATTTATTATAGATATAGAACCAAGGAAAGCAAAATCATTTAGCGGGGAAACAGTAATTAGACAAAAAATCGAAATGACTTTATTTGAGGAATTTGGGTTGGACTGTCCAAATGTTACGTATTATTTAAAAAAAATCAATGATTACTTTGATGGTATAATTGGAAACGATATTTTAAGCAAGCATAGAATAAACGTAGATTACCAAAACGGAGAACTTACAAGAGGGAAAAATAAAATTAAAATACAATTTAAACCAATAGTTAAAACCTATGAATACCAGTTAGGGCCCCAACAAATTATTTGTACAGAAGTCCCCGTAGATAAAAAACGAGGAGACATTAAAATATTAGAACGGAACTTAGGCAATGTTGAAATCTTAGACGACGTATACTGTTCTAAAAAATGGTTGGCAAAGTTAATGTTGAAAAACAAAACAAACCACCCTCTAACTTTTAGAGTTCAACAGCCATTAAAAGCCGAACGACTTAATGGTCTAGAGAGCAACTTTTGCTTAGCAGCTAAAGATTCCCTAGATGTCAACTTAGCAGTTGACCAGTTTCCTGATATTGAAGCAAATAATGAGAACGAAAATGAGAATAAGAATAAGAACGAGAACAAAGGTAATAACGAGAATAATATAAGAAAAAGTAGAAAGGCATTCAAAAATAAAAATTATATTATGAGTATAACTCTTAAAACCAAAAAGACAGGCATAATGCCTTATTCAAGAAATATAACAGAAAATAATATAGATGAAGGAAGCAGTAACGAAGTCGGGTTGGACCCCGATGATGTAGAAATTAGTAGTACCGGAACTGTTGAGACCCAATTTAAGGAAACTAGTCCGAATTTCCGATGTTGCAGTATCAAAGTTGATGAGAAACTAAATAAAGGTGAAAATAAAATTATAGGTAAAAAACCTTATGTCATAGTGACGGGCGAAGAGCCAGAAATAAGTGAATCAGAAATTTCAATCGGATTAGATCCCGAAAGTTTAAAAAGTAGTAGTACTTCAATAAAAAAAGAAACCAACAGAAATACAAAAAAAGTAAAAACTAGAAAAATAAATAACGAAATGAAAGAAGAAATTAATTTTAACGGAATCAGCAGTCAATCAAGAAACAAATGATTTACTATCTCAAGTTGAATTTAGTCATTTAGATATGAAAAACCAGGAACAATTAGTAGACATTTTAACAGAATATGCAGATATATTCAAGAGGGATGGACAGAATCTTACCTTCACAAATAAGGTAAAACACGAAATTAAAACTACAGATGAACGCCCAGTTTAAGTGAAAAATTATAGGCATCCTTATGTTCATAAGAAGAAATACAAAAACAGATAAAAGAAATTTTAGAGTCAGGAATAATAAGGCCAAGTAGTTCACCATGGTCTTCACCGGTTTGGGTAGTACCTAAAAAAGATGATGTTTTAGGAAATAAGAAATGGCGATTAGTTATAGACTTCAGAAAGGTAAATGAAAAAACAGTAGATGATAGATACCCAATACCAAATATACAAGAAATATTAGAAATGTTAGGTAAATGTTCCTATTTCACCAAACTAGATCTCGCATCAGGCTTCCACCAGATTGAGGTAGATAAACGAGATATGAAGAAAACAGCATTTACAGTTAACAATGGTCATTACGAATATACGAGAATGCCATTTGGTCTGAAAAATGCGCCGGCAACATTCCAACGTGTAATGGACGAAATATTAAAAGAATTAATCAACGTTATTTGTTTTATTTACATGGATGATATCATAATATTTTCCCAAGATTTCAATGAACATATTCAGTACCTCGTGGCATAATGGTTAGTGCGTAGGACTGTCATGCCGAAGGTCTGGGTTCGATTCCCGGCCACTGCCACCTAAAAACAGAAATGTTTTTTCCGAGGTACTGGCCTCTTGCGAGGGACTGACAAATCTTCCAAGAGTATACTTGTCATGAATTAGTGCTTCTCATCTAGCCGTTCGGACTCGGCAAAAAATTGTAGGTCCCCTCCATTCCTGCCAACAACACGCACACAGGAATGGTTAAGAGTTGTTAGTCACTAGGCCCTGGTTCTCCATGAGCTGTTGCGCCACTTAATTTATTTATATTTATTCAGAATTTACAACAAGTTTTCAAAGCATTGAGAAATGCTAATTTAAAAGTTCAAATAGAAAAAAGTAAATTTCTCAAAGAGGAAGTAGAGTTCCTTAGTTATGTGGTAACAAAAGACGGTATAGAACCAAATCAAAAAAAAATAGAGACAGTAAAAAATTATCCAATTCCGAGAACTCAGAAACAAATCAAACAATTTTTAGGATTATTAGGTTATTATAGAAGATTTATTAAGGATTTTGCGAAAGTTACAAAACCATTAACAGAAAAATTAAAGAAAGGTCAACAAATTGATATAAATAATAAAAGATATTGTAAATGTTTTAGAGATTGTACAAGTATGCTCACGTCAGAACCAATTTTAGCTTACCCAGATTTTAGAAAGCAATTTATTTTAAGTAGAGATGCATCAAATTATGCTATAGGAGCTATGCTATCCCAAATTCAAGAAGGAGTGGAACATCCTTTATGCTACGCGAGTAGAACTTTAAACGATCATGAGAAAAACTACTCAACCATTGAAAAAGAATTATTGGCCAAAGTTTGGGCTACGAAACACTTCAGACCATACCTATACGGTACCAAATTTAAAATTCAAACAGATCATAAACCGTTGAAATGGGTAATGAATTTAAAAGAGCCAAATAGTAAGCTTGTAAGATGGAAATTACAAATGGAAGAATTTGATTATGAGATAGATTACAAACCAGGGAAAATAAACAGTAATGCAGATGCTTTAAGTAGAATTAGTATTGAAGTAAATCATGATAAAATAATAACGACAGGTGCTACAATTCATAGTGCAAGTGAAGATGATTACGGATATATTCCAATTTCTGAATCCCCATTAAACTTATTTAAAAATCAGTACATGATAGAAAAATTAAGAAGTGGTGCTAGTTAAATTAGAACCAAAAACATTTTTAATAAAACAAGAAAAATTATTGAATATAAAAATTTTACGGAAGCAGACATAATCCAAATTATAAAAAATCATTTTAATCCAAAAAGTACAAATGCTATCTACGTAGAAGATCTTCAATTATACCTTCAAATACAAGATGTTTTCAAAAACCACTTTCATAGGTCAAAAGATTTAAAATACTTAAATGTACAAAAATATTAAAAGACATAGAGACTGAGCAAGAGCAGGGTGATATTATAATAAAATATCATCAAGGAAATAATCAAAGAGGAATTATAGAATCCTTTGAATATATTAAACGCGAATATTTTTTTCCAAATATAAAAGATTAAATAACTAAATACATTAATAATTGTGAAGTATGCCAAATAGAAAAATATGATAGAAATCCCTCCAAACCTAAGTTTGAAAATACGGAATCACCAAAACACCCTTTGGACACTATACATGTAGACATATTCTTTTTACAGAAAGGTACAAAAATATTAATAACTATTATAACTATAATAGATAAATATAGTAGATATGCACAAGCATACGAACTTCAATCCCGAAATTCAGTACATTTAAAAGATGCTATACTTAAATACATAAGCACTTTTGGAAAACCAAAGCTTATGGTAATAGACCAAGAAAAAGCAGCTACTTCAATAGATTTTCAGGAATTTTTGAGAAATGAAAGAATAGATTTGCATTTTACGACAGTTAGTAATTCAAATTCCAATTCCCCAGTAGAAAGATTTCACTCAACACTCTTAGAACATTTGAGAATATTAAGGAATAATAATAATATTACAACAGATGAAGCATTGTCAAGAGCGATATTCGCATTCAATAACTCAATCTGTAGTGCAACAAAGTATACACAATTCGAATTATTTTACAGAAGAATTCCAGAACCATTAGAAGAAAATGTAAGAAGAAAAATCAAGTAATAGAAAAGCGTAATAATAAAAGAAACAACCCAAAAGAATATAAGGAAAAAGATACGTTGTATCATAAAATAAGATACACAAATAAGCTACAACCAAGATTCAAAAAGTATTATACACATAGGGATAATAAAGTAACAGTTTTAGCTACTAACAATAAAGAATATCATAAGTCTAAAATAAAGAAACCTCGAAAATTTCAGGAACAACATGATGGCTTCCATTAAACTAGCAACATTACTCATTGCAACGTTAACTATAGTAACAGGACAAGGACTAGGCCCATCTAATAACGGAGAGTTATTACAAAGTCTAGAAATTCATGATTTAAATTATGGACAGGGATACATTCTAATAAGGGATCAGGAACTACAGGTTATCACAGATTACAGAAAAATTTTACACATAATAGATATGAGTAGTTGGGAAGTAAACTTAAGCATAATTAAACAGAACATTTACAACTTAAATTATTCAAATCATTACCCAACAATGACACATAATTTTAACGCATTAGAAAAAGAAATTTTAAGTATAATCCTACATAATAGGAAAAGAAGAGGTTTATTGAATATAGTAGGAAAGGGATTAAAATTAATAGCAGGAACTATGGATGCAGATGATGAATTGGAAATAAAAGAGAAACTAAAAATTAATGAAGAAAATAATAAAAATACCATAACAAGTTTAATTGATCAATTAATCGAATTAAATAATGCAATGAAATCGGTAACAGATCACATAAGTATGCAACAAAATATAATTAAACAACAAATTTTAGACATATCAGACCAAGTCAAATCAGACTCATCGGAAATTGAACACATTCAACACGTTTTCCAAATCCAATATGACATTCAACTCTTGAGAGATCAAATAAGAAAAGTAAAAGAAAATTTGATGTTATGTAGGTTAAACGTTTTAGGAAGCGATATTCTTACAACTGAAGAAGTAATACAAAATAATATTACTATTAAAACCTTAATGTTCATAAAAAGTTCAGTAGTGCTATACGAAAATAAAATTATATTTGTAATAATGATTCCAAATTATTCAAAGCAAACATTTTATAAAACTTATATTGAACCAATTCCAAATAAGAATAAATTAGAATTAGATTCAAGATATTATACTGTAATTTTAAGCAATACAACATTTTTTGAGTATGAAGAAAAAGAAACTTTGTTAAAGAAAAAATTAAAAATTATAAATGAAGACTGTATTTCAAATCTGTTGAAAGAAAATGCAGAATGCAATTATAAAACTTTTGAAGAAAAAGAAATAAAGCAATTTACAAGTAATATAATCATTGTAAAAAATTTGGAGAAAACAAAAATAATCCATAACTGTAATTTATGTGATGCTGTCATAGCAGGAAACGCATTAATAAATTTTGAAAATTGTAAACTTAAACTTAATGATGTAAGTTATGAAACCAAAATTGTAAGAGAACATTTTATTATTCTAAGTTTCAACGACGTAAAGATTAAAAATATTTCATTAAACATTTCAATACCAGAATTGCATTTTAAAAACATTGAGAATAGGAAAATTATAGAGGAAATCAAATATTATCATTCAGTAACTTCAAAAATTTCTTTCAGCACAATTGCTGTTTTGATATTATAATGATAATAACTTTTATCCTTTTAAAAGGAAAGTTTTACAGAATAGAAACCCACAATACAAGGGTTAATATTGAACTCAAAACTTCGGATTCTCCGGAGGAGAATCTTAAGGGGGGGAGTTATGTCCCAGACATCACCATATAACGTGATGGATGGCTTTAGTCGCCGTCATAAATAAACATTCACTTCCGTTGATGTACCATTGACAATCCTGTGGGAACATAAACAATTCATCCCACACCAACCAAATCACAAGCATCGATATCATCAATAGCAACTATCTTAAGTAAACAATAGACATCCGTTGATGTCACTATTAACTGTTCATATATGTTGATCTTACTAGATCACTTCCTTTAGAAATCCAAATAACACAGATATCGAATTACATTGATTTGTCATCTTTTGATGACACAAAGATCTGGAGAAAAAGCTCTCATGTGATCGTATAAATAACCCCCGTCAATCATAAATAACTTTATGTTCTTTTCTCAGTTCAGTTCGGTCGGTATTAAAACTTGGGTTCTCGCATTAAAATTAAATGCCTTTAGATTAAGTACGTATTTAAAAATAAAAATAATAAAAGGTTGAAATTAAAATAAAATCTCGTGTTGTGTTTAATTTTACAGTTTGATTTGATTACATGCCAGATGATTCCGGACAGCTATAATTATTCCACCACCGCTTTCCTTTGAAGATTTGCAGCGATCAAGACAATAAGCATTATAGAGTCTACAATCAAAGATTTCAGAAGAAGCAATCCCATTATAAAGCCAGGATTCGACAATGACTTTTAACAACCCAGCACTCATAGCCCAAGTGTAATCAGGTTATTGTATGGATCTTAATTATGAGTATGTACCTCCCTTGCGGCTAAAAGCTCATAATTATATTCGTTGCCATCTTAATTCATTTTTCACAAATCTGATTCCTGTTCTGATTTTTAGAGCTAAGCACGTGCGCAAGTAGAAAGTAGAACCAAATTCAGTTCATTAAAATCATTTTCAATCCTATATATATTCTATATTAAACATCTAATTATATGAGACCAATGTAAGTACAATAGTAAGTAACTGTGTAATATGTAAAATTTATGAATAAACTTTCCCTTTAAAAGATTTTATAACCTCCTTTTACACAAACTAGTGGTCGTTTGTATTGGGGTTATAAGAGTGGTTTCATCTTGCAAATAAATTGTCGCAACAATGACAATAACATCATAGAACATATCGTGCAAGAACTAGGTAACTCAATTTTAAATTTTTTCAATATCTCGTCAAAAACGGTATTATTTTGTGGAATTTTCAAGACCTTTTCTTCCAATTTTTGTCTACCATAGGAAAATATAAGATATTTATGAAGTGTGCGAAACAACAAAATTAAACTTTCACGTGTACTCTAGTAGCTATGTTTTGTTGAGTTACCTAGTTCTTGCAATCAGGGGACGATATGACATTGGTTGATTGGTTGGGCTTGACTCTTGACTTTGAAGTCCTTATGGCAGATTTCTCTTCCCACTTACCAATCTTGCTAACGGCTTGTTTTTCATGTGAAACACCATCGAGGTCTCCAAATAATTTCAGTAGGCTTAAGTGGATTGAGAACAAAGCTACTCTTTTTCAAACTCTATTAAATTACAACTACAATTCCCTCCCGAATCAAACAACTAGTCTCGTAGACCAAATTTCAGAAAGTTTAGTAGAAGCTATCAAGCTGTCAGCACCCTTTGCTACCAACAATAAACAAGGTTTCACTCCCCTAAATAACTGGTTTGATAACGAATGCCACAAGCTGCGAAAAAAATCTTTTGTTTATTTAAAATTGTTTAGGTCTACAAGTGCGATCTTCTTTAAAAATGTATACCTCCGTTTAAATAAAGAGTACAAAGCCCTTTGCTTTGCGAAAAGAACTCGCTACCTCAAAAGTGTGGCTTCAAATTTAGTAAACTGCAAAAACTCAAAGCTGTTTTGGAATAACGTGCGGGAACTTGGGGGTCGTTTTCGGGTTAGTAATAACGCTAACTCACTACAGGTGGATATATTAGCTCAGCATTTTAAATCATTACTGTCAGCGGATGAAAATTTTCAGACTTTTAGCTTCGCTTGCCCTAATACTATCGTGCAGGAATTGGATACGGCAGTGTCCTTGAACGAATTGGAAGCAGTGCTTTTAAATTTGAAAAATAATAAAGCACCGGGAATAGATGGTATTCCAGTCGAATTTTATAAAAATGCTACCCCTCAGTTTAAATCTATATAGTAGAATTTTTCAATTTAGTTTATAATTCGACTTGTGTTCCCAGCAGTTTCAATAAATCAATCATTTGTGCTGTTTTCAAGAAAGGTGACGTTAATCTTCCCGAAAACTACCGAGGGATCTCTATTCTCAATTCAATCAGAAAAATTTTTGCTTCTATTCTCTATGAGAGGCTTACGAAATGGATTGAGAATGGTAATCGATTAAGCATTTTCCAAGCAGGATTTCGCCACGGATTCTCCACTCTGGATCACATTTTTGCCCTTTCTGCAATTGGAAACAAATTTATAGAAAAAAACAAAAAACTTTATTGCTGCTTTGTTGACTTCAAAGCCGCTTTTGATACTGTTAATAGACAAGCTTTGATCTATAAGTTGGCATCTCTCGGTGTCTCTCGTAAATTTTTACTTCTCTATTTTAATTTTCTGTCTTCAACAAGTGCAGCGGTTTGGGATGGTATTAATTTGTCAGAGTGGTTTGAAACGTCAGCAAGAGTGCCTCAGGGATGTATTCTCAGTCCAATTTTATTTGCTCTGTTCATTGATGCGGTTTGCGATTCTCTACCAGGAGGTGTAGTTTTTGCAGAAACCCTTGTGAAGGTTTTTCTCTATGCCGACGATTTAGTGTTGTTGGCGGAAAGTCCATTCACATTACAACTCCAAATCAATAGACTTCAGCAATACTGTAAAATGTGGGGTCTGCAAATTAATACCCGAAAAACAAAAATTATGGTCTTTGAAACTAGGCAAAGAAGGAGATTGCCCGAAGAAAGTTGGCATCTAAACCATGAGGGGATTGAAGTTGTAACCAAATTTAAGTATCTTGGAGTCTTGTTAACCACGAACTTGAATTTTCGTATGCATGCTAAAGAGAAAAGCAATGAAGCTAAGCTTGCCCTTAACATGATGTGGCCAACTTTCTTTAATAACCAACACGTCGATGTCTCATCAAAATATAAAGTATTCAATGCCTCAGTAAATACGTGTATGTGTTATGGTGCACAGGTTTTTGGTTATGCCCAATTCGAAGAATTTGAAACGATTCAAAGGTACTTTTTTAAAAGATTATTTCGGTTGCCTCAAGCAACACCAACCTATGCTATTCACGTTGAATCCGCTATTCCTCCCATTTTCATTCAAAATCTGAAGGCTCATACAGATTATTTAGTTAAAGTTTTTAGAAGAGAAAGTGGTCTACACAAAACTTTTATGCTAAGGCAGCTTCAAACAAATAGTACGCCTTTTAAAGAACTGTATCAACTGGCTGTAACTCATGACACAAGCCTTTCTCTCAGCGAAAACAATTTAGACGAATGGCATAATATTTTCGCTAACTTAATAGCGAAAATTGACGAAAACAAAATTTATAGTGAGCATTTAAATAGAGCTGCTTCGTCAGAGAGTAGAGTTATTTACAAAAGCTTAAATCATGCATTATCAACTGAAAATAACTATTTTTGTAATGAACTTTCCTTGGAAGCTATAAGTACTATCTTTAGAGCAAGGGTGGAATTACTCAATTTAAATTATGTTCCTCATAGGTCAGATTTCTCTCAGAATTGTAATCTTTGTAATAGAAGAGAACTTGAAGATAGTTACCACTTCATAGCAGTTTGTCCAATTCTACAAGAAATTCGCCGGATTTACTTCCAAGAGAGCTTTTTGTCAAGAAGTCAGCTTATAAGTATATTGAATGGTTCCTTTGGATGGTCAAACCTATTCAAATTTTGTAAACATGCTTTATTGTACCGTAACAGCTTTTAATAAGTTCCCCTAAGGAACACTCTCCACATTTCACCAGCTAAATTTTTCCAGTTTTTATGTTTCAAATCATTTTAAAATTGATAGTTTTGTGTTTCAAATCATTCTAAAATTGTTAAACCACCCTAATGGTCTTTTTTTCATTATAAGTTTCAACGTGCTAAATAATAAAAAAATTTAAAGATTGCTTCAATATCTATAAGTAGTACACTTGAAATAATTGTCGACCTAGTTGCGTTATGAATTAAGAACAAATTATATTTTGCAAAAAGAAGAAATTTATTATTTTGTTTTGAAATTGTAAACTCATTCAATATCATTTAATATATTAATGTACTTCTATTCTATATTTATATTTCATTGTTTATATATAGTCAATCAGGCAGACGGCAGCTAAGCCATGTCCTTAATCTAAAGGTTTAAATATTGTACAAATCTATTGAATAAAGAATTGTATCTATCTATCTATCACTAGCGTTATGGAAGAACACTTTTAACGACGATAATTTTACATTTAGCATAGGTGTATCACTAGCCGAGATTAAGTCATTACATTCCCCGCTTTTATCACTGATAAGTTTTTTGGCTTGGAAACAAATTTTCTAATATTCCGTGCGTTCAAGGATCCAGAAATCTGAATTTTTGGGGCTTCTGATTGGTCAGCTCAATAATAACCCTAGCAAAAGAATAGTTAAAGAAACAAAATTATTAGTTTAAGAATTTTAAAAAAAACTCTAACATATTTATAACATATAACTAAAACGTAAGTTTGTATATATTTTGGCTAAACTACACTATATTTAATAAAAGCACTGAGTTTTAACATTGAAAATGTTTATAGGGTCGTTTTGGATAAATTATGGTGTTACTAAAATGAATAAAGTGAATAAATGTGTATATGAGATGAACGCTAGCGTATACGGGGGGTACGATCGAATTTTTGGTTGGTGTTACCAGAATGAATAAAGTGAACAGATGAACGTTGGCGTATACGGAGGGTACGATTGAATTTTTGGTTGGTGTTACTAAAATGAACAATGTGTATGGAGATGGGTGCTAGCGTATAGGAAGGATACGATTGAATTTTTAGTTGGTGTAACTAAATTGAATAAATGAATTTTAATTCTATATTTTTATAATTAAAAATGCGAGAGTCAATGCAGTCAGCAGTTAATTGTGCAGCTTAAACTATAAGTATTGGCAGTTAAGAAAAAACCGTTTGAAAAGAAAATGGATTTAGATGTGCAAAATTATGTTTTTTTTAGTTCGAACTTTAAGTAGGGCTTTTATGTGAAATGGTCGAAAAACCAAAAATCTAAATGAGTTGTGCTAGAGTGACAACTTTTTTCTTTATCAATAGTTACGTTTAATATAACAATTTCGTTTATATTTTTTGAAATTCCAAAAAATTACAAAATGAGATATTAAAGGTTGTAACTTCAAAATTTAAAAATAGATGGTTCATAAATTATTTGTTAGACATTAGGGTTAGATCTGATTGTAATAAATTTTATAGTTTAAGAAAGATAATAAATAACTGATTGCTTTTCGTTTCAGGAAATTCTTATAATATTTTTATATTTTTTTTAAATAAACTAATTTCAATCGATCGATTTTTGGCAGTTATATTTTTTATCTTTTTAACTATTCCAATTAAAAATCTCTAATTCATACAGGTTATAGATTACACAAATCTACATATAATATGTAAAATTTGTAATATTTAAAAGCATCTGAGATGACATAATTACATATTACTGTTCATTAACATACTACCTCATAACTCTTTGGTCTGTGCACCTATACAATTTGTTTTTTTTTTTTTTATTCGCACCTTCAATAATTGACAATTAATTTGATATATCATGCGTAGCAGTTCGTTCTTCATAAGACTCAGAAATCTAAAATACAATTTGATTAAAAAATGGTACTAATATTCAATCAATATTCCTATAGTTCATCGTCATCGTTGATTTGCAAGTTTGTGTAACGAGAATCAGCCCAAATAAGATAAACACAAATATTTCCCATAGTGCCATAGTTCATTCAAAATGTCTTTCTATCTCTGTTTAGTATGCTTTTTGATTTGTTTGTCTTTATGTCAGTGAATTGCTGAAGAAAATGACTTTTCATTCAAGTTCAGTATTCATGTTCACTCGTTCAATGTTCTTGTTGCTTGTTCACTGATTGTTTAGTCGTGTAGATGCTTTTTTTTCAAATTCATTTTTATTTTCAATTTTCTTAAAACTATCTTAAAGCTAGACAAAAATTCATAAAAACTAGCCTACTTATCAATATCTTAATAATAACTTACTGGCCCCAATCGGACGCTCTAAGTTAAACTAGAATAACTTAATGCTAATGCCTTTCGGCCTAAGAACTATCTTAATACTAAATCCAGGTCGGTTTTATTTTTTACCGAGAAGAATTTACAAAAACTCGGTATCTCTGTCTTTATTTTTTTGGTTTTATATAAAACTTACAAACTACATAAAACTAAATTAAAGCTAATTAAAACTAGTTAAAGCTACTTAAAACTATTTACAACTAATTTTAAACTAATTACAACCTACTTATAAGCTACTTACAAACTAGAACAGCCACAGCGAGCATTTTCCGGTTTTTATAATTTTTTTTTTTTTTTTTTTTTTTTTTTTGGTGCCACCCTGACTGTCCCTACTTAAAACTAACTACCTAAACCTATGTAAGTCGGCCATACAAGAGAAAATAGCAAGGTCAACTATTAAATGTCTGAAGGAACTTCATCTTCGTTTTTCAACCACCAGAACTGGTTCTCCTGTTTTACCCTATCTCTCCGGTCCCGTTCGGACACCGTCCTACTGAACCGAAGGTGCTCAGCTCCGTCTTGTGCGAGGACGCCTCGACTGTAAAGGAGCCACCGATCTACAGTTCTACGGCCGACGTGGTAGATTAGCGGAACCGCCGCTCTATCCTGGATCAGCCCTCGACTGTCTAGGTGGAGGAATGCATCGGGCGGAATAAAGCCGCTTAGACGCACACTCTCGTAGTATTCGTTGTTGCGGTAATAAGCCCCGAAAATTAAGCTGTTAGACGAGGACATCGCTCTTGCAATGTGACCTCGAATAAGCTTCAGCAAGAAATTATCTATCCTGTTTATGTTGGCCCCGTTGTATAGAGCCAGGTTGGAATAGTAGTGTTTGTACTCCGACTCTGGTGTTCTGTGCAATCCAAGGCAGCGTCAAAGACACTGCCTCTCAAACACCCGAATCTTTTCCATTTGAGATGGGGCAACGTTGAACCAAACCGGGCACCCATAGGCAATCATCGGCCGGATAAGGGCCATGTAGCAAATCACCTTCACCCTGCTGTCAAGCCGGCTGCTATAAAACAACCGTTTCGTCAGGGCAAAAGCTCCCCTAGCCCTGGCAAGAGCAGCATTTATATGTCTGTCGAAATACAAATACTGATCCATCCAGATGCCAAGGTACTTTACTACACTTTTACTCGCCAGTGGATGTCCATTTGGCCCTACGATCACCAGCTTGCGCCAGTTCTTTCTCGTATCCCTTGTGGCTCTAAGCAACGGAGTCCTAAACAAGATAGTTTCTGATTTCTGGAAGTTGATTTTCAACTTCCAGTCATCGCAATATCGCTGAATCTTCTCGAAGTCACGCTGCAAAAGAATCCTGATGACCTCGACTTTTGGAGCTGTTCTGTACGCAATTAGATCGTCGGCATACGCAATTGCCTGAGTTAGACTACTTATCAGATCGCTGGTGTAAATGCTGAATAGAATCGGCGAGTTGACCGCTCCCTGCTGAAGACCATTTTTAACATTAAAGGTTGTGGCAGAAGTTACTTTGTCACTTTTGACAACAAACTTTCTGCCATTGAGCATATCATAAAGCATATATAACAGTGGTTTACTAATGCCAAGTCTGGTCAGCTTTAGATAAAGACCCTCTAACCATACGGTGTCGAAGGCCTTCTCCAAATCAACCAGACAGGCACCCGTACACTGCTTCTTAGATTTGTTCCATTGGACATCAGAAACGAACTTAGACGCGGCTTGAATAGTGTCATGTCCCGCCTTAAAACCGAACTGATTGTCCGGTATGATATTTTTGTCCTCTGCCCACTTGGACAGAGCTCTATTGATAACTTTTTCGAATACCTTGCTGATACTCGGAAGAAGACTTATCGACCGGAGATTCGCCGGATTGGAGTTGTCCTTTCCCTTTTTCGGGAGAGGATGCACCACAGCTGTCTTCCACCGCACTGGATAATATGCATTATTCAGAGCGTTGTTAAACAGAGTGGTATAAATGTCTACTGCTTCTTGAGGTAAATGTCGAAGTACTACGTTGGATATGCCATCGATTCCTGCTGACTTCTTCTTCTTTAATGAATCGAAGATGAGCTGGAGCTCCACCTTCGTAATTAACAGGGAACTGGGCCCATTTCGCTCGGCGATTATGGCGTTTGCCAAATGATCTTCATTGAACCCGGTGAAACCAAGGTTCTCTGATCGCCATTGCGTGATGTCATTCCGAAGGTAGAAGTGATGGAGCAAGGCTCTGTTTTCCAGGTCGTGATTCGGGCGAATGCACGCATTCACCTTGTACACTTGCTGGAAAGCAGCCCCCACAGCCTCCACTTTCTCATGCGGATCTTCGACAATAAAGAGGTCATCGTCCAAGACGGCGTCCTCTGGATTAATTCCTGCTGTTAGAAGTACGTCTCTGTTGTCTTCCGTTCTCTGAAGCTTAAGACAAGGAAGGTCGTTCTGATCATTCCTTCTAAATATCTTGTTAATTTGGGGAAACATGCTCGGGTCGCTAGCATTAACGGCCCGAATTTTGTTGTCCCAATACAAATTAATTGACAACCGATAGTTCTCTTTAATAAGTTGGTTGATGTTTTTGATCGACGACTTCAGTGTCCTAATCTCCAGATGGTGAGGGTCAGTAAACCGTCTGTACAAGAGTTTTAGTCTTGTCAGCAGTCCACTTTTTTGTCTGTGTAGTGCGTTAATGGTTGCGTTTCGATACATGTCGGTTGCGTCCCGTTGCTTGTATTTCGGTATTGTTCTGTTCATTGTTCGTTTGATTGTCTCGTCCATTTGTTCTAGGTATTGGTCTATTTCGTTATTTGTCAAATTCCTGTCATTTGGTGGGGATATGTTATTCGAACTGATTTCGCTCGATAAGGCGTTGGTAAAGCGTGGCCAGCGCGCCTTACTGTAATTGTAAGTATGCACAGGTACATACTCCTCCAACTCCACGAGCTCGTTCGGAAGCTGTATTACGGCGGCGAGTCCGCAGTGATCACTGTCGTACTCGATCGTTCGTAAGCAGTTTCTTGGTCTTTGACCCACAGTGTCAGTAATTGTCAGTCTTGCGTCTATTAGCAATAGATCCAGATAGGCACCGCTTCTTGGAAACGATGGCCGATCCGTAGCCAGCAGGTCGACACCATACTCAGTGTTGTAAACTCATCCAATTGAAAAGATGAATACCTCTTTGATTTTGAATTTGATTCCCCCAATCTTGGTGTTTGGCATTCAAATCACCGGCCATGAGAAAGTAATTTTCTTCCAAGCTCAAGCGTAGACATTCGAAAAGTTTTTCAAGCTCTGTCATAAAATCAGTTGGCTGAGGTGATTCCGGTGCATAAGCCGCGATCACATACATTCGCTTCCCCTGTTGGAGAGGAATGCATACGATGCACGCCTCTAACAGCCGAAATCTGCGCAGATCGCTATTATATATAACTTTATGATTAATGCCTTTTCGTATGAAGATTGCGACGCCCCCCCCTTGAGTGGAGTTGGGTCGATCTCTTCTAACGATATTGTAATTGTTGTTAGTCAACTTATGTTTCTGGTTCAGCTTAGTTTCGCTGGCCATAAACACATCTGGACTTTGGTCTTTCAACAATTGGAAAAGATTAGCTCTACGTTCGGTCCTAATCAGTGAATTTACATTCACAGCAAGGATCCTAAGAGGCCTCTCCGACAGCGCGCCTTTAACCTCTAATTTGCGTTAAGCTAGGCAAAACAGAGTAGAGATAGTCTACCCTAGTCGCCTGCTCCTTTATCTGGTTGTGAAGTCCTGTCAACTGGCCTTGAATTGCCAGCAACATGCTTCTTATTTCGGCCTGAGCGTCCAGCGCCTTTGGCACTAGGGCCGGTTGGGCTGCCTTAGCTGCAGGCTGTACCGTTTTTCCCCTTCCTGCCGCCATTTGGGCGTAGGAAATTTGGGGATTAACGGGCGTTGCTGTAGGAGCACGCGTTGATGGGCGTATCTCTACCGCTGTCTGCTTAGCCGCTTTGTTGTTTCTTATTTGCTGGAAAGCTGAGCAACCCCGATAATTAGCAGGGTGCCCCTCTTTTCCGCAAAGTGCACACTTAAGCTGGGTCATGTCTAGGACCCGTTCCTCACCGAGCTTACACTCCCCCTTGTTGTGGTCCTCACCACACTTAACGCAGCGTGACTGCATTTCGCAGTTTGCTGCAGCGTGGCCAAACCTTTGGCAGCGCATACATTGAAGCATGTCGCCGCGTCTCTTTAATTTATCCCAAGTTACAACCTGGTAGTTGAGAACGGAGATACTTCTCAACCTATCCAGTTTGCTGCTGGGCGATAGCTGGACTAGGAAGAACGGCAAAGACCGCTTCTCCCGTCTGGCTCTGACTGTAGCGAACGGCTTGACCCCGATAAAGTCGAGATCGTCGCTCGCTTTTTGACGGAGCTCATTTAAGAGCACCTGTGGTTCCGTGCAGGAATCTATGCCCTTCAAGAGGACCGTTTGGTATTTATCCACTTTGGGGGTAAAACTGAAGAACTCAGTCGTGGATTTCTTTAATAATTCCTTAATAATTTTGTGCTGCTCCACTGTGGAGCAGTGGATAGCATGTCTATCATTACTTAATCTTTTAATAAAAAAGTTTTGGCCTATGGCCGACTTACACAGGTCTATGGTTTCCTGTAGCTCCATTTTATAGGTGTTTATTGGTGGCACCTTTTCTTTTTTATTTTGAGGCGGCTGTGGCTGCAGCTGGTGTTCTCCTCGCTGCTGCTGACTCCGCTCCTGTGGTTTTTGCTGCTGTTGCTGCTGTTGCTGTTGTGCTTGTTTTCTCGGTCGTTGTTCCTTCGGCTGCTGCTGTTGTTGTTCCTTTGGCAATTGTTGTTGTTGCTGCTGCTCTTGAGCATTAAGGTCTGGCTGCTTGGTTTTTGGTGGCAGCTCTTGCTGTGGCGTTGCTTTTTGCGGTGCCTGTACCGCTTTTTTTTTCTCGCGCTCCTGTCTCTCTCTTTCGCGACGAGCCTCTTGCTTGTTTTTGAGAGCTTGGATCAAAGGGGTCACAATGGAATTCAGGCGTTCCATCTCCCCTCGAATTTCATCGATTTTTTTGCTGATAGCCTGCTCGTCAAGTGCGTCTTGTACCTCATTTTCTTCTTCGGAGGACGCCTCTGGTGATGTGAGGTCAACAAGCAGATTGCTGTTGCTGTCCCCCGTTGTATACAACCCCTCGCCACCCTCTGACATATATTCGATGTCATCGTCGGATGGCGAGGTATCCAGTTGCTCTTGTATTTTTGCTGCTGCTGTGGTTTTGGCTGTGCGCGCCGTCTCCTTCACCCCAGCTGGCAGCTGGGCTGAGGTGATGGTGGAGCGGCGCTTCACGAGGTTCGGCGCACGGCTGTTGGTGCCGTTGTTGGTTTCGCCGTTGCTACGGCACTTGTTGATGGCGTGGCTGGTGGTGCCATTGCTTGCTTGGTTGTTGTTGTTGCTGTTGCTACGGCATTTACTGCAGCTTTGGTTGCTTGTGCCATAGCTGGCTTTGTTGTTGTTGCTGGGACACCTTTCGATGTCCCCGCCGTGTTGTTAGCTGCCATTAGCTGCTCCTCCGACTCAATAAAGTTTTCGACTTCTCTATTATGGAAAAAAGCAGCCAAATAATAATTGTTGCCCGACTGGGATTCGAACCCACTACCCCTGGATTCTCGGTCGGCCACCACTACCTCTGTGCTATTGCACTATTAAATAAAGTTGGTTATAATATGTACTTTGAGAAGTCACTCCGATTTTAATTGAATATCACTGCGAAAGCCGATAACGTGCGCACACTTTCACAGATCGAGATCGACTGAGTTCTACGCACTAACCATCATGCCACGAGGTACCACTATGCAATAGTATAGCCTTATTTTAAGTTTTGTATCATCTTCGTATATTTAGGTATTTGATAATTTATTTTATTCAGTTTTGTTTGTATGAAGCAATAAAAAGTTCAGATGATAAAATTTTTGTTTTGAGACAATGTCTCAAGAATGATCAAAATAGGGAATGATGAAATGGCTTCAAATGGTTTTTAAAGCTGTAGAAAAAAAAATCTATTTATGCGCTACTATGTGCAAGTAAAGGTAGAAATGCGAGTGCAAGTATGCTAATTAAGTTTGGCTAAAAACTTTTTTAAATTTTTTTTAGTTCAATATAATTTTTAGATTGATCTTAGTAAAAATCATGATTAAAATTGGTATAAATTGGTGTACTTGGAAACCAGTAAAGATAAAATTCAAAATAAAAGAAAGATTAATAATTATAAAGATTAAAGATTTCTCTAGCACAGATAAGTCATTTTCAATGTCCCCATTGTTACTCAAGGAGTGAAATCTGTAAATTTTTTTGGTATGGCATGTTGTTTTTTTTTTTTAAGTTTTGTTTTCTTGTAAGTGAATAAAATAAAAAATTAGTAAGAAGTAGTTTTTTCCATGGCATTTTATCCCGATCTCAACAGTGCCAGTAATAATAATATCATTTGCACTAGCTTTTGACGAAGAAATCGGTCTTTCACATTTTTACCGTCGCCCTTTTACACTTCTGGCAGCAAGCAATGGGAATTTGCTATTTGTTATGCTATTCATTACGGGTTCGTCAGCCTTAAGCTTAGAGCAAGTAATAAGAGAGCATTTCAATGCACCAGAGCTGTTAAAGGGATTGAGCTTTTCGAATTCGATTTTATTTTCAATAAAAAAGGAAAATAAATCATTGATTTTGGGTATGCAAGATAAGACGGAAACATTTTTGCACGAATCACATTTCCAAAACAAATTATCATTAGTCTTTAATATGTTTAGGGTTTGTTCATACAATTTAGTGCAATTAAAATTGACCACTGTTTGATAAATCCCGCAGTTAATGAAATTGTTCTTGGAATTGTTATCCATTGTATGTAAATTTCTAACTGACTTAGCAAAAGCTAGACTGAGACTGAAGCTTTTTAAATGGGTACTTGTTTGAGTGTAGACTAGATTTTATGAAAAGTAAATTAATGTATTCATGCAGACCTCTTATGTCGATAACATGTTTGAAAATGTTGGGTTAGTGGTAAGTGGTCCCCGCTCCATATATGCACATATGTATGTGTCTTTTGACATTCCGCACCATAATTATCGGAAAAATTGAATGAAATGGAGTAAACAGTAACCAAAAGTTGAGTAAGAATATTAACTAACAAAATTTAGCAAGTGTGAGAAGATGGTGAAGCATGAATCAGATATACATACACATACAAAAATTGCCAGATTTAGAGTTAAAGATTTGGCTAAATATGACAGAAGCCATACATTTTTTGGGCGCTAAATAGTTTGTTTTTAAATTGTGTGCTATTAGATGAATAATGTAAATCAAACCCTTCATACAAAAAGACTGTTCGTGTACTCAACAAATTCTACCCAAATCTACCAAATTTAGCCCAAAGCTGTTCGCGTACGCAAAAATTGTGTAGTTTTTGGCAGAAGAGAACGCTGGTTAGAGAGTAAAAAATATCCCCTTGCTGACAATTTTTGTCAAATTCAGCTGAAGATATTTCAGGTTTATTCGTGTACTTTCTGGGCTAAATTTGGCATTCTGTCAAAATTTGAGGAGTAGAGATGCATTCTCTCAGAGAGAAATAAAATTGTGCAACAGAACACGAACGCACAGAACCAAAATTTCGACCACTTTTGGAACGTCAACAAAAAGTAAACAAAACACCTCATTGGAAATGAAGAAAACAAAGCCGCACATTGGAATTTCAATTTTAACTCTATATTTTAAAAACAAAATATGTATTTTTTTGTATAATCTTGTAATCACAAACTTAGCACTCCAGAAATAAAAAAAAATTAAATACACTTAAAACAAAATGTCTTAAATTACTTATTATTATATAAATTATAGAAATACCTTTTAATTTTTATTAAAAAAAATATTTTTATTTATTATTTTTAAGGATGTGTTAACAGGTTGATAGATAACTTAGAACTAAACTTTGAACAGGAATATTTTATTAAAATTAAAATGTAGAAATGCAAGATTGCATTTCCCACAGTTTTGCTCGTTACCGTCGCGTGTGTATCCGGTGACCACTGTAAGAGCTCGTGAACCCGGAAAGTTGCTGATGTAATGTGACAAATCGTGGGAAGTTGCGGGATATTTGATATTGTGAATTATTGGGATGTTGCTGTTGTTAACTCCTCCCTGCTTAAATCTGGATGCCCTCATCCAGCAATTAAAAGAAAGGAGCGTCATAGAGCTTGGGGATGCTGGGATATCTCATCTGATTAAATGTAGGGATGAAAATTGGCTTGAGGGTGCTAAGGGTTTCCAAGACTTCAGGTGCTACTTCTTGATGGGTCTCCTCATGTTTAATTGTAACTTGTGTTTGCTTCCTTTCCACAAAAATCATTACCACTATGATGCAGATGATGATCGTTACGGTGCTGTGAGAAATGGATTGGTGAATGAGGTTGGTTACTTCGAGCTTCTTAATATGCTCCCTGTTCTTAATGTGAAGTTCATGCATCATTTCTAGAGAAAGCACTTCGTTGATCTCTTTTTCATATGGCTGAGGTTGAATAACAGCAGGTAAGATTTGTACTGAGGATATTTCCTCAGAGCGAAAGATTTGATCTTTGATTCCGATTGTTGCGTTGTGGAATTTGATAAGGAAGCTTCCGTTCAGAGGATGTTCGATTCCATCTATTTTAATGTTGTCTTGAAATTGGTTAAGCAAAATCACGCCTGTCTCTATCATCTCAATACTGGGAATGTGTTGGGCGTTTGTAACGGGGCAGGACGAGTTACGACTTGTGAGCAAGTTGGGAATGCAATCTAAATTAATAATTTCTTTGATATTTTTTGAATAACAAACAGACAAACTGTTCAAAGTTCTACATATTTTTTCGATATTATAAAATTTGTTTTCACATATTAATATTTGACAATTGTTTTCATTTGGTAACTTAATTACTTTATTATTTCTCTTTATTGGTTTTAGGGAAAGTTTTTCGCAAATTCGTGATTCTGTAAGTGGAATGTTAACAATATAAATCAATATTGAGTTGTTCGTAAAAATTTTAACATTTGCAAATTCTAACGCTTCTTCCACCGTATTAAAGGGGAATTTTTCTTTATTCAGTGCTCTTATGGCAATATTTATTTCTTCATTTGACAAAATAATTGAATTTAAGATTTATTCTTTCGCCCAATGAATGGCGTACTTAATATTAATGAGTTCTTCTTTAATGATTTTAATCTTATATTTGAGTGTAATAAACAATTCGTTATCAAGATATTTATTTTCTCTTATTTCTTTTAAAATTTTATTAGTGACCATTGTTATGTTGTTTATTCGATTATTATACAATTCATTTATGACAGTAAATTATTATTTTAATCTAAATTATTTATTTTATTTTCAATTAAAACAAGATCTTCGTGGTCAGGGCTACCTGCGAGCCACTTCCATGCTGAACCTACAAAATTTAAAGATCTTTTGTTTCTGTTAGGTTTAATATAGGCTAGTATGTCCTTTATCTGTATGAGTTCAAATTGAAGGAGGGGGAAAAGGATATGGGACTTGATGTTTGTTGAGAGAAGGGTAGTGTTGGCTTGGTTTATAAATTCTTCATATTTGTCCAGATCAATTGTGTGAATAATTTTGAAATTTCCATTCTGAATTTTTGCTAGCCCATTATTTATAGCAACAATTTGGGAGTTTGAGTAGTCCAATATTTGCACCTCGGCGCAAGCTATTGCAAGGAAAAACCTGAAATGTTACACGGAAAAGATTAGTTCCTAATGTTGCTCTTATGAATTATTTTTCCTGATTCAGTAAGGACAGTGGTGTTCCTATCTTCCTTTACATTCTCGATTTTATATCGTACAGTTAATTTAGAGCCTATTCTTTTATTATGTCTTAAAAAAATTTCTTCTCCTACCTGGTATGTCCTAGGGGGCTGACGTGATTTGTTATGAATTTGAATGTCTTTTAACTGTTTCTCTTTTATCCTTTTAATATTACTCTTTCTTGCCTCTTCGTATAAATCGGGAGAAATTCTCTGATCTCGGCCAAAAAACAATTCTATTGGTTTTTTTCCTGTGGTCGAATGGATGGTGGAATTGTATTCGTAGACCGATCTTCCAAGCAGCTCATTAAATTCAGTAATCTGAAATTCGGAACTCACACATCGCATGATTTCTGATAAAGTAGAATGAAATCTTTCTACCTGGCCATTAACCTCACTCTTGTATGGTGGAGTTTGGTAAACTGTTATGTTGAGTTCTTCCATCATGGCTCTAAGGGATATTGAATTTAGGGATTTTTCATTATCAATAACAACATGCTCAGGGACACCGAAGTGGAACAGTGTATCCCATAAGGGTTGTCGTATGTCTTCTACCGACCGGGAGTTTATAATTTTTGCGTGAGCTAGTTTCGAAAATTTGTCTATTGCAGTGAGGACTAGAAAATTTTGTGTGGAGAAAATATCTATGTGAATAATATGCCCTGGATAGGAAGGAAGGGGTGTTTCATTTATGTTAATCTTATTAGGGTGTCGCTCGTACTTGTTTTCTTTACAGATTGAACAGCGCTTGAGAAAATTTTGTATTCTTGCATTCATCCTTGGAAAGTAATATTTTTGCAAGATTTGAAGCCTGTTCTCACATGCATTCCTATGAGCTCTTCTGTGTGTTTTGAGGATTATTTCTACTTGTTCTGTCTCGGTAGGAACGTCAATTACTTCAAATTGAGTATAACGTATTCTGTAGTTTATAAAGTGGAGTGGGTAGAGTTCTTGAATGATAGCCATAGTTGACTCATCTGCTTTAAGACCATTTATTAAATTAGGGTTTAGATATCGCTTAAAAATACCTATTATCATTTCTTTGGTGTACTTGGATTCTGTAAAGATATGACGGTTATAATTAGGGAAGGGTTGTTTAAGTTGATAACTTGTTGCCTGGCCAATCGTAAGTATCAACTGGTTTCTGAACGCATTAATGGGGGCTTCGACTGACGGAATAAGGTTGTGGGATGAACTATCATCACTATGAAGACTTGATGTCATTGAATTTATTTCAAATCGTGGCGGTCTAGACAGACTATCCGCTACGACGTTCGCTCTTCTGGGTTTATACTGGAGCTCATAGTTGTATTCTTCGAGCTTCGCTTTCCATCTTTTCATTTTAGTGTTTGAATTTTTGTTGCTTAGGGCGAGGGTAAGGGGTTGATGGTCAGTGAAAATTTTCACCTTCTTTGACCCATATAGAAAATTTCGGAGAGAGCCGAGTGCCCATATGATGGCCAGCATTTCCTTCTCGTTGGTGGCATATGATTCCTCGGTCTCATTTAATGATCTGGAAATGTAAGAAATTGGTCTATCATCCTGTGAGAGAACTGCACCGATAGCATAGTCCGATGCATCGGTGGTGAGATGAAATTCTTTCGAAAAGTCTGGGTAGGCAAGCATAATTTCATTGGAAATTAGGATGTTCTTTATTTTTTCAAAGGATTCTATGGCTTGTTGGTTTAAATGGATAATTTTATTTTTCGATTGAGTTTTGGACACTCGTCCATCTTCCCCTCTCAAAAGGGATGTCAGGGGTTTTGCGATTTTCGCATAATCTTTGACGAACCTACGATAGTAACCCGACATACCAAGAAATGATCGTAGATCTTTTAATGTTTTGGGAAGAGGAAAATTTGCTATTGTACTAACTTTTTCAGGATTTGTTTTGATACCGTCTTCTGAGATAACAAAACCTAGAAATTCAACCTGGGTTTAGAAGAAGTTTGATTTGTCTAATTCGACCTTCATGTTCGCAGCTTCCAATGTTTTAAAGACAAGTTCGACATCTCTATAGTGGTCTTCTTCGGATTTGCTAAAGATAATGATGTCATCGATGTAAACATAACATCGGACACCTATGTGCTCCCGTAATATGTCGTCAAGTGTTCGCTGAAAAATAGATGGCGCATTTTTCAGGCCAAAAGGAAGTCGCAGGAATTCGAATTTTCCATTATTAACGGAAAAAGCCGTTTTCTCAATATCGCATTCCCTTAAAGGGATTTGATGAAATCCGCTCTTAAGGTCAATTGTTGTAAACCATTTGTTGTTGCCTAAATTCGACAAAACTTCGTTTATTTCGGGAATTGGATATTTTTCGGCTGTAGTTACAAGATTCAATTTCCTGTAGTCAATTACCATTCTGTACTTTTTCTTTCCTTCAGAATCTGGTTTTTTGGAGACTATCCATACTGGTGAGTTATACGCAGACCGCGATGGTCTAATAATTCCGTTCTTCAGGAGTTCGTTGAGTTGAGACTCGACCTCTCCTTTCAAAGCCATTGGATATGGGTATGCCCTTGAATAAACCGGTTCGTTAGTCACAGTTCTAATTTCCCCTTTTACTCTAGAAGTATAGGTGAGCTTAACATCGGGGTCGGCAAAAAGATTTGGGCATTTCTTAAAGATCTGAGTAAGTCGATGGACTTGATCGGAAGATAAATGTGAAATTTTAGGAGTTAAAAGGGAATTAACTGCTTGAGAAATTTGTTGCTTGAGAGGTATTTTTATGTCATTATTTATTACAAAAAAGTTATCCTTCGTATGGATGACAGCGTTCAATTCCTTTAAGCTGTCGTTACCGAGAATGCCGTCAAAGGTTTTCAGGCCGGGAAGAATGAAAAACTTAATTTTCTGCATATTTGGCCCAAAAATTTCCAAGTATGCATGGTGGGTTATTTTTGTGTTACCACTAATGGAATTCGCGAAAAAGATGGTCTCGTTAGGTATGAGATTTCGAATGTAAGATGATTGGATATAGTTTTTATTTGATCCGGTGTCAAGTAAAAATTTAAATGTTTTTCCGCTCTTCGCAGTGAACTCAAAATACGGCAGCGAAGAGCCGTAAAATCTAAAAAATGAACTTCCTCAGGCTGAGCTTGTTCTACTTGTTCATCCTCTTGTATTTCGTCTAAACCATCATCGTGTCCGTAATCCTCTGGAGTTGGGAGGTCCTCAAATTCTTCGTAAAGTTGAAGTTCTCTGGATTCCTCGTTGGCGGGGACATCTTTTGAGGTAGTGTGGTAAAGCCTTTGGTATTTACCTGGAGTATGAATTTGTTGAGAGTTTGGGCGCTTATTTGCACTGGGGTTTTGATATCTAGGTCGGTTCTGGTAATTTACTTTTTGCGACCTGACTGACATGTCAACTGACATTGGTTGAGGCCTTGGTTGTGGTTTCGGAGGCAGATTTCTAGGATAATAAGGATTTTGGTTGTATGAATAATTGTTTGGATTATGTTGGAAGGGGTAGGAATTTTTCTGGAAAGGAACATACGATCGGTTCGCTGATTGATGTGGCTGGAAGTAAGGTCGGGGTTGAGGATTATGATAAAGTTCGGGTATAAATTTATTTCCCATGGCCGATGTACTATGTGAGGGGATTTGCCGACGTGGTGGTAGTGGAGGAGGAGGTTGGAAGCTAGATCTCTTTAAAAGAGTTTGGTTATTTATGGCATAATTTGTCCTAAAATTAACATTATCCAATTTCAGGCAGAGGTGCAATGCCTGAGGGAGATCGATTGGTTCCCTTATGCTCAGAAGCCGCGGAAGATCTCCCTTTAGACCACGTATAAACGTGTCTAACGCTTTGTCTCTATATGCACTAGTCATGGTAGTAAGTGACTCAGTACTTAACTCCATAGAGGCTAATTTGTTTAAAATTAAGGAAAGATGTTGGTAAACTTGCTGATAGAATTCGGGAATTGTTTGGTTTCCTTGAACCAAACCCATCATTTGGTACTCGAGAGTACCTTTTGTCCGCATAGTGCAGCATTAAACATCTTGATATTTTAACCCAACTTAGCGGGGTATTGTAGGACTCTAGGACTATGTCCGCTTGCCCAACTATTTTATTTCGGACAACGCTCAGGATGCCAAAATATTTGGGTGAACCACGGACAGGTTCGTAAATTTTCAGGATTCTATCTACGCTCTTCTTCTAAGAGCTAAATTCTCCTGGTTCCCCTGAAAACTGTCGTAGACTTTTTACTACGTCTGATATTTTTTCTAAACCCTCTAAATTCCTAGATTGGCCTACGTCAATCGGTTGATCTAAATTGTCGATTTCCCTTGAAGGAGTTCCCATTTGGGAGAAAGCATTTGCGACCACTTGATTAATATAATCAGTTAACTCCTGAGATGAGTAAGGATTTCGTGGTGGTGGGGGAGGTACTGGATTTAACGGAGCCTGTTGACCATTTCCATCTGAGTTGCTCATTTTGATAGGACTAATAATTTGTTTGTTTGGGTGAAATTTTAAATTATAGAAATTTTAGGAAAGGGAAAGGCGGTAAATGTTAGATTAAAGGAGCTGGTGAGTTCTAAGTCGTCTTAAAATTTTGAAAAGGAATATTTTTTATAAATTTGGTATTCTTGAAATTTTTTTAATTTTTTTCCTATTGGAATTTCTAGTTTCTCTTATTCTAGTAAATTTTATTTATTTTTTTGATTGAAAATATTTGTTTCTTTTAATCTTACAAGTAATGTTTAATAATAATGCTTACAAAAAAAGTATTCTCATGCTGCGGTACTGCGTCGGTCGAGTATTATTCCTTTTTTTCCAGTAGAGATTCTTAGTTTCCACGGTGACTCGGGTACTCTTCCTTTATTTCCTTGGTTTTTGATGCCTTTTCGCTTTATTTATTTTCTTACACTCCTTCAGTTTATTTAATGTATTGTCAATTCTTTTCCTTTTATTTGTATTGCCTTTTTTTACTAGGCACACTCTCGTATTCGCACAGTTATTCTTCCTTTACTATTATCGCACACTTAATTTCAGTCGCGCATTTAATTATTATTTTTACTATTTTCGCACACCTTTTTAGAGTCGCGTATTCAATTATTATTTTTACTATTTTCGCACACCTTTTTAGAGTCGCGTATTCAATTATTATTTTTACTATAATTACTTTTAAACACTTTTATCACAGTACCGTCCCTGCTCGGGCGCCAATTATAGAAATACCTTTTAATTTTTATTTAAAAAAAAATTTTTATTTATTATTTTTAAGGATGACTTAACAGGTTGATAGATAACTTAGAACTAAACTTTGAACAGGAATATTTTATTAAAATTAAAATGTAGAAATGCAAGATTGCATTTCCCACAGTTTTGCTCGTTACCTGCGCGTGTGTATCCGGTGACCACTGTAAGAGCTCGTGAACCCGGAAAGTTGCTGATGTAATGTGACAAATCGTGGGAAGTTGCGGGATATTTGATATTGTGAATTATTGGGATGTTGCTGTTGTTAACTTATATTACTCGTAGCTTTTTTGCTATGAAATATCAGTTTTTCTAAACAGAAATTACTTCACAATAAACAAAAACACGAAATTCACTATTAAGTCACATGTTCTATTTTAAAAAGAAGGGAAATTTTACTATGCTAGCTATAACTTTTTCAATAAAACATGACTAGTGTTGTTTTATTGGTTGATTTGCTAATTTATTTTTACGTCCACTGTGGATTGAGTTGTCTACTGGGAGTATAATTGTTGCGGATTTTCCAATCGACATGAATATTTACCACCAGGCGAACTTTATCCAAGAGAAACCTAAAACAGAACAAACAAAGTAATAGTGGACCTATTATTATTACATACAAATATTGGCGCAAAACTTTAAAAGTACGATGCTTAAGCATTTTTAACATGATACTATGTTAAAAAGAGCATTTTGCTAATTTAAATCAATTTTAGCATCGCACTATCTCTTAATATTTTACTAAAGTTAAAATCAGCAAATATCTATTTTAATTTTTTAGTTTCTAAATCTATGATACGAGTATCTGTCATTTTCTTCAAAAAAAAAATCTTGGCAATTGTATTTCAGAGTTCTATGGAGTTATATTGTATAAATTAAATTAAAGAATCCTAATGGATTAATAAAGTTTAATGTACGAAGATAACAACATTATTTATCGCTACGAATGCCAGACAGTTTTTCCTGGACCCTCATCGTGTAAGGCTCATATGGTTTTCAATATCGACATCGATAGGTTTTAGTGTTAAATATTTAAAAAAAAGTTTCGTAGCAAAATTTTTTTTGGATTGGAATTTTCTGATCGATGCGTCAGGATCGAACCGAAGGGTTCGGGGTTCCTGGGCGTAACCAACCTTTTTTTATTTTATTTTGTGAATAATGAAGTTAAAACGATATTATTAACATTAAATACTTATTCAGAAACAAAATTGAATTTTTCCACTATTTGTTTGTTAATCTTCTTGAATAAAGACTTTATTAACTAATGTACTACATATAAGAAAAACCAACAAAACTATTCCAAATCATAGGATGGTTAGTTCCTTCGTTAAAAAAATTAAAAACAAAAATTGGTTTGAAATGTTCACTTGAACTTGAAAGACCGGCAACACAGCTTATATTTTTATTGCAAAACAAATATTTTGACTTTTTCTTAAATTTTCTAGTTTAGTTTAACTTTCTTGGAGTTTCTCTTAATTTTGGTTCCCTTATGTTGAATGCGTCTGGTATAAGTTTGCTTTTTAACAGTCCTAGAGTTTATTTTTCCCTAAGCAAAATAATTCAAATATAAGGTTTACATTAAATATATTGTACGAATTTTCCGAATATTAACAATCTATGTTTCTTTTTTCTTTTATGTATTGTAGGTGTTTGAGCCACAAAAAATCAATATGCCAAGTTATTTAACAATAAACATGGGTGCAGATGAGAAATCAATACAGATTGTTAATTTGTGTCTAAGGCATTTAACGAACTCATGCAAGAAACTACATGACTTTGTTTTCACCGCCAGTCAAATCAAATCTGTAAGTCTATATAAACGGGATGATAGATGCGCTTATTTGTATGTTCATCATAATTCGGATGATTTTCAAATATATTTCCCTACAACGGGTTGCAGACAAAAATTTTATCAGCTTGTATTAGAAATGGCATCGGATCAAGAAGTTTTTGTGAATCTATCAGTTAACGAAACACAAATTGAGGTAATAACTCCTTGAATTTAATTGCATTCTTATTAATACATATAAATAATCGCAGTACGAATATGATCTCGATGACCAAAACAGAAGAATTGTATTGGGCAAGGGAACCTACGGAATTGTTTATGCTGCCCGAGATCTCCAAACACAAGTTCGAATAGCCATTAAGGAAGTACCTGAAAAAAATTCTCAGGATGTTCAACCTTTGCATGAAGAAATTAAACTGCATTCTCAGCTGCGCCACAGAAATATTGTTCAAGTTAGTTTACTTGAATATTATAATCAAAAATCCAATAAAAGCTGTTGTTTTTTTTCTACAAAGTATTTAGGTTCTCTATCAGAAGGTGGATATTTTAAAATTTTTATGGAACAAGTTCCTGGGGGATCTCTCTCTGATCTTCTCCGGGAAAAATGGGGACCTCTTAAAGATAGTGAATCTACAATGGCATTTTACTCAAAGCAGATCCTTGAAGGCCTCCGATATTTACACGAGCAAAAGATTGTTCATAGGGATATAAAAGGTGATAATGTTCTTGTGAATACTTATAGTGGTGTTGTAAAGATATCGGACTTTGGGACATCTAAAAGGCTTGCGGGTCTTAATCCAGTAGTTGAAACTTTTACGGGAACCTTGCAATATATGGCTCCAGAAGTAATCGATCAAGGGCTCCGAGGATATGGGCCGGCTGCTGATATTTGGTCTTTTGGTTGTACAAATGTCGAAATGGCAACAGGTAAGCCACCATTTATTGAACTCGGTTCACCCGAAGCAGCTTTGTTCAAAGTCGGGTTCCATAAAAAACACCCAACTATACCCCCCGAGCTTTCACCTTTCGCACAAAAATTTATTCTTCGCTGCTTTGAAGTAAATGTATTAGATCGTCCTACAGCTGTCAGTCTATTAGAGGATCCGTTTATATCCGAGTAAGTATATAAAGTTTTGAAATTGAATTATGTATAGAGAATACAAATTTAGTTTTCTTTTATCTTTTATGACCAACAAAAGGTTTAGCAATAATTTAATAAAATTAAATTAAGGTTAACGTAAGTTTTGGCATGAGTTTTGTTTTGTCTAATTCCTTACGAAGGGTCCAGAGAAAAACGGCTTACGTCCACTTGGATTCATTTTGAGAAAAATGAATATGAATTGCTATTACTTAAAAAACGCTCATTTCAAATGGAAATCAATCAAGTAAAAAGATTTTGTCGAATATGAAATTTTAATTATAAAAACCATGGACGAGTATATAATACGTATAAAACATGCATGATACAAACATACATTGGTTTTACTTTATGAATTATTTATTATGATACAATGATATAAATCAAAAAGACCTTAGACGTTGGAGTCAAAATTGCGAAAGAATTTTTTGAATATTTCTCCTTAAATAACAAAACATGGTTATTAAATTTAGACCCGTACATACTGTGAGCGTCAATAAAAAGTGTACAGGTTTGAACTGCATCTTTGAAACTCCGTTGAAGCCAATATATAAAGGGTGATTTTTTAGCTGGTTTGGTTTTGGCAACACTGGTTTTGACAGCTGACGTGTGTTTAGTACCTTGTGTCACTGTCAAACAGCTTCAGTTTGGTTTGCAATTTAACCATGGATCGTCTTACAAATGAACAACGCTTGCAAATTATTGAATTTTACTATCAAAATTCATGCTCGGTTCGAAATCGAAAAATTGTGTTCAGCGATGAGGCTCATTTTTGGTTGAATGGGTACGTAAATAAGCAAAATAGCCGCATTTGGAGTGAAGATCAGCCAGAAGCATTGCAACAGCTACCAATGCATCCCGAAAAAGCCACTGTTTGGTGCGGTTTATGGGCCGGCGGCATTATTGGGCCATATTTCTTCAAAGATGATGCGAATCGCAGCGTTACTGTCAATGGTGAACGCTACCGAGCGATGATAACAAACTTTTTTTTGCGAGAAATGGAAGTTCTTGACTTGCATGATATGTGGTTTCAACAAGACGGTGCCACATGCCACACAGCACGCGAAACAATGGCGCAATTGCGAGGCGAGTTTGGTGAATAGTTAATTTCACGTTTCGGGCCGGTCAATTGGCCGCCTAGATCGTGCGATTTGACACCATTAGATTATTTTTTGTGGGGGTATGTCAAGGCTAATGTCTATAGGGACAAGCCCGCTTCGATTGACGCACTGGAAGCCAACATCCATGCATTCATTCGTGAGATACCGGCCGATATGTGTGAAAGAGTATGCCAAAATTGGACTCAGCGGATGGGCTACCTGAGACGCAGCCGCGGTCAACATTTGTATGAAATTATCTTTAAACATTAAATTGCAAGGTTCAAACTATCGATTCAAATAAATATTTCATTCATTTTTTCGAATTTTTTGTGTTTTTTTTTTTTTTTAAGTTCTAAACCTCTTAAAAAATCACCCGTTATATTAGTGAATGACATATCTTATTTTTTAAAGCGGTTTATGTGCTATGAATTGCCATATATAACTAAAGAAAAAATATTGTAGACAAAATTCAACTAAAAAATATAAAAAGATACTTCATTTTTTATGGTGTCAAAAGAAAGTGTACACTATTCAATTCAAGCGAAAAAATTAAAACTTATACTTCGTCTGCTTCTCTTTTGCCCTTATGACAGTATCTATGCGTCTGGGGATGGACTCTACTAGCTTTCTTGTCAATTCGGCTGGATTTTTTTGCCACTCTTCAATTTAAATTGAATATTGTGCCTCTTTGTTGAAAATGTTCCTCTTTTGAATCTGTTTACCCTGATAATCTTACAAATGCTCGATGAGGTCTAGGTGTGGGGATCGTGGAAGGTCTTCTAATTGCTTAGAAGAACCATCGAGTAACCATTCCTTAAAAAATATCGATGTTTGCTTGATGTCGTTGTCTTGTTGGAAGACCCATGAATAAGTTAACCCCAATTTCACAGCACTACACGACAAATTGGCTCTTAAAATAACATTGATCTTACTAGATCACTTCCTTTAGAAATCCAAATCACACAGATATCGAATTTCATTGATTTGTCTTCTTTTGATGACACAAAAATCTGGAGTAAAAGCTCTCATGTGATCGTATAAATAACCCCAGTCAATCATAAATAACCTAATGTTCTTTTCTCAGTTCAGTTCGATCGGTATTCAAAACTTGGGTTCTTCCATTAAGATTAAATGACTTTAAATTAAGTGCGTATACAAAATAAAAAGTTTAATTTAATAAATAAAATCTCGTGTTGTGTTTTAATTAACTCCCAAGTTGGTCGGGAGAATAAAAATGTTTTTTTTTTTCCTAAGCTAGGAAAAGATATCATAACTGGCGCAGTCGAAAAACGTGCTCCTTAGACACGCTGCAAATAAAGTGAAAAAAAAATGTCTAAAAAAAAAATTAGAAAAAAAAAAATAATAAGTATCCTAACAAAAATAAAAATCGAAAAAGTTAAATATTTTAGAATGAAAGAAGTGCCATAAAATTTGGTAGTAAAAATAGTGAAAATAATGCCAAATCAAATATCAAAAGAACAACAACAACTACTACAAAAACAACAACTACAACATCAACAAAGAGCTCTTATTGAAAGAGTAAATAAAATTAAAAAAGTGATTAAAGACTATGAAGACGACGTAAAAAATAATAACGGTTAAAAAAAAAAAAAAAAAAATATGATACAAAGAAATTCAACATAAAAATCGAGAAAGAGCTAACAATGTGAACTAATTTAAAATATTTATTAGGATAAATAATTCAAAGCTTGTAGAATAAAACATAAAAAGACAAATACGAAACCGATAAAAAAAAAAAAAACGATTTTATAATACCAAATTCATTATAAAATTTCGAACAAAATACATAATACAAAAAACTAATACCTGCACCAAAAGTTAATCTGGAAAATAAAATATAATAAAAATAAAAGTGACATAGTATAACTAGCAAATAGTTATAATATAACTTAACAAGTGAATAGTTACATTATTTTGAACGAGTACATACTTACAAGCATAAGTACAAAAAAAAAAAAGAAAGAGAATATTTTGTACATCTGTAACCATAACGAAGACATCTGTAATTTAATACATCTGTAGCTAACATATGTATATGAAGACAACTACAACAGCATACAACTTTAACGAATATTATAAATTGCAACTTTAGCCACCATCAAGCCGTAATCAACTTTACTCATCATTCAGTCTTAAACATCATCCAGAATCAACAGTTAAAAATTAATCAACTTTAACAGGTATAATTTAATTTCTTTTATGTATTATATGGTATTAAAAAAAATTGTATTAGAAAAAGTTTAAACCAACCAGTTTTACGCAAAGTGCTTATTTTAGTAAATACCCCTTTATTAATAATAATAATATTGTTTTAAGAATATCAAAATAAACAAATTTTGAAAAAGGATACTTAGAATCCAAATTGGGTACAAAATATTGCATACATAACATTTGATTTTCAAAATGGATTTCACAAGAACTCCAGACATGCTCAAAAGTCTTCCGGAATTCGCCGGTAAAGTAACTGAGCTAGACAATTTCATTAAGCTGTCGATTTAGTGTGGAACGCACTAAGAACAGTTAAAAATAATCCGCTCCAAATTTGGGTCCAAGTAATAAGGAACAAAATCAAAGACTCAGCCTCGGAAAGGCTTCGCCTTTACGGCAACCCAGATACCTGGGAAAATATAAAAGACATCCTTCAGAGACATTTTCGAGACCATAGAGATGAAAGAAATCTCTTTAATCAATTAAGTCACTTAACGTGCGAGTAAGAAGAACTGAAGATGAGGTAGATTTACGCACAAGAATGATGCGTAGAAATATAAGAGAAGGTCTTGACACTTTTGTCAAAGGACTAAGAGATCCTTTTAGGACAATCGTGATGTCCAGAGACCCAGATAGTTTTTAACAAGCGTATGAGATTACTCTTGGTTTGGTAGAAGCCAACAGAGGATATTCCTCAAATTTTAATAATAATAATAATCAAAGAAATAATAATTACAGCAATGTGAATAGAAATAATTTCAATAATAATAATAATAATAATAATAATAATAATAATAATAATCAGGGATATAATTTTAGAAATAATTATAATCAAAGAAATTATAATTTAAACAGAAATAACAGTAGTAATATTAATTACAATTTACAGAATAGAAATTATAATAATAATTTCAACAATAACAATAATAGTAACACTAAACTATAATTTCAACTATAATTTCAATAATGATAACAGAAATAATAATAACAGCATACATTTTAACAGGAACAACAATAACTATAACAGGAACAGGAATTATGAAAATAATTCTGCAGTCTATAGAAATTCGGGACAACAGCGGTATGACAGAGTTATTCCAATGGAAGTTGATCCAAATTCTTCCACTGTTCAAAGAAATTTGAATAGAAATCATAATAATAATAGACCAAACGAGGTTTATTGTCAAGAAAATTTTCGGCCCAGAGCCTCGGACTAAATACACTTCCATATGTGGAACTAAAAATAAACGAGAATAAAAAATTAAAAATGTTAATACATACTGGATCATCAAGTTCAGTACTTAGTCCAGAAGGTATAAGTAAGAAATTTATTATAGATATAGAACCAAGGAAAGCAAAATCATTTAGCGGGGAAACAGTAATTAGACAAAAAATCGAAATGACTTTATTTGAGGAATTTGGGTTGGACTGCCCAAATGTTACGTATTATTTAAACAAATTCAATGATTACTTTGAAGTCCCAGTAGATAAAAAACGAGGAGACATTAAAATATTAGAACGGAACTTAGGCAATGTTGAAATCTTAGACGACGTATACTGTTCTAAGAAATGGTTGGCAAAGTTAATGTTGAAAAACAAAACAAACCACCCTCTAACTTTAAGAGTTCAACAGCCATTGAAAGCCGAACGGCTTAATGGTCTAGAGAGCAATTTTTGCTTAGCAGCTAAAAATTCCCTAGATGTCAACTTAGCAGTTGACCAGTTTCCTAATATTGAAGCAAATAATTAGAACGAAAATGAGAATAAGAATAAGAACGAGAACAAAGGTAATAACGAAAATAATATAAGAAAAAAAAGAAAAGCATTCAAAAATAAAAATTATATTATGAGTAAAAATCTTAAAACCAAAAAGACAGGCATAATGCCTTATTCAAGAAATATAACAGAAAATAATACAGATGAAGGAAGCAGTAACGAAGTCGGATTGGACCCCGATGATGTAGAAATTAGTAGTACCGGAACTGTTGAGACCCAATTTAAGGAAACTAGTCCGAATCTCCGATGTTGCAGTATCAAAGTTGATTAGAAACTAAATAAAGGTGAAAATAAAATTATAGGTAAAGAACCTTATGTCATAGTAACGGGCGAAGGGCCAGAAATAAGTGAATCAGAAATTTCAATCGGATTGGATCCCGAAAGTTTAAAAAGTAGTAGTACTTCAATAAAAAAAGAAACCAACAGGAATACAAAAAAAGTAAAAATTAAAAAAATAAATAACGAAATGAAAGAAGAAATTAATTTTAACGGAATCAGCAGTCAATCAAGAAACATAAAGGATTTACTATCTCAAGTTGAATTTAGTCATTTAGATATGAAAAACCAGGAACAATTAGTAGACATTTTAACAGAATATGCAAATATATTCAAGAGGGATGGACAGAATCTTACCTTCACAAATAAGGTAAAACACGAAATTAAAACTACAGATGAACGCCCAGCTTACGTGAAAAATTATAGGCATCCTTATGTTCATAAAGAAGAAATACAAATACAGATAAAAGAAATTTTAGAGTCAGAAATAACAAGACCAAGTAGTTCACCATGGTCTTCACCGGTTTGGGTAGTACCTAAAAAAGATGATGTTTTAGGAAATATGAAATGGCGATTAGTTATAGATTTCAGAAAGGTAAATAAAAAAACAGTAGATGATAGATACCCAATACCAAATATACAAGAAATATTAGAAATGTTAGGTAAATGTTCCTATTTCACCACACTAGATCTCGCATCAGGCTTCCACCAGATTGAGGTAGATAAACGGGATATGAAGAAAACAGCATTTACAGTTAACAATGGTCATTACGAATATACGAGAATGCCATTTGGTCTGAAAAATGCGCCGGCAACATTCCAACGTGTAATGGACGAAATATTAAAAGAATTAATCAACGTTATTTGTTTTATTTACATGGATGATATTATAATATTTTCCAAAGATTTCAAAGAACATATTCAGAATTTAAAACAAGTTTTCAAAGCATTGAGAAATGCTAATTTAAAAGTTCAAATAGAAAAAAGTAAATTTCTCAAAGAGGAAGTAGAGTTCCTTGGTTATGTGGTAACAAAAGACGGTATAGAACCAAATCAAAAAAAATAGAGACAGTAAAAAATTATCCAATTCCGAGAACTCAGAAACAAATCAAACAATTTTTTAGGATTATTAGGTTATTATAGAAGATTTATTAAGGATTTTGCGAAAGTTACAAAACCATTAACAGACAAATTAAAGAAAGGCCAACAAATTGATAGAAATAATGAAAGATATTGTAAATGTTTTAGAGATTGTACAAGTATGCTCACGTCAGAACCAATTTTAGCTTACCCAGATTTTAGAAAGCAATTTATTTTAAGTAGAGATGCATCAAATTATGCTATAGGAGCTGTGCTAACCCAAATTCAAGAAAGACTGGAACATCCTTTACGCTACGCGAGTAGAACTTTAAACGATCATGAGAAAAACTACTCAACCATTGAAAAAGAATTATTGGCCATAGTTTGGGCTACGAAACACTTCAGACCATACCTATACGGTACCAAATTTAAAATTCAAACAGATCATAAACCGTTGAAATGGGTAATGAATTTAAAAGAGCCAAATAGAAAGCTTGTAAGATGGAAATTACAAATGGAAGAATTTGATTATGAGATAGATTACAAACCAGGGAAAATAAACAGTAATGCAGATGCTTTAAGTAGAATTAGTATTGAAGTAAATCATGATAAAATAATAACGACAGGTGCTACAATTCATAGTGCAAGTGAAGATGATTACGGATATATTCCAATTTCTGAATCCCCATTAAACTTATTTAAAAATCAGTACATGATAGAAAAATTAAGAAGTGGTGCTAGTTAAATTAGAACCAAAAACATTTTTAATAAAACAAGAAAAATTATTAAATATAAAAATTTTACGGAAGCAGACATAATCCAAATTATAAAAAATCATTTTAATCCAAAAAGTACAGATGCTATCTACGTAGAAGATCTTCAATTATACCTTCAAATACAAGATGTATTCAAAAACCACTTTCATAGGTCAAAACGATTTAAAATACTTAAATGTACAAAAATATTAACAGAGATAGAGACTGAGCAAGAGCAGGATGATATTATAATAAAATATCATCAAGAAAATAATCATAGAGGAATTATAGAATCCTTTGAACATATTAAACGCGAATATTTTTTTCCAAATATAAAAGATAAAATAACTAAGAACATTTATAATTGTGAAGTATGCCAAATAGAAAAATATGATAGAAATCCCTCCAAACCTAAGTTTGAAAATACGAAATCACCAAAACACCCTTTGGACACTATACATATAGACATATTCTTTTTATAGAAAGGTAAACCTATTATAACTATAGTAGATAAATATAGTAGATATGCACAAGAATACGAACTTCAATCCCGAAATTCAATACATTTAAAAGATGCTAGACTTAAATACATAAGCACTTTAGGAAAACCAAAGCTTATGGTAATACACCAAGAAAAAGCAGCTACTTCAATAGATTTTCAGGAATTTTTGAGAAATGAAAGAATAGATTTACATTTTACGACAGTTAGTAATTCAAATTGCAATTCCCCAGTAGAAAGATTTCACTCAACACTCTTAGAATATTTGAGAATATTAAAGAATCATAATAATATTACACCATTCGAATTATTTTACAGAAGAATTCCAGAACCATTAGAAGAAAAAGCCTATTTGGACGCATGTTAGAAGAATAATCAAGTAATAGAAAAGCGTAATAATAAAAGAAACAACCCAAAAGAATATAAGGAAAAAGATACATTGTATCATAAAATTAGATACACAAATAAGCTACAACCAAGATTCAAGATTCCAAATCCAATATGACATTCATAGGGATAATAAAGTAACAGTTTTAGCTACTAACAATAAACAATATCATAAGTCTAAAATAAAGAAACCTCGAAGATTTCAGGAACAACATGATGGCTTCCATTAAACTAGCAACATTACTTATTGCAACGTTAACTACAGTAACAGGACAAGGACTGAACCCACCTAATAACGGAGAGTTATTACAAAGTCTAGAAATTCATGATTTAAATTATGGACATATACATTCTAATAAGAGATCATGAACTACAGGTTATCACAGATTATTGAAAAATTTTACACATAATACTCGTAAATATGAGTAGTTGGGAAGAAAACTTAAGCATAATTAAACAGAACATTTACAACTTAGATACATAATTTCAACGCATTAGAAAAAGAAATTTTAAGTATAATCCCACATAATAGGAAAAGAAGAGTTTTATTGAATATAGTAGGAAAGGGATTAAAATTAATAGCAGGAACTATGGATGCAGATGATGAATTGGAAATAAAAGAAAAACTAAAAATTAATGAAGAAAATAATAAAAATACCATAACAAGTTTAATTGATCAATAAATCGAATTAAATAATGCAATGAAATCGGTAACAAATCACATAAGTATGCAACAAAATATAATTAAACAACAAAATATAATTAAACAACAAATTTTAGACATATCAGACCAAGTCAAATCAGACTCATCGGAAATTGAACACATTCAACACGTTTTCCAAATCCAATATGACATTCAACTCAGAGATCAAATAAGAAAAGTAAAAGAAAATTTGATGTTATGTAGGTTAAACGTTTTAGGAAGCGATATTCTTACAACTGAAGAAGTAATACAAAATAATATTACTATTAAAACCTTAATGTTCATAAAAACTTCAGTAGTGCTATACGAAAATAAAATTATATTTGTAATAATGATTCCAAATTCAAACATTTTATAAAACTTATATTGAACCAATTCCAAATAAGAATAAATTAGAATTAGATTCAAAATATTATACTGTAATTTTAAGCAATACAACATTTTTTGAGTATGAAGAAAAAGAAACGTTGTTAAAGAAAAAATTAAAAATTATAAAAGAAAACTGTATTTCAAATCTGTTGAAAGAAAATGCAAAATGAAATTATAAAACTTTTAAAGAAAAAGAAATAAAGCAATTGACAAGTAATATAATCATTGTAAAAAATTTGGAGAAAACAAAAATAATCCATAGCTGTAATTTATATGATGCTGTCATAGCAGGAAATGCATTAATAAATTTTGAAAATTGTAAACTAAAAATTAATGATGTAAGTTATGAAACCATAATTGTAAGAGAACATTTTATTATTCCAAGTTTCAACGACGTAAAGATTAAAAATATTTCATTAAACATTTCAATACCAGAATTGCATTTTAAAAACATTGAGAATAGGAAAATTATAGAGGAAATCAAATATTATCATTCAGTAACTTCAAAAATTTCTTTCAGCACAATGGCTGTTTTGATATGCATTATAATGATAATAACTTTAATCCTTTTAAAAGGAAAATTTTACAGAAAAAAAAACCCACAATACAAGGGTTAATATTGAACTCAAAACTTCGGATTCTCCGGAGGAGAATCTTAAGGGGGGGAGTTATGTCCCAGACATCACCATATAACGTGATGGACGGCTATAGTCGCTGTCATAAATAATCATTCAACATTCAATGTAATATAAACATTCACTTCCGTTGATGTACCATTGACAATCCTGTGGGAACATAAACAATTCATCCCACACCAACCAAATCACAAGCATCGATATCATCAATAGCAACTATCTTAAATAAACAATAGACATCCGTTGATGTCACTATTAACTGTTCATATATGTTGATCTTACTAGATCACTTCCTTTAGAAATCCAAATCACACAGATATCGAATTACACTGATTTGTCATCTTTTGATGACACAAAGATCTGGAGTAAAATCTCTCATGTGATCGTATAAATAACCCCCGTCAATCATAAATAACCGTATGTTCTTTTCTCAGTTCAGTTCGATCGGTATTCAAAACTTGGGTTCTTCCATTAAGATTAAATGCCTTTAAATTAAGTGCGTATAAAAAATAAAAAAAATAAAAAGTTTAATTTAAGAAATAAAATCTCGTGTTGTGTTTTAATTAACTCCCAAGTTGGCCGGGAGGATAAAAATGGTTTTTTTTGTTCCTAAGCTAAGAAAAGATATCATAACTATATCTTAGCATTTAGAAGTTTTCACATTGGATTTTATCAGAAATGTATGGCCACATGGCAATGCTTCGTTTCGGAGGCGTTTCTGTAATGGTCTGGGGATGTATTGCATCATAGTGGAGTTGGAAATCCCGTGTTGATTGACAGCACGATGAGGAATGAAGATTACCTAGATATATTGAAATCCAATTTGTCGTGTAGTGCTGCGAAATTTTGGGGTTAACTTATTCAACAAGACAACTACCTCAATCACACATCGATTTTTTTAAGGAATGGTTGCTCCATGGTACTTCTAAGCAATTAGGAGACCTTCCACGATCCCCAGATCTAATCCTAATCGAGCATTTGTGAGATTATCAGGATAAATAGATCCAAAATGGGAATATTTTTAGCAAAGAGGCACAACATTCAGGAGGAGTGGCAAAAAATCCCAGCCGAATTGACATGAAAGCTAGAAGAGTCCATCCCCAGACGCATAGATACTGTCCTAAGGGCAAAAGAAATGTAGAATTGTGAACACTTCCTTTTGGCGCAATAAAAATTAAGTATTTTTTGTAATTGTGTAATTGAATTTTTTTTTACAATATTTCTTTTTAAGTTTAATATTGCAATTCATTTTGGATAAACCGCTTTAAGAAATAAGATAGGACTTTACTAAAAGATCGAATATATTTGCTTCAACTGAGTTTCAAAAATGAAATTCCAAACTGTACAATTTATCTTGAAGCTCACAGTATATGAAACAAAAAGAGGCATTAATTGAGTTTTCAAATTTTTTCTTATAAAAACCAAAACTTTTATTTTATCGAGCACTTGAATGCATTTCTAACAGTTTGTCGCCCATCATCAGCAACATGACTAAACACAAATTGGTTTCTAAGCTGTTTCAAACAAATAATTTTGCTTTCGATTTACTTATAAACAGGCTGTTTCAGTTACGCGAAAAAATTGTGTGAAAAATGTATCTTATAAAATTCATGTTTAGACATGCCTCATCGCAGATTTCTTTTTTCCATACGATTTCTATGGTAGAAAACATATGTTTGTATTTGGATTTTTATAACTGAATAATAAAAAGTATTTAAATTAACGTTTCTTATAGACTAAGAGCCGACAGCAGATTTTGGGTTTGAATGACAGCAAAAAAAGGAAGTATAGGCGTTGAAAGCTGCATTAAAAGCTATTCACACACTGGGGCCTTTGGGAATAAAAAGTGCAACAAAAAAAATATGAAAGCAACTTCGAAGGTAGTCGAGTTAGCCAAAATTGGTTTCCAACTCTACCTAGATAATTTCCTAGGATCATATATATAGGAATCCGAGACCATTTTAGTGTAAAGTTCGTCTTGTCCCACTGTTTAAAAAAACCGTTTTCACTTTGAATTATGATTTTTTTAAACGCGAGCGAGAGATTTTTTAACGGCGAGCTGTGCACTAGAATGGTCTTTGATTCCTTGATATGTGATCCGAGGAGCTTATCTATGAAGGGGTGAAAACCAATTTCGGCTAACTCGATTACCTTCGAAGCTGCATTCATACTTTTTTTTTTGATGCACTGTTTATTCTCAAAGGCCCTTGTTGTGGACTGCAAGACTCCGATTTTTTAAATTGCTTTAAATGAAGCTTTCGACGCCTATACTTCTTTTTTTTTTGCTATTCTTCACACCCAAAATCTGTTGTGGGCTCTCGGTCTACTATAGAAAATTGAATGCTCTTAAAAAAAGTTTTTGACATAAATCCAGCCGTTTTAAAGTTACAGTCAGTCAAACTCATTCGATAAAATAATCATACATTTATTTATTTAACATTAATGCCATTTTACATTGGACATCCAGAAGGCTTCGAAGCGTTCGGAAGTCTTCTAAAACCAAAACGAAAAAATCTCTTCTGCTTCTGTTTGAGAAGAGAAATTCTCTTCTTGATTTCAAATCAGAATCCACTCGAGAAGCACTAATACATTCAAACGTCAAAACAAAACAAACTGTGGTGCAAATTCATATTAAGGGTATTCATGCAACGTCGTAAGTTAACAAATTGTGTAAAATGATAAGTTTACGCAAAGTTTGCATGAACGACCTTTTTAAACATTTGATAAAATGCTACGTAATTCAACTAGAGTAAGTCACAATGTGACGTTTGGATAAGTTTAACCAGTTTGGTTTTGTTAACGCAACAAAATCCTTTGATAATAATAATTAATTTGTAAACTTATCTAGGGTTTTACGAAGTTGCATGAATACCCTTATTATTTTCAAAGGTCCATTCCATTAGTTGTGCACTCAAAAAAAAACAAAGAATTTAATATAATTTAATAAACAAATAAGGAAAACAAAAAGAAGACTTATTGTTTGTAAGTATATGGTGGACACACTATTGTTTTTAATATCATTTTTTGTGTGCCAGAAAAAAGTTCATATTTAATGAATCACCAATACAGGGACAAAACAGACAAAATTGAGTAGAAGTAACAATCACTATGGCATTGGATTCTGAATGAGTGTCTTCTTGAGTGAAATCAATGGAAAGCGACATAAGTTAGCATTTTTTTAGTAATTGAAGCTATTATGGTAACTAATATCACTTATAAAAAATTGTGTTTCTTGTAGAAGACCAATTTTCCTTTCAAAAGGTGCCTTACAATACTAAAAATAGAACTTTAGCATGACACTCCTTACAATACTACTTCAGTTCAATTAATACAATCATATTACAATAGTTAGTTGTATGTAGTTGGTTAAAATACCTGTAATTATTAAGTTATAAAATTCTAAATACAAAAACTTTTTTGAAACAGTCTATTGGTTACATTTTACTAAGTTCAAAAGAATAGAGTGAAATACACTCAAGTCAAATTAAAGGAACAGGCTTTTTTCAATTTTTGTTTGTATTTTTTTGAAGAGCTTAGATTTAGATTAAGATTGATGAAAGGCCGTATTGAGTTGAAAAAAACAATAAAAAACAATACGTAACTATACCAGTTTGTTCTTGTAATTAACAAAAAACTTTTTTTAAGCGAAGACAAAAATGCTCGAAAAAGCAGGGCTATTATCATTCAAGAAAGAGCTCTATCGTTGCCGTAAACAAATCTTCTCTTAGTATACCTATTATATCAAGACATTCAGGCATTAACACCGAACAATCCGAAGAATTTTACAAGGTCGCGGAAACAGAGAAGTTTTCTTTCTTAGTTTTAGTGCGGTGGATTTGGTGTTTCAGTTTTAATTTTTTGACGCAAAATTTCCCGAATATAAAGTGGTTTTAAATTTATACTGTGACCCAGGTGATTAAAAGTCAGTTTTAGATTCTCGTTCGACAGCAATAGCGCAGGCTAATTTACATATTTTTACCCGAAAAAAAAAATTATTTCCGACTTAAGTTTACGTCAAAATGAAAAGTGTTCAAAAGAAGAGTTAGATCCCCCAAAAGTCATTTTAGACTAACCTCAAAACTTCCGAGATAATGGTGAAAACTCGTTTTTTGCTTTTTTATTTTATATTTCCATAAAAATAGCTCAATTTAAATGAAACTTTGTAAAAATATATTATCTTCTTGTCTCTTTGCCACAAGTACTCTTTCAAGTAAAAACCATAGAGTAGTTTTTGAGATATTCAATTATGTTAGTAAAAAAGTATTTTTTTTAAATGAAAAATGTACTGCAGAAAATCATCGTACAGAGTTCATTCAAGACTCTTTCGTTTAGTATTTACATCTCCTTTCATATAAAATAATGATAATATAAAAAACCACTGTCAAACCCAACTGGAAAAAGAATCTAGTTCTTACGAGGCACTAGAAAGTTTTACATTGACCCTAACATTGGGCTAGCAAGTGTAACACTTGATTTTGTATCGGGCCTCACCCGTTAATTAACCTTTGGCCTCGACAGATAAAAAAGGTGTCTTTGTTGCCCGCCTGGAAAAACGGCAAGTTTTAGTCAAGTTTAGTCAAGGCCCTGAAAATTCTTCGGTGGGGGAAATCTAGACAAGGAAAACTTGTCAAATACAAGTGAGGCCCTTGCTGGAAAAAACTTGTTGGATTTTTATCTCATCACAAATACCCCATATACAACAAAAACAAAAAAAAACATATTTCATACCCATCCTACAATAGTTAGAAATATCAACGTTGGTATATAGTTTTTCACTTTCAAAACTACCCAACTGTATGTCGATATAGCTAAGTGGCTAGCATGTTGGACTCAGTTGATCTCGTACTGTGGAAGTTTGTAGACGTTTTCGGCTTCCCAGTTAATTCAATAATTTACACCTATCAAATCTTAATAGTGTTAAAAGCACAGAGCTAAAGGTGCCAGACCGAGAACCTGTGGCTGTGGATCACGGGTTCGAGTCCCAATCGACCAAAAACTATTTGGCTGCTTTTCTAACAATCGTGAAATCGAAAACTTCATTGAGTGGGAAGAGAAGCAAATGCAATTCAACAACACCGCGGGGACATCGAAAGGTGCCCTAGCAACAACAATAAAGCCAGCTATGGCACCATCAGCCAAAGCTACTGCTAGTGCTGTGGCAACAACAACAACAACCAAGCAAGCGATGGCACCACCAGCCATACCGTAACAACAACAGCAAACCCACCGACGTCACCAACAGCCGATACGAAAAACAAGAGGAGGAAGAGGATAAGCTATGCGTCGAACCTCGCCAAGTGCCGCTCCACCACCACCTCATGAAAGAGACGGCGCGCACAGCAAAAACATCATCAGCAGCAAAAATCCATCAACAACTGGATACTTCGCCATCCGATGAGGACAGCGAATGTATGTCCGAAGGTGGCGAGGGCTTATATACCACAGGAGATTGCAACAGCAACCTGCTTGTGGATTTAACCTCACCAAAGGTGTCCTCCGAAAAAGGAAGATGAGGCGCAAGTCGTGTCACTTGATGAGTAAGCAATCAGCGAAAAAATCAATGCCAGCATTGTTACCCGTCTGATTCATGCCCTAAAAACCAAACGAAAAGCTCGACGAGAACGTGAGAGGTAGGGGCGAAAGAAGAAAAAAGCGCTCCATGTGCCACTAAAAGCAGCTCCACAACAAGAGCTGGTGCAGCCAGAGCAAAGGCTAGCTCACCAGCAACAACAGCAACTGCCACAGCAGAACCAATAACAGCTGCCAACTGAAGGTGCAACTCACAAAAAACAACAGCAGTAGCAACACAAAAAATACAGGAGTGGAGTCAGCAGTAGCAGGGAGTACAGCCACAGCTGCCCCAAAATAAAAAAAGAAAAGGTGCCACCAACCAAGAACTATAAAATGAAGCTTCAGGAAACCATAGACCTGTGTAAGTCGGTCATAGGCTAAACTTTTTTATCAAGCCATTAAGTAAAGATAGACATGCTATCCACTGCTCCGCTTAGTACACGACTAAGTTCTTCAGTTTTACCCCCGAAGTGGATAAATGACAAAACGGTCCTCTTGAATGGCATAGATTCTGGCACGGAACAACAGGTGCTCTTAAATGAGCTCCGTCAAAAAGCGAGCTATGATCTCGACTTTATCGAAGTCAAGCCGTTCGCTACAGTCAGAGCCAGATGGGAGTAGCGGTCTTTGCCGTTCTTCCTAGTCCAGCATTCTCCCAGCAGCAAACTGGAAAATTAAACATGCTTCACCGCATGCGCTTCCAAAGGTTTGACCACGCTGCAGCAAACTGCAAAATGCAGTCATGCTGCGTTAAGTGTGGTGAGGACCTCATAAAAGGGGAGTGTAAACTCGGCGAGGAACGGGTCGAAGACATGACCCAGCTAAAATGTACACTTTGCGGAAAGGAGGGGCACCCTGCTAATTTTAAAGGTTGCTCCGCTTTTCAGCAAATAAGAATTAATAAAGCGACTAAGAAGACCGCGGTAGAGATACGCCCATCAACGCGTGCTCCTCCAGCAACGCCCGTCAACCCCCAAATTTTCTACGCCCAAATGGCGCCAGGTAGGGGAAAAATGGTTCAGCTTGCAGCTAAGGTAGTCGAACCGGCCATCGTGCCAAAGGCTCCGGACGCTCCCGCCGAGATAAGAAGCATGTTGCTGGCGATTCAAGGCCAGTTAACATGACTTCACAATCAGATAAAGGAGCAGGCGACTAGGGTAGACTATCTCTACTCTGTTTTGCCTAGCTTAACGCAGATTACAGGTTAAAGGCGCGCTGTCGGAGTGGCCTCTTAGGATCCTTGCTTTGAATGTAAGTTCACTGATTAGGACCGAACGTAGAGCTAATCTTTTCCAATTGTTGAAAGACCAAAGTCGAGATGTGTTTATGGCCAGCGAAACTAAGCTGAACCAGAAACATAAGTTGCCTAACAACAATTACAATATCGTCAGAAGAGATCGACCCAACTCCACTCAAGGGGAGGGGGGAGGTGGCGTCGCAATGAGCTCTTATTGAAAACCCCGATAGTTGACCTAAAATTTGATTCGCTTCTTCCAGCCGTCAAATATTTCAAATTTTTTTTTCAGATTCCATCAGAGTAGGACAAAAAAATAATTTCTAATACTATTTTTTTTTAATTAGTATTTAAATAGTCCTAATTCCTTGTGAACATTTTGGACCATCTTCTTCAAATTTGGTACAAATTAGTATTGGAATCATTTTATATTGAAGGCAAGCGCATATTTCAGGATATTTCAAACAAAAACTTTACTTAGTTCCTGACCCCAACAGTTCTTTATTTAGAGTTTTGAAATTTGGGACCATGCTCTATCGTAAATTGTGAAGCCCCTGTTTGAAGTAGAACAAATAGGCATTTCCACTAAAGTCCCTGTTTGAAGTAGAAAAAATAGACATAACCACTTAATTAAGCATCGCCAAATCATCAAGTGTACCAAATTTCATTAGTTTATATTAAGAACTTGCGTGGGAAATGATTTTTGTCTCCAAAATTCAACAAAGGGACCACTGTGTAACGACGCGATTCAACATCAATAGCAAAACAAAAACAAAGCGAAATTTTCGCCCATTGCGTTGTTATGAATATTTCGCTTTGGTTTGTAAGAGTCTTTAAAATGTGATTTTTATGAGCCCTGGGCCCACTATCGTACCTGGACGAGACACATTTTGGATTAGAGCTCATTTGAACTTGTAATTAAATAAAAGAGGTATTGTACAGATAGTAAATTTTTATTTTTATTTATTTTGTCCCGGACAGAATTTTGAAATCCCGGATTGCCCTTAATTCTAGCCATTTGCCCCGTCGAGCTTTTAGAAAAATCTGGCGACCCTGGGCGTGAGGTTAAGAAGAGCAAGTTCCTTTATTTTACTGTCAGGGTTATAACCACTTTAATTCATTTAAAGCAAATCGGATATGATATATGTCATTTCTAAGCAAAAACACCTCAGTCATGATATTGCGATAATTAAAATTAAAGATTTAACTATTTTTTGCGAGCCTTATCACCCGTTTTTTGAAGATATCAATCAAAACAAAAATCAACATACTAAAGTCTACAAAAAGAGACTATAATTATCAAGATAAAAGTCTTCAGACTAAGAGAAAATGACAGGGCATCGTTTCCTATTTTTTCTTAAGTAAATTAAATAAAGAGTAAAGAGTGTTCCGGACTGAAATGGTGATTTCATGAAAAGGATTGTGAAGCGTGTACTTGTCCGATCAAAATGATAGAAATACTTGTTTCTTTTTAGGACATCACTGGAACAAAAATGGCTGTTTTGCAGCTTAAAGTAAAGCTTTTTTTTTTGCAAAACAATGTTTAATAACATTTCGGAGGTGATCTGCGATGGAAGAACTTTGACATTTATTTTGTTTGATATAAGCTTATGTTCCTTAAATGTTTTTTCTATGGTTCGTTTAGTTCGACAATATACGTATGTCTGATTATTTCATGTCTTCGATTTTATCTTTGGTTGAGCCAACTAGTTTTTAAGTTTTGTTTTGCTCCAAAACACAAGTTCAATAGAATGTTCGCGGAAATGTTTGGAAATTTTGTTTATTATTTCAGGCACATAGAAAACTTACACGTTTCATGTCGATCTTTATTTTGTGAGAAAAATTTAGACATTGGATTTTTTAATCTTATTTGAATGCTTTTTGATGTGTTTATCTACCAAGCTTTTACTATACCCATTTACTTCTGCAACTTTCTTAATGTATTCATATTCGGCTTGGTAATTTATTGCCGATAAAATAATTTTTTACCTAATACAAATTTTAATAATACAAAATAAAAATGCTTATACATTTTTAATGGTCTCTTATACCTAACGATATTTTTTAATAATATTTTTCGATGGATATAAATACATTCAATTTTTATTCACGATTTTCATTGATAACTGTATCATATGATGTTGAAATTTTTAATTCTTAACAGGCACTTTTGGACAGAAAATTAATGTAAATCAGTTACTTTAACTAAATGTTTTTTTTTTTTGTACAATAATACTTCTGGAAGTGATCAATTAGTAAAAAAAACAAAGTTTTATAAAACAAAGCATCTGATTAATGTGAAAAAACCGGTCTTATGAGGGGTGGTTAAATTTTAAGGGCCAATGTTAAATGTGAACCACACCGAAGTTTTTTTCTGCATTTCATTGACATTTCTCAATTTCAGACTAACTCAATTTGAACCATGGAAAGATACACAATCGAGCAACGCGTTAAAGTTATTCAGGCTTATTATGAAAATAGCCGTTAAAATCAAATCAGTGATGAGGCACATTTTCACCTCAGTGGATTCGTCAATAAGCAGAATTGCCACATTTGGGCGAATGATAATCCAAGAGTGATTGTCGAAAACCTATGCACCCACATAGAGTGACTGTTTGGTGCGGTTTATGGGCTGGCAGCATTATCGCACCGTATTTTTTTCCAAAATGAGGCCGGTTAGGCAGTAACTGTGAATGGTATTCGCTATCGTGAGATGATAACGAACTTTTTATGTGGTTTCAACAGGACGGTGCCACTTTCCACACAGCTAACGAAAGAATGGATCTTTTGTGCGACAAATTCAATGGCCGTGTTATCTCACGTGGTGGCGATGTCAATTGGCTGCCAAGATCATGTGATTTGACACCGTTGGACTTCTTCCTTTGGGGTTATTTGAAAGAAAAGGTGTACGTCGCTAAACCAGCAACAAATCAAGAGCTAAAGGATGAGATAATTCGGCACATTAACGGCATAGAACCTCAATTATGCCTCAGCGTCATTGAAAATTTGGGCCATCGGATGGAGATGTGCCGCCGCGGTTGCAGCGGCCATTTGGCCGATATTTTATTCCATACATAATTGAACCATACCAGTATTATAATAAAAAAAAAGAAATGACAATAATTTCGTAAATAATTTGTGTTTTATTCAAAATCAACATCGGCCCTTAAAATTTAACCACACTTCATATGCAAAATGACTGGTTTTGTTCAGTTCGGAACACTCTTAATGACCCAAACACTTAAATAGGATACGAAGATGGTTTTGAACTCCCACCCCACAAAAAGCTGAAGAAAAATCTGCCTGACTTTAGTATTCGATATCACAATACCTGTAGCTAGAAACCCTCATACTCAGTTTTGGTAATACTACTCCCAAAATTTGCTGTCGGCTCGTAGACTATTGTAACGATATAATGAAATGAAATAAAATAAAAAAAACGGTTTAATATTTTTTTTTTAATTTTAGTTTTGAAATTTAAGAAATATCAATTTCACAACTTAATTTTTATATAGTGCGACCCGTTTCGGAGAAGTAATCCATCTTCCGGCGATTTACTGCGATTTGATAGCAGTTAAACTTAAGCTCAGCTGTCTCTTGCTACGTTGTTAAATGTAGAGCTTTCAGGATGTTCAGATTGTCTCCTTTCTTCTAGTTGGTATTTTATGGCTGTGTCATATAGTCCATTCATTTCTTGTGTCAAGTTGTCACTTAATAGCCTGTCTCGTTCTAGTTTATTAGCTTTGTTAATCTGATATTCCTTAGTCGCGTCTTATACTTCGTTTTCACAAAGAGATAATCCGGAATTTAGGGTAGGAGATTTAAAATTAATCTTGAAGTATTTTCACCAGAGAAATGGAGATTAATTTGACGTTTTCAGTTTGAATTTTCATGCAATGCAAACTATATTTATTTAACTTAATAAAAATTAAAAAAAAATATTTGTTGTACGTTACCCATTATGCTATCTTCGATAACCTCGCCTAGGTTATTTATTCTTAAGCTTCCTAGGACAGCGTGTACTCTGTAGTATAGTCCCCATTCCGAGGGCGACCCTCCAGAAGGACCCACTTTTTTCTTTTCCTTTCTGTAAAAAAATGATGTTTAATAAGCAGAAACACATTGTATGCAAAAAGTATACTATTAAAAAAGGAAGAACTTTACCTGTAGCGATCGTTAAGATTGTGTAATTTAACTTTTATTTCGTCTGCAGTATAAACTCCTCTCATTAACAAAGACATCTCTTTATAAATGTGATTATTCTTTCGTTGGTCTCTTAATTCGAGCAACTTATCGGCCCACACTTCAATGAGAAGCTCCTCGTCCTTCAGTGCCCAGGTTTTCCTTTGTTTCTTTTGTTTTAGTTGTTCCATTTATCTGGAATTTGTTTTGTTTGGTGAAATAATATATATATATAAAATATATTGTAAATACTTACATTTCTATTCCCAGATAGATTCGAAGGAAAAAAGTTTTTTGTGGTTATTTTCACGTGGGTAGGTGCAAAACCTGCATATCAGGCTCTATGAGGACCGAAAAACGCGTGCTCATAGAAGTGTGAGATTCTTACTACACTAAAACCACCTCCACTTCCCGATTGCAACTAAGTTGAAACTTATCTAGCAATTTATTTTTAACGAAGTTAAGTAACGTGTTGCAGGTTACTTTCCGGTGAAATTTCCTGCTTAATCCGCGATTTTGAAGCGGTTTTCTGTTCACCGCACCAAGTCGGAAGGTTTTGTTCTTCGTAGACGGCGTACTAAATTCTATTCGTCAATAATGTCAATAATCGTTGAGTTAGCGTGTTCTAATAGTTAATTTCTATGTTTCCGCGCGAAACTTTTAATTTCGTCCCGGACCGTAGGAATCCCGAGATCCCTGTGAAGATCTTCGTTTCTTATATACCACGGAGCATTTACAAATGACCTTAGCAATTTATTTTTAAACGTTTGTAAGTTACTTAAGTTTGTATCGCAGGTACAACCCCAAAGTTGTATACCATAAGTCCAAACAGGTTTAAGAACCTGTCGATATAAAATCAATTTATTTTCAATACTAAGGTTTGAATATTTACCGAGTAACCAGTTCATATCTCTTAATTTACTTTTTAGTTCTTCGCATTTCTTTTTCACGTGCGGCTTCCATTTTAATTTCGCGTCTAGAGTCATTCCCAGATACTTTGCCTCATTTGCAAATGGAACACGAGCGGTATTAAGAAAGACGGGTAATCTATTTATTTTCTTATACACAGTCGAACACATTTTCTTTTCTTCAAGAGCTCTCTCAATAACGTCAGTAATTCTATGCACTTGATCAATATTCGAATGCTTGCTTCTAAATCCGAACTGATGTTAAGGTATTAATTGTTTCTCTTTTATTATGGGTTGCAGGCGCAGGAGTAGTATTCTTTCAAAAATTTTTGATATTATTGGAAGAAGCGAAATCGGCCTGTAAGACTTCTTTTCGTGTGATGGTTTGCCAGGTTTCAAAACCATTATGACTTCCGCAACTTTCCATTGGCTCGGAACATATTCTAACCTTAGAGCGGCATTTATTATGTAAAGGAGGTTAATAAACCCTTTACGAGGGAGAATTTTTAAAATCTCTGCCGTTATTAAGTCATATCATTGATCTTTGTTGGAGTTAAGCTTCTTTATTTCTGTTTTTTATTCGGCAAGTGTAGCATTTCTCGTCATGTAGCTTTCATTTGAGGTAAAATTCATATTAATATTTTCGTTTAGTTCTTGCCCATCGAACCGCTTAAATGTTTCCTCTAAGTAATCGGCGAATACCGTCGCTTTTTCTTTGTCACTTTCAGCCCGTTCATTTTGGCTTTTCTTAATCGAGGGCACTGGAAGCTTTGGTTTTTTCGTTGTTTTTATAGCTTTCCAAAGTGAGTAGTTGGATTCTTTCCCCGCTGTCAAGCCTTCAAGGTAGTTTTCAACTTCAAGGTTTTTGAAATCTGATATCGCCGTTTTTAGCACATTACTCAAGCGATTTAAATGAGCTTTGTGTTGAGGAGCACGGGTTTGCTACCACTTTTTACGTGATTTTCGTTTCTCTTTCACTAAATCTTTTATTTCTTGCGTATATTTTATATCTTTATAGCGAGGCATTAGCCTTTGATAAGGTGTGTTATCCCAAGCTGCTTTTTGTATTATATGAACAAAGGTATCTACTGCGTCTTCAAGCTCAAGAGGCGTTTGTAATGATACCCTTAACTCAACGTTGTCCTCGATATCTTTTTTAAATCCATCCCAGTTGGTTTTACTGTTTGTTAACCTGGGTGGTTTTTCAATTTTAACAAGGCTTTCGCTCATAATGAGTACGACGCAGAATGATCTGAGAAGAGGTCATAGCCCTCTGAAATTTCTATACGGTTAGAGGGTATTCCTTTTACCATGAATAAATCGATTAGGTTAGGTATTTTCGACGGATCAGTTGGCCAGTAAGTTGGCTTGCCAGTCGAATGAAAGTCACAATTATTTTCCACTCCTGCTTCATATAGCATTAGATTTTTTTTGATATATGCATCGTGAGGCCCAGAAGGTGTGCTTTGCATTAAAGTCACCACCAACAATTAAATTTGGGCTTAGTGACTTTATCAATGTCGTAAATTCACTCTTATCAATTTTGCAACGTGGAGGGCAATATATGGAAGAGACATTGAGAGGAATATTTTTAGTTTTAACCTGTACACTACTCAATTGCATTTTTTCCGCCACTATTTAAAGGCCTATCGAGTGCTCAATGCATTCTTTTATATACAATGATGACCCACCTCTTGCTTTGTTTGACGGATGAATGGCGTGGTAGTCATGAAACCCGTGGATTTTAAGATTTGATTCATTTTTGGTATGCGTTTCTGGATATCAAACATATGTCAATATCATTTTCTCGCATATACATCTCCAATTCTCCAAGTTTTTGCCATAATCCGTTGGCATTCCACGTAAGAATCTTAAGCTTTTCCATCATATGTTAAGAGGTTTGGGTCGAACACTATTTTCGAGCTTACTTAACCTATCAAATATAAGTTTATTTGTTTCACATTGCTCTTCAAGTTTTGACAAAATTATTGAAAAGACTTTCGAAACCGGGTCTGTTTCAGTGTCGTTGGGAATTGCGGTTTCTACTTGCCTTGGTGGGTTTCTTTGTGTTTGGGCAGATTTTGATCGTCGCTTTTGTAATTTTTTAGCTACTTCACAGCCTCTATACAGCCTCTGTACCACTATCGCTTCACCCTCTTTTTTCTGTTTCTCTCTTTTGACAATGTTCGTCGCATCTAAGATTTTGATTTTGCGCTCTTTTAGATCACTAATAATATCGTCTTTTAAACATGATGCGTGTAGACCTCTTTGCCACAACACGTAGGGGTCTTTCGGACTTATTTTCATAAGTATAGCATTCTACTTTTTCTTCGTTTAGTTTTCGTGACAGAAGACGATAACTTTCGGGTTCTTTCACACAAACTTTCGATTTGTTGTTATTAAGTGAAATTATTTTAAAAGCCGATGGTAATAATGCCTTTAACATGGTTTGCAACTTGTTATACTCCGCAATACCGATAACATTTATCGGTGGTGGGGGTCGTTCCTTAACAGGTTTTTCTTTTACTGTCGCATGTTTTGGTGAAACTCTTACTTAAAATAAAGAGGCTGCTTCAGGTGAAGAGCCAGCTTTACGCTTTTTACTCAATCTTTTCTTTGAGGACTTCTCCGTTTCGTGTGCTAGCTCTTCTTCGCCCGTTTCATATCTACAATTATTGACTTGTGGCAAGCTAGACTTTGAGTTTATTGGAGGATTTTCGCTTTTCTATATCTCATTTTCTTTTCGAAGAAGATCGACTTCTTTCTTTAGCTCTTGATAAAGTTCCATTACTTGATCAAGTTTTTGTCGAAGTTCGTTATTATCTTTTTCAAGATTTTTTGTTTTATCTGAGTTTTTTGGCGCGCGCAGGCGTGACGGGTGAACTCTTTGCCCGAATTTCGATGGTTTTGCACTCGATTTAGATGGTGGTGATCGAGATACCCTTCACTTTTTAGGAAGGGATTTATTAAATGCAATAATTGGCTCTCCCCAGAATCCATAGAGCCGACCTGCGAAGAGGGTGAATTTTCCAGTGAACCTGGACTGCCACCTGGGGTACTATATTTTATTGTTTTGCTCATTGCATAGTTATGTATACATCAATCTCAGTATACGGAGTTTGGATTTTAGTCGCCTCTTTCGACAGGCATGCCTATCTCGGCTATATTCTTTCCCCTTACCCGCAGTGGGGTGGGGGGAGGAAAAATGCTTGTTTTTTGTTTTGATTGTCAATAGAAAAACTGACGTTTGAATGGATGCGTTCCACAAAAAAAGGTTTGTTTATTTTAGAAATCTACTACTTTCAAGAAGATTTCAATGCGATTTATTTTTAATTTTCATTTGGGGAGATTTAAATTTGTATGCTAAATCTTCGAGATTTGAAAAAGATTTGAGGTAAATCTTGTTAAATCTCAGTTTAGTGTTTGGTGAAAACGTAGTATTATATTTTTCCTTTTTCGCATAAACATTTTTTCAATGGTTTAATATTTGTCTCGAAATCGGTGTAGTTATGGTTGTTTTCCATTAGATACAAAGCATAGGTGGATCTGGTTTTTGGTTTTGGTTTATGTTTTTTAAACCTTTCTTCAAATGTTACCTATTTGGCCGTTTGATTTTGTAAACTTCGGAGCTGTTTTTTGTTTTTGTTTAATTAAATTTTTGAAGTTATTGTTTGTTTTGAAAGAGATATTAATATTTAACTTTTTGAATTCATTTTGTACTATTTGGGGGAGTATGGTGCTGTATGTTATGGATTTATATTTTTTATTTGTATCAGTATTTATATTTTGTTTTTGTTGCTGTTCAAGTTAAAAGTTGCTGTTGTTTATTTTGTTGTTTTTTTTTTTTTGTGAATAGTTTGTCGACTATTGATGTCTTGTATCCATTTGCATGTGCAATGCATTGCAATGCATTTTATGTTGATCTCTGTTTTAATGGCCCAAGAAACAATTTTAGCTGTTTAATTGCTCTAAAAGCGTTTGCAGAGCTCATTGATTTCAAAAGAAGCTCTAGATACACTTCTAAAGCAAGTGCAGAGCTTGCCTACAGCGAATTCATTGAGTTTGAGAGCTAATATTTGCTCGAAACCAGCTCTTATTAGTGGCTTGTAAGGCCTTGCAGCTCTTAGGTATAATATTTAGAAATCTTTAAAGCAACATTTTTGACAGCACTTTGTTTGTATTAGTTTGGGTTTGTGTAATACAAATTACAAAGTAAAATAATATTGGAACGATGTATTATATGTGTGATAGTAACATTTGAGAACTTTATGTGTTGTGATGTCGCAAATTAGTAAAATATTCCTATAGAAAATATAAGTGAGAAATGAAATTAATTATTTAACTGTTCCATCTTAGTGAATTTTTAGTGCGCGCTTAGATTTATCAAACATGTACTGAATGTACTTCGCAAAATTACAACGCGCCTTCGAAATTCTTTATATTACGCAGTGAAATGTATAAAAAATTAACTTAAGCAACACAGAAATCTGTTACAAAAATTAATTTAAGTATCTGAAATAAAATATTTTTGTTTTCATTGCAATATTTGCAATATTTAGTGTGTTTTATATTGAAAATAAAGGTTTTTTATTCGTTTCAAATAAAATAAGGAAAATTGTTTCAATGTTTTTTTTCTGTCACCATATTTTTTATCGTGAAAATAGTTTGTCTTCTATAGAACTGCAATATGGATATTGTAGAGCTAGTTCCCACAAAATGAGAGTTTTGTGTTCAAGGCTAAAAAAGAAGGTTGTTTCGAAAATTGAAAGTTTTGAATAATTTTAAATCGTGGAAAAAATTTCTTATTTATTTATTAACAATTGAAGTGCATTATGGTTTCTCAGCAAGCAAACACTTGTGTGACTCAACCGTTGATTTAATTTTATTTTAAAACATTTTATTAAACTGTTTAATTGATTTTAATAAAATTTTTTTTTTTAAATTTCGGATCTAATTCGACAATTACGGTGCATACTTGGTATTGCTTAGAAATATAAAGGAACTTATTTATTTTCTAGTTTTGGTTTGACTTTTCTCGGTGAAATTATCTTTATTGTATTTTATTGTGAAACACCCTACTAATATGAGAGAGGTTTAGTATTAAGCTCTATAGTCGTTTTGTTGTAGCTTTGTACAGCCTTCAAATTTCACAATTCTCAGAGAAATTTAATAATGCTCAGAGAGATATCCAATGCGCATGCGTTTGTGTGAATGTATTAGTAATTTAACTCTATAGCCGCATTCTGTGAAGCTATTTTTTGACATTTCTATAGAATCATGCAATAGTATTTTAAATATGAGTTTTAAGAAGCTCTTTAACGCTTCTTTATATGCTCATATTAATAATTTGCTCGTTTAAAGAACGTTGAACGTTATTAAAGAGCATATTTTTAAATCTTGGGACGTTATAAAAATAATGGAGCTTAATGTGTATTGGAAATTCGATTATGGAACAAAATTTTTAAATAAATGTTGGGAGCTTTGAAATAATCTGTCTTAGAACTATGGTATCAGATTTCACTGCTTACAAGCTGCTAAAGAACAGTTTTGCTTCTATTAGCTCCAACGATGTTACTTGGGGGGTGATATATACCTTAACGACTTTGAAAACATTTTATCAACCCTAAACCCTCAAAAACAAAAAACCATAATATATTCGAGATACGTTGTCAACACCTTCCTAATATTTAATGGAACTTATAGACAAATAAACTTATTAACAACATATATCAGCGAGATAAACACAGAAATAAAAGTTACAACAGAAATTGAAAACGAAAATTCTACAAACTTCTAAGACCTCAACATCACAAAAAACAACAATTAAATAAATTACAAAGTATACAGAAAACCCACCACAACTGACATTACCATACATAAAAATTGTCACCACCCATACTCTCAAAAAATGGCAACTTACAATGCATTTATTAACATATTAACACATATACCAATGCAATTGACAAATAAGACTATCAGAACGAGATCAACATAAAAACTGCATTGCACATGCAAATGGATACAACACATCATTAGTCGATAACCTACTCAAAAAAAAAAGAAAAACGAAATAAACAATAACAAAAACAATATAAATACTGATACAAATAACAAATATACATCCATAACATACACTAACATACTCCCCAAAATGGTACAAAATGAATTAAAAAAAAAAATTAAACATTAAAATCTCTTTCAAAACAAACAATAACATCCAAAATTTATGTAAACAAAAAACAAAAACAGAAACAAAAAAATAGCTCCGGAGTTTACAAAATCAAATGCAACGATTGCGAAAAATAAAACATCGGCCAAACAGGTAGAACATTTGAAGAAAAGTTATATCCTTTGGATATAATGGAAAACACCCATGATTTCACCGATTTCGAAACAAATATCAAACCATTGCACATATTCGAGAAAGGAAAAATATAAGACGCGACTGAGGAATAAGAGATTTACAAAACTAATAAACTAGAACGAGACAGTCTGTTAAATGACAAATTGATATACAAATTAACGGACTATATGACACAGCCATAAAATACCAACTAGAAGAAAGGAGACAATCTGAACATCCTGAAAGCTCTACATTTAACAACGTAGCAAGAGACAGCTGAGCTTAAGTTTAACTGCTATCAAATCGCAGTAAATCGCCGGAAGATGGATTACTTCTCCGAAACGGGTCGCACTATATAAAAATTAAGTTGTGAAAATTGTTGTTTTTTAAATTTTAAACAAAAAAAAAAATAAGCATTAAACGTTTTCGTAAAAAGTTTTATTTTATTAAATTATATCGTTATAAGTTATAAATAACACAATTTGAAGACAAAAAACCCAAAATGTATCTCAGACTATTATTTTTGTTATTCATATAAAACTGACTATAATGAATGTTTTTATAGCAATATCGTTGTGGCGTCAGCAAAACTTTTGTTTCGCGTCAAATATAAAAACAACAATTCAACAATTATTATAAAATTACTTTTTTGCATTTTTGACCGTGGTCTCTTATGTTATCAATATTTTATATAAAAGTTAAAAACAAAACAAATGAGGCCTAAACGACCGATGATTTTCTGAAGTTAATTTTTAATTCTAAAAAACGATTTTCTAGTACCAGAATTTAATTTGTCAAAGTCTACTCCATGGTTTATGTACTTGAAAAAATTCTAATTAAAAATGGTAATTAAAGGCACAACAAGATATATTTTCACAAAGTTTCATTTAAATTGAACAATTTTTGGGGAAATGAAAAATAAAAAACAGAACAAAAAAAAAACTGTTTTCACCATTATCTCGAAAGTTTTGAGTTTCCCGTTTTTTCACCCCCCAATACTTCTTCCAACTCCGGTCCTAGAAAATATATTTATTTTACATTCCTTCCCTTCACCATTTCAATCGTCAAAATGCTGTTAAAATTTTTAAAATTTTTAAAATTGGCAGCTGGACATTTGGTTGAAAATTTTTTAACTTCTTTATAGCTGTTTCACCTCATATCAACACCAGTGAGAGATGTATTTCTAGCCCCGTAAAGATAGCATGATAACTTTTGAGTATGCCAGTAATTACCGATTAATTGCCGTAAATATGCCTGAGAAAAACAAAAATTGCCCCTCTGACGGGTTTGCCACAAAGTGCAATACTTATATAAAGTTAGCATGACACATTTTTTATTTTTGCCCAAAAATAATTTTTAAAAACGCCAGTAATTGCCGATTGAATGCCGTAAATATGCTGCGAAAACCAAACAATTGCAGTTCTTATGGTTTGGCTTAAAAGTGCAATCCTGCTTACTTTACGCGTAAAGAAAGCAAGACACTTTATTGTTTTTGGTAAAGAATTATTTTTGAAAACGCCATTTATTTCCGTAAATATGCCGTGGAAACAAAAAAAATGACCGCTCTTACGGTTTACCGACAAATATTGATCACGTAATCTGTGGGTGTGAAGCTAGCATGACAACTTAATTTAAGACCCCTAGGTCTATTCGTGCAAGAATCTGCAGCATGCAGTGCCTTGCAGCTTAGCCAGACTAAATGCTGGAAACAAAGCACAACGGGCCGTACTCGGATTCTGCAGAGATATGTGGAAAATAATATTTGCACAGACTACAAAACACCCCAATTAAACTTCAACAGACCCTTCACTACCTCTTTTCCTAATAGAGAGGAGTGGGAAAACAACCAACCTTTCAGTAATGAATCTACAATAACTGGCGTTGGTGCAGGAATTTTCTCTGAAACTCTGGGACTAGCTAGCTCCTTCAGACTTCCGTACTTTTGAAGGGTCTTCCAAGCTGAGATCTTGGCAGTGACAAAAGAAAAAGATTTAAGTCAAGCCGAACAATATATTAAAGTATCAACCTGTAGCATCAAACAGGATATTGGTAACAAAATATTAGAAAAAACCAATGACAGATGGAATCTGCTTGAAACATGCGGCACAACTAGAAAGTTATGGCCAAATTTCAAAAAGCAGAGAACAGATAAAATTATGCAAATGAACAAGAAACATCTCCGTTCCCTTGTCAGCATAATCAGTGGACACAACCTGAGATACCACAAAAAGAAAATGAGGCTCAGTACTAACGACCTTTGCAGAGGAAGAAGCACATGAGGATACCTCACATTTCCTTTGCCACTGCCCAGCATTGTCGTTTAAGAAAGAAACACCTAGGGAATCATTTCAATGATCACTTAGAGGAACTTTCTAGGACTTCGGATAATAGCCTTCTGAACTTCATCAACGCCTCCAAATAAATTAACTGTTAAGAGAACACAAAAGTTTTAACATTCAGTGGAATTGTTTCGCGTTTATTATGTTTATTTTTATAATATCGTTAAATTATGGCATTAAGAGATAAGCAATCAAATTTAAAACTTATTGGTGCATTTTATTATAATTTTCTAAAAAAAATATTTATTTCCTCCAAAGTTTGAATTTCTCTGAAACCAAAAAAAAGTATGAGAACATTGGTGGCCAATTACATAAAAAAGTTGGCTATTAAATGCTCTTTTCAAAATGGTAACACAAGTTACAACAACAATAACCAGTTAAATTGGCTATAAATCTTCCGAACAGTGAACAGCCAATCAAGAAACAAGAAAAGCATTGGCAAATATTGAGTGGTAAGATATTTTCGCATTGATGGAATCCAACATTAGGTTTGTTTGGTATGACAAATGTTTGCAAAACGCATGGAAAAAAACTAAATTTTGGACCACTTGGTACAAATTTAATTTACAAAACATGCGTTTTCATTTTACTACCTGCTCAAACCTTGTTCCGGTTTTCCTTTGTTCATGAAGGGCATCACATACTAACTGATATGACATCAGTCGATCTCGATCTGTGGAAGTGTGCGCACGTTATCGGCTTTCACAGTTTTCTTTAACTAAAATCGGAGTGACTTTTCAAAGTTTTAATTTTACCCAGCTATTTTTAATAGTGCAATAGCACAGAGGTAGAGGTGGCCGCCCGACAACCTGAGGATCACAGGTTCGAGTCCTAGTCGGGCAAAAAAAATTATTTGGCTGCTTTTTTTCACAATCGTGAAGTAGAAAACTTTATCGATTGGGAAAAGCAGCAAATGCAAACCGACAACACCGCGGGGACATCGAAAGGTGCCCCAGCAACAACAATGAAGCCAGCTATGGTACCACCAGCCAAAGCTACGGTCAGTGCCGTAGCAACAACAACAACAAGCAAGCAAGCGATGGCACCACCAGCCATAGCATCGTCTAGTGCCGTAGCAACAACGGCAAAAACAGCAACGGCACCAACAGCCGATGTTAAGAATAAGAGGAGAAAGAGGATTAGCTGTGCGCCGAACATTGTCAAGCGCCGCTCCACTACCACCTCAGCCCAGCTGCCAGCCGGGGTGAAGGAGACAGTGCGCACAGCGAAGACGTCAGCAGCAGCAAAAATTCAACAACAATTGGATTCCTCGCCCTCCGATGACGACATTGAATACATGTCAGAAGGTGGCGAGGGATTATTCACAACAGGGGAATCAAACAGCAACTTGCTGGTGGACTTAACCTCACCAGAGGCGTCCTCCGAAGAGGAAAATGAGCCATCAGCGAGAAAATTGATGCCATTCGGGGGGAGATGGAAAGGCTGAACTCCATAGTTACCCCTCTGATTGAAGCCCTAAAATCGAAACAAGAAGCCCGAAGAGAACGTGAGAGGCAGGAGCTCGAGAATAAAAAAGCGCCACTTAAAGCAGCGCCACAAAAAACAGCGCCACAACAAGGAATGGCGCAGCCAGAGCAAAGGCAAGCCCAGTAGCAACAACAGCAACAGCAACTGCTACAGCAGAGCCAAAAGGAGCAGCAGCAACAACAGCTGCCAACCGAGCAACCACAGCAGCAACCGAAAGTGCAACGCACACAAAAACAAAAGCAGCAGCAACAACAAAAACCACAGGAGCGGAGTCAACAGCAGCGGAACGAGCAGCAGCAAGGAGTTCACCAGCAGCAGCCACAGCCACCCCAAAATAACAAAGAAAAGGTGCCACCTATAAATACACACAAAATGGAACTTCAGGAAACCATTGACCTATGTAAGTCGGCCTTAGGCCAAAACTTTTTATTAAGCGATTAAGTAAAGATAGACATGCTATCCACTGCTCTACAGTGGAGCAGCACAAAATTATTAAGGAATTATTAAAGAAATCCACGACTGAGTTCTTCAGTTTTACCGCCAAAGTGGATAAATATCAAACGGTCCTCTTGAAGGGCATAGATTCCTGCACGGAACCACAGGTGCTCTAAGATGAGCTCCGTAAAAAAGCGAGCGACGATCTCGACTTTATCGGGGTCTAGCCGTTCGCTACAGTCAGAGCCAGACGGGAGAAGCGGTCTTTGCCGTTTTTTCTGGTACAGCTATCGCCCAGCAGCAAACTGGATAGGTTGAGGAGTATCTCCGTCCTCAACTACCAGGTTGTTACTTGGGATAAATTAAATAGACGCGGCGCGTGCTTCAATGCATGCGCTGCCAAAGGTTTGGCCACGCTGCAGCAAACTGCGAAATGCAGTCACGCTGCGTTAAGTGCGGTGAGGACCACATAAAAGGAGAGTGTAAACTCGGCGAGGAACGGGTCGAAGACATGACCCAGCTTAAATGTGCACTTTGCAGAAAGGAGGGGCACCCTGCTAATTATCGAAGTTGCTCAGCTTTTCAGCAAATTCGAATTAACAAAGCGGCTAAGCAGACAGCGGTAGAGATACGCCCATCAACGCGTGCTCCTACAACAACGCCCGTCAATCCCCAAATTTCCTTTGCCCAAATGGCGGCAGGAAAGGGAAAACCGGTACAGCCTGCAGCTAAGGTAGCTCAACCGGCCCTTGTGCCAAAAGCTCCGGACGCTTCCGCCGAAATAAGAAGCATGTTGCTGGCAATTCAAGGCCAGCTGACAGGGCTTCACAATCAGATAAAGGAGTAGGCGACTAGGGTAGACTATCTCTACTCTGTTTTGCCTAGCCTAACGCAAATTAGAGGTTAAAGGCGCGCTGTCGGAGAGGCCTCTTAGGATCCTTGCTGTGAATGTAAATTCACTGATTAGGACCGAACGTAGAGCTAATCTTTTCCAATTGTTGAAAGACCAAAGTCGAGATGTGTTTATGGCCAGCGAAACTAGGCTGAACCAGAAACATAAGTTGACTAACAACAATTACAATATCGTTAGAAGAGATCGACCCAACTCCACTCAAGGGGGGGCGTCGCAATCTTCATACGAAAAGGCATAAATCATAAAGTTATATATAAAAGTGACCTGCGCAGATTCGGCTGTTGGAGGCGTGCATCATATGCATTTCTCTCCAACAGGGGAAGCGAATGTATGTGATCGCGGCTTATGCACCGGCATCACCTCAGCCAACTGCTTTTGTGACAGAGCTTGAAAAACTTTTCGAATGTCTACACTTGAGCTTGGAAGAAAATTACTTTCTCATGGCCGGTGATTTGAATGCCAAACACCAAGATTGGGGAAATCAAATTCAAAATCAAAGAAATATCCATATTCAATACAACACTGAATATGGTGTCGACCTGCTGGCTACGGATCGGCCATCGTTTCCAAGAAGCGGTGCCTACCTGGATCTATTGCTAATAGACGCAAGACTGACAATTACTGACACTGTGTGTCAAAGACCAAGAAACTGCTTACGAACGATTGAGTACGACAGTGATCACTGCGGACTCGCCGCCGTAATACAGCTTCCGAACGAGCTCGTGGAGTTGGATGAGTATGTACCAGTGCATACTTACAATTACAGTAAGGTGCGCTGGCCACGCTTTACCAACGCCTTAGCGAGCGAAATCAGTTCGAATAACATATCCTCACCGAATGACAGGAATTTGACAAATAACGAAATAGACCAATACCTAGAACATATGGATGAGACAATCAAACGAACAATGAACAGAACAATACCGAAATACAAACAACGGGACACTACCGACATGTACCGAAACGCGACCATTGTGGCACTACACAGACAAAAAAGTGGACTGCTGACAAGACTAAAACTCTTGTACCGACGGTTTACTGACCCTCACGATCTGGAGATTAGGACACTGAAGTCGTCGATCAAGAACATCAACCAACTAATTAAAGAAAACTATCGGTTGTCAATTAATTTGTATTGTGACAACAAAATTCGGGCCGTTAACTCTAGCGACCCGAGCATGTTTCCCCAAATTAACAAGATATTTAGAAGGAATGATCAGAAAGATCTTCCGTGTCTTAAGCTTCAGAGAACGACGGACAACAGAGACGTACTTATGACAGCAGGAATTGATCCAGAGGACGCCGTCTTGGACGATGACCTCTTTATTGTCGAAGATCCGCAGGAGAAAGTGGAGGCTGTGGGGGCTGCTTTCCAGCAAGTGTACAAGGTGAATGCGTGCATTCGCCCGAATCACGACCTGGAAAACAGAGCCTTGCTCCATCACTTCTACCTTCGGAATGAAATCACGCAATGGCGATCAGAGAACCTTGGTTTTACCGGGTTCAATGAAGATCAATTGGCAAACGCCATAATCGCCGAGCAAAATGGGCCCAGTTCCCTGGTAATTACGAAGGTGGAGCTCCAGCTCATCTTCGATTCATTAAAGAAGAAGAAGTCAGCAGGAGTCGATGGCATATCCAACGTTGTACTTCGACATTTACTTCACGAAGCAGTAGACATTTATACCATTCTGTTTAACAACGCTCTGAATAATGCATATTATCCAGTGCGGTGGAAGACAGCTGTGGTGCATCCTCTCCCGAAAAAGGGAAAGGACAACTCCAACCCGGTGAATCTCCGGTCGATAAGTCTTCTTCCGAGCATCAGCAAGGTATTCGAAAAAGTTATCAATAGATCTCTATCTAAGTGGGCAGAGGACAGTAACATCATACCGGACAATCAGTTCGGTTTTAAGGCGGGACATGACACCATTCATGCCGCGTCTAAGTTCGTTTCTGATGTCCAATGGAACAAATTTAAGAAGCAGTGTACGGGTGCCTGTCTGGTTGATTTGGAGAAGGCCTTCGACACCATATGGTTAGTGGGTCTTTATCTAAAGCTGACCAGACTTGGCATTAGTAAACCACTATTATATATGCTTTATGATATGCTCAATGGGAGAAAGTTTGTTGTCAAGAGTGGCAATGTAACTTCTGCCACAACCTTTAATATTAAAAATGGTCTTCAGCAGGGAGCGGTCAACTCGCCGTTTCTATTCAGCATTTACACCAGCGATCTGATAAGTAGTCTAACTCAGGCAATTGCGTATGCCGACGACCTGATTGCGTACAGAACAGCTCCAAAAGTCGAGGTCATCAGGATTCTCTTGCAGCGTGACTTCGAGAAGATTCAGCGATATTGCGATGACTGGAAGTTGAAAATCAACTTTCAGAAATCAGAAACTATCTTGTTTAGGACTCCGTTGCTTAGAGCCAGAAGGGATACGAGAAAAAACTGGTGCAAGCTGGTGATCGTAGGGCCAAATGGACATCCACTGGCGAGTAAAAGTGTAGTAAAGTACCTTGGCATCTGGATGGATCAGTATTTGTATTTCGACAGACATATAAATGCTGTTCTGGCCGGGGCTAGGGGAGCCTTTGCCCTGACGAAACGGTTGTTTTATAGCAGCTGGCTTGATAGCAGGGTGAAGGTGATTTGCTACATGACCCTTATCCGGCCGATGATTGCCTATGGATGCCCGGTTTGGTTCAACGTTGCCCCATCTCAAATGGAAAAGATTCGGGTGTTTGAGAGGCAGTGTCTTCGACCCTGCCTTGGATTGCACAGAACACCAGAGTCGGAGTACAAACATTACTATTCCAACCTGGTTCTATACAACGGTGCCAACATAAACAGGATAGATAATTTCTTGTTGAAGCTTATTCGAGGTCACATTGCCAGATTGATTTCCTGGTCTAACAGCTTAATTTTCGGGGTTTATTACCCCAACAACGCATACTACGAGAGTGTGCGTCTAAGCGGCTTTATTCCGCCCGATGCATTCCTCCACCTAGACAGTCGAGGGTTGATCCAGGATAGAGCGGCGGTTCCGCTAATTTACCGCGTCTGCCGGAGAACTGTAGATCGGCGGCTCCTTTATAGTCGGCACGTCCTCGCCCAAGACGGAGCTGAGCACCTTCGGTTCAGTAGGACTGTGTCCGAACGGGACCGAAGAGATAGGGTAAAGCAGGAGAACCAGTTCTGGTGGTTGAAAAACGAAGATGAAGTTCCTTCAGACATTTAATAATTGACCTTGCTATTTTCTTTTGTATGGCCGACTTGCATAGGTTTAGATAGTAAGTTTTAAGTAGGGACAGTCAGGGTGGCACAAAAAAAAATTATAAAATCCACAAAAATACAAAAAAAATTATAATACCGGGAAATGCTTGCTGTGGCTGTTCTAGTTTGTAAGTAGTCTGTAAGTAGGTTGTAATTAGTTTACAATTAGTTGTAAATAGTTTTAAGTAGCTTTAAGTAGTTTTAATTAGTTTTAATTAGCTTTAATTTAGTTTTATGTAGTTTGTAAGTTTTATATAAAACCAAAAAAAATAAAGACAGAGATACCGAGTTTTTTTGTAAATTCTTCTCGGTAAAAAATAAAACCGACCTGGATTTAGTATTAAGACAGTTCTTAGGCCGAAAGGCATTATCATTAAGTTATTCTAGTTTAACTTAGAGCGTCCGATTGGGGCCAGTATGTAAGTATTAAGATATTGATAAGTAGGCTAGTTTTTATGAATTTTCTCTAGCTTAAAGATAGTTTTAAGAAAATTGAAAATAAAAATGAATTTAAAAAAAAAAAAAAAAAAAATACTAATTGATGAAGAAAAAGATAGAATTAATTAGTTTAGTAATTTCTGTAATATGTGCTCTTTAAATTTGAATTTGCCTAAATATTCCTTTTTGTGTTGATTTGGACTGCGGTTTATTTTGAAAAACATATTTTGATGACCTGGCTTGTTTCCGAAAAAATGCCAAGCATACAATAAACATCGCAAGAGTATGTTAATATGGATTTCGTTTTTGGGAAATGCAGAGCCAACGTTGATGCAGCTGCCGCACATTATATGGAGTCATCCAGGCTATCGATTATTTATGAGATTCCACCATTGTTTTTCTTGCCAAGAAATGTTGCAAAAAACGTTCAACAAGATTTTGAGTAAACAAATAACAGTGTTCCCACTAAGGGACTTCTCCTTTATCCAGGCGGCAGCGGAAGAATTCCCCAGATGTAATCAACGGTGGCGTCTACAGTTCCAGTTAGGTTGAACTACTTAGTGAACACCTTATATGGGCTACTACGACATATTTGTAGCTCAGGCCTATAAGGAGCGGTTTACCGGCTCCCCACCCTTGGAGTTATATTAAGGGTCTGGCCCTCCAGGTCGGGGGTTGTGCATCGGGGTAACTTCCCTACCACGGAAAACAACAACGGTTCCGAAACAACAACAAGCCTTGGATATGGATGACCTTAATGTTGACGACCCCAGCAAACGAAACAAGGACAATGAATTTCCGATCTGCTCGTGGAATGTCCGGACCTTAAACAGACCACGTGCAGCTGAACAATATGTGGAGAATCTGGATAGGCTAAAGGCTGATATAACAGCCATCCAGGAAGTGCAATGGGATGGAGAGGGCATACGAAGGATGAAGTCGTGTGACATCTACTTCGGCGAGTGCTGCAAGGAGCAGGGTCAGCGGCTCTTTGGTTGTGGTTTTGTGGTAAGGGGAAGACTTAGGCAAGAAGTCTTGGGCTTCAGAAATGTAAGCGAGCGCCTGGCCACAATCTGCATCAAAGCTAAATTCAAAAACATTACGTTGATCTGTGCCCACGCCCCAACGGAAGACAAAGATGACTCAGCCAAGCAAGACTTCTACGATCTCCTCGAGAGTACGTATGATAGGTGCCCAAAGTACGACGTCAAGATCATTCTTGGCGACTTCAACGCCAAAATAGGAAAGGAGGGCATCTTTGGTTCTATAGTCGATAGATAGTCACAGCCTGCACGACAACACTTTCGGTAACGGACTCAGGCTGATTGACTTTTCGGCGGGGTGGAATGCCATCATAGCTAGCACTCGATTACCACACCTCAATATACATAAAGGTACCTGGCGGTCTCCAGATCAACGAACCGTCAACCAGATTGATCATATTGCGATAGACGCCAGACATGCTTCCAGTATCCTGGATATCCGAACGTTCCGAGGGGCCAACATTGACTCGAACCATTACTTGGTTGTAGCCCAACTACGTATGCGGATATTTATGACGCCACAACACCGAACGGATGCTGTGCTGGGTTTCACTAGGCGACCACAACGAAACCCCTTATTCGATGAAGAATGCCGGCTGGCGCATGCAGCCTAGAACGAGGCCTACCAGTCAATGCTGCAAACTAGAACCAGAGCTGCTGAGGGGGCAGCCCGTGAGCTCTACGGGCAAAAACGAAAGGAGGAATGCCGACTTCTCAGAAGGAAAAAGAGAGAGCATGCGAAGCGGGCGGTCGAGTCTATTGAGGACTGTAGCGTCAGGGGGGACGTTCGAAAGTTCTACCGAAGGTTGAGGCAATCTACCCAGGGTTACAAGGCTAGAACGGAAGCCTGCCGAGACGAGATGGGGAATATGGTGGTAGACACACAGTCGGTGCTGAGGATCTGGAAACAACACTTTTCTAGACTGCTAAATGGCGATGATAGTCCAAATTCCGCTGTGAGACAGAATAATCCATTCAACCTGGACGACGATGGTCAAAATTTCCGTCCACCCGACCTAAATGAAGTGCGGTTAGCGATAGCTAAGCTTAAGGCGTTCAAGGCTGCTGGTGCAGATGGCCTGCTAGCCGAGCTATTCAAAGCAGGGGGAGATGACTTGGTAGGGAGTATACACCAAATTATCTTCAAAATTTGGTCGGAAGAAAGTATGCCCGATGAATGGAACCTTGGTATAGTGTGCCCCATCCACAAGAAAGGAGATGCTCTGAATTGTTCCAACTACAGAGGTATAAGTCTCCTCAACGTCGCGTACAAAATTCTGTCATCTTTACTGTGTGATCGCTTAAAACCATTTGTCAACGATCTGATCGGCCATCTGATCAGTGTGGTTTCAGGCCCGGCTAATCAACCGTCGATCAAATGTTCACACTTCGACAGATTTTGGAAAAAACCCAGGAGTTTCAAATCGATACACACCATCTCTTTATCGATTTCAAAGTCGCGTATGATAGCGTAAACAGAGACGAGCTGTACAGAGCCATGTCGCATCTCGGCATCCCTGCTAAACTCGTACGCCTATGCAGGATGACGATGGAGAATTCTCGCTGCTCCGTCAAAGTCGGTAAGAACACCACCGACCCCTTTGATGTCGAGAAAGGTTTTAGACAAGGCGATGCATTATCATGCAACCTCTTTAACATCGTACTTGAAGCAATTGTACGCAACTCGCAAGTCAACAACCGAGGTACAATTTTTCAAAAGTCCGTTCAGCTACTTGCTTATGCAGATGATATTGTTATCATGGGAAGAACGAAGCGAGCTGTTACCGGCGCGTTTGCAAGTATTGAATCGGAGGCGGCGAAAATGGGTTTGGCTGTTAATTAATGAGGACAAGACGAAGTATATGCTATCATCGAGAAAGGAATCTCAACATCGGCGACTCGGGCAAAACGTCACGATGGATAGGTACAACTTCGAAGTTGTCAAGGACTTTGTCTACCTGGGCTCCACTATTACATCAACCAGCCCGACGAGTCTTCTCAACCAACTTGGAGTGCGTAACTGGAGGCAGTTAGCTAGGGACCGAGCTGGCTGGAGGGGCTTGTTCGTTGAGGCCGTAGCCCATCCTGGACTGTGAGCGCCATCTAAAGTAAAGTAAGTAAATAACATCAATTGCGGATCTGCGTCGCCGTGTTTGCGAAGTGGTAGTTATAATAAATGAGCGCCGATATCCACGTTCGCTTAAATGATCTTTCATTAAGAGATGCAGGGCATGTATCAAGTGAATGAAGAACAGTTTGAACATGTACTGTGACTTGTTATATAGTTCTTCTTATTTAGTAAATTGAGCAACCATAAGAGTAAGACTGACGATTTATGTTCCTTTCTTTTTCAAATAACATGTGTCCTTCTTGAACAAATGAAGACCAGAATAAGGTTTGTGCAGATAGTCAAATGAATATGCATGTTTTATAATTTAATTTTTCACCAAGTTGTCCAAAACTTGTTTTTTTCCATGGGTTTTATAAACATTTTACGTGCCAAATAAACTTAATGTTGGGTTTGATCAAGGCGAAATTACCGTACCACTCAATATTTGCGAATGCTTCTTTTAAAACCTATTAAATGGCTAATCACTGTTACTAAATTTAGTTTAAAAAAATCGTAAAAAGCTACTTCGATCGGAAGATTGATCGCCAATTTTACTGGTTATTGTTGTTTACTCAAAAACGTGCTGTACCATAATTAAAATGCATTAAATAGACCAACTTTTTTCGTCATTGGCCACCTATGATCTCATAAATTTGTTTGGCTTCCGTGAAAGTCAAACCTTGGAGAAAATAAATATTTTATCGTATTAATTGAAAAACACTCTTGCCGTCATCTGGGAGCGAACCATGAACCTTAAGATTCAGAGGCCGATGTATTTTTTTTTTTCTTAAATTCATTTTTATTTTTCCATTTTCTTAAAACTATCTTAAAGCTAGCCTACTTATCAATATCTTAAAACTAACTTACTGGCTCCAATCGAGCGCTCTAAGCTAAAATAGAATAATTTAAGTCTAATGCTTTTCGGCCTAAGAACTATCTTTATACTAGAATTCTAGATTGGGTTTTATTTTTCCCCGAAAAGAATTTATAGAAAACTCGGTATCGTGTCTTTATTTTTTTGGTGTTATATAAAACTTACAAACTACATCAAAATAAATTAAAGCTAATTAAAACTAATTAAGGCTATTGAAAACTAATTAAAACTACTTAAAGCTTCCTAAAACTACTTACAACCAATTATAAACTCATAACAACCTACTTACTAACTAGAACAGCCACAGCAAGTATTTTCCGGTTTTATATTTTATTTTTTTTTTGTGTTTTTTATTTTATTTTTTTTGTGTTTTTATGTTTTACATAAATGTTTTTTTTTTTTTGGTTTCACCCTGTGTGCTACTTAAAACTACCTACCTAGACCTAAGTAAGTCGTCCATAGAGGAAAACATCATACCAGTATCAACTTTTAAATGTCTGAAGGAACTTCATTTTTCAACCACCAGAACTGTTTCTCCTGCCTTACCCTCTCTCTTCGTTCTCATTCGGACACAGTACTACTGAACCGAAGGTGCTCAGCTCCGTCTTGTGCGAGGTCGTCCCGAGAAGAGCTGTCGATCTAAAGTTCTACGGCCGACGTGGTAGATTAGCGGAACCGCCGCTCTATCCTGGATCAGCCCTCGACTGTCTAGGTGGAGGAATGCATCGGGCGGAATAATGCCGCTTAGACGCACACTCTCGTAGTATTCGAGTATTCGCTGTTGGGGTAATAGGCCCCAAAAATTAAGCTGTTGCTCGAGGACATCGCTCTTGCAATGTGACCCCGAATGAGCTTCAGCAAGAAACTATATATTTTGTTTATGTTGGCACCGTTGTATAAAACCAGGTTGGAATAGTAATGTTTTTACTCTGACTCTGGTGTTCTGTGCAATCCAAGGCAGCGTCGTAGACACTGCCTCTCAAACACCCGAATCTTTTCCATTTGAGATGGGGCAACGTTGTGTTATGTATATTCTAAACTTAAACTCATACTTCAAATCTTATTGCATACTCTGCAATATGACGACACTTTATCTCTATACTCAACCCACGCTTATTTCTATTTAATTCTTATTTCGTGCACACAGCACATTATTTCCTTTGTTCTGTTCTCTGACTATATGAAATATAAATTCATTCCTGTTAAACCTACCTATCGAAGAAAACGTCTTTCATTAAATTCACAAATTAAATACTTTACAAATTGGTGTCAGAAGTAAAATAATAAAAAAAAAAAAAAATTGTAACAAACTCAGTTCAATTCAAGTATGGTGTTCATAGCAATGTAAGTACTTGGTATATCACATTTTTTTTGTTTCGCATTTGGTTTAATTAAATTGTGCTTATTGTGCTAATTGTGCGTTGACTTTTTGTGGTGATTTATTGAATTAAAAATCATGTCGAATGATGATGTAAAAAGTGTTAGAGAAGGAGAGTTAAGTGAAAATGAAGCTTTAAGTGAAAATGAAGACAAAGATGATAAAGATAAAGAAAAAAAATATTTTCGTGGAGATTCTTCTTCGGAACTCCCAATTACTTTCCTAATAAAATTCATTAAAAACTTCGACGGTGACAGGGATTAATTAAATGGGTTTATCGCACATTGTAATAAAGCCTTTGGCTTGGCAAGTGCAACCCAAAAATATATTCTATTAGACTATATACAAACACAAATTTCTGGCAAAGCCAAAGCGGCTTGTGTCAATAGAAATTTCAATAATTGGGATGAGCTCAAAGCATTTCTTAAAACAATGTATCAAGACAAAAAACATTACTCTCAACTTTTATGTGATTTAACAAATCTAAAGCAAAATGTTGATGAGTCCGTGGCTCAATTTGTGTATCGAGTAGAAACTCTTTTAAAACGAACCAATAATGCTACACCAGAAGGTGATCATCTTACTGAAAAGTTAGAGATGTTGAATGAAATAACTATAAATAGATTTATTTTCTTTTCCTTACCACGGATATCAAATTCTCTTCGGATAAGAGAAATTAAAACACTTAACGAAGCAATATCAATTGCTATAGCTGAAGAGCAAGTTCTAAAAATTTATCAAAACCCACTTCGAAATAATTCAAAACATATCAATCAAGCTTCTGGCTCAAACTCTGGAAACTCAAATAGTCCCAAATCTCAGAATTCTAATCAAAAACATTGCAAATATTGTAAAAAATACGGACATCTTATAGATGAATGCCGTAAACGAACATATAACAGTAATAAAAAAACAACAGAATATTTCAAACTCAGATCAAAATCCAAAAAACGGATCAAATTCTTTAACAGTAATTGCTCTGCTGGATGAATAAATAAAGAAAGCAACATTTTTAATCATTCATTTAAAGAAGAGCAAATTTTACTTGAAGGAAAATGTTCCTCAACTACGAGTATCTCTTTATTATGTGATTGTTCAAAAAACTCTAAACTCAAACTTCTTATCGATACTGGAGCAAATGTATCTATTGTTAAAGCAAAATGTTTAAAAGAAAACACAGTGGTATATCTTAATAACAAAATTATCCTTAATGGTATAAGTCCTGATCACTCAATTGAAACGAGTGGTTATTCTGTTCTGTCTTTGAAAATATCAGGAAAATTGTTTAATCACCAATTTCATGTTCTAAATCGAAATTCAAACATTCCTTTTGACGGAATTTTAGGTAATGACTTCTTGAAAGCATATAAAGCTTCAATTGATTACGAAAATCACATGATTATAGTTGACAAGCAAAAAATTCCTATTCTTTATGAATCCGAAAATCAAATCAATAATATTCAAATTCTTAAACCTAGAACGGAAACTCTTATTGAGGTTATAGTCCAAAATCCAGAAATCAGAGAAGGTATTATACCTAATATAATTTAAAAAAACGGAGTATTTTTAAGTAAAGCTGTTACTAAAGTCGGCTCTAAGTCTAAAGCGTATGCTTCTATTCTAAATACTACTGAAGAAGATTATACTCTTTCAGAAATCGAATTATGTCTTGAACCTATTCCAGAAAATTTGAATAAATCAAGTTCAAGAAATCATCCAAACAATATTTCTTAAACAAGAGAGCATGAACTCTTAAAAAATATAAGAACTTCACATCTTAATGATGAAGAAAAAACTTCGTTACTGAAAATTTGTCAAGAGTTTAATGACATATTTTTCTTAGAAGGAGATTCTTTGAGTTGTACTGATACCATAACACATGATATTAATACTGGATCTTCACCCCCAATTGCTGCAAAAACATATCGTTATGCAGAAGCTCATAAAAGCGAAGTGAAACGACAAACTAAGCAAATGCTTGATCAAAATATTATTAAACCATCTAAGTCTCCATGGTCTGCACCGCTTTGGGTAGTTCCCAAGAAACAGGATGCTTCCGGCACTCAAAAATGGCGTGTCGTAGTAGACTATAGGAAGCTAAACAATGTAACTGTAGGAGATGCATATCCTCTCCCACACATATCTGAAATCCTCGACCAATTAGGTCATTCCGTATATTTCACAACCCTTGATTTAGCCTCTGGCTTCCATCAAATCAAAGTAAATTCAAATGATACTCGTACTTCTAAAACTGCTTTTTCTTCACCATTAGGACACTTCGAGTTCGATCGAATGCCTTTCGGGTTGAAGAACGCTCCTGCGACCTTTCAAAGGTTAATGGATTCAGTTCTTTCAGGATATCAAGGTTTATATTGTTTTGTATATCTCGATGACATTGTCATCTACGCGTCCAATATTCAAGATCATGAAATGAAATTAAAAAAAATATTCAATCGAATTAGACTTCATAATCTCAAACTACAGCCTGATAAATGCGAATTTATGCATACAGACGTAGCATACTTGGGTCATGTCATCACAAAAGATGGAGTCAAACCCAATCCCGATAAAATAAAAGACGTTTTATCCTATCCTATTCCTAAAAATCCAAAAGATATTAAAATCTTCCTTGGATTGGCTGGCTATTATCGTCGGTTTATTCAAAATTTCTCTTTTATAACTAGACCTTTAACCAAGCTTCTAAAAAAAGATACTATATTTGTATGGTCAAAAGATCAAGAAAAATCTTTTAATACTTTGAAGAAGATACTGACTACAGAACCATTATTACAGTATCCAGATTTCTCCAAGGAGTTTATCGTTACAACCGATGCCTCTAATTTTTCAATTGGAGCAGTCTTAAGTCAAGGTGTAATAGGTGCTGATTTGCCGATTGCATATGCAAGCAGAACCCTTAATCGTTCAGAATCTAATTACAGTACAACCGAAAGAGAATTATTAGCCATTGTATGGGCTACAAATCATTTTAGACCGTATCTCTATGGTCACCGATTTAAAATCGTAACGGATCACAGACCACTAGTGTGGTTATTTAACGTAAGAGATCCCGGTTCAAAATTAGTCCGCTGGAGACTAAAGCTTGAACAATATGATTACGAAATTGTTTATAAGCCTGGTCGTGTCAATATGAATGCCGACTGCTTATAACGAATAAATTCAAATAATAATGTTTTGTTTACCGAGATAAGAGAATCATTTGAAGATTACGTTAAATTCTACTACAATTCGCTTACTCCAAATATTTATGATTTTACCGAAAGTTCAGATATTATACTTAAATCTCAAGATCATATAGCCTATTTAACTGCAACTGATCTTTCCGAAGATAATCCTTACATGGATGACATTCTATCATTATCAAAAGATCCAGAAATCATTACTAGTTCTTCTCATGGGCTCTATTCCATTTCCAAATCTCAAAACAAAAATGGAAAAAATATATATCATTGTTTTGTCAAACATATGTATTTCGAAAAACCTTTATACGCGGATTTCTTTTATACAATATAAAATTTAAAAATTGAATTAGATAAAGATACTATCAATTCAATAGCAATCGCAAATCCTGTTGATGATTTCAACCAATTTAAATACGATAAATGTAAACAGATAATATTGTTTGTTTTCCGAAATTCAAACATTAAAATCGTTTTATTTAACGATACTATTACAAATCCATCGAGCGATCAAATACCTATCATTTAAAAAAAAAAATCATGATAGTCTTCTTTCAGGGCATTGTGGTTACCATAGGATGTTTAAACGAATTTCTGTCAAATATAAATGGCCAAAAATGAGGAAAGACATTCAAAAGTATATAAAAAATTGTACTTCATGTCAAATAAATAAAACCAATAGGAAAAACATAAAGCCCCAATGGAAATAACGAATACAAGCTTTCAACCATTTGATAGGTTAGCACTTGACATAGTTGGTCCATTACCTTTGTGTGAGGATGGTTCCAAATTTGTATTAACTATGCAAGATGACCTCACTAAGTATTCATATGCCATTCCATTACAAAATCATGAAGCTAAAACAGTAGGAGAAAACCTTGTGCATTTCATTACCATGTTTGGTATACCTAAAAGTATTCTCACTGATCAGGGATCTGACTTTACCTCAGATCTAATGAAAAATGTTTCTAAACTACTACATATTAAACACAAGTTTGCTACTGCTTATCACCCGCAAACTAACGGAGCATTAGAACGGTCGCACTCAACTTTGAAAGACTACTTGAAGCATTTTATCAACTCAAATCAAACAGACTGGAATGAGTATATTCCGTTAGCAATGTTTGCTTACAATACTAGTGTCCATGCTTCTACAAAATGTACGCCTTTTGAATTACTTTTTGGATACAAAGCTATTCTTCCTAGTTCAATTACTTTCAATCCAGAGTTTAGGTACTCTTATGATTCGTATCATGACTCCTTAAAATATAGACTAAACAAAACACATCAAATTGCACGTGATAATATATTGCGCTCAAGGCAAAATTCAAAACAACATTATGACAAAAATGTTAACGTTTACGAATATAAAATAGATGATGAAGTTTATTTAGAGTCTACTGAAAGTAAACCTGGTAAAGGCAAAAAGCTTAGCCCAAACTTTAAGGGTCCTTACAAAATAGTAAAAGTTCACAAGAATCAAAACGTAACAATTAAAATCAGAAATAAATTTGTTCGTGTTCATGTCAATAGACTAAAACCATTATCTTCTCTTCCAGATTAATCATCTTGTTGATAAAAGAAGTTTCTTCTTTCGAGATTCAACCAATCAAAACGAGTAGTGGCATATACTACGAGCAAATAGGTCATGTAAAATTTTATTCTGATAAATATGAATTAATCATTTATACTAATATTTCCTTTTATTCAAGGAAACTTAATAACATCGGAAAAGTTTTTAAACAAACACAATCATTTTGTCCCGAAGAAAATCCTTCATTTCATTGTTCTCAAACCTTAAAATTTTTGTCTATCAAAATTAATAACTTATTTCAAAAACAAGAAACTCTATCCCATTTATTGAATCATCCACATGAGAAAAGAAAACAGAAAAGAGGTATATTCAATGGTGGCGGTTATGTACTTAACTGGCTTTTCGGTAATCCAGATGCAGACGACGCACAATATAACAATGAAGCTATTAACATTTTGAAGAAGATAATTCAAATTTACAAAATTTAATGAAAGAACAAACAAGTGATTACAAGTACAATTTCAAATTTTAATGATTCTATTAGTGCTTTGAAAATGCATGAAGATACTTTTAATGCTAATATAAACAAACTAAATAAATTTATTGCAAATTTTAAAGAAACCAAGAGTTCTATTGAAAATTCTGTCATATTATTAGATCATATAAACTATTTAACTTACTTAAGTAATGAACTCGATGAACAATTTGACCTATTAACAGATGCAATTTTACTTATTAAAGCTAATATCATACATCCATGTATTATAACTCCTAAAAAAATTATAAATGAACTCGATAACAATGTAAAAACATTAACAAATGGAAAAATGTTTCCTCTACCTTTACAATATAATTATGCTTACAAGATATTCGAAATAAGCACATTAAAAGCATTCTATTTAAATGAACGTTTAATATTTGTCATTCAAATTCCTTTGATAACCAATCTATTGTATAATATTTACAAATTAATTCCATTACCAATTGTAACGGGTGATTTTTTAGCTGGTTTGGTTTTGGCAACACTGGTTTTGACAGCTGACGTGTGTTTAGTACCTTGTGTCACTGTCAAACAGCTTCAATTTGGTTTGCAATTTAACCATGGATCGTCTTACAAATGAACAACGCTTGCAAATTATTGAATTTTACTATCAAAATTCGTGCTCGGTTCGAAATGTTCATCGCGCGCTGCTTCCATTTTATGGTCGGCATTCTCGACCTTCTGAGCAGTCTATTCGGAAGATTGTGACCAAATTTCGCACCAAATTTACTTTGTTGGACATTAAACCACCAACACGTTTACGTACTGTGCGTAGTGAAGAAAATATTGCGGCCGTATCAGCTAGTGTGACAGAAGACCGCGAAATGTCGATTCGGCGCCGTTCCCAGCAGTTAGGCCTTTGTTACAGCACTACGTGGAAAATTTTGCGGAAGGATTTGGGCGTAAAGCCTTTTAAGATACAGCTGGTGCAAGAACTAAAGCCAGCCGACCTACCACAACGCCGAATTTTTGGTGAATGGGCTCTTGGAAAGCTGGCCAAGGATCCGCTTTTTTATCGAAAAATTGTGTTCAGCGATGAGGCTCATTTTTGGTTGAATGGGTACGTAAATAAGCATAATTGCCGCATTTGGAGTGAAAATCAGCCAGAAGCATTGCAACAGCTACCAATGCATCCCGAAAAAGCCACTGTTTGGTGCGGTTTATGGGCCGGCGGCATTATTGGGCATATTTCTTCAAAGATGATGCGAAACGCAGCGTTACTGTCAATGGTGAACGCTACTGATTGATGATAACAAACTTCTTTTTGCCCGAAATGGAAGTTCTTGACTTGCATGATATGTGGTTTCAACAAGACGGTGCCACATGCCACACAGCACGCGAAACAATGGCGCAATTGCGAGGCGAGTTTGGTGAACAGTTAATTTCACGTTTCGGGCCGGTCAATTGGCCGCCTAGATCGTGCGATTTGGCACCATTAGATTATTTTTTGTGGGGGTATATCAAGGCTAATGTCTATAGGGACAAGCCCGCTCCGATTGACGCACTGGAAGCCAACATCCATGCATTCATTCGTGAGATACCGGCCGAGTATGCCAAAATTGGACTCAGCGGATGGGCTACCTGAGACGCAGCCGCGGTCAACATTTGCATGAAATTATCTTTAAACATTAAATTGCAAGGTTCAAACTATCGATTCAAATAAATATTTCATTAATTTTTTCGAAGTTTTTGTGTTTTTTTTTTTTTAAAGTTCTAAGCCTCTTAAAAAATCACCCGTTATTTCCATGACCATAGGGTTTTGAAAACCAACAATTAGATTCTTTTAGTCTTACAGCACTGCATGCCGCTAGATATTTTATATAAAGATCGAGTGGTAGAAGGTGCAGGATAACGCTAAGGGCATCTGTTGGACAAGTTCGAAGGGCTCCTGTAGTGCCGACGCTAGCCGTTCTTTGTACCTACTTAAGTTTTCCAATATTATATTGTTTGCTAAGTGCAGGCCACCACACAATCGATCCGTATGATAAAATCGGTCGAACCACGGCAGTGTACGTCCACAAGATCATCTTCGACTGTAGGCCCCACATCTTACCAAATGTTTTTCTGCAGGCATAGAAAGCTATGCAGGCTTTCTTAACCCGTTCTTCAATATTTACCTTCCAATTCAATTTGGGGTCAAGAATAACTCCGAGGTATTTTGCCTTAGAAGATAAGGATAGAGTTTGTCCGTTAAGTCGAGGTGGGGTTCCGTTTTACTCTGATTAACCCCTAGTCCACTACTTGTGGCCCAGTTACTAACTTTTTTCAGAGCCGACTCAGTGATTTCGCTAATCACTGTGGTAAACTTTCCTGAGACCAATAAAACCAAATCATCAGCATACGCTACTGCTTTCACACCACTACATCTTAGCTTGACAAGAATTTTGTCCATGACTAAAAGCCATAGAAGAGGGGAGAGGACCCCACCTTGGGGTGTTCCTCTACTAACATATTTAGTAGCTGTAGTGTTTCCCAACGATTCTTGAATCCTTCTGTCACTGAGCATAGAAACAATCCATTCAGATATGAAGCCTTCTATCCCGAAGTGAGCAAGTGATTCGCGAATGGATTCAGTTAGGACATTATTGAAGGCACCTTCCACGTCTAGGAAGGTTGCGAGGGTATATTCTTTATAGTGAATTGTCTTCTCGATTGTACGAACCACTTCATGCAGGGCAGTCTCCGTAGACTTGCCTTTGAGGTATGCATGTTGTGATTCATCAAGAGGACGACCAACTAGTATAACTCTAATATGAGTGTCAAGAATGCGCTCTAGTGTCTTTAGTACAAAAGATGTCAGGCTAATTGGTCTGAAGTCCTTCGCGGATTCATGACCTCTCTTACCGACTTTCGGAATGAAGACCACTCTTACATGTCTCCATGACTCAGGTACATGATTGAGATAGAGGCAACCTTGGAAAATCATTTCAAGCCATGGCACTGCCAAATCTTGCAGTTTCTGTAGCATAATAGGTATTATGCCATCAAGGCCTGGTGATTTATAAGAGGAGAAAGTATTAATGGCCCATGAAATACCATCTCCAGTTATAACGGAATTGATTTGCTCCCTATGAGCTAAATTGGTGTTCGTATTACTAGGCGTTTCAGGGTTGCTGTTCACGCAACCCGGGAAATGCGTTGTCATCAGCAGTTCCAAGGACTCAGCTGGAGAGGCTGTCCAGAGATCGTCAGATTTTTTCAGGAACGAAGGATTGCAATGTTCCTTCGATAACACTTTACTAAGCCTGGCAGAATCTTTAATATTTTCTATGGAGTGACAGTATTCTCTCCATCCCAGTTTCTTGGATGCTGCTATGGCTCGCTTGTATTCTTTGAGAATGTCTTTATACGGTTGGAAGAACTTCTCCTTCTGACAGATATTGAAGATTTTTCTGGTCATTTTTCTTAGCGCAGATAGATCTTCATTCCACCAAGGAGGGAATTTTTTACGGCTATGCTTAACCGGACAAGAGACTTTGAAGGCAGTGTTAATAGCTGCCTCGAAAGTCTTTACCTTAGATTCAAGAACTTCAACAGATTCTACACTAATTAATGGTAAATTGCCTAGTTTAGATTTTGCGATCTGACTGAATTTCTTCCAGTCAGTTCTTTTAGGGTTTCTATATGGGGGAGGGGTTTCTACCTTGAAACCTATGTTGAAGAGGATCCATCTGTGATCCGAAAAGGAATTTTTAAGGGACACTCTCCAATTTTCCACCACCAGATTACAGTTGTTTGTAACAGTGATATCAAGTACATCTTCCCAACCGTCGTAATTTTCCGAGCTTGGAAAAACGAAAGTGGGTGTGTCACCTCTGTTACAAACAATTAGGTTATTAACAATAATAAAATCAAAAAGAGACTCACCTCGTTCGTTGATTTCGGAACTACCCCAGAGAGATACCGTGCGTTCGCATCGCATCCAATCAGAAGGTTCGCTTTTTTTAGTTTCGCTGCTTCAATCAGTATCTTCACCTCCTCAGGCGGTGATTCTCGGTTGTGGTCGCAGTAGCCAGATGCTACAAGTAGTCCATTTGTCTCTTGTCTTCCAGCCTGACAACTGTCAAATCGGGAGTGCTAAAATTGGGACACAAAAAAGCTTTTAAGTGTTTTTTAGCTAAGATACAAGTTCTAGGATTACCTTGTTCTGGATTAACTGGTTTGTATATAAGGTCGTATTGGGTGTCTTGGAGGCCTCTCACTCTGAGGCCATTAACCCATGGTTCTTGGATAATGCCAATGTCAATGTTTTCCTCACTGAGGAAAACTCTCAGATTATCCGAAGCACATTTAGAGTGCTTCAGATTAATCTGTATGACCTTCAGCGCGTTTTTAATTTGGTGAAGGGCCTGCATCTTTAGGGACTGCCGATCCGTCGACAACAGCGCTGAACTCAGCGTTATCATCTACTTTATCAGCATCTGGTCCCTGACTTTGCAGGATTTTAATTTTGGCATGCCTGATGCCAAAACGAAGCTTAAAGTCCGCTTTTATGAGGGCCCCTCTGCTTTCCTCGCTGATCTTCAAGAGGTATGAGGTGCTGGTCTTTTGCGGCTCCTCCGCCTTTATCACCATCCAGTCATGCATGGGGACCAGTGGGTTCAACCTTTGAAGACCCCGAATCAGCTCCTGTCCGCTCGGTTTAATGCCCATGAGAGGCAACCAAATGCGAGCCTTAGGTTGCCTAGGGATCTCCTTTGCTGGGATAAGCTTGAGCTTCAAACCCTCCCAGTCATTGCTGACCTTAGCAATGCTGTCCCTAAGGAAATCCCTTGAAAACGCGTCTTCGCATTTGATCACCCTGTATCCCCTGAGCACTTCACCAGAGTCGAAACTAGGGTAGGGTCCCTCACTTGCGGATATGGTATATTGGAAGACCATCTCGGAGAGCTTGGCTTCGATAGAGTTCCACACCGATAGCAGACCTTTGCTATTGGCGGAGAGCTCATCAACAACCGCTACCTGGAGGTCATCTCTGACAACCTCGCTTAGAGTAGGCGGTTGCACCGCTCTGGAAGATTTGGTCTTCTCCTTTTCCGGCCTTCCATCACGCCTGCTCTTCTTTTGGGAGGGTAAGGTCTCTTCTTGAGATCTGTCCCGCTTGACAGCCTTTTCTTTGTTTGCCAGAAGATTATTGTATTCTTCAACAATCTTCTGGTATTTGATTTTATCTGAGGCATCCCTCACATGACCAGTTCCCGCAGCCTCATTCTTAGCAATCTTGTCAAGAATAAACGAGGCGTGGAGGAATTGGTTCTTTCGAAGAACGCCAGAAGATTTTCTTTTGCCACGGACAGCAATGCTATGGCTGGCATTGCTACCCGATGGCTTGGTATTTGTCGGTTTAGGGAGCACAGGAGTACTGTGGCTGGTACTCGCTATGCTCCCTGAAGGTTTGGAAGGCATCTCGGCATCTGTGCCGAGAAAGCTTCCCGTCAGTGTTTCCTGGCTGGAGGCCAGGAGTTCATCCTCATTGTCCGTTGTAAGGTCAGTAGTTGTCATTAGTTTGTCCATTTTTTATAGGTTTTAAATTTGGTTCCCACGAGTAGGTCGGAAAAAGAGGTCAGCCCCGGCAGAGCCGATATACCGGGGTAAGGCAAAGGTTTAAGACGGACCCGGCCAGGACGTCCGAATGAGCTCGTTATCGACTGGTTTTCCCCCCAGCCTTCCATTTCTTCGGCACGGATTATGAAAAATCGCTCACTCAACCACTGAAAATTAGGGACCTGTATTTATGGTAAAATCGCATTGCTTTAGGGTTGAACTATTAAGGAGTAAAGGAACCCAAAAGCATTGCGACCTTACCTTAGCTGATCCCCATCTTGACATCGTACAAGATTTCTGTGGTGATCATTACCGCCCGGCACCCACTAGGAGGGTTTAATACAAGGATTTCTGCCAGGCTCTCAGAGCAAAACTAAACGAGATGTTTACGCTACAAGAGCCAGAATGCGACTGAAAATGATTAAAAGTATAATCATTATTCAAGATTTAGAACAAGTGCAACAAAAATGGCAAACAAAATATCTAGTAAAAGGTAAAAGATAAAACAAGATATTAGATTTTTTTCGTGGGAAAGTGCAAAACCAGCATCAGGCTCTATGAGAACCGAAAAACGCGTGCTCATAGGTGTGTGAGATTCTAACTACACCAAAACCACCTCCACTTCCCACTTGCAACTAAGTTGAAACTTATCTAGCAATTTATTTTTAACGAAATTAAGTAACGTGTTGCATGTTACTTTCCGGTGAAAGTTCCTGCTTCTGTGTCATCTGCCACTCTGTTTAATCTACCACTCTGTTCACCGCACCAAGTCGGAAGGTTTTGTTCTTCGCAGATGGCGTACTAAATTGGACTCGTCAAGGATGTCAATAATCGTTGAATTAGCGTGTTAGTTATTTGAGTTTGTATCGCCCCTAAGTTGTACACCATGAGTCCAAACATGTTTAAGTACCTGTCTGTATGAAATCGATTTATTTTCAATATTTTCATATCTCTTAATTTACTTTTTAGTATTTCGCATTTCTTTTTACGTGCGGCTTCCATTTTAACTTCGCGTCTAGAGTCATTCCCAGATACTTTGCCTCATTTGCAAATGGAACACGAGCGGTATTAAGAAAGACGGGTAATATAGTTATTTTTTTATACGTAAAGTCCACATAGACCGACTTCATTGAGTGCTATTTGCCATGTTTTTGTCCACTCATTGACATTATTAAGAGCATTTTGTAATTTAATTGTAGCTTCGCTAATCGTTTTGCGTACTGCTAGTATTGCAGTATCATCAGCAAACGTGGCTACGATACTGTCTTCCATTTGAGGTATATCGCGAGTAAATAAAAGCTACACAATTGGACCTAATACACTTCCTTGTGGTACCCCAGCAACTATTTCTTTGAAAATAAAATAGTCATTTCCGTGTCTTACACGAAAAAGTCTGTTATCTAGATATCCGTTTAGAATGTTATAAAGTCCGTCAGGCAGAACTTGTCTTAATTTTAATTTGAGGCCTTCGTGTCACACCTTGTCAAACCCTGTGATACTTCCAAAAAGACTGGAACAGACAGCTCTCTCATAAAGCTGTGCCAATCGTTCATTTTGAAAGACCAAATCAATCAATGATTGGTTGTAAAAAAGATTCGATCTTTCCATTCAATCATTTCATCAATCATTTCTGCGATGATGACCAATTTTTAACAAACAAATTTTCAATCGTTCATAACTAGAGCATGTTCTAGAATTTGGATCCTAGCCTTATTTTAGAAATAATTAATTTCTTTAAAAACAAAAAGAAAAACAATTCAAAAATATTTTTTTTTTCTAATAGGGCTGATTTCCGAAAATACAAAAACTTTCAGCTAATCTCAAAGTTGAAAATTGCCTACCTACTTATAATATTATTTACCTCAATACTTTTCGTTTAATGCAAATGTATTGAAAACGCAAATGATTAAAAAAGAACGGCACTGTTGTATTCAATTGTTACTTCATTATATTCAAAGATCCATTCGTTCACAATGGCAATTAGATTGATTTGGTCTCTGTCCACAATGGATCCTAATTCCAATCGGTCAAATCGCAAATGAAGGTATGAGCGATATGAACGTTATGAACGATATCAATGATCTGAACGAAATGAACGATATCGTTCAACTCAATCTCAATCTCTACCTCAATCAAATGATACTACAAAAAAAAAATATTGCTCCTTACTCATAGTCGATAGATACAGGCCAAATTCATAAAGAATGAAGACAAAACACGAAATATAATAGAAATTAAGTGTAGCTAAGTAGATTGATGTTGTATGTGTGTAAGAGTGTGTTATTTTTTCATTTATGTTAATATAGAGAGATTGTATGGCTTGGTGTTTTTGTTTCATTTGGTTCTATTTGGTGGAAATGGATTGATTGAGAATGAGTGGAATGAACGAAGCATATCTTGTTCTTTAAAAACTGAAATGGTTGATATCAGGATCGATTGAATTGGTCAACTGTGATTTCAATCAATCATTCTTTGTAATGAACGGGTCACAGAGACCGAATGAATCGTGATCGTGAGGCCAAAAGGGTGTGCTTTGCATTAAAGTCACCATCAACAATTAAGTTTGCGCTTAGTGACTTTATCAATTTCGTAAATTCACTCTTATCAAGTTTGCAACGCGGAGGGCAATACATGGAAGAGACGTTGAGAGGAATATTTTTAGTTTTAACTTGTATACTACTTAATTGCATTGATTCCGCCTCTATTTTTAGGCTTATTAAGTTTTCAATGCACTCTTTTATATACAATGATGATCCACCTCTTGCTTTGTTTGACGGATGAATAGCGTGGTAGTCATGAAACCCGTTGATTTTAAGATTTGATTAATTTTTAGCATGCTTTTCTGATACCAAACATATGTCCATATTATTTTCCCGCATATACATCTCATATTCTCCAAATTTTTGCCATAATCCGTTGGCATTCCACGTTGGCATTTTAAGCTTTTCCCTGATATATTTTTTGAAAGAGTTTTATTTGTTTATAAGTTTATTTGCTTCACATTGTTCTTCAAGTTTCGACAAAATTATTGAAAAGACTTTCGAAACCGGGTCTGTTTCAGTGTCGTTATTTACGGGTATATTTTTGGCCGCTATTTGGGTATATATTTCTGCATTTCCTTTCTTTGATATATTCTCCAAAGATACTGACACTGTTTTCTTTTCCTTACGGATATTAAGTTTTGGAACTTTCGTAGATTTGGAAGTCTGGGGAATTACGCTTTCTAATTTCCTTGGTGGGTTTCTTTGTGTTTGGGCATATTTTGATCGTAGATTTTGTAATTCTTTAGCTACTTCACAGCCCTTTTAGTTAGCGGGGACTCTCACTTTTTCCGTTGCAGTCTACGGTAAGTTGTTTTCCAGCGAATTTTACACGCATTGGCTCTTTTTTGCTACAAGTTTAAGTTTGATTGAATTCCTGGCAGCGTTTACACTGAGGGATTAACCCTATGCTCTTTCTTAGAGGTCCGATCCTTACTACGATGCTAAGAATATTTTTTATTTTAGAAATTTCATCTAGTTTTTCAGTCTTATCGAACGAAAGTATAAATAGTGGGAGACCACGTTGTACCACTGTCACTTCACCTTCTTTCCTCTGTTTCTCTCTTTTGACGATGTTCAGAGCATCTAAGATTTTGAGGTTGCGCTCTTTAAGATCACTCATTATATCGTCTTTGAACATTATGCATGAAGACCTCTTGCCACAACACGTAAGGGTCTTTCGGACTTATTCTCAGGTATACTATTCTATTTTTTCTTCGTTTAGTTTTCGTGACAGAGGACGCTAACTTTCGGGGTCTTTCACAAAAACTTTCTATTTGTTGTTATTAAGTAAAAGCCTTGCCATCGGCTTTATAAATTATTTCACTTATTGCCATTAATATGGTTTATTACTTGTTGTACTCCGCGATACCAATAACATTTATCGGGGCGGGGCTATTCCTTAACAAGTTTTTCTTTTACGCTCGCATGTTTTGGTGAAACTCTTATTTCAATAGAAGAGGCTGCCTCAGGTGAAGAGCCAGCTTTACGCTTTTTACTTAATGTTTTCTTTGAGGACTTCCCGTTTCACGTGCTAGCTCTTCTTCGGCCGTTTCATATCTACAATTATTTACTTGTGGCAAGCTCTATTTGGAGTGTATTGGAGAATTTTTTCTTTTCAATATCTCGTTTTCTTTTTGAAAAAGATCGACTTCTTTCTTTAACTCTTGATAAATTTCCATTACTTGATCAAGTCTTGGTCGACGTTCGTTATTATCTTTTTCAAGATTTTTTATTTTATCTTATTCTATTTTGACGCGGGCGCAGGCATGACGGGTGAACTCTTTTGCCCGAATTTAGATGGTTTTGCACTCGATTTAGATGGTGGTGCTAGAGATACCCTTGCACTTTTTAGGAAGTAATTTATTAAATGCTATAATTGGCCCTTCCCAGAATCCATAGAGCCGACCTCCGAAGGGGTGGATTTTCCAGTGAACCTGGACTACCACCTGCGGTACTATATCTATGTAAGTTGTTCCTTGTTCTAGTGTTGTAAGAATGCTGGATACTTCTGGTTATAAGACTTGAGTTTGTATGTACTGTTGATTTTGTAATTTTGTGTATGTGGATGGCCATATTCATCTCGACGTCACCACTGATCATTAAAATACTTAACTAGTTGTATATAAAGCGGGTGTTTGTATATTTCCCAAAAGAATACAAATTTTTAATAGCTTTGTTTTGATCAACTTGCAAGGATTGAATAAGGTTCTGGAAAGACGTCCCCCAAACATTGATACCGTATTTAAAGCGGCTATGAAAAAGCCCAGTGTTTTTTTTAATTCTGCTGGAAAAAAACCACTAATACGCAAAAAGACTCCTGCTATAGATGACAGTTTCTTAGAGAGTTGGTTTATATGATATTTCCAGTTGAGTGTTGAGTCAACCCATTAACCGAGGTATTTGAATTGCTCTACCTGCTCGACAAAAGTGTTTTTGTGTTCAATTTTTATTTAGTTGGGAACTTTGTTGTAACTTAACACGATACACTTAGTTTTCTTCACGTTCAAAAACAACTTTTGAGAACTGAGCCAATTTTCAATTGAATGAAGGTCACTATTCATTTTGTTTTCTAGTTCAGTTTTTGTATGAACTGAGTACGAAAGTGTTATATCGTCGGCAAAAAGAAAAAGATGTGAGCTGAGATCCAAGAACACTCCCTTGTGGCACTCCGTATTCGATATGTTCATTATTTCTTTTGAAACCGTCTACCTCAATGTATTGCGTGCGAGTGTTAAGATATGTTTCAAACCAGTGGTATGGATTTCCTCTTATTCCAATTGAAAAAAGTTTTCTTAAAAGAATTTTATGGTCGACTGTATCAAAAGCCTTCAACAAGTAATTTAATAGGGCTCCTACTAAACTTCCTTCATCCTTTTTCTGCTGAAGATACGAGATCATATCAACTAAGGCGGTGTTTGTACCAGATTTTTTACGAAGCCCATATTGATAAGGATTGGAAAGATTGTGACAATCAATTTGCTGAAGTAGCTGTTGACTTACAACGGTTTCAATTATTTGTGATATTATAGGTTATATTAATTTGGTCGATAATTATTGAAATCAAAAACATCTCCATTTTTAAAAAGTGGTGTTACTTTGGCTATCTACATCCTTCTTGGAACTAGTGGCGGCTGTACCTTAAGTGCGCTCGTGCGCTGAACCACCAATTCAAAATATTTAAAAATTACAAAAATTACTTCTTCTTTATTTTAGGGATACCATATTAATATTTATTTTTTAAACATACAACATATAACAAATAAAATTTCCAATTATGACGCGCTTGGCTAAACTATTAAGACTTATTCTCCCGGTAAAGAAAAATTCTCGTGCGCTTCGGCGAGTGCACGAGGACTGCTAACATAACTTGTATGAGTTACAAGCTAATAAGCCTGACGCGTGAAACAAAAGATATTTCATTGAAATGTACCGTGTAATGAGTCTGCTCTCGTGCGCCGCACGAGTAGGGTGACCAGGTCTAGGATCAAGGAAAAGAGGACACTTGACTGTTGACTAACGGGACATCCAAAATCTCAAAAAAAAAGTCATATTTTTTTTTTTAATTTATTTGAATAAAACAAAACAAAATATTTAATTCTAACAAAAAAGTAACAGTCCGTAAAAAATTCATAATATCATGGCTTATTATACATGAAAATAACTTAAATATGGATGTATACATATACATGTTATACTAGTCAGGTTTTAGTAGCACCTTCTTTTCATGGAAATGAAAATAATTAAGAAAAAACATATCATAATGTTTTTTTTTATAATTTTAAACTTCAATTTTGGTTGTATTTGTCATAAGACCTTATTTTATTTAACGTTTCGGGATTTTGCAAAATATAATTATAAAAGTCAGTACATGACATATTTAGGTTTTCTATTTTTAATCTATTGCGTTTCTCAGTTCATTGACTGTTTATTAATGAAAATATGCGCTCAACATTAGCATTATGAGCAGGAATCGCAAATACAAACTGGGCTATAATCAAAAGTTCACTATATAGGGTTAGATTGCACATTTTTTCAAAATATTTTACCCATTTCTCGTGAATAGGTGCGTTTACAAAATTGATATTTTTTATTTCTGGTTCCAAAAACGTTTTTAAATTGCAAAATTGGTGGAATAATTAATTTTCATTTATATTAACGCCTTTCTCTCCCAAATGGAGCAAAGAATTTTGGATATCGTTCCATTGGGGAACTTTGTTAAAATTCATCCAAATAAAGCAATTAAATTCATCCAGAGAATCACACCAACTCTGAAGATATTTTAAACATCTTGTATAAACCTCAATTAAATTTTGTTCAATGTTCAAAACTTCATTCTTATTTCCACCATTAGCGACAATTTTTTTAAAAATATCTCTAACTTTTAATGGAATAAATTTCTCAGATATTCTTTCCTTTAATACTCTTTGGACAGTGTGAATTTTCTCTAATGTTTCTAATATTAAATTCTTCTCTCTTTCTAATGCTCCTATTTGTTCGTTATAAAAATATATCAACGAGTGAAAAAACCACAGATATGCTTCATTGATATCGTTTTCAAAAAAATTTTTAAGAACTAATGGTAGACTATCCATGGAAAGAAAATAAGTTTTCAATCCCTCGAACATTTGCAAAATTCTTTCAACGGCAGGGAAAAGCGATAACCAACGTGTTTTAGAATGGCTCAGAAGCTTTTTATATTCAATTTGCACAGACTCGCAAAAGCTTTTAAGTTTTTCCGATCGAACTGTATAAATGGAAAAATGATTATATATTTTCATGACTACGCTATCTACATCTAAAGATAACCCATCGAACCCAAATTGAATGTTGTTGTGCAAAATATGAGCCGGACAACCGACTCCAATCAAATTGGATAAACCATTTGTTTTTAACTATAGAACACATTATTCTTGCCAGCGCGTTTGCAGCCACCAAAATTTGTGTTTTAATTATCTCCAGACATTGCAATGCACTTTGATGATATATTAAATTTCTTTAAAGTTGATAGCAAATAGCTGGATATGGTATCCGATGTTTCATCCTTCATTGCTTGGATGTCAACAAGTTTTATATTAACGCCTGATAAGTAAACAATAAGTTTGATTACGTTCAACTCATACTAATATCTATTTAAAATATTACCTGAATCAATTTTACAATATTGCAACAATATAAGAAATATTTTTTGGCTTCCATGGTTGCTGGCATCGGTAGAAATCGACAGATAATTTGTGTCTTTAATGTCGTCAAGGACACAATTCAGTGATAAGGGAGCTTAGACATTGATGACAATTGCTTCTGTCTTTGTGCGCGCGCTGGAAATGTGTTGAGCGATTTTCGAATCGGGCAAAATACACTTTAAGAATTTGTGGCTGCAGTCAACAGATCGGAATCCAAAGTGATGAACTACTATATGATAAGCTAAGGCACCCTCAGCTGTAGATACTTGGTCGTCAAATTTGGAGTTTCTTGAAATAAGAAATTCCGTAACTTTTTTGCTAGAACTCGCAGATTTATATTATTTTTATGTTTTCCGTAAGTAAATGTTGATCGAGATCTCTTTTTCCTTTGTTTGCTACCGAAAACGACGAATTGCAAGTAGCGCAAAAGACAATATGTTTGTATCGTAATATGCATTTGCGCTTTGGCATTTTATTTTAACTATCACAAGAACTTTCTCATTTGAATTTTGAAAACACAAAAAGATTTGTAATTCACACAAAAAAGAAACAGTTATAGTTCTTGCTAAGCTGTCAGATGAGGGAGTGCGTTCGATGATTAAAAAGTATAAAAGAACAGATGGCGTTCTGAATGGGTTCTGGAATGGGTGAGTTCAGTTAACATTTTTTTATGAAAATTCTTTTAAGGCCGTCTTCACACGAAAATAATTTTTTTGTGTTTTTTGTTTGAAAATTAAATCGAAAAACTTGGAAAACATCGAAAAAGAGGACAAATCGCTTTAAAAAAAAGTCACCGGACAAAAGTTTTCGAAAAAAAGAGGACATGTCCTCCATAAAGAGGACGCCTGGTCAGCCTACGCACGAGCTAATCGAAGATTGCCATGATGGATGACTTCTCATATTAGTATGTAGTTTCGCTGTATCTGTGAAGTCTGACGCGTTAAAAATTGTTTGTTTATATTAAGTAATTGTTTTTTATTTTGGTTTGTTCGATTCTGTACTTTGTTAAAATGAACATTCATTATATTAAGAAAAATAACAAAACTTTTCAAAACAAATTTGATATAAAATTGGCCAGACCGCCAAGGCCTTTTTAAAATTTAAAAGAAGAGTGCAAATCGAAAAATAAAGCATTTACGCGGAGTTTTAAAAGTGAAACGTCTACTAAAAAGAAATGCTTGTGTGGATGTGAACGTCTTAATGCATTATTTTGTTTTCCTTGCATTATTTTTGGCGGAGAATCGATTTGGACAGAAACTGGAATCAAGGATTTGACGCATTTGAGTGAAAAAATAAAAAAAAACATGATTCTTCGCAAGTGCACCTACAAAATGTAATGAGTTTGTCTGTGTTAGGCACGGTCGACATTCGGAATTAGCTAGATTCTGTGTATAGAAGCAATATCCAAAAGTATAACGAACAAGTTGATAAAAACAGGTATATTTTATCACGTCTTATCGCTTGTGTCAAGTTCTGTGGTGCATTTGAGTTAGCTTTGCGAGGTCACGAGGAAACAATTGAGTCAAGTAATGCTAGGGTGTTTCGTGGTTTAATAGACTTTGTATCAGAGTTGGAAACAGTCATGAAGGAGCACCTCACATCGTCTACAGTCTTCAAAGGTACGTTAAAAACTATTCAGAACGATATATGAATACGTAGCAGTTCAAGCTGATGAAACTACCGATGTATCGACTACTATGGAGATGGTAATGATTTTAAGATACGAAGAAAACGGACAGGTTCATGAACGGTTTTGGAAATATCTTACGCCGGATTCCCATACTGCTGAAGTACTTAGTTCTGTTATTATAACAGAATTACGGGAACTTCAAATAACTCCGCAACAATTAATAGCACAGTGTTACGATGGCGCCTCTGTAATGAGCGGGAATGTTGGTGGAGTACAGGCTAAAGTAAAAACCGTCTATCCAAATGCTTCATTCGTTCATTGTTACTCCCACCAACTAAATTTAATAATAAGTTAGAAAAAAGTGTTAGTCAAAATAAAATCGTACAGAAATTTTTTGCTAACCTTCAAGCTTTTCCAAAGTTTTTTTCACGATCACCGAAGCGTACAGAGATTTTGAAAACTATTGTATCAAAGAAGATTCCAGCTGCTCTGCAAACGAGAGGGAATTTTAATTCTCGGACGGTTGACTCAGCACATAGATACAAGGAACCTTTAAAAGAATGTATGACCACCATTATAGAAACGGAAAATGATACCAATTCTACAAATCAAGCTATCAGCTTGCTTCAAAGATATTTGAATGACACTAGTTTTTTATATTGGCTTGATTTTTTTCAACCTTTTCTGCCACATAGTGAAATTTTATTTTTTTATTTTGAAATCAGTATACAAAATGTACGTAACACCATAGATCAACTTGAAGTACCTCCTCAAAAAAGGTTTAAATCGTCTAGCTCTGTCATAGCAAAAGAAGTGTGTGATATAATTATTACTCAAGTGAAAGACAGATTCAATTTTTGTAATCATTTGATAGCAGCCAAATTATTTTACTGCGAGAACTTCACCACATTCCGTTCTACTTTTCCCAACAAAGATTTCACGATCACAGTTTCCACTTACGCTGCTTTGGACAAATACAAATTGAAAAATGAACTCTCTGCAATATACAATCGCGACGATTTCATCAATGCAAATAGTGCCGTGGCAATTTTACAATTGTTTTATAATGATGACCTCACTGAATCATTTTCAGAGTCAATGAAACTACTGCGAATTCTGTGCACTATTCCAATGACTTCGGTAGAGAGCGAGCGATGTTTTTCGACACTCAAAAGAATAACAACTTTTCTGCGAAAAACCATGTCTCAGGATCGGCTAATTGCACTTTCTGTGCTTAGTATTGAAAAAAAAATTATACAAACAATACCCGAATTCAATAAAAAGGTGACTGAACATTTCGCTTCAGAAAAATGTCGTCGCATTGATTTAATGTATAAAAAATGATAAAAAGTTAACATATTTTATGTAAATTGTTGTTTTGTTGTAATTTCTTATCTTAATACATAGTGAGATAGTAAAGTGCACCACCTGTTCGATAACCCACCAGCCGCCACTGCTTGAAACATATCCTTCCTGCATCGACTTATTAATCAACATAGAAATTGGAGTACAAAGTTCTTCGTTGCACTCTTTCAAAAGAGATCCAAATAGATTATCAACATCCTTAAATGCAAACGAAATTTGGTATACACCGAGCCTCGCACATACCCCAAATCCTATAGTGAGCCCTAGCAGAGAGGTTGCAGGGGGGCAGCATGCCCCCTCTATACATATCTGACTTTTAAAAGGTAGCTGTAATGTTGGCAATTCAAGCAAATTAAATTAAGTTCCTATCGTGGGTTTTAGGTCTTTTTTACTTTACTATGGGAACTTAATTTACATTTAAAAAGATCACGAAAAGGATATTATTCAAGCAAATTAAAAATATCTCAAAAAAGTAGTATGAGTAATTTTCAATTTTCTCAAAAACTAGAAGACAAAAGGTTTCGGTTTTTTGTTTTTGATTCAGAATTAATATGAGCATTGACCACAAAAAGAAAATTTAGTTTTCCATTTCATAATTTTGAGAAAAATTGATTCAAACATTTTTTTTGAGTTTTTTTTTATCAAAATTTTGTGTTTGAATGCAAATTTCTTGAAAACCATATACTATATACACAAATAATATAACCTCCTAAGCGGGGCGAGATAGACCCCCCCTTCGATAATCAAAAATGCTTGTATTTGACCCCTATACAAAAATTTGTAATCTATTTTCGGCGCCCAAGTTATGGTACTCGTGCCCCACTTTTTAATACAGCGGCCAAATGGAGGGGCTTCTAACCTCGAAAATCAGGTTTAATACTCACACTGAGCCCCCCTACACATCGAATGAAAGATTTGTCTTTGTAACATTTCAATTGAGTAAATAGTTTAATGGCATGTAATACATATTGAAGGGGTGACTCACTATAAATTTTAACAAAACAAAATTAATATTTGATTTCTAACATTGTAGTGTATAATTGGTTTGTCAAAGATCAGTTCGATTCGCAAAAATGTGAATTCTATTTCCATAAGAGTGAAATAAATTTTCCAAAAGTTGATTTGTTTTGTAAATGCAATTTGAGAAAATAAATGAAGGTTCCAACACTTTCTGTTTAATTCCTGTTGGCTTTTAAAAAGTTTTAATTTTGTATTCAACGGCTTCGTGTACTTTTGAGCAACTTCTCTTAATTTAAAAGACTGCCAATTTAATACCACAGTGACATTATTTTCAAATAGGCCGCAACCATATAAAGAAAGATAACTCAAATTATTATGTTAAATATTATATATAGAATAAAATTAAAACAATAAATAAATAAAAAGAAAACACTAAGATTTCTAAATTTTAAAATTTTTTTTAATTTAAATTTAAATTTCAAATTATTATTACAACTTTACTTAATTTTAATTTTATATTTAGCGACGCGTTTCGGAGTGTATGTATATCTCCATCATCGGGCTAAGAACTTAATTTAAAATTGGTGTTTCTTGTCAAAGCCGGTGTCTCTTTTTGTGATGCTGTGGAGTTTTGCTATTGTGTCGTGTTATGTTGTTGTCTTCTTTCTTCTATTTTGGTTCTTATGGCTGTATCGTATAGTGGATTTGTTTTAAATGTCAACTTGTCGTTCATTAGTCTGTCTTGTTCTAATTTACTGGCCTTATAAATTTCATATTCTTCTGTTGCGTCAAGTATTTTCCCTTTTTTGCATATGTGCAATGGTATTAGGTTGGTGTCGAAGTCGGTGTAATTATGGTTGTTGTCGATCAAATGCTGGGCGAAGTTTGATTTGGTGTTGTTTTTTGGTTTATGTTCTAGAAACCTATCGTAGAACGTTCTGCCTGTTTGTCCAATGTAGTACATGTTGCAATCGTCGCATTTGAGTTTATAAACTCCGGAGCATGTTTTTGTTTCTGTTTTTAGTTTTGGTTTTAATATGTTTTGGATGTTGTTATTAGTTTTGAATGAAATGTTGATGTTTAGTTTTTTAAATTCATATTGGAGTGTTTGTGGTAATATGTTGGTGTATGTTACTGAAGTGTATTTGTTTTCTGTTGTTAAGGTTTTGCTTATTTTGTTGTTGTATATTTTCTTTTTCTTTTTTGATATTAGTTTATCTATTATTGTAATATTGTAGCCATTTGAATGTGCGATGCATTTTATTGTATTGAGTTCGTTGTCATAATCTTTTTTGTCCATAGGTATATTTATTAACCTATTAATAAAGGCATTATATGCAGCCATTTTTTGGGAATGTGGGTGGTGTGAGTCTTTGTGTATTGTAATGTCAGTTGTAGTTGGTTTCCTGTGTATTTTGTATTTGAATTTGTTGTTGTTCTTTGTAATGTTTAGGTCTAGAAAGTTAATCGAGTTATCATTTTCAACTTCTGTGGTGACTTTAATTTTTGTGTTTATGTTGTTAATATATTTGGTTAAAAGGTCTATTTGTCTGTGTGTACCATCAAATATGACAAAGGTATCGTCAACGTATCTTGAATACGATATTATTTTCTGGTAATGTGGATTTTGTGAAGATAAAATGTATTTATTTTCATAGTGATTTAAATATATATCTGCTAATAATCCACTTAATGGTGAACCCATTGCCAGACCCTCATTTTGGGTGTAATAGTCATTGTTGAATGTAAAGTAATTTTGATTAAGTGTTAATTGTAATAGGCAGAATAATTCTTCTAATTGTTTTTTATTAAAATTATTAATTATATAATCCCCACCTTAACGGTTTTCTTTTTGTCTGGTATAATGCTACACGCCTTCCGATTTTGTAGCATTTTAAGATTGAACTATAATCGACGGGGGCGAGGCACTCGACACTGAGGTGATCGAAAAAAACAAGCAAATACATACACGAAATTCATAAAATTGTGGAGTTGGACGTTTATTATTTTATAAAGTAAACAGTAAATTATATTTTCTATAGAAATTTGATTGAATTCTGACGCCTAGAAATAGACGATGGTAAATCCCGTATTTTTAGGCGTTTGAATTTAACCAATTTAACAACTTAACAGATATATAAACACAATTATTACTACATATTATGACTGTTATACTCGTACATCGGGTAATTGGTGATGAAGTTTTTGTGTGAACTTTTTTAAAGGAGCAAAGAACCACCTTCTGTATTATTATTTTTCTGTAATTTTTTTAATTATTCAATTAACAGATACCTCTTTAATATATTTAGATACAAAACCCAATCGAAACTCTAGATATTAACCGTTTCAGTACCATACCAAAGCAACTTACAAATAACTAGTGAATTCAATTAAAAATTGGTCAATTTAGTCTTTTTAAGTTGTGTTTTTGTTGATTGAATTTGTTTTTGAACTTGTTATTTTTTTCCAAGCAAACATCCAAAACTTCGAGTTGGAAGCAGTATCAACGAGTTTAGTAGAAGTATATCCGTACCAACAGAACGATCATCAAATAAATCAAGTGCAATAATAAAACACCATTCGAATAGTAACTGCAATACACCTACAACACCAGAACTTGAGTAAGCATTAGAAATTTTTAATATTTTATAGTTATTTATTAGTATTTTATTATTATTATTTATAATGGTAGCAATGGCTTTCTGCTCTCCAGGTTTTGTGTTTTATTTAGTAGTTTTTTTTTATGTATTTCAATGTTATTTAATATTTTGTATAAATTTCCTGCCAAGTGTAGTATAGTAATAACTAATTATCATCATCATCATCATCATTATCAACTTTCGCAAATAGGAACATTCAATTTTGGGCACTGTATAAACATTTCTGCTTCCGATCTCGTCCTACTACATATCAATTTAGAACAGCCATACTCAACCTGTTTTTATAAGGGCCAAAAAAACGTTTTACCTATGTTGCCTCAGGCCACAACGTGAATTACTTTACGCAGGTACTTTGGTGTTAATAGAAAAAAGAAGTTTAAATTTAGCGTTTTATTTATTTTAATACAAAAAATTATTAGATTTCTGAACATTAAAACACCTTTTCAAGATCTGACGTGTTGCTGCAAACTAACCAGGGGCGGTATGAGCTAAGGTGATAGCCGTTTTAATAATCGCTATCTCTATCATATCTTTGAATAAATAAAGAGATAGCAATTGTCAAAACAACAATCACTTATTTCAACGGTCGTTTTAGTCTTACCCGATTCAGGCCCAGATTCGTCTGTTAGTTTATTTCTATACACATTTTGTATAAACGAAAACCATGATTCCCAAACATATGTTGATCCAAGTGATGTTGAGAGGATTTGGATATTTCTTTGAACGGCTTCATATTTTTTGAGGGACAGGGCTCCAAATTCCATGTTATGCTTGTATTGTTGTCCAAAGAATTATATACTCGTATAAAATTTTAGACTTTTAATCCCAAATAGTGTCGAATTTCCGTACTTTTTTATCTGTGGTTGATTACCATTGTCCACACACTTCACATTCTGACTTTTTCTCTGTCAGGAACATTATAATCATCTGAAGTACTAAAGTAGATGGAGAAAAGTTTATGCTGCGACCGTCCGTTTCACAGTCTTATTTTTTTTTTTTTTTTTAATCTTTATCTACATAGCAAAACTAGTCAAAATTCTCAAAATCACTTTCAGTTTGAGTTTAATTAGTTCTTTCATCTTTCACACGTCAATAAAATATGTTAAAGTGACATTTCATTTTCTTTCACTCATAAAAAGTATTTTTTTTAATCTTTTCTATTTCTGCCGTTATTTCCCATTTCATGATATATTATTTATCTTTTACACTGGACATTGTTTTATTTTATAAAAGAAAGCGAAATAAAGAAATATCTTCCAAAATTATGTCTTTTTGGGCGTTGTTTCCAATTCGATTTATCTGCTTTTTCCAAACGCCTGTAACTTTCAGTTGATGGTATTCCGTTTTTCTATGATGTCGCATATTTATGTTAAAATGTCAGGTGAGCCACTTTAAAAGCCACATGCGGCCCCCGAGCCGCAGCTTAGTATAACTGATTTAGAACCTTTCTGTTGAACAATCAAGCAAATATGAACAAAATGGAAGTGGAATTAGTGCATTTCTAATTTGGTCATGAAACGTGACTGCTCACTCGAATTTTTATATTTTCTTCTCGACTAACCCCTCTCTTTCCCCCTTACCAATTTAACCACCGAACTGCCGTCATGCTGTGAAACCAACCAATCTAAACGGGGTCTTATACTCGACATGACTTTTCACCACGTAGTGAAACACACAGAATCTAAACAGGGTTAAATTATTGCATTTAATAAATCCATTCCTAAAAAGTGCAAGGGTATCTCGATCACCACCATCTAAATCAAGTGCAAAACCATTTAAATTTGGGCAAAAGAGTTCACCCGTCACGCCTGCGCGTGCTGAAATAGACTCAGATAAAATAAAAATCTTGAAAAAGATAATAACGAACTTCGACAAAGACTTGATCAATTAATGGAACTTTATCAAGAGCTAAAGAAAGAAGTCGATCTTCTTCGAAAAGAAAATGAGATATTGAAAAGCAAAACTTCTCCAATAAACTCAAAAGCTAGCTTGCCACAAGTCAATTATTGTAGATATGAAACGGATGAAGAAGAGCCAGCTCGTGAAATGGAGAAGTCCTCAAAGAAAAGAATAAGTAAAAAGCGTAAAGCGGCGGTATTGCGGAGTATAACAAGTTGCAAACCATATTAAAGGCATTAAGTGAAATAATTTTAAAAGCCGATGACAAGGCTTAAATTTATTTCACTAAATAACAACAAATGGAGAGTTTGTGCAAAAGACCCCGAAAGTTATCGTCTTCTGTCACGTAAACTAAACGAAGGCAAAAAAGAATGGTATACCTATATGCATAAGTCGGAAAGCCCCCTACGTGTTGTGGCAAGAGGCCTGCACGCATCATGTTCAAAGACGATATAATTAGTGATCTTAAAGAGCGCAACCTCAAAATCTTAGATGCTATGAACATCGTCAAAAGAGAGAAACAGAGAAAAGAAGGTGAAGCGACAGTGGTACACCGTGGTCTCCCACTATTTATACTTCGTTCGATAAGACTGAAAAACTAGATGAAATTTCTAAAATTAAAAATATTCTTAACATCGTAGTTACGATCGAACCTCTAAGAAACAGTACAAGGGTAAACCCTGCCAAGAATTCAATCAAACCCAAACTTGTTGAAAAAAAGAGCCAAGGCGTGTAAAATGCGCTGGAAAACATCTAACCGTTGATTGCAACGGAAGAAGTGGAAGTCCTATGACGTGCATTAATTGTAATGGAAACCACCCAGCAAGTTAAAGAGCATGTGAAGTATCTAAAGAACTATAAAAGCGACGATCAAAATCTGCCCAAACACAAAGAAACCCACCAAGGAAATTAAAAAGCGTAATTCCCCAGACTTCCAAATCTACGAAAGTTCCAAAATTTAGTATCCGTAAGCAAAAGAAAACAGTGTCAGTACCTTCGGAGAAAATATCAAAGTCAGGAAATATAGAAACATATTCCCAAATAGCGGCCAAAAATATACCCGTAAATAGTGTTACTGAAACATAACCGGTTTCAAAAGTCTTTTCAATAATTTTGTCAAAACTTGAAGAACAATGTGAAACAAATTAACTTATCTTTGATAGGTTAAGTAAGCTCGAAAATTGTATTCGACCCAAACCTCTTTCAAAAAATATACCATGGAAAAGCTTAAAATGCCAACATGGAATGCTAACGGATTATGGCAAAAACTTAGAGAATTTGAGATGTATATGCGGGAAAATGATATCGACATATGTTTGATATCAGAAAAGCATTCTAAAAATGAATCAAATCTTAAAATTAACGGGTTAAATGACTACCACGCTTTTCATCCGTCAAACAAAGCAAGAGGTGGATCACCATTGTATATAAAAGAGTGCATTGAACACTCAATAAGCCTGAAAATAGAGGCGGGATCAATGCAATTGAGTAGTATACAGGTTAAAACTAAAAATATTCCTCTCAATGTTTCATATTGCAAACTTGATAAGAGTGAATTTACGACATTGATAAAGTCACTAAGCCCCGACTTAATTGTTGATGGTGACTTCAATGCAAAGTACACTTTCTGGACCTCACGATGCATATTTCAAAAGAGCCTAATGCTATATGAAGCAGGAGTGGAAAATAATTGCGACCTTCATGCGTCTGGCAAACCAACTTACTGACCAACTGATCTGTTGAAAATACCTGACCTAATCGATTTATTTATGGTAAAAGGAATACCCCAACGGTTAGACCGTGTAGAAATTTCAGAGGCTATGACCTCTTCTTAGATCAGTCTGCCGTCATATTCACTATGAGCGAAAGCCTTGTTAAAATTGAAAACCCACCCAGGTTAACGAACAATAAAACTGGGATGGATTTAAAAAAGATATCGAGGACAACGTTGGGTTAAGGGTATCATTACAAACGCCTCTTGAGCTTGAAGACGCAGCAGATACCTTTGTTGATATAATACAAAAAGCAGCTTGGGATAGCACACCTTATCAAAGGGTTTTGCATTACTATAAAAATATAATATATCCTCAGGAAATAAAAGATTTAGTGAAAGAGAAACGAAAAGTACGTAAGAATTGGCAGCGAACCCGCGCTCGTCGCTCTTCAACACAAAGCTCACTTCAATCGCTTGAGTAATATACCAACAATATACCAAAAACAGCAATACAAGGTTTCAAAAACCTTGAAGTTGAAAATTACCTTGAAGGCTTGACAGCGGGGAAAGAATTCAACTAGACTTTGGAAAACTAAGAACAACGAAAAAATCAAAGCTTCCAGTGCCCCCGATGAAGAAAAGCCAGCACGAATGGACTAAAAGTGACAAAGAAAAAGCGACGGTAGTGGCCGATTACTTAAAGTAACATTTAAGCCGTTCGATGGGCAAGAACTCAACGAAAATATCAATAAGAATTTAACCTCAAATGAATGCTTCATAACAAGAAATACTAGGCTTGCCGAATCAAAGAGAGAAATAAAGAAGCTTAAGTCAAATAAAGCTCCAGGATATGACTTAATCTCGACTGAAATTCTAAAAGTGCTCCCTCGTAAAGGATTTAAAAACCTCTTTTACATAATATATGCCGCTCTTAGGTTAGAATATATTCCAAGCCAATGGAAAGTTTCGGAAGTCGTAATGGTTTTGAAACCTGGCAAACCATCTCACGAAAAGAAGTCTTATAGGCCGATGCCGCTTCTTTCTATAATATCAAAAGTTCTTGAATGAATACCACTCCTGCGCCTGCAACCGATAACAGAAGAGAAACAATTAGTACCTGAACATCAGTTTGGATATAGAAGCAAGCATTCGACAATTGATAAAGTGCATAGAATTACTTACGTAATTGAGAGAGCTCTTGAAAAAAATAAACTCCTTTTGGACGTGTCGCAGGTCTTTGACAAGGTGTGGCACGAAGGCCTCAAATCAAAATTAAGACAAGTTCTACCTTAAGGTCCTTATAACATTCTAAACGGATATCTAGATAACAGACTTTTTCGTGTAAGACGGAAATGAATATTCTAATTTCTAAGAAATAGTGGGGTACCACAAGGAAGTGTATTAGGTCCAATTTTGTAGCTTTTATTTACTCGCGATATACCTCAAAGAGAAAACACTATCGTGGCCACGTTTGCTAATGATACTAGCAGTAGGCAAAACGATTAGCGAAGCTACAATTAAATTACAAAATGCTCTTAATAATGTCAATTAGTGGACAAAAACATGGCGAATAGCGATCAATGAACAAAATTCAGTCCACGTGGACTTTACATATACAAAAATAAATAGATTACCCGTCTGTCTTAATACCGCTCGTGTTCCATTTGCAAATGAGGCAAAGTATATGGAAATGACTCTAGACGCGAAATTAAAATAGAAGCCGCACGTAAAAAAGAAATGCGAAGAACTAAAAAGTAAGTATTCAAAGCTTAGTATTGAAAATAAATATATTTTTTACAAACAGGTACTTAAACCTGTTTGGACTTATGGTATACAACTTAGGGGTTGTACCTGCGATCCCAACTTAAATAACTTAGAAACGTTTGAAAATAAATTGCTTAGGTCATTTGTAAATGCTCCATGTTGTATAAGAAACGAAGATCTTCGCAAGGACCTCGGGGTTCCTACGGTTCGGATGGAAATAAAAATCTTCGCGCGAAAACATAGAAACCGGCTATTAGAAAACGATTATTTACATTATTCACGAGTCGAATTTAGTACGCCGTCTGCGAAGAACAAAACCTTCCGACTTGGTGAGGTGAACAAAAAACCGCTGCTTTAAAATCGTGGATCAAGCAGGAACTTTAACTAGAAAGTAACATGCAACATTGCTAGATAAGTTTCAACTTAGTTGCAATCGGGTGGTGGAGGTAGTTTTAGTGTATTAAGAATCTCACACACCTATGACCAGGCGTTCTTCGGTCCTCATAGTGCTTTATGCAGGTTTTGCACCTACCCAAGGCAAAAAAAAGGGTTAATTTGAGTGAGCAGTCATGTTTCATAACCAAATTGGTTTTCAAATCATTTTGTTCAATTTACTATGTGCGTTTAACAGAAAGGTTTCTAATTTATTGCTTCTAGATATGTTATTGGACGAGATTAGAAGCGGAAATGCTCATATGGTGTCCACAATTAGCATTTAGAAGAACATTTTTGTAAAAACTAAAATTATATACACGACGTATCTATTCACTACGTTGTGAAAACACACAATCTAAAGAGGGTCTTGGTACGATCAGACAACCGAAGAGACTTAAAAAGTAAATCGACAATAGCCTTGAACGGTTTTTCAAATGACGATATTTTTTGTTGTTGTCGCATTGCTTTATTAGAAAACTGACTGGAAAGAAATCCAAGAAAAATATTACTTACTTGTACCCCGTTTCTACAGGAGATGATTTCTCTCCAACTTAATGTCACATATTTTTGATCTAATGGCCTTTTCGTTGGTAATTCGGAAGAAATCTCTTATCCGGAACACCAATAAAACAAACAGGTACATGCAGTTTGATAATGAAGTCTTCGTATCCCTGTATTTGTGTGACTTTTCATGCGGATTCCGAAATAGTTCTTAACATTTCGTAACTCTGCGGGTACAAATGACAAATATGGACTAGTATGATAACTTTCAATACAGAAAATAATGTTCTAAACGGAAAAAATTGTTCTTAGAAGCACTTAAATGTGTTAAATTTACTTATTTTTAGCTAAAAATTAACCGTTTGCGATATTTGACAACGCTTCGACAACTATGTGTTTGAATGTGTGAGTAGTTCTGGTTTCGATTCTGAAATGAAATCGAGAATCGTTTTCTGTTCTTTTCAGGAGAAGAACTGTCATTCTGATTGTGAAAAGAACACTTTCAGAAGGGCTTACATGCATTCCGAACGCTGCTGGATTGCTCATCGAAAAGGTCATAACATTGTCTTCTATCTGCGCTGGGCATGTTATGATATTTAATTCCATATCACAACTGCACCTTCACAAGTGTTTGACGGCTGATTTGTTTGCGCACAAAAAGAAACTAGCTTGTCGATTGTGTTCGTTTCGGTCGTAAAGTGAATACCGATGTTTTTCTTTAAATAAAAGGGAAAATATTAAAAATATAAATATTTTGAAAGTAATTCCTTTCTTCGTGACCTTTTTGATATAGAATAAACATCGTGCTTAAGACAGTTTTTCTTACTACAAATTCTAGATATATACTACCATTGAGTTTATATTCGTAGAGGAACCACTTCGGTGTAACGGAAATACTACGCCAATACCCAGCAAACATTAAATTGAACGTTCAGTTAACATTCCGTTAAAATTAAGGATATATATTCACAAAACATTCACTTCAGTGAATCATATCTGAATATACTCAAAAAGCCTATAACTTTTACCTCACACAGAGTGAGGTAAGAGGACTTGTGTGGAATTTGTTCAAAATACAAAACAATCGAGAGTCAATTTTCTTCTTTTTATATGAGTACAAGTGAGAGTGCACAAGTGTAGTCATAGAAAGAGGTATTTCTTTGTTGCGTCCATTTTTATTCACATTAAGTGAATGTTCTTCTCATTTTGTTCTGATAAGCCGTAACGAGACCTATAGTCGAAAAAAATGAAACAGAAGTTATGCAAAGAGAAAATGCGTCAGTTTCATTTAGTTTTGCATTTGATTTGGGAATAGTTTTTTTGGCAGTAAAATTACTTTAAATAAGTTGTATTATTTAAAATCAAGTTAAAAAGGTGCTACTGTGACAAAATTGAAACTCGTGCTAAGATTAAAAGGCAAGTGATGAAACGACTTAATTCTAATAGGAGCGAGGTTGAAGTGGTCATAGAATTTCTAATAGTACATAGGCTAGGTTAGGTTAAGGTGGCTGCCAGGAAAACTGCACACACCTAGGCCAGAATAGGGCCATTGTGATTCCACGTAAAGATTGCGAGGTAATCCTCGCTAATGAAACAAATTGCAGCTATTAACTAAGCAATAAGACTGTGAATGTCGATTTCATTTACATCACTGAGATCATACAAGAACAAATTTCCTAAGTGTATTTTGCGTCTTTGAGAAGGAGCAGGTCATGAGCAAAGAAAGTGTGTAGTATATTCTTTCTCCCCCTCGTCCATGCAGCTTCTGCAGAAGTCATTTGAGAAGACTTCGAGTCTATTTGCGTGTTTGTCTATTAGGCAGTGTACAGTAATGACACCTATTCTGGAGCTAATATGCAATTATTAGAGATAACAAACATTTTGATCGCTTCGGATCTAGTGTTGGCCAGATCTGTTTTGCTGCCAGACAAGTAGTGATGCCTGTCCATCTGCTGTTTGTCATCATCATGAAATCTTGCTTAAGCATAAGTTTACAAGTAGCGATTGGTATTCCAATATTCACGTTGTTAGGTAATATTGGTGTAATAGTTCCTATCCTGGCGAGTTCATCGGCTTTACAGTTTCCTGGAATATCTCTGTTTCCCGGCGCCCAGAAAAGGTGAATGTTGAACTGTGCCATTAGAGACGATCGACAGTTTCGGCCAGTTACCGAGTTTGCAGAAACAGAGCCTATTGATGTAAGGGCAGCTTTGCTATCTGAGAAGATACGGATATTGATTGTAGATTTTACGTTTTCTTTAAGCCAAGATTAAACTTCTTTATCGCCAGGATTTCCGCTTGGAACATGCTACAAAGATCAGGGAGACGGAAGAAGAGACTAATGTTTAGTCGTTCTGAGTACACGCCACCACCCACCCCTCTTCCATTTTTGAGCCATCTGTATAGAAATGAACTACTTCATCTCTCAAAAATTCACCATCATCCCAAGTGATGTTGGAATTGGGACTTAGAAATTTTTGCCAAAAACTGGTTGAGAGATGGTATAGTTGAAGTGTTTAGGGATTGATTCGAATCTGTTCGGAATGATAGTTTAGCCAATAGAGTTATTGGACCATTGAGAGATGGCTCTGAGACAAATAGCTATGCTCGCTGCCACTTGTTTTTTGTATATATCGAGGGGTGTGATGTTAAGCAGTATGTCTAAGGCGGTGGTATGTGTCGAACGGAGAGCTCCCCTGATGCACATGCACGCTGATCTCTGCACTTTGGCTAGCTTATCACGATAAGTTACTTTATCTAAATAAGTCCACCATACTGCCACCCCATAAGTAAGTATCGGCTTACAGATGGGGACAAGCCCAATTTGTTCCAGTACCTTTTTTTGGGCTTTCTGACTAATTCTTGTTACTTTTTATTTTCCAGCTCAATTTTTTTTCTAAAATCAAACCTAGCTTCATCTGAGAAGTTAAGTGGAATACCATTTATTGATGGAGGGTCTATATTCGGAATTTTATATTTCCTTGTAAAGAAAACAAGATCAATTTTGTGGGGACTTATACCTATAGTCCACATTTGTCTGTCCATTTAAGTAGTTTGTTGAGAGCGGTTTGCATTAATTCTATAATGATTTAAAAAGACTTTCCCGATATTGCAATGGCAACATCATCAGCATCTTTGAAACCATCCGCTTCTAGATTAACTAATAGTTCACTAATCACGATGTTCCATAAGAGTGGGGATAGGTCTCCACTTTCCGGTGTGCCTCTGCTAACAGATCTTCTAACAGAAAAGCCCTCTAATGTTGAGATAATTATCCTGCTTCTTAACATGAGACTGATTAACTTCCTAAGTGAGCTATCAACATTCAAGTTCTTAAGTGCGACTATGATTGCAATATTGCTGAGCACCTTGATATCAAAGAATGCAACCGGATTATACTCTCCATGATGGAGGGAATATTCAATAGTGCGTACCAAGTTATGTAGGGCCGTTTCTACCGATTTCCCTTTACGGTAAGCGTGTTGTGCCGGAGAAAAAATATTAGGTTCTATGTCACTACGCAGATGGATATTAATCTGTCGTTCTAAAGTTTTAAGAAGGAATGATGATAGGCTGATAGGTCTGAGATCCTTCGGATTTAAATGAGAGCATTTATCCGCTTTGGCTATGAATACCACTTTAGCTCCTCTCCATAAGGATGGTATGCGTGTTTAGTTCAATCACCCTTTCAAAATTATCTCAAGGATAGGGATGATGATGTCTGAAGCTATTTGAGGTTCCGCTGGTATTATACCGTCAGGTCCAGCTGATTTATATCGATCGAAGCTGTCGATTGCCCATTTGAGTTTCTCTCTAGTAATCAGACCTAGTTTATTCATTGGTAATTTTAATCTGTAATCTGAATGTATATTTTGTGTTGTTCCTTTTGTTTTTTCGTCGAAACAAATAGCTACCTACATTTGTATTGGTTTGAGTCTTGATATTACGGTAGTTGTTTTAGAATTGAATATAAACAAAAGGAGGTATCATTGAATAAATAGAAATGTGACACCCGGTAAAATAACCTCATCATCTGAAAAAAGCTCTGCTTTCGCTCAAAATAATATGATGAGGTGGGTGTATGTAATAAATTAAATTTTCTAAATTATAAAAAGTTTGTGTATTTGAAAGGGAATTTTTCAATAATTGTTTTAATTATTTTTGTTTATTCCACGAAAAACGATGAGAAACGAATGAGTTTAGGGACGAGTGTTGTTTGTTTTGTATGCTAGTTGTGTACTATCTGGAATTTAGAATTGTTTTTGAATTTTGAAGAAATTAATGATTTTCGTTGCCGTTTTAATTTAAACAAAAATCAATACAAGGGCTAAGTACATAAATAAGAAATATACCGATGTCCTTTATACAAAAGCTGAATTGCTTAGCTATACAACGTAAGTTCTCAAAGTAATTTGAGCAAGGTTGAATTGTTTGTTGAATTAAGACTAAAATTGTCTAATAAAGTTACGTTTCTAAGTTATGATGTCAATTTATTTTTAATAGAAAAAGCAAATTGTTAAAATGTCATAACTTTAAAACGGAACATTTAAGAAAATTTTGGTAGATATTTTCGTTTTAAGCCAGTCCAAATTTATGAAAAGTATCTTTTTTTTTTAATTTTATTAAGAAAACTAAGTTTCAGTGCCGTGCTAAAAAACCATTTTTTAATAATGGAGAAGTGTTGATTACTTAAGTTTTAATTTGTATCTGTTTCTGCTATAGAAACCAAAATATACTTTTCTAGTGGATTCTGGTACGCTGAATTGGAATCTGGTTTGAATTCGCTGAATTCTAAATTGTTTTAGCTCATCACGTTTTCAGATAACCCATTCTAAAATATCTCTAAAAGCTAAGAAAAAACGTTGTTTTTTTAATTCAAAATTGTTACCACAAGATCGTGTTTATTCACAAAACTTGCAACTAAATAAAAAAAAAATAAACTTCCTTCATAAAAATCGTCGCCTGATTTATCCAGGCGTATGTTACAATTTGCTACTTTTAAGGAGACGCGTTTAAAGTTCGAAAATTTTGTTCTCAAAAACTATACGGTGAATTTTTTTGAAAATAAAATGGCTTATACAAAAAACATCTGCAGATTAAAAAAGTTAACAAAAATACAATATTCTAATAATGAAAGAATTTATGGTACATTTTTCCCAATATGCCGTTGTCTTATGTGACGGTTTATCTAAAATTGCTTGTTACCTAAACACATACGACAAAATAATCACACATACGACAGAAAATTTGGAAAAAAAAATTAAGTAATAGTGTATTACATACGACAGTATAAGCCCATATTATTTATTTAACAAAACATTCTTTTATAAATTTATTTTTCTGTACCTATAAGAAATATGTTTTCAACAAAATCAAAAATAAAAAGTTCTAATTCTAAAGAAATAAAGAAAGAGAAAATAATCCATATTCAAGTTCGAAAAACACTTTTTTGGTCTAAACTTGAAAATATTCACAAGTTTAAAAACAAAACTCATTTCTATTAATTTATTCAATTCATTTGGTTTTTTAAATATTAAATTAATTAATATTTTAGCAGGAAGGAAAATAAAGGAGATGAATCGGCTAAGGTGATTTGTGATAGTTGACACATTAGACGCGCTATTGTGTTGTGACTGTCAACAATTACGAATCACAAGAATTTTTAAATCGTACTCTTTATTTATTTTAAAAATGGCACGGTGAAATAATTTCGTTTCCTATTTTTTCCAGACAAGGAATCATACTTCTTATAGCATTTTTTTGTTGGAGTCAATGGCCTTTGCTGGAGCTATACGATCTGTTTTTTGGTCATATCTTCTTTAAATTACGGTTATGTTTATCCTAATTTATAAGTTTCTCTTCGTTGTAGCACAGGTGCTAAAATAATAAAGATATCACATCCTGTACAAATAACAATGACCATTTTTTCAATAATTTGTGTTTGCAAAATCTTTTTTTTCTTCCTCAAAAATCGATTCGGTTGTTCGAACTACAGATAACTTGTCGTTGACGGTTTGTATTTATATCTATGTATGTTAATCTATCTTTTTTAATATCATATTAAGTCCATATTTCACACATTATTGATATAACTGGCACGTAGCTCTACTTCCCACGATAAAAAAGTTGTAATTTTTCTTTGTGTTGTGTGCGATACTTGCAAATATCTGTAACTATAGTATCTGTGGTTGTAGTCTATTGATAAGAGTTTTGACTTAAGAGAACTGGGTTTGATGATCAGCTTTCTAGATCAGAATTGAAAGCATACCAATATAGTATTTAAATGTTTTTGGTTCATTTGCAAAATTTTAAAATTAACGTTTGGAAGATTCATTTTATTTCAAGGTGAATTTAAGTTACCTGACTGATTATTCCGATATTTCATAAATATTTTTCAATAACGCTGTGGACACAGTCAACTTCTTGCAAGCAAGAATATCGTGGGTCACAGAACTTCTGTGCTGTTTCTTTAATTGAATTTTGATGGTCATGAGTGAATTGAAGGATGGCAATCGACATTATTTGGTTTCTTATTGATTTTGTTATTGATCACGGCTAAAATTCTCGTCTCTGTGTTTTTTCTAATGCGATATACGACAAACGTTTAATCCAGTAAAATATTTTCGTACGTTCATTAAAAATGACACATACGACAGTTATTTACCTAACTTTGACTGAACAGATTTTGTATGAAAAAAATGTGGTATGTTTTTATTGTGTCGTATGTGTAGCATTTTGTATACACATACGACAAAGAAATACTTAAATGTTGGCGACCTTGCACATACGACAAATTTTAAGGATATTATCTTGGAAACTAAGGGAGAATGCGAAAAACGGATTTCACAGGCTTCTAGAGAAAAAATCATTTAACAAAACTGCATTTAAATCTCAAAACCTGAATTTTTCACATACGACAATATTTTATCCAGGCGACGAAATGTAGTTAGATTTTAATCAATATTTGTATTAGCTACTTTCTTCGAAGCCCTCAATTAAAATTTATGAGCTTAGCATATTTTGGTTTAAAGTAGTTTTAGGTGAAGGCTGACATATAATTAATGTTATCTCCTAGATTAATAAGGTTATTTAAAAGATTCAAAAAGAACTTCAAAGATAAATATTTTTCCTTTTGACTTACGATAGAAATTTATTCGAGAAAAACTACTAAGAAATAATATAACTCCAAATTTGCATAAGAACCTATATTTTCAAATTTTGGATTCGAATATCTCAAAAACGTGACATGTTAGAGTAATGACACCAAATTCAGATTCAGTGCGTCAAAAACTATCAGAAAAGTATTGTTAAATTCATGTTAGACATTAAATAAAATTTTGTCACACAGTGTAATTATTTATACGAGGGCGGGTCAGTAAGTCATTAAAAATTAAAAGAAGGGACGCTCTTTTTGGAAAAATAACTTTTTTTTTCTCGACATAATTTTCTTTTAGCTCGATACCTTTACCCAACGTTTTTATAATTTTTGATTTCTCCAAGAAATTGTTTTTTTTTGCAAAAGCCTCAAAATAAGCCCTCCGCATTCAAGCCAAATTTAATCCCACCGAGCCATTTCTTTATATTGAGAAATAAGAAATAGTCGCAGGGGACCAAACCCGGCGAATAAGCTGGATGAGGAAGTGATTCGTATTTAAATTCATGCAATTTTGCCATTGCGACTGCGGACTTGTGCGCAGAAGCTTTGTCTTGTTGACAAATAACATTTTTTCTTGCAAAATGGGGTCTTTTTCCCTCTAAATCAACTTTGAATCGCTCCAACAGGTCAGCATAATTAGTGCCTGTAATTTTCTTACCTTTTTTTACAATCACCGTGCTTACCGATAAACCTACTTTGTCTTTTTTTGGCTTGGATTCGCCTCAAGAAGTCCACTGTTAAGGCTGTTTTTTTGGTCTCTGGTGTGTGGTGCTGCTGATGAAATCATATTTCATCCGCAGATACATATCGGCTCGAAAACTCGGTTGGATTACGGTTGAAGGTGGGCAAATGCTCCAGTGAAATGTTTAAACGGTATCGATTGTTATCGATCGAAAAGCAAACGTGGTACCAGTTGTGATTTTTGGAGCTTTTGTTTTATTTCCGTATTGGTTTTTTCCCGCGAAAAATAATGTTTTATCAGCCCTCGGAATTCGTCTGTTTGCACTTTGTTGAAAACCTTACAACCGCTTGTGATAAAAACCGCTATAAGAACAAAACTATTGGATAGACATAAATTAAGATTTCAGGACATTCATCTCGAATATACTTCATGACAATCCAATTGTTGGATTTGGGATTGCAAGGTCATAAGTATAAATTTTCAGGGACTTATTGACCAGCCCTCATGAATTAGATATTGATAAAAAGTTTTAACATAATCAAAGATTTTGTTCTTTATTGATAGACCAAGAGCTGGTGAAAGGTTTGCTTTAATTATTTTATACTGCGTCAAATTCGTATGGTCGTGTGGTCGTACTCTTTTCATCAGTATAAACTACATGGTAGCAACCTGGGAGCGATTTCTCGATTCTTTGACCAGCAAAATGCAAAAAAAAATGAGCGAAGTAATTGTGTTTTATACGATGAAATTATCTCATACGAAGGTTTTATTTGTTGCACTACAGTAATTTTTCATAAATTGTTCACGAAAAAAAAATTTTATTATGACGGTGTTCTTTTTAATGAACGATATGTTCCCATCAAAAAGCAATTCTTCTTTTACCCACGGTAAAAGAAAATTATGAAACTTTGATGTAAGTACATGTATATTGTACATACATACATACTACGACAACTCACAATAATGTGAGCGAGAACCTCACGACTTGCTAACATTAGCCTGATATGTGCGCATATAACCACAGATGAAAAAATGTAGTGATATCCAAGACAGGATTGACGAGCTCCTGGACAAAACATTATAAACATCTATTCATCCATTTTATTGCCGAAATTTCTTATCTAAGCTTCCAACAGAAACACAACCAAATTAAACCCTCCACCCAAGACCTAACATAAATAATCAAAATCAACAAGTTATTCTAAGTCCTTAAACGCATACATACTCGTAATATTTTGTTATCAAAACATATAAAATAAAAACAAAACTATCCTCAAATAAATTTTGTTCTATAAATTTATTCAATAGGAAAAATAAAATCTTCTTCATAGTTTGAAAAATCAAAGCCATGGTAACAAAAAATACAAACTCAACCCATACCATCATACCTCATAACATCAATTGTAAACAAATTTTAACACAAAACAAAATATTGACTCATAATTGTCATGGATACCAATAATAAAAGGAAAATTAAAAAAAATAATTATCCCTTTGAGAATTGATTTGTGTGCTCAAAAAACTCATACAAATCTATTTATTTTTTCATATTTGCTACAATGCGAACAAAGCGCTTTGTGTAATTGAGTGTAACTTCTATATATAATTATTCAATGGAGGTATGTTTAGGTAGTTACACCTGCTCATTTTAAATAGAATTAAAGACATGTAATTGTTTTGTTATTGCAAAATTTATGTTGAGTCACTCTCAAAATTATTCGAATTCAAAAGTTTTTTTGTAATCATAAGATTTTTTTATTGTAACTAAGTATTCTTTTATGAAAGAAAACTTAACATTAGGTAAACTAAATGTGTTTTCTCATGTTAATTTTTTAAGTTTTGTTACAAAATATAAAAATTATGTTTATTTTCTTAATTAAAAACAAGCACACAATTTTTATTTAATTTAAAAGTAAGTAAAATACCTAACTAAATATGTTAATTATCTAGGTACATAGATAATTATTTTGTTTTACTATATCTGGTTTTTATAACTCATTTTTGTATTTACTTTCTTATCATAAAAAAAACTTTTGGGTATACGAGTTAAGTCTATTAAACTAAGAGCTGGCAGCATATTTTTGGGCTGAACAAATAACCAAAAAATGAGTATGAAGGTCCGTAAATGCATCCACCTTAACATAAAATCCAAAAGTCTGGCAGGATTTTTTTGGCGCCCGTGATAAGGACGAGGGGTTAAAAATACCAGTTTTCGGGCAGAGTACAATAACTTGGGCGCCGAAAAAAATTGATAACGGATTTTTGAAGAGTGGTCACAAATAAGCATTTTTTACAATTGGGGGGGGGGGGAGGTGGGTTCTCTCTCGCCGATCCGTACGATTTTCGAAAAAAAAGACGGCAAAACTTAAAATGCAAAGCAATAATTGTTTTAAAAGTCAGAAATTTGTTCTTTAATCCAACATCTAAATTATGTTATTTGTGTCAATAGTTTTCCAAAAATTTGCATTCAAACTCAAAATATTGCAATGAACAACAAATTTTTTTTGTGTTCAATGCTCATATTAATTCTGAATCGAACACAAAAAACCAAAAGCTTTTTGTTTTCCAGTTCTTACTATAATTACTTTTTCGTTTTTTGATATTTAATGTGATCATTTTTTGATAAAAATTATAGCCAAACCATAATCAAGCGTTCGTTCGCGCCGACTTTGACATATTCAATAGAAACAATGGACTCTTATGAGGCAATCTTAAATGGTTCCTCAGGCCTCGTGTTTACCTCAGATCGTAAATATCGTAAGCCTGAGCAAATCGCCCGAATAGATCTATTTTCTATTTTGGTGGCGCTTTGACAGCTTAAAAAAATTTTTTTTGTGCTATTCCATTGTTTGTGTGTGTGTTTCTATAATACCATTATTTACATAATTAATAATTGAATCAAACAAACTAATTGTTTTCGTTTTATTCATTTCATTTCCACCCTCCATTTGTTTTTACCCGGTGCCTAGCAAGTGCGGATCCAGACTTTACCCCAGGGGGGGGTCACGTTTCTTAAAATTTCAAAAAAGTATTGCACCCAAAAATAATTTGTACTTACGATATAAGGCAAGTTTTGTATTCGATCAAAGTGGGTTGCACAATTCTGTCTGGTTGTTTGTATGTCTATTCATTGACAGCCTACAACTACAGCCTAAATCACTGAAGCGCTTTTCTTCAAATTTTTAAATAATTTTTTTTTAATTCTTCGGAGGGGATATTTTGTACCTTTTAAAATTACGGTACTTGCTATACAACCATTAAGAAAAAGCTTATTTATCTGAAAAACGGCTTCAACGAATTTGATAAAAAACAGTAGATTACTTTAGGTATGGTGAACATTCTGGAAAAAAAATCCGAAAAACTGTTAATAACGATACCTGCCATTTATGGGTTTTTGAACTTTGATTTGTTCAAAGAAATTCAATCAAAATTTGAATGCAAAAGCTCCATAAAAATCTCAATAATATTGCATATCAAAATAAAAAAGTAAATGTTGGCCTTTAAAGAAGGTATTAATTTTTGTTTTGAAAATTCAATATTTCAAGAACGCGTTGATGAATTGTTTTGAAACTAGTTTATAAATGTATTTTAAAATTAATTATTATTTAATTTAATATAAAAAATAGCTTTTTGAGAAACTACAACGATTTTAATTTTTTTTGTGCTTATATTCAAATTTCTTCAAGTTATCAAATTGGTTCTAAGCATTAAGCTATTTGAAAAGTTGTTAAACAATTAAAAGAACAATTTAAATGCCCTTATTTTATATATTTTATATTCTTTATATATGTAATTACTGGCATATTTTAAAAGTTCTTAATTACAGGCAACTTGAAGATCAGAGGAAGTACCTGCAATACAGTCGCACATTTTACTTCCATTGAAAATATTTTTTTTTAAATAAATTAATTAATTAAGGAATTGAAGCAAGAATCATCATGCCACTAGATACTAAAAATATTGTTTAGGAAAAGTTTATTTTTGCCCTTAAAATCTTAACTCATTTACAATAAGATCGTATTTATTCTACAAGATCTATTTTGATCTTTTGCCTGGTAACTAGAAGCTACTTTTGTTATACTTACCACTTTCCTTAATGACATCCCCTGAACAAAACAAATTCATGAAACGTCAAAATTACAAAACAAAAATCTTTGTATTCCCAAAATGGTGCATCCAAGTTAGTGGGAAAGCGTAAGCAATTACTGTCTTGGGAAAACGAAGTAAAATGAGGTAGTTTTTCCATAAAAAAAAGGCTTGCTACCACTCATGTCTTCGAGTTGCTCTAAGCTTAAAGTTAATTCATATTGCTAGAATCTAAAAGTTGATCGCAATTTACAACTTATTGGCCTAATGGTTGCTAGACCTTGATTTTGAGATTAAGCAAGGGATATGTCATTTAGGCTATTTGCAAAGAATGTATGCGATCAGTAAAAAGTCCAAAAAGTTTAATTTTATAAATTTGTTGAGTTGAAAATTTTGAATACACTGTAAACGTTTTTCCAAGTACCGCCCAATTTTTCGCACTTCACTGTGAGAAGTTTGCAAGATACCAAAATCTTAAATATCGAAACTGCATTATTTATAGATCTTGAAAAATGATATCTCACACTAAGTAAAAATAAAACATAGCACTCTCACCTTACAATCTTACAAATGTCAACCAAAATCTCGAAAATTAAAGTCTCGAATACCTGCTCAAAATTGAGTGGTGACATAATTAGCGGGATTTTTATTTGCAAGATCTCGAATGCGAGTTTTTCATTTGCACGGTTTTGTAATCTGTGCCCAATTCAAAAGGCCGCTGATAAAAGGTCAACTAGCTATATTAATTGGTTGTGGATTTGTTCTAATGGGATTTTAAAGTTTTTTTTTTAAGTCATTCCAGGTCACTGAACAAAATTTGTAGGTACCTTATTAAGGTTATCTTTAGAAACAAATATTAAATATTGTTATTAAAGGTCACCTAGATTCATTGGTGACATACATTTTTTTAAATGAATTTTCAAAGTTTTTTCATGGTTCAGTATTATTTTTTGAAGATTCTATGTCTGAAAAATTATCTACTGTTACTACCTGCCCTTAAATGACCAGTAACCTTTCGAAGAGTACATATACGGGATGCCATGAAATTTGTCATCTGATTCGGTGTACACTCTCAGAAAAATTTCCTTGTTACAAGCATTGCATATTTAATACTGTTGAATTTAAGTAGAAATTATTTACTACCAATATTAATTTATGGGGAATAGCGTTTAGCTAGGTCTCTCAAGAATGTATGACCTTAGAACACATTTTTGGACCAAATTATTTGTGAATATGGTTTTTCACTGCATTCAACAAAGAAAAAGTTTTGTTCACAAATTTCCAAAGAATTTAATAGAAACGTTAATTGCACAGTTAATTCTTTAACTGTTGGTTACAAACAATATAGATCATGCTGTGACTGACAAAGAATGTGTGGTTGAATAAGTTGCGAAGTCTTTCAGTTCACACTGTCTTATATCAGTAAAGTTTATAACACTATGCAATATTTAAGAAATTTTCGGTAACATACCAGACAAAACTTTGTGCTTAATGGTATGGGCCCCAGATTGACTCTGAAATTTTTCAAACTTTAAATACAAATATCATTATGTATTTAATATTTATATATTTAACTAATAATAATAATATTATCTTTAATTTGGAGGTGAAGAAATTATAAATTTATAATTGTTTCCTCCGCAATAAATGTAAACATTTTAAGTTTTAAAGACATATTGTTTGTCATAAACACTTTTCATTAATGGATAAGAGGTTAAATTTTTGTGAGTTATATAAATAGTGTTTTGCATTTTTAAGATATAATTCTAGGGGCAAACAAAATTTTTCCTTATTACAATAGTTTGTATCTTTATTTTAAGTTTTTGAACTTTTACAGTCAATCTGATAAATTCCTACCATAAATTTCAAAAGTACTTGTAGCTAGATATTAGACCCCTTATCTTCAATGATCAATCGCTTGAAGGTAAAAGTTATAAAATGAGTTGTAAAGGTAAACATTGTTTGCAGTGAGAACTTTTTTATTTGTAGTTCGAAGTTTTGGTTTTTGCAAACAAAGAATTAAAATCTGTCAGTGAAATATTGAAACATTGATCATAATCAACTTAAACGTTTGGTGCCTTTTTTCTCTTGTGGTAAACAGTTTCTTTCTTATGAAACAGAATTTTTTGGCTCAGTGTACGGTGTCAGAAATGTTCACAAAATCATCAAATCAATTTCAAATTATTTTTACGGTAAAACAAAAAGTAGACTTCTGTATTATTCTTGAAATGAAAACTTTTATTGTTTTTCTGGCAGAAGAATTATTTTTTCAACTTTTCACGAACGATGTACATATCGTCGGCTTTCTGTCAAAACCTTTCAAGTCCTTAAATGACATTTTAATGTACTTTTAGTTAACAATAATTACTGAATTCGAATATCAATGTCTAGTAACTGTGTCATGGTTTCTTTTGGCTCTATCAACCAGTTTTAAAACCTTTCATTATCTTAAAATTCCATTTTATTAGCTTTTAAATCGGTGTTTTGTGTCTTCTAAGCAATTTTTTCAAATTTGAAATTTGTTTTGACAGAAGGCCCACGATATGTATTTTTAACATTGATTTTTGTGTTTTAGCTCTTTAAATACGCACGGTTAATTAAAATAAATTTGAAGGCGGATTATGTCCTATGAGCAGTGAAATTTTTTGTTTATGATTGTATTCATCTGTCTAATATTTTATATCTGAGAAAAGCCCCAGGGGGGGTCATGACCCCCATGACCCCCCCCTTGTATCCGCCAATGGTGCCTAGGTTCTGTAACCCTTGCATCGTTAAAGTACGTCGAGAAATGATGAAATCTGTAACAAAACACGGCGACGGCGAATTTTGTCGATGCAAGAGTTATAGAATATGGACACTGGTTTGCGTTCTTCTAAGGCAAGAGAATTTTGAATTATCAATAAAAGTTTTCAATTGAAATATATGCTTACTACACACATTAGGTCTGTTTGTTAAGGATTCTGACATCAAATTGTGAAATTTTTTGAAAATTTGAGAGAAATTTCACTCTAGTAAACACAATTATTTTTAAATAAATTAGCTCCATTAATTTAAGTGAAATATTAAAAGATCACCAAGGGGATGAAAAATATAGTTCTCTCTTACGTATAGCATGATTTCTTTTACCCCTTCTAAATTCAATGAGTTTGATGGTGAAATCACATCTGTTGTTTCCTTCGCACTCAATTGCAAAAAGAGTTAGGGACAAGGAGTCACTGTGTAATAGAGGTCTATAATCGTGTAATATGGAACTATAATTCGGAATGGGATATTGTTTTCGATTTGTACCTTTTTCGTACTGAAAACTCCATTGTGACGCTTTGACGTTTCCAAATGTTAAAAAAAAGGTGTGTTTGGCTAGTTTTTGAAACAAGTCTCACTGTTGTACGAACGTGGTTCAAACTTTGATCCGTGGCTTAGCAATTTTAAGTCTCCGATTTCGGTGGATTAATTGACGTCCAATGATGGATAGATAGATAGATAGATATATTTATTTGTTTATAAGCTTGGCTTTTACAAATTGATTGGCAATATGTACATAAATATTACAATATTTCATAAGTTAAGTGCAATATAGTTTTAATTCATCTAACAGAGCCATAAGGTAAGATATGAAGCAACAATTATAAAAAAAGTCAAAAATAATTACTTTTATTACTTAAGCTGAAACCTGGATTTATCATTCGTTAAGGATAAAAGCTCTTAAGTTAAGCGAGTTTCTAACATATTTATATATATTCAGTGCAACGTTTTGATCTTCAACTGTCATTATACTATTCATGTCAGTTAAGTTCATAGGGGATAGGAAGTGGTTTCTAACTGCATTAAAAATTGGGCATCCTAAAAGGAAGTGTTCAATTGTATCATCTTCATATGTATTACACAATGTGCAAATGTTCATTGGGTCAAATATATGTCTATCTCCGTGTAAAACTATTCTGTGAGCATATCTGTTTGCGCACCTAATTTGCGCTAAGACTTTATGCACGTATGGTTTGCAGGATGAATTCAGGTACGGAGCCGGTTTATATTCTAGTTCTTGTATGTTCGCTAAATAGGGAGCATAATAGCAGCAAGAAGTTGAGTTAGATGCCTTCCTGAAATCTTCATTTATAATGCTTCTCTTCTTGTCTTCAAGGATGCTTACATAATATTGTCGAGCAAGTAATAAGTTTTGCTGTTCCCATATATCCATAAAATTACTCATTAAGGCGGCCTTAAATTTTGTTGCCCAGTTTGGTCGTTGGGAGTTGTTATGGGTTCTCAAGATTTCGTTGTAACACTTTTTAATTAGGCGGTCATCAGAGGCATTCAACAGTTTTTCCCAGAAATGCAAAGCTCTTTTCGCTATCTCGTAATCTAATGGAAGTGTACCCGTTTCTAAGCGAACCACATTGCTTTGTGTGTTTTTAGCTAGACCAAGCAACTTCTTTAGAACTGAAGTTTGAATAACTTCAATTTTGTCTCTAGCTTCCAGACCCCATATCTCCGCACAGTATAGTAAAGTCGATTTAATTGTTGAATTATAAACTTTGATTCTTCCTTCCCAGTTTTCCATGTAAGAGCTCCTCATAGCTTTTTCGGTTACTGCTGCTGCTGCTCTTGCCTTGGTTTTGAAGACATACATGGTTTCATTCCAAGATCCAGTGCGACTCAAGGTTATTCCCAGATATTCAAAGCTATCTACAACTTCAATTGAATCTTCTTTATATGCAAAGCTTTCCGGGCATGATGATATTTTTCTTTTTGCAAAGTTTACTATCTTCGATTTTTCAGTATTTAATGTCATATCTTTTGCTGTAAAATATTTTTCAAGTGATTTCAAAGTTTTTCTTAAATGAAGCTCAGATTGAGCGAAGACAGCAATATCGTCGGCATATGCTATCAGGATAACATTTGTTGTTTCCGAAATGTCTATTCCTGTAAGGCCCTCGATTCTTAAGAATTCTTCCAAATCATTTATATATAAGTTAAATAGGAGGGCACTTGATGGATCACCCTGTAGTACACCCTTTGTGACATTCGCTTCTTCTGTTAGGCCACTTGTTGTCTTAATAGCAATTTTGGTTTTCACGTATATGTTTTGAAATGCATGTAATATTTTCCCACTTGCTCCAATGGATCTAAGGTGGGTCCATAACTTATCGTGATTCACACTATCGAATGCTCCTTTAAGGTCAACAAAGACTACAAAAAAACTTCCTTTCTTTTTTGCAAGAGTAATATCTGTGATTGCACTTAGGATAAAGAGGTTATCAGCACAACTTCGTCCTTTTCTGAAACCGTTCTGGAATTCAGGTATTAGTTGCTCTTCTTCTGCCCACTCTTGAAGCCTGTTTGATAGTATTTGGGTGTAAACTTTCATCAAAGCATTTTCGATCGCTATAGGTCGATAGTTCGTTGGTAGAGATTTATCACCTTTTTTAAATATCATTGTAATGTCTGCTCTAAATATGCCTGATAGGTTTCTTCCTTCGTTATCGAACAGGCTTTGAAAGAAAGAAAGCAAATATTCAAACCATAGGTTTGGTAGATGCTTAATGAACTCGTTTACAATCCTATCCGGACCCGCGGATTTATTATTGCGCAGCCCAAATATAACTGTTTTAAGCTCGTCTATGCTTATGTCTCTATCAAGAAATGGATGATACGTATCGGCAAAAAGTCTATACACTACCTCATTGCCACTATACAAATTCTGGAGGTAATCGTCCCAAACTTCCTTTGTAATATGGTTTCGTGCAATAGAGTTCGGTTGGATGCTTTTGATTGCTCTCCAAAAATCTTTGCTGTTTTTTGTGTTTTGAAGTTGTTGTGTTAGGTCCTTATTGGATTGCTTTTTAGCGGAGTTCAAGGTTGATACGTATAATTTTCTGCTGGAGATGTACTCTGATCTTTTGTTTGTGTTATTAGGGTCTTTTCGATAACTTCTCATTTTCTGCTTCATTTCTCGCTTTTGCAATCTGCAATCATTATTGAACCATTTATTCTTTTGGAACATTGGCGCAGTATAAATTTTATAATGTTTCATCATTCCGCATTCTTCTGCAGCATGCTTGATGTTTTCGAATATTTGTTGGTATCCAATTGTATCTCCATTCATTTGCAAGCTTTCAGCTTTGGCTTGCATACACGAGGTGTAGTTTTCCGCTGCATTCGTATTCCAAACTAGTTTCCAAGTTGAGAACATATTTGGAGTAATATCTAAACTTGATGCAGACGGGCACAGAAAGTTTAAGATACAGCACATATGATCAGAGTGTAGCAAAATCTGAGATACCTCAAAGTCATCAATGTTTGCCGCCCCTTCTAGATTAACCCATACAGTGTCCACGGTACTTCTACCCTGGTGTGATTCGAATGTAAAGTCACCATATGCATCGCTTCTACTTCTTCCATTTATAAGTAACAGACCAGCGTTTTCAAATATCTCACCAAGTAATTTACCTCTCCTATTTATAATTGTGTCTCTACTCTTTCTTGTGTGGGATAGTTGTGAGCCTTCCAATATGTCACTGTCTAATTGATTCGATAGTCCGAAACGAGCATTTAAGTCTCCTCCTATTATAATTGTATGCGTGGGGTAATTATGCTGTAGGTATTCTAATTCCTCTTGTATAAGTTCACAGCATGAGTTATCATGCATTTCTCTAGACGGGCTAAGATAAGCAAAGTATATTATGTACTTCAAGCTATTAAAAACAATCTCTAGTGTTATCCATAGATTTGTTTTACTAATTTCTCTCAAAACATCGTATTTTGCAGGATTTTTTACAAGAATTTGCAATCCACCTTTTCCTCTTCCTCTTGACTTATCTTTGACTGCGTTCGAGTAAAACATGTTATAGTTTTCAAAAATGTTAGATAGAGCTTGTTTTGTATTATCTAGGACCCAGGTTTCACTTAAGCATAAAATATCAAAACTAAGGATTAAATTTAATTCAATGTTATCTAGATTACACAAATTTTTTATTCCATTAATATTCCAAAAGCTAATTTTCAAATTCTTTTCTTGTGTTTCCCTAACATTAATATGGTTATATTTATTTTGTAGCTATGCTAATTCATTATGTTGTGAGAGCCTTCCTTGAGGGAGTTCTTCATCAACTATTGATGTTCTGCTATCATGTGACCTGATTGGTGTGAAGAACTTATCGATAGATGTCACTGCTGCTGAGTTCCTTGGCTTAGTTTTCGGCCTCTTAGGTTTGTCTGTAGGATGGGCTGAAGTACTCTGCTCAGAGCTCTCTGGTGTGCACGGATTTTTTTCGTCCGGGGACCTGATTCGTTTTTTCTGTACATAATTTTCTTTTCTCTCCTCATCTTCTAGCTGTTGCAGTGTAAACGGCTTCTTATTAATAATGATTTTATCATATTTAATGCTGACATCTGCTCCTTCATTTCTGATATCCTCTGCCTTTTTACGTAATATTTTTCTGGTTTCTGCTACCTCTTTGCTAAAGTCATCATCTATATAAATTTTTGCGAATCGATGTTCTTCCGCAAGCTTCTTTTTGTTTTGCATGACTATGAGTTTAACCCTATATGATATGAGTGCAACTTTGACAGGGCGGGGACTTTGTTGTCTTGATCCTATGCGCATAATGTAATTAATATCAGACAGTGTGATTTGATTATCTGCACATGCGTTTAGGAGGGTTAGTACCACATTTTCGAGTTCTTCTGTGTTGTTTTCTGATTCTGAAAGACCTCTTATGATCATATTTCGTCTCCGTAGTTCTCTGTCCATAATTGATACTTTTTTGTCTACAAAGAGTATTTGCTCATTTATGGTAGACACCTCTGTTTTGATTTGGGTAAATTGATCGTTGGTGTTTTGATTTACCGCCGATATTATTTGTAGTTGCATGTTTTCAAGGTGCTTTAATAGATCGGAGTTCATTTTAGCTCTATTTAAAATAATCTTTACTTGTTTTTTAGAATTTAAAAGTTTTTGATTTTTTTTTAAATTTTAGAATTAAAAAAAAAAAAAAATGTTCAGAGTAAGGCTAGAATAATTTTACTTCTTAATGTACCACGGACATAGAATTGAATACACAAACCCTTGTTGTCAAATGGTTCAGAATTCTGCTAAGTGTTTTACAATCCACATGCGATCCACAGATATTTATTGCGATTGGTATAAATTGTCCCCTCTACCAATAGTGAATGTGGCTGTGTGTGCTGTTCGTGGTGATGATGATGATGGTTTCGCCAGTTGTAGATGTACAAGAGTTGGAGTGAGATCGATCGGTTGAGTTCCACAAGAGCAAAACAAATGCTGTGCTGATATTAAATTTCTGTCAGTCCAGTGTCCAGTCGACACTCAGGTTTTGCAGTCCGAAATATCTTCTCTTTGGTATTGTTGTAGCATATGCAAAGAAAACAATGTGTGTGTTGTGTTTGTAGTATTGATTTTGCTTCGCTAGCAGAACATATACTAAAAAAGTTTCACTCACCACACAGAAGGAAACACAAAAGTTTAACGGGTGCAATAAAAAGAGATGGATGTAGCACAGGAATTTCACTCAATGCCAATAAAAAATTACTTATTTGATGATTTTATGTTGATTTTTTTTTTAAATGGGATTTATTATTCAAACAATAGTTCGTCAACACTTTTCAAATTTATAAGCTTATCGCTTTATGTTTGTACTGTTTAATAATGCACAATTTAAATTTGTATCGACTGTTTAACTAGTTAAAAGATAAGAAAAACTCAGGAGCTATTTTAATCACCGGCACACTATATCAAACCACAAACCAAAGTGAAAGCCTTTAAGCAAATAACGTCCAATGATGGTTCAAGGTTCAAGTTATGATAGTAGCCAAGTAATTTAATGTACATGCTTGAAACATCGTTGAACTGAAGAAAAAAAAAAATGTAGTGTCAAAAAATCGATCTGAACTGGTTCTTTTTATGAAAAAAATATAATTTTAACATTTTCCTTATTCAATGATTGATTGGAATGGAACATTCTAGTTAAGAGACGTGTTGGTGTCTATCAAAATTCAATTAAGTTTTTGTCCAATTTAAAATTTCTAAAAAATCTTTCTTTTAATCAAGTGACCACTTTTAATCACTAATTTTATCAAATAATATAAAATTACCACCACTTATCGCCTTAAATAAGTAAAAACTTTAATAAAATGTGTTCTTATCTATATATAAAAATTAAAATGTCTTCTGAGCGAAAACAAAATTCAGTTGAATCTGAACATCAAACAAGTTGCTTTAGCAATCAATATCAATTCAACTAGATGTCATGAAAACAAAATTAACGAGTAAAATCGACGAACAAGTCAAAGAAGTTAAGTCTAAAATTCTACATGTCACTTCGCGTATTCTTGTAACAAAACATTGCCCACTGAACTACAAAACGTCAAAAGCTCCATAAACGACATAACCTCAGATGTCTCAATATTAAAAACAAAGCTACCATCTCCTTCCTCCACACGGAAAGAATTGAAAAATCACGAATTGCAAAATTTGCATTCGCAATTTACGAATCGAGTTTTATCCGTAAATCAAGGCATTTTGATCCCAAATTTAAACAAGAAATGGTAATTTAACGTTCAAAACGCAGCAATTTACAAAATTTGTTTTTTCGTGATTTGCGATTAGAATTCCTGATTCAAGCTGGTACTTTTCATAGCAATATACAACTTTTTTGGCGTAATTTACTATCCAAAAGAATAATTTCACAAACAGCATTTAAAAATATTGATTTGCGATAAATATCTAGTAATTTACGTTGCTCAATTGCAGATTTACGTTTTTTTTTGTCGCAATTTGCAACTCCATGAGAATAACTGCAAATCACCAACAAAAAATTCTTAAATCACTACTTTGCTATCGCAATTTACTTCTCGAAGAGATGAAGCACCACAACATGGCATGTATCTAATGATTATATATGACACAAACGATCTGTAATGCAAATTGGCCTGGTGGTTGCATGCTCGCTCCGCAATTGGAGGGCTGCGAGTTCAAATCCGTCAAATCAGTCAATCTCGATCTGTGGAAGTATACACACGTTTTCACAGTGTTCTTTAAGTAAATTCGAAGTGACTTTTCAAGGTTTTTCAATAGTGCAATAGCATTATTAGCTGTGCGCCAAACCTCGTTAGGCGCCGCTCCACCACCACCTCAGCCCAACTGCCAGCTGGGGTGAAGGAGACGGCGCGCACAGCTAAAACTACAGCAGCAGCAAAAATACAAGAACAACTGGATACCTCGCCATCCGACGATGACATCAAATATATGTCAGAGGGTGGCGATGGATTATACACAACAGGGGACAGTAACAGCAACCTGATTGTTGATATTACTTCACCAGAGGCGTCCTCCAAAGAAGAATGTGAGGAGCAAGAAGCATTGGACGAGCAGGCCATCAGCCAAAAAATTGATGCCATTCGGAGGGAGATGGAACGACTCAATGCCATCGTGACCCCTGTGATACAAGCTCTAAAAAATAAACAAGAAGCTTGGCGCGAAAGAGAAAGGCAGGAGCGCGAGCAGAAGAAAGTGCAACAGGTGCCACAAAAAGCAGCGCCACATCAAGATCTGCCACCGAAAAAGCAGTAGCAAGAGAAAAATCTGCAAGAACAAGCAATGAAATTGCCACATCAGAACAAAAATAAGCAGCAACAACAAAAGCTGCCAACGGAACAGACAGCAACAACCAAATGAGCAAAGGCCAAATTAGAAAAGAACACAGCAGCAGCAGCAGCAGAAACTACAACGACAGGAGCGGAGTCAGCAGAAGCGGAACGAGCAGCAGCGAGGAGAACACCAGCAGCAGCTACAGCCGCCCCAAAATAAAAAAGAAAAGGTGCCACCAATAAACACCTATAAAATGGAGCTACTGGAAACCATAGACCAGTGTAAGTCGGCCATAGGCCAAAACTTTTTATTAAAAGATTAAGTAAAGATAGACACGCTATCCACTGCTCCACAGTGGAGCAGCACAAAATTATTAAGGAATTGTTGAAAAAATCCACGACTGAGTTCTTCAGTTTTACCCCCAAGGTGGATAAATACCAAACAGTCTTCTTGAAGGGCATAGATTCCTGCACGGAACCACAAGTGCTCTTAAATGAGCTCCGTCAAAAAGCGAGTGACGATCTCGACTTTATCGGGGTCAAGTCGTTCGCTACAGTCAGAGCCAGACGGGAGAAGCGGTCTTTGCCGTTGTTCCTAGTTCAGCTATCGCCCAACAGCAAACTGGATAGGTTGAGAAGTATCTCCGTTCTCAACTACCAGGTTGTTACTTGGGATAAATTAAAGAGACGCGGCGACATGCTTCAATGTATGCGCTGCCAAAGGTTTGGCCACGCTGCAGCAAACTGCGAAATGCAGTCACGCTGCGTTAAGTGTGGTGAGGACCACATAAAAGGGGAGTGTAAACTCGGTGACGAACGGGTCGAAGACATGACCCAGCTTAAATGTGCACTTTGCGGAAAGGAGGGGCACCCTGCTAATTATCGGGGTTGCTCAGCTTTTCAGCAAATTCGAATTAACAAAGCGGCTAAGCAGACAGCGGTAGACGCTCAGGCCGAAATTAGAAGTATGTTGCTGGCAATTCAAGGCCAGTTGACAGGACTTCACAACCAGATAAAGGAGCAGGCGACTAGGGTAGACTATCTCTACTCAGTTTTGCCTAGCCTAACGCAAATTAGAGGTTAAGGGCGCGCTGTCGGAGAGGCCTCTTAGGATCCTTGCTGTGAATGTAAATTCACTGATTAGGACCGAACGTAGAGCTAATCTTATGGCTAGCGATACTAAGCTGAACCTGAATTATAAGTTGACTAACAACAATTACAATAATCTTAGAAGAGATCGACCCAACTCCACTCAAGGGGGGGGGGGGGCGTCGCAATCTTCATACAAAAAGGCATTAATCATAAAGTTATATATAATAGTAATCTGCGCAGATTTTGGCTGTTAGAGGCGTGCATCGTATGCATTCCTCTCCAACAGGGGAAGCGAATGTATGTGATCGTAGCTTATGCACCGGCATCACCTCAGCCAACTGATTTTATGACAGAGCTTGAAAAACTTTTCGAATGTCTACGTTTGAGCTTGGATGAAAATTACTTTCTCATGGCCGGTGATTTGAATGCCAAACACCAAGATTGGGGAAATCAAATTCAAAATCAAAGAGGTATTCATCTTTTCAATTGGATGAGTCGTCCTGCTGGCTACAGATTGGCTATCGTTTCCAAGAAGCGGTGCCTATCTGGATCTATTGCTAATAGACGCAAGACTGACAATTACTTACTCTGTGGGTCAAAGACCAAGAAACTGTTTACGAACGATCGAGTACGACAGTGATCACTGCGGTCTCGCTGCCGTAATACACCTTCCGAACGAGCTCGTTGAATTGGGTGAGTATGTACCTGTGCATACTTACAATTACAGTAAGGTGCGCTGGCCACGCTTTACCAACGCCTTATCGAGCGAAATCAGTTCAAACAACATATCCCACCAAATGACAGGAATTTGACAAATAACGAAATAGACCAATACTTAGAACAAATGGACGAGACAATCAAACGAACAATGAACAGAACAATACCGAAATACAAACAACGGGGCGCAACCGACATGTACCGGAACGCGACCATTGACGCATTACACAGCCAAAAAAGTGGACTGCTGACAAGACTCAAACTCTTGTACCGACGGTTTACTGACCAACACAATCTGGAGATTAGGACACTGAAGTCGTCAATCAAAAACATCAACCAACTAATCAAAGAGAACTATCGGTTGTCAATTAATTTGTTTAGCCGCAAAAAACTAGATCCAAAATATAAATTCCTAGGCGATAAAGAACACGGAACACAATTAGTTTTATTACTTTTTTATTAATTCTAAGTAAACTAGGGATTTATAATATCTATGTATCCTGATGCGTACAGCTCGGCTTCATCAATCAGACTGTGTCTTTTCTCCTTAAAGGGCATCGCAATTCGTTTTCTGTATTATTGTTGTTCTATCAACTCTCGAAGGGTTAGTCGTGGCATTCGCTAATTGGTTCGAAGCGGGCGGCTTCTATCGACTCTCGAACAAGTACTTATGTATTCCGCAGAGGCTGCAGAGTTGCCAGAACCGTCCGCCACAGTGGCCCCCAGAAGGCTTAACACGCCCTAACGATAGCGTTCAGGGGCTCGGACTAGTCGACCTCTAAGGGTGTGGTATGGCTGAGTTGTTGCTTGTGGTGCCGGTTCTGGAATAACCGATGTGGATGATGAAAAGGGTAGAGGGCTGTTGTCTTGATTGGATTCGAGGTATGCTGGCTTAAGGCGGTCTATTGAGATCTTGATGGACTTATTTCGAATAGAAAGGGTGAAGAACTTCTCGTAGAGCTGCAATAATTTAAAGGGTCCTTCCTATGGTGGAATTATGGATGCCTTGATTGTGTCATTGCGGACGAAAACGTGAGTTGATGTCTTTAGATCATTGTGCACAAAGGGTTGCTGTCTTCTGTGCCAAGCTGTCTGCTGAGGTTTAGTCTGGCGCATCGTGTTTCGGAGGTCTTTGATGAACTCGCATTGCGAGCGATCATCGAGCTTTGGTACCAGTAGATCAGCTGGAAGTCTGAGCGATGTACCATACACTAATTCTGCCGGCGTTGCATTGATATCCTCTTTTAGGGTTGCACGAAGACCTAGAAGTATGAGTGGGAGACGTTTTACCCATTGTGTGGAGTCGTTGCAATTTATTGCCGCCTTTAAGGTTCGATGAAATCGTAACGATTCCATTGGCTTGCGGGTGATATGAAGTCGTCATTGTGTGGTTAGTCCCCATACATGTACATAGCTCCGCAAAGACCGATGACGTAAACTGTCTTCCTTGGTCAGAGGTGATCTGTAGAGGTGGACCAAATCGCAAAATCCAGCCTGTGATGAGTGCACTGGTGCAGCTGAAAGCTGACATGCCTGTCATTGGATATGCTTCCGGCCACCTAGTGAAGCGGTCGGTGACTGTTAGGAGGTAGCGATATCCATCTGAAGGCGGGAACGGTCCGATGATGTCGATATTAATGTAGGCAAAGCGCTTGTCGGGCATCGGGAGGTGCTGCAGTTGCGATTTCGAGTGGCACTGAATTTTGGTTTTTTGACAGGGAATGCATGTTTTTGCAAGGTTAGCACAATGCTGCCGAATGTTTGGCCATGTTCAAGGGTCACCGAAATAAAATTTAACCCATCTACTCGTTGGGCACATGTATCTGCCGCTTAATCCGATTCAGCAAGTCAGCACCGGCCAATGTCACTGAACCATCCCTGGTTAAAACTTCAATCACTTACCTGTCAAACGTCAAACCTTCGATACCAATAAAATTAACTTTTAAAAACTAAAGTCTGTGTCGTGTTTTTATTTCTTTTATTTACGGGAAATTTATAATTTAAAATTAAAATTAAATTTAATGCTATACAGCAGAAACAGGCCAAATGAAGCGTTCAGTCATGAGTCGCACTGTCGCGCGGCGACCTGGATGCGAAAGGTTGTGTGTTGCTTCAAAGAATGTTTTCCGAAGGTCTTTGGTGAGGAATGGTCGGACCCTATTGTGTGACACATCACAATAAATTGGTTGGGCTAAGTGGAGGAAAGAAAACAGAGTTAGTTGCATCGAATGTACAAGTTTACCTTTGAGTAAGTCTTGAAGCTCGGTGTCATTTTCCTGCGACTTGACAAGTTTTGAGTAAAGGTCTTCTTTGCTCTGAACCATGTCGATTCGCGATAGTAGATCGGCTGCGTGGTTGTCTTCCCCCTTAATGTATCGGATATCGGTCGTGAATTCGCTTATGAGTGAAGGGTAGTTAGTTTGTCGCGGTGGTGATTTTTCGGGTCGTTGTCGAAAGGCGAAAATTAGGGGCTTGTGATCCGTTTGTATATGGAATTTTCTACCTTCAAACAAATCACGGAAATGATTTATGGCTAAGTACATGGCTGTTAGTTCTCTATCGTATGTCGAATAACCTTGTTGCGTTTTGGAGAATTTTTTTGAAAAAAAAACAAGTGGCTCGGGAACGTTATCGACCAATTGATGCAGAGCAGCACCTGCTGCTATGTTCGACGCGTCTGTTACTAAGCTCAGTTCAGCATCTGGTTCTGGGTGTGACAATCGCACTGCTTGAGCGAGAAGTTTGGCGACAATTGTTGAAAGCTTCATTCGTGGACTCAGTCCAGTTAAATGGGGACTTATCGTTTTTACGGTTTCCCGGAACCATTGCTAAAAGGGGAGTCTGCACCTCGGCCGCATGGGGCATGAACTTTCTGTAGAAGTTTACCGTCGCGATGAACCCTCTTAGCTGTTTCACAGTTTCTGGGCGTGTAATTCGTAAAATAGCGTCCACACGCTAGGGAAGCGGTGAGATTCCTTGTTTCGTGATTAGGTGTCCGAGAAACTCCAGCTCTGATTGTCCGAAGACGCATTTGGCCATGTTAATTGCCAGGTTGTGGTTAGCCAGTCTTTCTAGCACTTCACTCAGGTGGCGGCGATGCTCGTTAATGTCAGATGAGGCAATGCATATATCATCCATGTACGGGAAAGCGTATTCAACCCCTCGTAGTACCTCATGAACCAGCCGCTGAAGGGTTTGAGCCGCACTCCGTAACCCAAAAGTCATATGGGTGAACTCATACAACCCAAAAGGCGTGATGATGGCAATTTTCGGGATGTCTGCTGGATTAATAGGTACCTGGTGGAAAGCCTTTTGTAAATCTATTTTCGAGAAAATGGTCTTACCTCGCAGAATGTTTGCAAAATCGTGGAGATACGGGAGTTGATAGCGGTCGGGTATTGTGATTGAGTTAAGACTCCTGTAATCTCCACATGGCCTCCGAGAACCATCAGCTTTACGTACCATGTGAAGTGGGCTGGACCAGTTAGATTTTGAGGGTCTGCAAATCCCAGCGCGCATTAGCAGCTCAAACTCCTTCTTTGCTGCCGTCAATTTGTCGGGTGGTAAGCGACGTGCTCGGGCTGAGCATGGTGGGCCATTCGTTTCGATGAAATGCAACGCCTCAGAGTTGGTCGATGCTCCCGGGGGTTGACGAGTGATGTTTGGGAATGTCGCTATGATGTCGGCGAATGGCGAGCTCCGATCTGTGAGCTGAGGTGATCTTTGGTGGCTGGTTATGGCGAATAGAGGTTTTGAAAACGTATTGGTGCGTGAGTCTATAAGGCGGGACCTTTTCACGTCTACCATTAGGTCATGGTGCTGACTAAAATCAGCGCCAATAATTGGAGAGGTGACATCGGTGACGATAAAGGTCCACACGAATGGACGGTTGAGGCCAAGATCAAGCTCGTGAGTAACCTCTCCGTAAACCTTGATGGGCGAACTGTTTACCGCGAACAATTGCATTGCAGTTGGTGGTAGCTTTTTGTGTGATGTGAATGGCGGTAAGCACGATACTTCCGCCCCGGTGTCAATGAGAAACGACAAGTTCGTATTTTTTTCACGAAGACAGAGACGACTAATCGAGTGCGAGAATTTCTGGTGGCTTGGGGTGGCATCCGAGGTCATTTTGTGGCGTCACAACTGCTGTTGTAGACTCGATGACAATGAACGGCCAATTCTGCACGGTGGGCGACAGTTGGTTGCTTTTTTTCCAAATTTCCGATGGAACCAGCAGTCGTCGAACTGTTCGACTGACGATGCTCGCCTACGCTGACTAGAAACTTGAGGCTGGCCCGCTCGTGGTGGCATGCGACCGCTCGTGGTGGCGTGCGATCGCGCCGTCGTGGCGATCGTTGGCCCTGCGACAATAGTTTGGAAAATTCTCGGACAATATGGGCGACTTCCGACGAAGAGGACGGTAAATCAGTAGCAAGAGCTTGAGGTTCACGCGGTGTTGGTGATGGTGACGAGGCACTGGGTGCGATGGCATTAAGCTGTCGTAGTTCGACATTTTCCATAACCGTGTCAGCCACACGAGTTTTTTCATCCGCGATCCCTTGTAGAACGACTACGACTGCATGAACTGATTGTAGAAATGGGTGGTGAGCTGCGTGCGGATGTATTTGTACTTTTCAGAACTTAAGGCAGCGTCAATTAAAGGTCGGAGCTCAGTTAGGCGTGAGAGCGGTAGATGTGCACAGACCGTATCAAATTTGCGGCTGACTGGGACGATGCCGGATGCACGAAAGTAGAAGTCCAATAAAAAAAAACAGTTGTCGACATCTGATTCAACAAACGGCGGCATTTGAAGTCGAGCATAGTAATTTGCGGCTACTTCCAAAGGTTGGTTGCTGGCAATCGTTCACCATCGTTGTGCTGCGAGGCATCATCGGCTTGGTTGTTGCCCTCTTTAGATTCTTCGGGAGTAGAAGGCATCACGTCGGGGTCACCACTTTAGCCGCAGAAAACTAGATCCAAAATATAAATTCCTAGGCGATAAAGAACACGGAACACAATTAGTTTTATTACTATTTTATTAATTCTAAGTAAACTATGGGTAGTACCTCGTGGCATAATGGTTAGTGCGTAGGACTGTCATGCCAAAGGTCTGGGTTCGATTCCCGGCCACTGCCACCTAAAAACAAATGTTTTTTTCCGAGGTACTGCCTCTTGCGAGGGACTGACAAATCCTCCAAGAGTATACTTGTCATGAATAAGTGCTTCTCATCTAGCCGTTCGGACTCGGCAAAAAATTGTAGGTCCCCTCCATTCCTGCCAACAACACGCACACAGGAATGGTTGAGAGTTGTTAGTCACTAGGCCCTGGTTCTCCATGAGCTGTTGCGCCACAAAAATTTAAAAATTAAAAAAAAAAAAAAAATTAAACTAGGGATTTATAATATCTATGTATCGTGATGCGTACGGCTCGGCTTCATCAATCAGACTGTGTCTTTTCTCCTTAAAGGGCATCGCAATTCGTTTTCTGTATTATTGTTGATTGGTCAGTTGCAGGTGGCTTCTACCAACTCTCGAAGGGTTAGTCGTGGCATTCGCTAATTGGTTCGTAGCGGGCGGCTTCTATCGACACTCGAACAAGTACTTATGTATTCCGCAGAGGCTGCAGAGTTGCCAGAACCGTCCGCCCCATTTTTATTGGGATAACAAAATTCGGGCCGTTAATTCTAGCGACCCGAGCATGTTTCCCCAAATTAACAATATATTTAGAAGGAATGATCAGAACGACCTTCCGTGTCTTAAGCTTCAGAGAACGACAGACAACAGAGACGTACTTCTGACAGCAGGAATTATGGGCTGCTTTCCAGCAAAAGTACAAGGTGAATGCGTGCATTCGCCCCAATCATGACCTAGAAAAAAGAGCCTTGCTCCATCACTTCTACCTTCGGAATGACATCACGCAGATCAGAGAACCTCGGTTTCACCGGGTTCAATGAAGATCATTTGGCAAACGCCATAATCGCCGAGCGATTCGACCTGTTAATTACGAAGGTGGAGCTCCAGCTCATCTTCGATTCATTAAAGAAGAAGAAGTCAGCAGGAGTCGATGGCATATCCAACGTTTTACTTCGACATTTACCTCAAGAAGCAGTAGACATTTATAGCACTCTGTTTAACAACGCTCTGAATAATGCATATTATCCAGTGCGGTGGAAGACAGCTGTGGTGCATCCTCTCCCGAAAATGGAAAGGACAACTCCAATCCGGCAAATCTACGGTCGATAAGTCTTCTTCCGAGTATCAGCAAGGTATTCGAAAAAGTTATCAATAGAGCTCTGTCTAAGTGGGCAGAGATATCATACCGAACAATCAGTTCGGTTTCAAGGCCGGACATGACACTATTCATGCCGCGTTAAAGCTCGTTTCTGATGTCCAATGGAATAAATCTAAGAAGTAGTGTACGGGTGCCTGTCTGGTTGATTTGGAGAAGGCCTTTGACACCGTATGGTTAGAGGGTCTTTATCTAAAGCTGACCAGACTTGGCATTAGTAAACCATTATTATATATGCCAGGTCATCAGGATTCTCTTGCAGCGTGACTTCGAGAAGATTGAGCGATATTGCGATGACTGGAAGTTGAAAATCAATTTTCAGAAATCAGAAACTATCTTCTTTAGGACTCCGTTGCTTAGAGCCACAAGGGATACGAAAAAGAACTGGCACAAGCTGGTGATCGTAGGGCCAAATGGACATCCACTGGCGAGTAAAAGTGTAGTAAAGTAACTTGGCATCTGGATGGATCACTATTTGTATTTCGACAGACATATAAATGCTGCTCTGGCAAGGGCTAGGGGAGCCTTTGTCCTGACGAAACGGTTGTTTTATAGTAGCCGGCTTGACAGCAGGGTGAAGGTGATTTGCTACATGGCCCTTATCCGGCCGATGATTGCCTATGGATGCCCGGTTTGGTTCAACGTTGCCCCATCTCAAATGGAAAATATTCGGGTGTTTGAGAGGCAGTGTCTTCGACGCTGCCCTTGGATTGCACAGAACACCAGAGTCGGAGTACAAACACTTCTATTCCAACCTGGTTCTATACAACGATGCTTACATAAACTTCTTGCTGAAACTTATTCGAGGCCACATTGCAAGAGCGATGTCCTCGTCTAACAGCTTAATTTTCGGGGCTTACTACCCAACAATGAATGCTACAAGAGTGTGCGTCTAAGCTGACCACTTTTTTGTACAACAATATGACTGTGGAACAATTTATAAAATAATCCACTATGAAGACGTCAAATTTCCGTTCGTTTGTCTCCCACAAAGTTTGTCCCTTTCATATCATTGGCCTGTTTTTCCTTCTTCAGATTGAAATTTTGGAAACAGGTTTTTTTGTGTTAGGGTGGACGTCAAATTATGAAGCCGACCACCTAATTGTCATCTTCAAATGGAAGCAAATAAACTGTTATAGATTATAAGGAATACAGTATCCAGTGTATATAGAGATCAGTGTCGAGGGCTGATTCAGGATAGAGCGGCGGTTCCGCTAATCTACCACGTCGGCCGGAGAACTGTAAATCGGCGGCTCTTTTACAGCCGAGACGTCCTCGCACAAGACGGAGCTGAGCACCTTCGGTTCAGTAGGACTGTGTCCGAACGGGACCGAAGAGATAGGGTAAAGCAGGAGAACCAGTTCTGGTGGATGAAAAACGAGCATGAAGTTCCTTTAGACATTTAAAAGTTGACCTTGCTTTTTTTCTTTTTGTATGGCCGACTTACATAGGCTTAGGTAGTTAGTTTTAAGTAGGGACAGTCAGGGTGACACAAAAAAAAAAATATATAAAACAAACAAAAACACAAAAAAATTATAAAATGAACAAAAATACAAAAAAATATAAAAACCGGTAAATGCTTGCTGTGGCTGTTCTAGTTTGTAAGTAGTCTGTAAGTAGCTTATAAGTAGGTTGTAACTAGTTTATAATTAGTTGTTAATAGCCTTAAGTAGCTTTAAGTAGTTTTAATTAGTTTTTATTAGCTTTAATTTAGTTTGATGTAGTTTGTAAGGTTTATATAAAACCAAATAAAATAAAGACAACGATACCGATTTTTTTGTAAATTTTTCTCTGTAAAAAATAAAACCGACCTGGATTTAGTATTAAGACAGTTCTTAGGCCGAAAGGCATTAGCATTAAGTTATTAGAGTTTGACTTAAAGCGCCCGACTGGGGCCAGTAAGTTAGTTTTAAGATATTGATAAGTAGGCTAGTTTTTATGAACTTTTGTCTAGCTTTAAGATAGTTTTAAGAAAATTGAAAAATAAAAATGAATTAAAAAAAAAAATGATGATTTAGGTTTCATATAAGTTATAAAAGCCAATTACATGCCTGAACCATCCTTAGTTGAACCACCAAATCAGTGAGCTATGGATCAAAACATTAACCCCGTTGAATTTATACAAACACATGTCGTTAAATAAATAAATAGATAGATATAAAAGATTAATTAATAAATACAAACCTAAAACATTTTGGCTTACAGAAATGAGAAATAATAGAAATATGCTGGGTCGCCAAACTGAATTAAAATTATAGTTATAGCTTCTAGCGTGACCATGTTTACTAACACAATCAATATTGATTTCTAAGAAGTAAAACAAACTAAAAACTCTCCGAAGCCAATGCGAATGAGGAGCGACGATGAATTTTTGTTGTTGTTTAGCGTTGTGTATGTATTTGTCATATTTTGTACTATTGTGAATGATTTACTGCGAATCAATCAGCATTCGTGTTGGTTTTGGTTCGTTAGACCAAATGAGGAAATTTCGTTGAAAATGTTCAAATTGGATACGAAATCATCTCATTTTCCACACAAATTCATATTTCGAAATTCGATAGTTTCAACCAAAATTGCACGCAATTTTGTTAGAAATTAAGTGAAAACCAACCGAACACATTCAATTGGGCACATTTTGAAAAGCTCTGAAAAGATTTTGTACGAAAATGTTTAAGCTGAATTAAAAAAATCAACAACAAAAAGCGATTAACAGGCAGGGTTGAAACGTAAAAAATCTCATGGCCGAGCTTTGAACAACGGTCATGTCCTGTTTAAAAGTTGGTTATCTTCGACATGTCGTCGACAACACATGGATTTTTCTGCCTCCATTGTTTTTTTTTTCTCGACAGGTTCATAGTCTGAGCATGGCTTATGTCTAGTGGCATGTTACTACGTTTACAAGCAGGATCGAGAGCTCGAGTTGCAATATGGTCGAATATTTGACACATGTTTTTCGTCACTTGAGTTGAGTGCTAAATTTAGAGTTGAGTTAAATGGTAATGAGATTCCAGAAAAATTATTGCCATTTATGTATTTTTTTCAATGCTAGACAAATGTGATTAAATTAACACTAGTACTTACTACACCTGTCTATTAAAGCAAAACTATAGCAAAACTAACGAATCCGCTCCTCGAACGAGATCTAGTCAAATCAAGCTTATTCAACTCGACCCAGGTTTACAAAGAGTTTTTTTTTTTTTGTGGTTATTTTCCCGTGAGTAGGTGCAAAACCTGCTATTCAGGCTCTATGAGGACCGAAAAACGCGTGCTCATAGAAGTGTGAGATTCTTACTACACTAAAACCACCTCCACTTCCCGATTGCAACTAAGTTGAAACTTATCAAGCAATTTATTTTTAACGAAGTTAAGTAACGTAGCCAAAGTTGTATACCATAAGTCCAAACAGGTTTAAGAACCTGTCGGTATAAAATCAATTTATTTTCAATACTAAGCTTTGAATATTTACCGAGTAACCAGTTCATATCTCTTAATTTACTTTTTAGTTCTTCGCATTTCTTTTTCACGTGCGGCTTCCATTTTGATTTCGCGTCTAGAGTCATTCCCAGATACTTTGCCTCATTTGCAAATGGAACACGAGCGGTATTAAGAAAGACGGGTAATCTATTTATTTTTTCATACGTAAAGTCCACGTGGACTGACTTTTGTTCATTGAGCGCTATTCGCCATGTTTTCGTCCACTCATTAACATTATTAAGAGCATTTTGTAATTTAATTGTAGCTTCGCTAATCGTTTTGCCTACTGCTAGTATTGCAGTATCATCAGCAAACGTGGCTACAATAGTGTCATCTGTTTGAGGTATATCGCGAGTAAATAAAAGGTACAGAACTGGACCTAATACACTTCCTTGTGGTACCCCAGCCACTATTTCTTTGAAATCAGAATAGTCATTTCCGTGTCTTACACGAAAAAGTCTTTCATTTAGATATTCGTTTAGAATGTTGTAAAATCCTTCAGGCAGAACTTGTCTTAATTTGAATTTGAGGCCTTCGTGCCACACCTTGTCAAACGCCTGCGACACGTCCAAAAAGACAGTCGAACAGATTTTCTCTTCTTCAAGAGCTCTCTCAATTACGTCACTAATTCTATGCACTTGATCAATTGTCGAATGCTTGCTTCTAAATCCGAACTGATGTTAAGGTATTAATTGTTTCTCTTCTATTATGGGTTGCAGGCGCAGGAGTAGTATCCTTTCAAAAACTTTTGATATAATAGGAAGAAGCTAAATCGGCCTGTAAGACTTCTTTTCGTGAGATGGTTTGCCAGGTTTCAAAACCATTATGACTTCCGCAACTTTCCATTGGCCCGTAACATATTCTAACCTTAGTTAGTAAAGCTAACTCTATGCTTGGATTTGTCAAGAGGTGGTGTAAGGAATTTGATGACCCATATGTGACACTGGCTTTGTACAACTGTTATGTACGTCCTCATCTGGAATATGCTTCCCAAGTTCGGTCTCCTTCCTACGAAATCCACAAGTCCCGAATTGAAGCTGTCCAACATAACTTCATTCGGTTTGCACTTAAAGGCCTCCCATGGGAAGATCCCTTTAATCTTCCTCCCTACCAACACCGTATCCAGCTCTTGCAGTTGCAAACACTCTCCCAAAGGCGTGTAAAAAATGATTTAATTTTTTTTCATCAACTCATTACTGGTTCCATCGACGCTCCAGATTTGCTATCTAATATATCATTTAATTATCGTGGGGGATCTTACCATCTACGTAGACTTGATTTAATTAACTGTTCCTATCACAGAACAAATTACGGCATGCATGAGCCGCTTTCTCGCATGAGTTGGTTATATAACACTTACTCTTGCTTATTAGATTTTCATTTCAGTAAGATCTGTATTAAAAATATATTAAAAACCAGTGCACCACCAGCATGATTTATTTGTTTTAGTTTTTTTTATTATATGTTATTTTTGTTTTTTGTTATCTTAGTGTATTTTTAATTATTTGTTTTTTTAATTTATGTATTAATTTTGTCATTTTGTATATGTTAATTTTTATATTGTTCTTATTGTTTAGTTAATATATCTGTATTTGTATTTGTACGTTCATATGTGCTTGTGTTATCTTTCGTTTTTACTAACTACTAACACTTGCACTTATGATGATGAGCGTCGACACCTTATTGCTTGCTTTAAGCCTGGTGTGACATAGTTCTCTGAGGTGTAAAAAAAAAACCTTAGAGTGGCATTTATTATGTAAAGGAGGTTAATAAATCCTTTACGAGAGAGCATTTTTAAAACCTCTGCCGTTATTAAGTCATATTCTGGAGCTTTGTTGGACTTAAGCTTCTTTATTTCTCTTGTTAATTCGGCAAGTGTAGCATTTCTCGTTATGTACCTTTCATTAGAGGTAAAATTCATATTAATATTTTCGTTGAGTTCTTGCCCATCAAACGGCTTAAATGTTTCCTCTAAGTAATCGGCGAATACCGTCGCTTTTTCTTTGTCACTTTTAGCCCATTCATTTTGGCTTTTCTTAATCGGAGGCACTGGAAGCTTTGGTTTTTTTGTTGTTTTTATAGCTTTCCAAAGTGAGTAGTTGGATTCTTTCCCCGCTGTCAAGCCTTCAAGGTAATTTTCAACTTCAAGGTTTTTGAAATCTGATATTGCCGTTTATAGCATATTACTCAAGCGATTTAAATGAGCTTTGTGTTGAGGAGCACGGGTTTGCTGCCAGTTCTTACGTGATTTTCGTTTCTCTTTCACTAAATCTTTTATTTCTTGCGGATATTTTATATCTTAAAAGCGAGGCATAAGCCTTTGATAAGGTGTGTTATCCCAAGCTGCTTTTTGTATTATATGAACAAAGGTATCTACTGCGTCTTCAAGCTCAAGAGGCGTTTGTAATGATACCCTTAACTCAACGTTGTCCTCGATATCTTTTTTAAATCCATCCCAGTTGGTTTTACTGTTTGTTAACCTGGGTGATTTTTCAATTTTAACAATGCTTTCGCTTATAATGAGTACGACGGCAGAATGATCTGAGAAGAGGTCATAGCCCTCTGAAATTTCTATACGGTTAGAGGGTATTCCTTTCACCATGAATAAATCGATTAGGTCAGGTATTTTCGACGGATCAGTTGGCCAGTGAGTTGGCTTGCCAGTCGAATGAAAGTCACAATTATTTTCCATTCCTGCTTCATAGAGCATGCGACCCTTTTGAGATATGCATCGTGAGGCCCAGAAGGTGTGCTTTGCATTAAAGTCACCACCAATAATTAAATTTGGACTTAGTGACTATATCAATGTCGTAAATTCACTCTTATCAATTTTGCAACGCGGAGGGCAATATATGGAAGAGACATTGAGAGGAATATTTTTAGTTTTAACCTGTGTACTACTCAATTGCATTGATTCCACCTCTATTTTAAGGCCTATCGAGTGTTCAATGCATTCTTTTATATACAATGATGATCCACCTATTGCTTTGTTTGACGGATGAATCAAACATATGTCAATATCAGTTTCTCGCATATACATCTCCAATTCTCCAAGTTTTTGCCATAATCCGTTGGCATTCCACGTAAGAATTTTAAGCTTTTCCACCATATATTTTTTGAAAGAGGTTGGGTCGAATACAATTTTCGAGCTTACTTAACCTATCAAAGATAAGTTTATTTGTTTCACATTGTTCTTCAAGTTTTGACAAAATTATTGAAAAGACTTTCGAAACCGGGTCTCTTTCAGTGTCTTTACTAACGGGTATATATTTTCCTGCTATTTGGGCACATGTTTCTGCATTTCCTTGCTTCGATATTTTCTCCGAAGGTACTGACACTGTTTTCTTTTCCTTACGGATACTTGGTTTTGGACCTTTCGTAGATTTAACACTCTTGGGAATTGCGGTTTCTAATTGCCTTGGTGGGTTTCTTTGTGTTTGGGCAGATTTTGATCGTCGCTTTTTAATTCTTTAGCTACTTTACAGCCCCTATAACTTGCTGGGTGATTTCCATTACAATTATTGCACGTCGGTGGATTTTCACTTTTTCCGTTGCAGTCAACAGTTAGATGTTTTCCAGCGCATTTTACACACCTTGACTCTTTTTTGCAATAGGTTTGGGTGTGATTGAATTCTTGGCAGCGTTTACTCTGAGGGATTAACCTAGCCGCGTAAAGTTACCATTACAACTTTCGAAAAAATTACTTTTGAGTATGCCAGTAATTGCCGATTAATTGCCGTAAATATGCCGTGGAAACAAAAAAATTGCCGCTCTTTCGGTTTGTCCACAAAGTACAATACTGCTAACTTTATATAAAGTTAGCATGACACTTTTTTATTTTTGATCAAAAATTATTTTTGAAAACGCCAGTAATTGCCGTAAATATGCCGTGAAAACCAAACAGTTGCAGTTCTTATGGTTTATCTTAAAATCGCAATCCTGCTAACCTTACGCGTAAAGTTAGCATGACACTTTTTTGTTTTTGGAAAAAATTTATTTCTGAAAACGCCATTAATTGCCGTAAATATTCTGTGGAAACAAAAAAATTGCCGCTCTTACGGTTTGCCCACAAATTGCAATCACGTAAATTTTGGGTGTAAAGTTAGCATGACAACTTTTGAAAAAATTATTTTTGAAAACGCCATTAATTGCCGTAAATTTGCCGTGAAAACAAAAAAAATGCCGCTCTTATCGTTTGCCCACAAAGAGCAATCACGTAAATATGGCGTAAAGTTAGCATGACAACAAACGCCATTAACTGCCGTAAATTTGCCGTGAAAACAAAAAAATTGCCGCTCTTATCGTTTGCCCACAAAGAGCAATAACGTAAATTTTATGTCTTACACATTTAACTTTTTAATTTTTGGTCAAAAATTAGTTTTGAAAACGCCATTAATTGCACATTAATTGCCGTAACCATACCGTGAATTCAAAAAAGTTGCAACTTATACGGTTTGCCCACAAAGGGCAATAACGTAAATTTTAGGCGTAAAGTTAGGATGATAACTTTTGAAAATAATATTTTCAAAAACGCCATTAATTGCCGATTTATTTTCGTAAATTAGCCGTGAAGTCAAAGATAAATTGCCCCCCAAAGGGCAATCACGTAAATTTAAGGTGTAAGGGCTAACTTTTTAATTTTTGGTCAAAGATTATTTTTAAAAACGCCATTAATTGCAGATTAATTTCCGTAAACATACCGTGAATTCAAAAAAAATTGCAACTCCTACGGTTTGCCCACAAAGGACAATAACGTAAATTTTAGGCGCAAGGCTAGCATGACAACTTTTGCTAATAATATTTTTAAAAGCGCTATTAAATTCCGATTTTGCTATAAACAACAAAATTCCCGCTCTTATAGTTTGCCCAAAAAGGGCCATAACTCTAATTTTATGTGTAAGCATGAATTTATAATTTTTGGTCAAAAATTATTTTTGAAAACGCCATTAATTGCCGATTAATTGCCATAAGCATACCGTGAAACTGAAAATAATTGCCACAGTTTGCATACAAAGGGCAATGACGTAAATTTTAGGCGTAAATTTAGCATGACAACTATGTATTCATTTTCGATCAGCTTCCATTAGCATATTTTATCCAATTCTAGGCACATTTTATTAAAATATTTTGATCCATGTGCGATAGTTCTCACCCTGTGAAAGCTTAGGATTGCAGTGTCCGAACGATTTAAATAAAACAACTGTTTAGGTGAGGATTATTTATTCAAGTGCTCTCGACTTATCGTGATAAGATCTCGTAACTGCCTTTATAATACATTATACAAGTAATGCATCATTGTAGTAACTAGACTTATATGAACAATATACATACACTAGTATACTTTTACATAATGCAATTGTTGTGTATATTACAGGACATTCCCCTTCTTATGTTTTTAATTTAATAGGTAATTAAATCATATTTTGTAAAATTTGTGAATATAAATCAATAAACAAATCAAAACCAATATAGATATTACAAATTTCATATTTTACCTAATTTGTATTGAAAGTATGTAAGTAAAATAAAAATAAATTCAATTTTAATCCAATATAGCGTATGCCCACTATTCTGGTTCTTTTACTACCCGCCCATTTTTGGTTTCATACGTTGTTTGCGGAGTCTTCAACTGGTTGCTCAGTTCTTCGGACGTTTGTATATTATTTTCAGGGTCAGCAGTTGAAATCGCTTGTTTTTCTTCTACATTTGGCGTCTGCGGCTCCTCTTGTGATAGAATAACTTTTTCTCCTGGTTTGTAGGGTGGTGTTTCGCGGTTCGATTTTGTCAAATGAAAAGAATTTCGACGAAAAGCTCCAGTCTGTGTTTTCGCAGTGTAAGATCTTGGAAATGGTCCTTTTTGCACTGCTGTTCCACACTGCTTCACATCTCGAACCCAAATTACATCGCCTGGTTGAAATTCGTCTCTATCTCGCACTCCATGATGTCTGTTATAATCATTTGCCTGCTTTTCTCGTCTCTTTTCTTCAGTTCTGTATTGATCCTAGTTGTTTAAAGCTTTGGGCTGAAGGTTGAATCTCGAAGTTGGAATAAACGTTTTTATGCCCCTTCCCATTAACAATTTGGCGGGGCTGTGACCATTTGAAACCGGTGTAGTTTGATATTCCATCAGTGTCAAGCACGAATCGTCACTCTTTTTTACCTGTGATTTGATTGTTTTTACCATTATGCTTCTATAAATCCTTTCCTTTGAGGAAATCGGGGACTTGAAGTGATATGATTGAAGTTCCACCGTTGAGAATACTTTTTAAAATCTCACGAGGCAAATTGAGGTCCGTTATCACTGCGAACCGTATCAACTACTTCAACGTACCTACTCTAAACAACTTAAACCACTGTGCGAGGTGGCGTATGTGGAACTTTCTTCCAATAGCTTTTTTCAGATGCTGCAGGTGTTTTGTTATAATTATTATGAAAGGAAGTACACATTTTTATAAAAAAATATTCAATTTATTTTTGTTTTAAAGTTTGTTTATTATGTTTCCATTTAACATATATAAGAAGCGCAACATCAATACTATATCGGTCCTTTTGTCGAACACATTTTTCTGATTTTAAGTCATCATGCACTAGCCAATGTTGGTTACGGAGAGAAATGGCTTTGTAATGTGCGTCGTCACCTGACGCATACGCTCCGTTGGTGTACTCAACTAACCCAGCCAGTTTGTAGGTTCTTAAGGAGCCATTAACTAAGAGTTATTGTACCTACTAACAAAAGTTTCTTCTAAAAGTCATTTGTCCGTTGCCCCATACAAATTTCTTTGAAACTTTTGCACTTTGTACGAGTATGCTGTGCGCGAGATCTATGTCCCTTTAAAATAATTGAAAATGGCTGACACATTATTAAAACAGATGCGGAAACTTTCAGTCAATTTTTAAGAGTTTTTCTACCATTTCACCATATAAAATAAAAATACTTTCAAACTGCAAACTCTAAATATTTTCTTTATTAGTTTGTCACGTTTTTTACAATTTTATACAAAAAATCAAAAGAAAAATTAATATTTAATTGCTTATTTATTGTGAAACATCTTTAATTTGAGTCTATTTTCGTCTCCAAAATTCTTCAAACTGGTCTTCCGCACTTCTTCAAAAATCTGGGGAGATTGATGGAATTTAAGGATTGAAGGTTTGTCTGTGTAATGTCTTTGTTAAGCATTGCCTTTTGTCTAATTTAACCCGTATCTTAAAAACTGAAGGGGCTATTAAATCAAGTTTTTGCACCGGTTTGGAAAAATCTGACTGATATCAACGTATTATATAGCGGGTGATTTTTTAGCTGGTTTGGTTTTGGCAACACTGGTTTTGACAGCTGACGTGTGTTTAGTACCTTGTGTCACTGTCAAACAGCTTCAGTTTGGTTTGCAATTTAACCATGGATCGTCTTACAAATGAACAACGCTTGCAAATTATTGAATTTTACAAGCATTGCAACAGCTACCAATGCATCCCGAAAAAGCCACTGTTTGGTGCGGTTTATGGGCCGGCGGCATTATTGGGCCATATTTCTTCAAAGATGATGCGAATCGCAGCGTTACTGTCAATGGTGAACGCTACCGAGCGATGATAACAAACTTTTTTTTGCCCGAAATGGAAGTTCTTGACTTGGATGATATGTGGTTTCAACAAGACGGTGCCACATGCCACACAGCACGCGAAACAATGGCGCAATTGCGAGGCGAGTTTGGTGAAAAGTTAATTTCACGTTTCGGGCCGGTCAATTGGCCGCCTAGATCGTGCGATTTGACACCATTAGATTATTTTTTGTGGGGGTATGTCAAGGCTAATGTCTATAGGGACAAGCCCGCTTCGATTGACGCACTGGAAGCCAACATCCATGCATTCATTCGTGAGATACCGGCCGATATGTGTGAAAGAGTATGCCAAAATTGGACTCAGCGGATGGGCTACCTGAGACGCAGCCGCGGTCAACATTTGCATGAAATTATCTTTAAACATTAAATTGCAAGGTTCAAACTATCGATTCAAATAAATATTTCATTCATTTTTTCGAATTTTTTGTGTTTTTTTTTTAAAGTTCTAAGCCTCTTAAAAAATCACCCGTTATATATATATATTAAATATATTGTTTACTTACGCTTAAAATTCACGTTATTGCCCTTTGTATACAAACTGTAGCAATGTTTTCAGTTTCACGGTATGCTTATGGCAATTAATCGGCAATTAATGGCGTTTTCAAAAATAATTTTTGACCAAAAATTATAAATTCATGCTTACACATAAAATTAGAGTTATGGCCCTTTTTGGGTAAACTATAAGAACGGGAATTTTGTTGTTTATAGCAATAAATCGGGAATTAATAGCGCTTTTAAAAATACTATTATCAAAAGTTGTCATGCTAGCCTTGCGCCTAAAATGTACGTTATTGCCCTTTGTGGGCAAACCGTAGGAGTTGCAATTTTTTTGAATTCACGGTATGTTTACGGAAATTAATCTGCAATTAATGGCGTTTTTAAAAATAATCTTTGACCTAAAATTAAAAAGTTAGCCCTTACACCTTAAATTTACGTGATTGCCCTTTGGGGGGCAATTTATCTTTGACTTCACGGCTAATTTACGGAAATAAATCGGCAATTAATGGCGTTTTCAAAAGTAATTTTTGACCAAAAATTAAATAGTTAAATGTGTAAGACATAAAATTTACGTTATTGCTCTTTGTGGGCAAACGATAAGAGCGGCAATTTTTTTGTTTTCACGGCAAATTTACGGCAATTAATTGGCAACTAATGGCGTTTTCAAAAATATTATTTTCGAAAGTTGTCATGCTAACTTTACGCCACATTTACGTGATTGCTCTTTGTGGGCAAACGATAAGAGCGGCATTTTTTTTGTTTTCACGGTAAATTTACGGCAATTAATGGCGTTTTCAAAAATAATTTTTTCAAAAGTTGTCATGCTAACTTTACACCCAAAATTTACGTGATTGCAATTTGTGGGCAAACCGTAAGAGCGGCAATTTTTTTGTTTCCACAGAATATTTACGGCAATTAATCGGCAATTAATGGCGTTTTCAGAAATAAATTTTTTCCAAAAACAAAAAAGTGTCATGCTAACTTTACGCGTAAAGTTAGCAAGATTGCGATTTTAAGATAAACCATAAGAACTGCAACTGTTTGGTTTTCACGGCATATTTACGGCAATTAATCGGCAATTACTAGCGTTTTCAAAAATAATTTTTGATCAAAAATAAAAAAGTGTCATGCTAACTTTATATAAAGTTAGCAGTATTGTACTTTGTGGACAAACCGAAAGAGCGGCAATTTTTTTGTTTCCACGGCATATTTACGGCAATTACTGGCATACTCAAAAGTCATTTTTTCGAAAGTTGTAATGCTAACTTTACGCGGCTGATTAACCTTGTGCTCTTTCTTAGAGGTTCGATCCTAACTACGATGCTTAGAATTGTTTTAATTTTATAAATTTCATCTAATTTTTCAGTCTTATCGAACGAAAGTATAAATAGTGGGAGACCACGTTGTACCACTACTTCTTCCCCCTCTTTTTTCTGTTTCTCTCTTTTGACAATGTTCGTCGCATCTAAGATTTTGAGGTTGCGCTCTTGTAGATCACTAATAATATCGTCTTTTAAACATGATGCGTGTAGACCTCTTGCCACAACACGTAGGGGTCTTTCCGACTTATTTTTATAGGTATACCATTCTACCTTTTCTTCGTTCAGTTTTCATGACAGAAGACGATAACTTGCGGGGTCTTTCACACTAACTTTCCATTTGTTGTTGTTAAGTTAAATAATTTTAAAAGCCGATGGTAATAATGCCTTTAATATGCTTTGCAACTTTTTATACTCCGCAATACCGATAACATTTATCGGTGGTGGGGGCCGTTCCTTAACAGGTTTTTCTTTAACTGTCGCATGTTTTGGTGAAACTCTTATTTCAAAAGAAGAGGCTGCTTCAGGTGAAGAGCCAGCTTTACGCTTTTTACTCAATCTTTTCTTTGAGGACTTCTCCGTTTCACGTGCTAGCTCTTCTTCGTCCGTTTCATATCTACAATTATTGACTTGTGGCAAGCTAGACTTTGAGTTTATTGGAGGATTTTCTTTTTTTCAATATCTCATTTTCTTTTCGAAGAAGATCGACTTCTTTCTTTAGCTCTTGATGAAGTTCCATTACTTGATCAAGTTTTTGTCGAAGTTCGTTATTTTCTTTTTCAAGATTTTTTGTTTTATCTGAGTCTATTTTGGCGCGCGCAGGCGTGACGGGTGAACTCTTTTGACCGAATTTTGTTGGTTTTGCACTCGATTTAGATGGTGGTGATCGAGATACCCTTGCACTTTTTAGGAAGGGATTTCTTAAATGCAATAATTGGCTCTCCCCAGAATCCATAGAGCCGACCTCCGAAGAGGGTGGATTTTCCAGTGAACCTGGACTGCCACCTGGGGTACTATATCTTATTGTTTTGCTCATTGCATAGTTATGTTTACATCATCAATCTACCTCGGGTATATTCTTTCCCCTTTCCCGCAGGGGTAAGGGGCGAGCTTCAAGGTGGTTTAACAACACATGTAAGCGTAGTATATATTCCAAAATCCTAGTTTGTGAATATCTTTTTTCATTTCGCAAAATTAGTTAAAACTTTTTTCCTACTCACTGTAAGTTATTTTCCGTCAAGAAAAGAGTACATTTTCAACATTTCCTTTTACATTTCGGGAGTTGAAAAGAAAAAAAAGCAGAAAAGACAAATTATTTATCGAAAAGAAAGTAATTAAAGATATTTATTTTCCAGACAGGCGGGAATTAGTAAAAAGCGACTACAATTTACATTAAAAAAACCACAACTTATTCTCATAAGGTCCGGTGAGCACTTGATATACAGGGTGGCGCACGAATCGTGCTACAAAAATAAAACGTAATAACTTTTTTTCTGTGTGAGTAATCGGCTTATTTTTTTTTTTATTTTGTAGGTTACTATTTAGATTTATAAAAATGGATGCTTGGGATACGGAGAAAAGAATTTGGATAGTGCAACGGTACCATGCTTTGCAGTCCGTCATTTCCGTCCAAAGGGAATTTAGGCGGGAGTTTGGCGGTAATCCCCCGAGTAGATGGACCATTATGAGGTTTGTAAACATGTTTGCCGAATCTGGAAGCATCGCACGAAGGCCGTACCATCGAGATGCCAATGTTCGGGTTCAGGATACAATCGCAGCAGTAGCATCTGCAATAAAGGCCAATCCGAGCGTTTCGACCCGAAACTTATCGGGGCAAATTGGAGTTAGTAGACGGTCATTACAACGGATACCTCATGACGATTTAAACTTTTTTCCGTACAAAGTCCAAATTACTAGCAAGTTAAACCCTCAGGATTTGCCTGTTCGCCTGGAATTTTGCCAAAAAATGATATCAATGGCCGAAGAAGACAACACATTGATCAATTGTTTGTTCATGTCTGATGAGGCCCATTTTGATCTTAACGGCAATGTAAACAAGCAAAATTGCCGTATATGGAATGAGTCTAATCCAGAAATGCTCCATGAGACGGAACTGCACCCAGAACGAGTCACTGTGTGGTGCGCAGTTTCATCAAGGTGTATTGTCGGGCCGTACTTCTTTGATGAAAACGGTGTAACCGTAACTGTCAATGGGGACCGTTATTTAAAGATGTTGAAGGAGTTTTCTTACACAGAACTGCGCCGAAGACGTATACCATTCAACAGCGTTTGGTTTCAGCAAGATGGAGCAACTGCACATATAAAATAACCGACATATTCGTGATGGATTGATCCCAACTGTCTATGTGTGCGAATAAAGTGGTGGACTTAGCCCAGCTGTCTATGTGTGCAAAAACCTAGTGGTGGACTTAGCCAAACTGTCTATGTGTGCGTGTTTCAGATTGTTGGCAAAGCCGGATGACAGCCAGGGATTGGCTTCTTGGTAATTGATATTCTCTGATTTCATTTAAACAGAACTAAAAAAAATTATTATACAAACCATTATTTCTAAAGAACCGTTATGTTAAGAGAACATTTTTTTTTTAATTATGAAAGAAGAGTCAATTTTCTTTATACCACAAAAATTCAAATCCAAAAGAAAAAATATACCCCATAACCGGAAATTTGTACTGATCGTTCCACTGTGAGCCGCCATGATAGTACTATGAATTTTATATACAAAGATGTAACCCGCTTAGGCGGTTGGGACAGTTGTCTAAAAAATTTACTTGAAACAGAAAAAAAAATTATTTAAAAACAACGATAAAATTTAAAATGTCATGCTATGCTTTTTTTTAGAAAGCCAGAAATCTCTGCTTTAGTTTGCAGTTTAAATAAAGTTGTATTAGTTTTAAAAAATAAAATTTTCAAACTCGAAATTAAAAAAAAAAAAAAAAATTTCAAACAATTTTTTTTTCAAAATTTTATGTAAACCTAAGTATAATTTTTGTTTTCTTAAGTCAATGCTCTTATTGCTTTTCAATAAATACAGAAAACTGGATGCTATTTTGAAGAAATAAAGTTAAAAATTAACCTATCCACCAAAAACAACTAAGCAACTAAGGTACTGATATATGTAGAATTTTGTCGAAATTCATATCAAAGATTCAGAAAAGTAATCTCTGAGGAAACTGTAACCGCGGAAAAAAGTTTTTCTACCAAAATCTAGGCTAGAACCACAAAAATACAGAGATTTTTTCTTCGTAACCATTAAAATGTTTACCTCATCGGTTTATAGTTTTGCAAAGCTAGCAAACATTATTATTCGCCTTTTTATAATTAAGAAGGTATTCTTTTTAAAGAGACAAAATGGTAGTACATAGGTATATCCCGAAATATCGCAACACTGCTCGAGGATTCCCACATAAAAATAGTGAAAACTTACAACGTTGTCGATTTGATTTGATTTTTTTTACCAAAACCTTTGTATATATAAACCATAGTAATTCATGGAAGCCATCGAAGAGGGCGACACCTGAAGTACCCAAGGGGTACTTTGACGTGGAGAATTTCAATTTTCGATTGTGAATTGTCAAAATATAATGAGAACGGAAAAGACGTATACCGAATTCATGAGAGTTCGATAGAGTAATGAGAAAACAGATAAAAGACACAATGAGGAAAATATTCAATTTTGTTTTGGTTTGTTATTGTTTTGTTTACATTTTTTTTTTTGTAATGAAGATAAAGCTAAAGACATAAAAAGAACAATTTTGGATATTCTCTTTGGCTTCGTGGGTGTTTGTGGTGCAAGAGAAAGGGGTAGGTGTGCATGTGAAGGTGTATTTATTTTTTCACTGTTGCAGCATTCATAATATAAATAAAATTATATATCGTCGGCTTAGAGTGTAAAGCAGCTAACTCCTTTTTTGCATTTTTTACAAACAAATATTTTAAACAGTGTTCGCATTACTCGAATAGAACCAAAATTACATGAAATATTTTTCAACGCTCGTTATTGCCAAATTCAGTAAAATTGAAAAGATTTGATAGACTTTTGTATTCTTAGCAATTTTTGAAGTGGTCTATATGGTAAAAACAAATGTGCAGTTAGCCGGTTTACTCTCTAAGCCGATGATATATGTTATATTTTCTTAATTTGCAGGTTTATTGTGCGCAGGATTTTTGGGTTTTGTGGTGCTAGAGAAAGGTATTGTAATATAGGTATGTAGGTTAGTTATTACAGATGTAGGTGTTTTGTGTGCATGATTTTGTACATGCAAAGCTTACACTGTTTTAATCAGTTGATTTGTCGTCATTCTGGTTCTTGCGTTGTTTTAGTTTTTACCAAATCTTTCAAAAAAAAATGTTCAGGTTTGCGGAAAAAATTAGCGTCCTGGTGACTATAGAAATACATAGGAAGGCCAATTGATGCATCGCATTATATGAAAAATCGACTTTTATATCTAAAAGCGAATAGCGGCTGAACTAAGAGCCTAGGAAATTAGACTTTCACTTACAATACAATTTACTATCGAAATGGATATAATTTAAAAAACATTTAGAAAGTTAAATTAAAAAAAAAATCATTAAAATCATTGGGTACATGATTCATTCTTGACCATTGAAGTAAAAACAAAAGAAAATTTTATTTTTTTCGCAGTTTAAGAATTGCCATCAACAAAATCATAAAAATATAACACTTAGGCAGTAAAATTATCTAAAAAATGAGCTATCAACGAACTCTGTAGGTTTATTAATTTTGATGTTATAGCTTGTCAAAGTACCACTTTTGATTTTGTACTATAAATGGACAAATAACAGTTTTTCTTAATACATATCTCAGCAAACACATTTTTTTAAAACTAATGAGTTAATATAAGACAATTTACTGCAGCGTAAAGTTCTTGCATGATTTTCTGAGAATCTATTGCTTGTTTGAAAAAAAAAGTACTTTAACCTTTTTTGTGTAAAATGACAAGGTACAATATGTACCTTCACATAATTTAAAAAAAAAATATCGCATTAGAGAAATTCAGAAAAAAATTTAATTTACTCCCTTAACCCCACCCCCTAAAAAAATAAGCCCCAGCCCAAATTTACGGAACTTTTGAGGAAAATTCAGCTTTATCGGAATTTTTTCGTAGTTTTTCCATTTTGATGTGTCTAATTTTCCTACGCTATAAACATCCTACAGGGTTTAAAGTTGACACCTTTGAACATGGTTGCACCTTAACTAAGTAACCTTTAATATATATATATAAGTGCCTTAAATACCAAACAAAAATTGTAAAAAAAACGTATTTTTCAAATTTGTAAAAAAAATTACAAAATTGGTATGAACAAAAAAAATGTGTGTGCTTTTGTTCCAGTCCCTGACCCACCTTCATGGAACCCAACCTCGCCATACCTACCATTAACGTAGTCGGAGGCGACATCACATTTGAATCCACATTTTTTTTTTTTTCGTTTATACTCTATGATTGTAATGATGAGTTTGATCAAAATATCGAGGTATTTTTTTTTTAGTGCTTAACCTTACTTAAAATATCTCCAATACAAATTGAACTTCATTGTATATAAGAAAAATAGGAAAATAAAATCAACTCTTTTCGCTGAAATTTGTACCTATAGAACCAAAATATTGTTTGAATCCGTGTATCAAGAATCCGGATATCCGTGTACTTAAAATCAGTATACCTATTCGAAATCTGTGTATTAAAAATCCGTGTACTTATTACGAATCCGTATGCATTAAGAATCAGGGTATCCGGATACACATACACAATGGTAGGATCTAGTACCTACCTATGTACCTACCTGTCTACCAAAAATACCTATGGGGATATTTGTCTAAGCCCACCCCCCAATTTTGCATACAAAATTTAATTGAAATACCTACCAACATTGTACATGGATAGGTACCTACCCATAATCTATATGGGTGATTCTACAAATGATGGAATTTTCACAGCTCCGTTGATATTTTAATAACTGTTCAAGTATTCTATCTGATTTTTTTCATAACTATAAATCTAATTGATGTCTACATAGCCAGACAAAATTATTATGATCTGACACATTTTCAATAAGAAAATATAGCTTTACTTATACCATCATACGTTTCTTTTTTCACATTGCCTACATCCTACAGCAAAATCTCGGCAAATTATTTTTTTCCTCGTTGTTATGTAGCGACGGCGACGACGCAAGCAGCTCATTTGTAGATATTTTTCACCACATTGTTCTATTTTTCTTTGGTTTTTTCATTGTCTTCACCTTTTTTTTATTGTTTGACATTTCACAAATACATACCTGATTTGGTTATCTCTTTTACTTCCTTTCATTCTTATCAGAATGCAAAAAATACATTCCTCTTACTCTTACTACTTATCTTCCATTCTTTAATTATGGCCTATTTCCAAGTCTCCATGCAAACAACCCTGATCGAATGCGGAGCCGCCGGCCGCTGAACCAACGTTCTCCTAAAAAAAATCGTTCACGATAGTAGGTGCTATGGTTTATATATACAAAGCCAAAACTGAAAATATTGAAATCAAAATGGCTTAGCCAACAAATAATAGCATACGATGGTTTATCTAGGCATATACAAACAAACTCTTTCCATCTCTATTCGCATAAACCATAGAAAAAAACAAGTCGATTTGTAAATTCGAAACAATATATGCGATTTATATATGTGCGTATAAGCTCAACAGAGATAAACCATTTTTTTTTCATTTTCTCTTAATCTGGTCGTTCTCGTTTTAATTTTGTTGCAATAACATAAACAACTGACTCACTTATCTCCTTTACTCCCATTACCGTAGTGTGTATCAAAATAATACAATCCTCTCATTGTTATACATGTTTTTTGTTCCTAATAATATTCTTATCCCACCTTTCATTGTCAAAATTGTGGCTATCTTACCGCCACAACGCATACAACGATTACTACAAAGAACTATTCTATGTCCATATATCCCCCTTTAGTATGGACCAATGATGTTAAGAGTTTGTGGCTAATTTATAAGTTTTTGCTTATGTACCTTTCTTTTGTTTGTTTCTAAAGTTATTTTATTATTGTTAGAAGCCAGTTTATTACGCCTATCATCTAATTCGTAAATGTTTTGGGTTGTTATAAAGTCAGGTGATTCTTTTCGATTATCATTGAGTTTATGTATACAATTTTTCTTTAGTCCTTAAATTCTTCTCATATACTAATTTTACTAGAGCGTTATAATTATTAATGTGATTTTTAAGGTACTCCTGTTCTGTGCAAGGTGGAGTCCTATCCCCAATCTTATGGAACATCGTAATTAATGAACTATTAGTCAATCTAGAAGCGGATGGTTTCAAAGTTATTGCATATGCTGATGACGTTGCCATTGCAATATCGGGAAAGCATCTTCAAATCATAACAGAATTAATGCAAACCGCTCTCAACAAACTACTTAAATGGACAGACAAATGTGGATTAGGTGTAAATCCCCACAAAACTGAACTTGTCCTCTTTACAAGGAAATATAAAATTCCGAATATAGACCCTCCATCAATAAATGGTATTCCACTTAACTTCTCAGATCAAGCTAAATATCTGGGTCTGATTTTAGACAAAAAATTGAGCTGGAAACCAAATATAAAAGAAAGAATTAGAAAGGCCACAGTGGCACTTTCCTTCTGTAAAAAAGCTATTGGAAACAAATGGGGCTTGTCGCCTCATATCACCCACTGGCTATACACAGCGGTCATCAGACCGATACTCACTTATGGGGTGGCAGTATGGTGGACTGCTTTAGATAAAATAACTTATTGTGATAAGCTAAGCAAAGTACAGAGATCGGCTTGCATGTGTATAAGCGGATTTCTCCGTTCGACACCTTCCGCTGCTTTAGACATACTGCTTAACATCACACCCCTCGATATATACACTAAACAAGTGGCGGCGAGCACAGCTATTCGTCTCAGAGCCATTTCTCAATGGTCTAATAACTCTATTGGCCACACTATCATTCTGAACAAATTCGAATCAATCCGGTTTTTGGCAAAAAATTTTCAAGTAACAATTCCAACAAGATCCACTTGGGAAGATAATGAATTTTTGAGAGATGAAGCAATTCATTTCTACACGGATGGCTCAAAAACCGAAGAGGGGGTAGGTGGCGGCGTGTACTCAGAACGACTAAACATTAGTCTCTCCTTCCGTCTCCCTGATCTTTACAGCGCGTTCCAAGCGGAAAAGAAGTTTTATCTGGGCTCAAAGAAAACGTAATATCTACTTTGAATATCCGTATCTTCTCAGATAGCCAAGCTACCCTTAAATCATAAGGATCTGTTCCTACAAACTCCGCAACTGCCCGAAACTGTCGATCGTCTCTAATGGAGATGGCAGAACAGTCAACATTCACCTTTTCTGGGTGCCGGGACACAGAGATATTCTAGGAAACTGTAAAGCCGATGAACTCGCCAGGATAGCAACTAGTACACCAATATCACCTAACAAGATGAATATTGAAATACCGATCGCTACATGTATACTTATGCTTAAGCAAGATTCCATGATGATGACAAACAGCAGATGGACAGGTACCACTACTTATCTGGCGACAAAACTGATCTGGCCGACACTGGATCCGAAGCGATCGAAATGTTTGTTATCTCTGAGTAGATTGCATATTAGCTCCACAATTGGTGTCATTACTGGACACTGCCTCATAGGTAAACACGCCAGTAGACTCGGTGTTTTTTCAAATGATTTCTGCAGAAGCTGCATGGACGAGGAGGAGGAAGAAACTATCCCACACCTTCTTTGCTCATGTCCTGCTCTTTCTCAAAGACGCAAAACACACTTAGGAATTTTTTTCCTTAATGATCCCAGTGACTAAAATAAAATCGACATTCATAGTCTCCATCGCTTTATTAAAAGCTCCAATTGGTTTTATTAATGAGGATTACCTCGCATTCCTTATGTGGTATCACAATGGGCCTATTCTGGCCTAAGTGTGTCAGCTGTTTTCCTGACATCCACCTTAACCTAACCTAACCTGTTCTGTGTTAGCTTCCTTATAAATCGAGAATATATTTCTATTTGTAATGTGACCACAAAGCAATTCAAAGGGAGATAGATTAGTTGCAGAGTGAATTGAGTTGTTATAATTAATAAAAGCCTCGTCAACTATTTCACTAAAAGGTTTGTCTTTGTATTGAGATTTGATAATTCGCACTAATTCAATCAAGGTGGATTGAAATCTTTAAACAGGTGAGTTTCCATTTGCACTTTTGCACAGATAGTGTGTTGAGTAATACTAAACGTATCTAAAAAGTTTCTGAATGAGGTGGATACAAATTCATTGCCGTTATCGGTTAAAATTTTTGTTGGTACTCCATGATGAGAGATAAAGTGCTTTAGAGATTGAATTAAATTAATGCTATTCCTGGCAGTTAATACATACACACTTGAAAATCGACTAAACTTGTCAATTATTGTTATGGAGAAAATATCTATGTTAAGGATTTCTAAGGGCTTCAATGGTGTTTCTGTGATTTCATATTTTAAACGCTCTCTCTTTCTATAATTTTTGTATTTATGACATACATATATCGCAGTTATTAATGATTTGGAATGAAGTACTTTTTTGAAATTTCATTTATTCCTCTATATGTTGAACTTGTATGATAGTCTCGAATTAATTTTTCTTGGCTATTACTATCAGTTATCAGTTATTACTATCAGTTATAGCACAGTTTATCTAAAATATCTGTGCTCAAAACGAAAACATTGAACTTAAAACTACAGTGAGTGCTTTGCAAGAACGCATCATTTCATTGGAACAATCGAAGCTTAGCAATTCCATAGAAATCGTCAATGTGCCAGATATTAATACTTCGGCTGCACTTGAAAGCGCAATACAAATCGTCCGCGATAGAGCTGGTATTGACTTGGATGAACGTGACATTAGCAACTGTTTTGTGAAACAAATTAAAACACCAAACAATCCAACCAAACCATGCTTAAACAATCTTTCTCTTAAGTTTACTCATCATTTAATCAAAGAGAAAATTGTGAAAGCGAAGCATGAAAAAAGGAAAATGCTTACAACAAAACTACTAGGTGATGATCAGGACAGGATGGATCTCAAATGTACATCAACGATAGCTTAACGTCTCACATGCGAGCACTCTTCAATGCCACCAAAAAAACTAAAGTAGAACAAAAATTTAAGTTTATATGGATGAAGAATAGCATTTTTTTTTGCGTTAAAGTGAGGAAGACCTCAATAAACTATAAACTACTTTCTTTATAATGAATTCAAAAAACTCAAATTATCAAAAAAATTATACTAATTCCATCCCTTCTACACTAAATATTATTCACCAAAATTTACGTAGTACCTAAGAGAGCAAATTTCAATTCATTTTTTTAGATCATTAGAATACTTGTCATCCTAATATTGATATAAATAATTGTTTTATCTGAGATTTGGTTGTACGATTACGAACTATCCTATTATAACATTCCTGGATTCGATCAATATTAAAACTGCAATAATTCATATAGCTCAGGTGGTGTTGTTGTATATATAAAAATGATTGTCAATGTAATGTCGTTAAAATTAGTCTGAGTAGCGCCGATATTATCAAAATGAACTGTATTATTGGTATGGAAATGTTTAAAATTTCTGCATGAAAATAATTTAAATAAAAGCATTTTTATAACACATTTAAATGACTTACTTAGGAGATATTAATATTAATATACTAAAAAGTAACCCTAACACGGATAATTATATGCTTTAAGTGTCTTCATATGGTTTTAAACCTCTTGTAATCGAACCTACGCCTATCACAGACACATCACAAACATGCATTGACCATATTTTCGTAAGGTTAGACAGCAAATTTTTACATAAACTCTCTGCTCAAATACTAGACTATAAAATTTCCGACCATTGCATGATTAATCTTATTATTACAGATAAATGTCCGTCACCTAGTTTTCATCAACCTAACCTTTTAAAATAATCCGAATAATTGATTTCGTTTCGTTAATTAGACGCTTAAAGTTTGAGTTCTGGTAGCCTGTTTATGCAGACGACAATCCTTCATTGTCTTATAAATTTTTTTTGGTATTTTGGAAAATCATATTGAATATTGTACTAAAGTAGTAAATCCGAACAATTCCAAATTGAAACGTTTCAGGCCGTGGATAAGTCAGGGATTGTTGAAGAAAATAAATACAAAAAATGAAATTAGAAAAAAATGTCCGAGACATCCACTTAATTCAAATTTAAAAAAAAACTCTTCGAAAAGATAAATGAGGACGTTAAAAAATATTTAAATATGCTTAGAGATAATTTTTATGCTAATAAGTTTCAGGACTGTAGAGGGAATGTGAAAGAAGAGTGGAAAGTTGTCAACAACATCCTTGAAAACAACCTCAGAAAGACAATATTTCTAAACTAGAAATAGAAGGTGAAATAATATTAGATCCTGTGGCCAGTGCTAATAGTTTTAATAAATTCTGTATCCATCCCGATTCAGTTCAAGCCTCTTCCATTACAAAGTAATTGTTCTTATAATTTATTTTCAGATTTAGTTGATGAGACATTTCAAAGAAAAACTTTTGTTTTTAATGAGATTTCTCCATTAGAAATCCATAAAGAAATTTTATCTCTTGATAACAAAACTTCAAGTGCTTCAAATGCGCTGAGTCATTTATTTAATGCAAGTGTACATTTTGGCATCTTTCCTGCTGCTATTAAATCCGCCGAAGTTATTCTATTATTCAAAAAAGGTAATCGAAATTTAATGTCTCAATATAGACCTATTTCCATTCTTCCAACGTTTAGTAAACATTTTTGAAAAACTTATGAAAAAGCAAATAGTATCGTTTTTGAACAAAAACAACTGAGCAATTTGGTTTCCGAGGGGGAAGATCCACTGAAGATGTCATTCTATCCAGTGAAATAAATGATGGTTTTAATAAAAATAATACTTCTATAGGCATTCGATATGGTCAACTACAGTATACTTTTAAAAGAAATTGTACAAATCTGGATTGAGAGGGGTTATACATAAATGGTTTTCTTCGTACCTCTCAGGGAGAATTCAACGTGTGAGACTTCGCACAACCTGTAGTGATGAATTAAATATTAATATTGGTGTACCCCAAGGATCCGTGTTAGGGCCCCTTTTATTTTTAATATACGTGAACTAATCATTTGACCAAAAGTTTAAAAGTAAAATTACTGCCTTTGCTGATGATATCACTTTTACGTAAACGAATAATAAGTTGTTTGGCTCCACAGTTAATATTAATATGAACATTCAAATTCTGCGACAGTGGTTTGCTAGACATCAATTACTTATAAGTGACAAATTGATGGTTTGTAGCTTAATAAGTCCTTTCCCTGATGATTGCGAGATCATTTTTCATTACACTAATTGCCCAAAAATGTCGTTATCTGCTCACACTTGTGGAGAAAAGAACTTTTCTAAAGAATTTGTGTGTAATACAAAATGTTTTAAAATTGAAAATGTTGAAAACTTTAATTATTTAGGTGTTCTAATTGATAACAACATGAATTAGAAAAGGCATGTAGATGAATTAAAAAAATATATGCTTTATGTAACGCCCAAAATGTATCTATTAAAACCCCACTGCTCAACTTATATTCTTTTGATGATATACTATGGGTTAGTAATATCATGAAGGGCATTTTTTTATTTCTGCTTCTGCTCGTTTCGCAGCGCCAAATTTGTTTAGATTCTACTTTGCAGAGGAACCGAGAACATTGTGTAGAAACTAAAAAGTTTATATTCAATGATATATGATAATGAGAGAAAATAAGAATGAGAGGGTTGCATTGTGTCGATCGCTTTAAAATAAGCGGACAAAAACAGCTGTTTTCGTCATGAGAGCAACATTTCCCATTTTTTGTTGAAAAATTGTTTTTCTACCTTTGTTTGTGCTTGCGGTGGTGGTTTGTGGTGGTTTTTTTCATATTGTTCGCTTCAGTGCGGTCTTTGGTTTGAAATATTTGTTTTTGTTTCTTTTTAGAATTTTTGTAGGGCAGAAAAATATAACACGAAAAGAGGTTTCGAGGAAAAGTTTTTGGCTTAGGAAATAAATTCGTAAAAGCCTAGGTATTTCCATATTAACATTCCTTCCCGTTGAAAATTATGTTATATTTGAATTTGTGTAGTAAATACATACATATGTACAGCGAAATCCAGGCAGACAGCGAAGTTCACAACGCATTCTAAATTCAAAAGTGGATGAAAAATTTGGCAACTTGAAATAAGAAAAAACGCTAAAATATTGCTAGGCCCCTCTTCTAAAATTATGCTATACATTCTTTTGCCATGAAGCCAACGCGAGAGGTGCTAAGTTTTGCAACTAAAATATATTTATGAAATTTTAAACTTTTTTTTCGCGGACATTAATTAATTTTTCGGATCTTACCGCGTTAATTAATAAAAATTATTTATAAATTCTTCTTCCCGACGTTTTGAAGAAATTTCACTCTTCGTGGTCACGAAATAAGACTGACGTTTGATGGCTCTTGTTTGTTACTCTATTTCTTAATATGTAGGGGTGCGTTGCTGTTGATACGTTTTTTGTGGTGGTTGGTTTTCTTATGGATCGTGTCAACATAAGCTTGAATGCATAAAAAGCTCACAAGTGTATTATTTGATTTTAGTTTGCTTATGAGTGGATCCCACATTGGGGATATGATGAAAGCAGAAGAAATTGCAATTCTTATGTTTTTTTATTTCTATAGCTTCTCTTACTATCCCTGGTACAATCTTTCTGTAGAAATTGATTTGGCTTGATCAAACCGAATAAAATGACCCTTAGCTTAAAATCTAAAGGCGAACAGGTTGCAGATTTTGTGACAGAATTATGTTGGATAGCTTTAATATGCTCAATGTAGGCTAATCCACAGCTACAGGGGACAGAATATACTCCAGGATTTTGAAAAGAAATTGTATCCTTGGGTGTTCTCGAGAGCTGGCGTACTTTGGTTGGCGGTTTAAAAAGAGTTTTATACCGTGTTTGTCCAAAATTCTATCGATTCCCTCAGAAATTCCTTTAATATCCTTTAATATAGGGTAAAAAAGCTTCCAAGATCTTTGTTTTGAGTTATATCCATTCCTTATTAAAGCCCTGTCCACATGAGTTAATTCCTCTTGAATATGTTCTGGGTCGCATAAAATGTGTGCTCGATTTACGAGTGCTGACACTACAGAACTGAAATTAGCCGGATAATGATGGAAGGATGTAGATATCTGCCTGTGTGTGTGTCTTTTTTGTAAACAGTGTGTCCTATGGAACCATCTAGTTTTTTAATAAGTTTCACGTCCAGCCAAAGAACTTTCATTTTCTATCTCTACCGTAAACTTTACCTTCTCATGTATATAGTATTTTCTTTTAAAATGCAGAAAGTGTCATCTACCTACATATCTTTTCCAGATTGTAGGTTTTACTAGTGATGTTTCTAGAGCTAGTTTTTCAAAATGTTGCATCCATATGTCGGCTACTACTGGTGCTAGAGGCGAACCCATTGCAACACCGCCATATAGTTTTGGCGGCCGAGGACAGGAAGTTATAACGTTTTGATTCTGCAAAACTGATTTATTTTAGGCAATTGCGTGTCACACTTTTCTTAAAACCCTCATCGTAGGATCATATGAAACTTCTTTATATGTACATTCATCGCTTAGTAGAGATAGAATTTTAGAATCATATTCTTTTTAGTATAGGACAACCGTGCAATTACCTTTGTCTGCAGGCAATATAATAACTTCCTTATCTTTTTTAAGTTAATTAAGAGCTTTCCTTTCATGTATAGTTATATTTGTTTTGATTTCTTTGGATTTTCAAATCAAAACAGATACGTCTTGTCTAATAGTTTCAGCAGAAATTCTATCAATTTTGTTTCTTCTAATAGTTTCATCTATATTATACATTGACATGTGCCTAACATTGGGGTATTTTCTATACAATGGAAAATACTATCTACAAACTGATGGTGTTGCAATGGGTTCGCCTCTAGCACCAGTAGTAGCTGGATGCAACATTTTGAAAAACTAGCTCTGGAAACATCACTAATAAAACCTTTAATCTGGAAAAGATATGTAACGGGTGATTTTTTAAGAGGTTTAGAACTTTAAAAAAAAAAAAACACAAAAAATTCGAAAAAATGAATGAAATATTTATTTGAATCGATAGTTTGAACCTTGCAATTTAATGTTTAAAGATAATTTCATGCAAATGTTGACCGCGGCTGCGTCTCAGGTAGCCCATCCGCTGAGTCCAATTTTGGCATACTCTTTCACACATATCGGCCGGTATTTCACGAATGAATGCATGGATGTTGGCTTCCAGTGCGTCAATCGAAGCGGGCTTGTCCCTATAGACATTAGCCTTGACATACCCCCACAAAAAATAATCTAATGGTGTCAAATCGCACGATCTAGGCGGCCAATTGACCGGCCCGAAACGTGAAATTAACTGTTCACCAAACTCGCCTCGCAATTGCGCCATTGTTTCGCGTGCGGTGTGGCATGTGGCACCGTCTTGTTGAAACCACATATCATGCAAGTCAAGAACTTCCATTTCGGGCAAAAAAAAGTTTGTTATCATCGCTCGGTAGCGTTCACCATTGACAGTAACTCTGCGATTCGCATCATCTTTGAAGAAATATGGCCCAATAATGCCGCCGGCCCATAAACCGCACCAAACAGTGGCTTTTTCGGGATGCATTGGTAGCTGTTGCAATGCTTCTGGCTGATTTTCACTCCAAATGCGGCAATTATGCTTATTTACGTACCCATTCAACCAAAAATGAGCCTCATCGCTGAACACAATTTTTCGATAAAAAAGCGGATCCTCGGCCAGCTTTTCAAGTGCCCATTCACCAAAAATTCGGCGTTGTGGTAGGTCGGCTGGCTTTAGTTCTTGCACCAGCTGTATCTTAAAAGGCTCTACGCCCAAATCCTTCCGCAAAATTTTCCACGTAGTGCTGTAACAAAGGCCTAACTGCTGGGAACGGCGCCGAATCGACATTTCGCGGTCTTCTGTCACACTAGCTGATACGGCCGCAATATTTTCTTCACTACGCACAGTACGTAAACGTGTTGGTGGTTTATGGTCCAACAAAGTAAATTTGTTGCGAAATTTGGTCACAATCTTCCGAATAGACTGCTCAGAAGGTCGAGAATGCCGACCATAAAATGGAAGCAGCGCGCATTTCGAACCGAGCACGAATTTTGATAGTAAAATTCAATAATTTGCAAGCGTTGTTCATTTGTAAGACGATCCATGGTTAAATTGCAAACCAAACTGAAGCTGTTTGACAGTGACACAAGGTACTAAACACACGTCAGCTGTCAAAACCAGTGTTGCCAAAACCAAACCAGCTAAAAAATCACCCGTTAGATGACACTTTCTGCATTTTAAAAGAAAATACTGTAGATAGTTTTTTAAACCATTTAAACTCTATATATGAGAAGGTAAAGTTTACGGTAGAGATAGAAAATGAAAGTTCCTTGGCATTCCTTGACGTGAAACTTATTAAAAAACAAGATGGTTACATAGGACACACTGTTTACAGAAAAGACACACATACAGACAGATATCTATGAATCAAATATTTTTGGATGCAGATAATAACTTTTTTTTAATATAAGCGGATTTTAATAAATCAACTTTGTTTCGGTTAAGACTTAAAAAATGTAAGTATGAAACATAACTATAGATCAGTAAAAAGCTTAGAAAAAGGTGTCCTTAATTTTGGCATTTGAAAATAACTGAAAGAGTTTAGTTGTACAAGTGTGTTCTACAGTTGTGTTTTACTATCCCGAGATCTGGATCTGGATTAACTTTTACATGTAAGTACTAAAAAAACAAAATAATGGGAACTTTCATAATATTTTTTTTGTAGTACGTGTTAAAAGTTAATCCAGAGTGATAGTAAAACACACACATTACTTATAACATAAAAATTAATTTTTTAGCTATCAAGAACGGCCGCATCCACAAAGTTATGCTACTTATTAGGGTTTCAAGCAATTTTAATAGAATGAAAATATTCAGTCCGGAATTTATATTACCCATTCGTAAATTTTCTGTCAGTAAAATTTCACTATAGTCCAGTGTGTTGAGACTAGACTTATTTTTAATAAAACATAGGGGAATTAATTTTTTTCTGAAATTCGTTAAAGTACCATATGGAAAGTGTACACGGAAAGAATCGAAAAATCACCAATTGAAAAATTTGCAGTCGCAATTTACGAATCATTTTTTATCCGTAAATCAAGGCATTTTTTAATTAATACAAAAACTGGTAATTTAACATTCAAAACGTAGCAGTTTATAAAATTTATTTTTTCGTGATTTGCAATTAAAATTCATGATTCAAGCTTGTACTTTTCATAGCAAAATACAACTTTTCTGGCGTAATTTACTCTCCGAAAGAATAACTTCAGAAACAGCATTAAAAAATATTGATTTGCGATAAATATCTAGTAAGTTACATTGCTCAATAACAGATTAACGTTTTTTTTTGTCGCAATTTGCAACTACATGGGAATAACTGCAAATCACCAACAAAAAATTCTTAAATCCGGACTTTCTTATCGCAATTTACTTCATGAAGAGATAAAGCACCACAACATGGTATGTTTCTAATGATTAATGTGTGACACAAACGATCTGTAATGCAAATTGGACTAGTGGTTGCATGCTCGCTCCGCAACTCGAGGGCTGTGAGTTCAAATCCAAGTAGAGTCAAGAGTAACGTATTTATTTCAAATGAATTAAATTAAATGTGTATACCTGCAATGGAAGGGAAGGGTATAGTTTAGATTGATCTTTCAAAGTCGCAATATCATGAAATAAATTGGTGATCACAAATCTTTTTTGCAAATTCACAAATTGTGCGATTGAGGAATATTTTAATCAAATTGCGATTTGTTGTTCGCAATTTTTGATACCTAAGAGGGTTGATTTACGATTTTTGTGTATTAATATCTTTATTTTGCTCAGTTTTGCAAACTGCAAACAAATAGTGGTAAATTACGAAATTTCAAGCCAAGGTATAAATCGGGATTCATTTTTCGTAATTTGCATCTCATTTTTCGTGATCTGATCCAAGAATTCTTTCTGTGTAAATCCAAAATTTCGACCGTTGGCCCCTTGCAAGGTTACCTCTTTATTGAATTAAAGAGTGAATTTGTTTTAATGAATAATATCCGTAATTATAAATTTATATAAATGCATTCCTAACAAGAGTAATTTCTGAAAATTTTAATATATTTTCAAAAATGAAATAATACTCCGATTTCTTTCTTATTATAATGTTTATTTTCTAAAACAAAATAACACCCCAAATAAATTACAACCATCACATTAATGTCCTTAACCTTCCTCTAACATTATAATATAGGTGAAATATTTAAGTTCATGTTTGTTTGTCTCTAGTTACTAAGAGCCATTTGCTGATACGAAACTTAAATATTTTAGTTAAAAATTAGCGCTTATGTGATAGACTACGCAGTCGGCTTTTCTATTTGTAAAAATTGCATTTTAAAGGTGCAGATTCATTTAAAACCGTTTAAAGGTTATATTCGTGATAAATATGTAAAAAGTACTTATTTACTCGAGATTTTCTGTCACTCGGCATGTTAGGGCAGATTTGAACAAAACGGATGGGGCACCTTTGAACGGTAGAAATTTAGAAACCATAAATCAACGCTCCGGAAACATTAAGGACAGATGCGATGAAGGCTTTTGCCTTTGACTTTCTAAATTTCAATTGGGTTAGTGAAGCAACTCTGCAATTTGATTGTATAGATGTTATCTTTAAGTAGTCTAAGACTTCATGGTCTTCTTAAAATTTTGTTTTATTCTTTTGTGAGTTCTATTTTTTACGTAAAGTGTTTTGTCTCCCTTTGTTTAGGAAATAAAATACATTAAAAAAAAAAACAATTATACTTCTTTTTTTACTGATGGTAAAAACAATTACAAAAACGACTGTTCAAAAGTGCTCCAGCTTAGTTCAAACCTCAAAGTGCCCCACATAGGGGGCACCTTTGAACATAAGGACCTGCTTCATTAAAGAAATCATAATATTTATAAACCACTATAAAATTTATTATTTATATTGGTCTTAACCAAAGACTAATTCCATATCTCTAAGTTAAATTAATGTACGGGCTAATAATTACAACACATACATTTTTATGAGACCCGAAAACAAAAACTGTACAAAGGTGTAACTCTCTCCTCTAAGTCTAAATTCAGGTTAGCTTAAATCGTTTTTTTTTTTTTAATTCATATGGTTGCGCAATATCAACTTACCTACCCACAATACACAAATTATTTTGTAATACAAATCTCAAAACAAGAAATATAAAGCTGTAGAACTCCTTTTGTTTCCAACCACTTAACATAATGTTTTATTGGAATTCGCAGACTGGGTTTATACCTATATGTTGACCCTTAGTGATTTAGTATTGGGCTATATGAAGAGCCTTCGGAACCCAGATACCTCAAGCAGAAATCTTAGAAAAAAATAGGAAAACACTGAAAATGGTGCTAGTGCCACTATGGCGGACTTCACTTATACGCCGAGCGTTTTAGCAGAATCTCCCAATGTAGAATGTACTCAGGATGACAATGAAGAGATGTGCACTGATAAAGCTGGTCCATCGGAACTATGTCGCAACCGCAAGCCAAGACGCCGCAAAGGTCATCGTTGCATCAGACTTATCAACTAATAATAAAACCTTAAATTCACTCATGTCCTTATTTTTGGAAGACTCAGATAGTGTTGACCTTACTGATTGGCAAGAGCAACAAATCATGAGTGAAAAAGAGATGAGGGTCAACGAAGATTTTACTATCAAGGCTAGTGATTGTTTACTGGTCAGGTTTGCAGTGAAGAAAAAAATTGCATTTTACGTCGGCTGCATCTTAAACGTAGAGAGCGATAGTTCACTGTCTCATTCTTACGAAGAGGAGGTGCTGCTGGATACAGCTTTATATATCAAGAAAAAAAAAGACATTGCACAGGTGAAAAAAAGTGATTTGAAGAAAAAACTGCTTTTTCCAATATCTTTCCATGGATATAAAAATTTAAATTAATATTTATGAGTATTTAAAAAAAAAAAATATTAAAACACACAACTCGGTGTAAATCATTTAGAAATAATACTTTTAATATTTAAAAAAATCGCTTCTTCCATTTGGGTTGGGTGAGATTGATTTGCTGCTTGTATAGTTCATATGAAAATCACTAAAACGTCCCCCGGCCAAACTCACCCGTAATGGTAGGGTGACTTTGGCCACCCATATTTTAGCATCTATATATAAAACGACTCCATAGTATTGTTCAACACTTATCATACCTATAGTGTTAGGCAAGTAGGTAAAAATGTAGAAATCTTCATTTGACAAACAAAAAATTATTGCAAAAGTTATTCACATTTTAATATGAAAAAGTGCCAAAGTCACCCGTGTTGACGGTATCAAGGTAAGTACGCACCTAATACATATTTAACCTTATGTTCTTAAATGTAATTTTTCAATAAATATAGAATGACACTTATTTATTATAGGTATGTACCTACATACATACACACCTAGTTCTTTTCTCTCCCAAACAGTTGGATCAAATATTATTTTTGCTTCAATTAAACAAACGCCAATATTCACGTGCAATTCTTACCAACTACTTTTATTTAGGTCGATATTGAACAAATAAATAAAATACGCATTCAAAAAAGGATAGAAGACAACAAAAATAAAAAAAAAAATACCGCTACCAAGTCATTTAGGTATAGCAAACAAAAAACTAAATTCTGAACCGTCTAAAGTGAAAACAGAGAAATCCTCAAAGAAAACACTTTTGCCTTATATACCTATATATATACTTATCTGCAAGTGTACAGAACACATGTACGAGCGAAAATAGAGTATAGACCAAAACATCCACCATTGCAATTCATTAAAAAAAGATTGAATCCATACCCAAAAACCAACAACAAAACCAGGTACATACACCAGATCACACATAGATATGTGTACTGTGCACCAGGAAATTATAATTTCTCTCATCAGTCTGTTAAGATCCTGTATAAAATTATATTCTTGACTCCTTCGAACCTTCAACAAAATTGTATGCAGTGTTCTCGTTCTTTTTTGGCTTTGAATCTTTCAACTCTCGCAACATTTTTCAATTTTTGCAGACTAGTTCTGACTCTGATCGACAAGAAATCGAGAAATCGTTCGATCTTTTGGCCTCATGATATTACTATAAAGTTTATATACAATGATTACAGTATGATATTGCAAGTTGGGGTGGAATATACAACTGCGCAATCGAACTATTAAACGTTGCCCAAAAACTTCTTATACGAATTATATGTAGAGTCAACAGGCTTACAAAGGGTTGGCCACTTTTTCATTGTCTCCGAGTACTTCCAGTCGTTCATCTTTATATCTTTAAGGTCTTAAAGGTTTTCTTATGCGAAGCGGGTACAGCGCTTCTTTGAGAAGTTCAAATCCTCACGGATTAAGAGTGAATAGTATGGCAATGGTAAACATTCCTTTAGCTAGAAAAAAACATTTTTATAGATTCTATACTGCAACGGCACCTAGCCTTTTTAATAAACTACCCTTTGAAATAAGAACAGAAACACAATCCACCTTGTTCATAAATAAAGTAAGGAACTGGCTTTTTACTATGGATAGTTCTAGGGTCAAAATATTTTTTAATTCAGCTTGTAATTAATAAATTTAACTTTCTTTTCGTTGCTCGCATAAAAAATTTTGTTTTTTAAATTGAATTTTCAGTGAGGCTCTTTAAATCTTACCCCACAAACACAAATTAAAAACAATTCTGCTATTTCTAACTGACGGATCATTCGCCTCTAGTCACACAAGTGCTACAGAATGATACCTATTTCTAAAATTATTAGTACATATATGTAATGTATGTATTTTATAGCTACTTTTTTTAAATTATAAATGAATTACCGATTTTGTATGCATTGAATTTATATTATAATTATTAATAATTTTAAGAACTTAATAAAAAAAAAAAATGTTCAGGTATACTGATCGAATCAGCTTGAATGTTTCGTCATCTGTTAAAATCGCTGTTAGTCGTTCGTCCTTTTTATTGTACTGTAGCTTTGCTCGGATTGGGATAAGGTTCGACTTGCATAGCAAATTGGTTTATCACATCCAATGAGCCCTTGTAAGAGTATGGCGCTTATAGCAATATCACTTACATCCGCAGTAGGGTTGAATGGCTTTGAAAAATCAGGATATTGGAGGATAGGATCATTGCATAACAATGCCTTACAAGTCTCGAAACAATTGATGTACCTGGAATCAAGATTTATGCTTTTCCCTTTACGAAGACACTCTATAAGGGGTTTCGTTAACTAAGCAATTCCTTTATAAACTTTCGGTAATAGCCGAGAAGTCCAATAAAAGATTTTAATTGTTTTTGATTCTTTGGAATAGGGTATTTTTGAATAGTCATAATTTTTTCAGGATTTGGTTTGACTCCGTTTGCAGTTACCACATGTCTTAAAAATGATACTTCTTCCTGGAAAAAAATTGACTTTTTAAGCTGAATTTTTAGATTGGCGTCTTTGAGGTTTTTGAAGATCTTATTCAAACTCTCAATATGTTCTTGGAGGGATGTTGAGAACACAATAATGTCATCCATATATACCAAGCAAAATTTCCTTTGAAGATCTCGCAACACATTATCCATCACACGTTGAAACGTCGATGGAGCATTCTTAAGTCCAAACGGCATACGAACAAACTCGTAGTGCCCCTTGTCGACAGAGAATGCTGTTTTTGGGATATCTTCTGTTTTAACTTCAATTTGGTGGAAACCAGAAGCTAGATCTAATGTAGTAAAATAAATGGATCTGCCCAATTTGTCGAGAATTTCAGTGATGTTTAGGTATAGGGTATTTATCATCTATTTCTGTAGTCTATGACTAACCGCCATTTCTCTTTTCCATTAGCGTCTCTTTTCTTAGCTACCAATCAAATTGGAGAAGACCAAAGGGAAAAGCTCTGGCGAATGATGTTCTGATTGAGCATTTCGTTGACCTGATTTTTAATTTCATCCTTATGCACGTAAAAATATCGATAGGAGTTAGTACATATTGGTATATTATCTTTAGTGTTAATTTCATGCTTAATACCATTATAAAATATCTTTGTATTTTTGACATAGGTTAGTAAATCATTTTTCTCTTCGCTGTTTAAGGACTCTGTGCAGATCAATTTCGAAATATTTGAAGTCTCTATGCTTTTCGTATTATTAATTGAAAGGTTGTGAATTTACAAAAAACTATTAGGATTGAGAGGTTCAGATTTCAGAGGTTGTAATCAATGTCTTGGATAAATTTGAATTATTGATGAAATACCAATTTTGAGCTTTATAAATACCTTCCGGTATTATTAAGTCATTTTGTATTGCAGTTGGTTTTATAAAAACATTTCCGTATACATAAACCAGGTACGGTGTCCTTTTTAGACATAAGATAAATTTAATGGTATTCTGGCATTTTCCAATTCTAATATTGAATTATGAAGATCTACTTTTATTCCAAGATTTTTCATCATTTCAGTACCGATTATACCGTCAAAGTAATTATGGAATTTGAAAACTAAGAAAGACATTTGTGTTCAATTCTTTTAATCCTTTTATATCTATTTTTTTATCTATGAGTTGTTTATTGAAAATAGTCTTGATTCCAACAGGCTCTATCATTTGAATATATTTGCTATGTAGCTATAGTATTTGGGTTGATAAAAGATTTGTTACTTCCCGTATCTATGAGAAACTTGAGGTTTTGGTTATTTAAACTTTGAATGTTGATAAATGGTAAAATATAAGAACTCTGATTAATTATTTCTAAAAAATCGATTGAGTTTCCGAGGCTTGTAATCGAAAATTTGTGTCGTCAACTTCACTTTCGATTATTTTACTTTGAGGGTCAAGATTAGGAACGTAACTATTCGGCAAATAATCATTCTGCGAAGGATTTTGAGAAAAAGTATCTGGACAATAATTATATTGACCCTCCCAATAATTTTTGGAAGAAAAATTTTGGGGACCAATGTCTTCAAAATAAGTATTTTGGTATTCGCAATAGTTTCCAGTGGAAGGACCATTTTCAAGGTTTATTATTTGCAGAAAAATTGGTATGAGACTTATAATAGTTTTGATGCTGATGTTTTGGAATTTGATTCATTGCTGCATTACTTTCTATATGATGACATTGATTCTGTGAATTATTGTTCCGCCAGTTTGAAATTTGGAACTTCTATTTGTTTTTGCACTGATGGTCCAAAGGCTCACGCTGTTGATAATTTTTAAATCTAGCACTAAAATCATTTCTTTGCGGTTGATTGAAGTTTTGGGTATTGTTATTTGAATCGTTTTGTGAATAATTAGGAGGGTATTGAGCAATACTATTAGGTCTATTATTGTATTGCTGTTGAGGATATCTGAAAAAAGGTCTTTGAATAAAATCTGGAGGCTGAAATGGTCTGTTTTGAATTTTTTTAGTTTGTGGAAATTGTTGTAAATTCTGAGGGTTCTGAAAATAATGACAGTTTTGTTATTGAAGGCAGAAATTCTAATATGTATGGGCTTCATTGACCTAATCCTGGATCCTAATGGTTCTCTTGGGCCAAACAAATATGTATTTAGGCAGATTTCCTGATAAAGAGACTGTTTAGTGAGGATAACATAAGCATTGATTCTATGTACTTTAACATGATTTGTCATATGCCCATTGTTGCGTCCTTTGGAAATGCTCTGATTGAAAGAGAAGATGCAAGAACCATAAAATTTCCCCCTAAATTGCAGTGGCGAATGATGTTCTGATTGAGCATTTCGTTGACCTGATTTTTAATTTCATCCTTATGCACGTAAAAATATCGATAGGAGTTAGTACATATTGGTATATTATCTTTAGTGTTAATTTCATGCTTAATACCATTATAAAATATCTTTGTATTTTTGACATAGGTTAGTAAATCATTTTTCTCTTCGCTGTTTAAGGACTCTGTGCAGATCAATTTCGAAATATTTGAAGTCTCTATGCTTTTCGTATTATTAATTGAAAGGTTGTGAATTTACAAAAAACTATTAGGATTGAGAGGTTCAGATTTCAGAGGTTGTAATCAATGTCTTGGATAAATTTGAATTATTGATGAAATACCAATTTTGAGCTTTATAAATACCTTCCGGTATTATTAAGTCATTTTGTATTGCAGTTGGTTTTATAAAAACATTTCCGTATACATAAACCAGGTACGGTGTCCTTTTTAGACATAAGATAAATTTAATGGTATTCTGGCATTTTCCAATTCTAATATTGAATTATGAAGATCTACTTTTATTCCAAGATTTTTCATCATTTCAGTACCGATTATACCGTCAAAGTAATTATGGAATTTGAAAACTAAGAAAGACATTTGTGTTCAATTCTTTTAATCCTTTTATATCTATTTTTTTATCTATGAGTTGTTTATTGAAAATAGTCTTGATTCCAACAGGCTCTATCATTTGAATATATTTGCTATGTAGCTATAGTATTTGGGTTGATAAAAGATTTGTTACTTCCCGTATCTATGAGAAACTTGAGGTTTTGGTTATTTAAACTTTGAATGTTGATAAATGGTAAAATATAAGAACTCTGATTAATTATTTCTAAAAAATCGATTGAGTTTCCGAGGCTTGTAATCGAAAATTTGTGTCGTCAACTTCACTTTCGATTATTTTACTTTGAGGGTCAAGATTAGGAACGTAACTATTCGGCAAATAATCATTCTGCGAAGGATTTTGAGAAAAAGTATCTGGACAATAATTATATTGACCCTCCCAATAATTTTTGGAAGAAAAATTTTGGGGACCAATGTCTTCAAAATAAGTATTTTGGTATTCGCAATAGTTTCCAGTGGAAGGACCATTTTCAAGGTTTATTATTTGCAGAAAAATTGGTATGAGACTTATAATAGTTTTGATGCTGATGTTTTGGAATTTGATTCATTGCTGCATTACTTTCTATATGATGACATTGATTCTGTGAATTATTGTTCCGCCAGTTTGAAATTTGGAACTTCTATTTGTTTTTGCACTGATGGTCCAAAGGCTCACGCTGTTGATAATTTTTAAATCTAGCACTAAAATCATTTCTTTGCGGTTGATTGAAGTTTTGGGTATTGTTATTTGAATCGTTTTGTGAATAATTAGGAGGGTATTGAGCAATACTATTAGGTCTATTATTGTATTGCTGTTGAGGATATCTGAAAAAAGGTCTTTGAATAAAATCTGGAGGCTGAAATGGTCTGTTTTGAATTTTTTTAGTTTGTGGAAATTGTTGTAAATTCTGAGGGTTCTGAAAATAATGACAGTTTTGTTATTGAAGGCAGAAATTCTAATATGTATGGGCTTCATTGACCTAATCCTGGATCCTAATGGTTCTCTTGGGCCAAACAAATATGTATTTAGGCAGATTTCCTGATAAAGAGACTGTTTAGTGAGGATAACATAAGCATTGATTCTATGTACTTTAACATGATTTGTCATATGCCCATTGTTGCGTCCTTTGGAAATGCTCTGATTGAAAGAGAAGATGCAAGAACCATAAAATTTCCCCCTAAATTGCAGTGGAAAGAAACTTTCGCAACGGAGTACGGAAGCAATCTTGAATTTAACTTGCAGACAGATATAGAGTACAATATAATTGATGTGGAAAATCTTATTAATATGTCTTACCCGGTCAGCAGAGTGCAACCCAAAAAAAGATGTTTCTATAAAGAAAAATGGTTTGACTCTGAATGTGTAAACGCAAGGCGAAAATCGTTCGGTTGGCTAAAAGTTTTTCGAAGGTTTGGTGGCCAATATTTCAAAAGATTGTACCTACTCACAAATACAATCTTTAAACAAATCTGCAAGGAAAAAAAGAAACGACATTTTGGAAACGAAGCTCTCAAACTCACATGCTGCAAAAATGCTAAAGAATTCTGGACTGTAGTGAATAGTTTTAACGGTAGATCACCCCAAATTATCATTAAATTAGACGCTGAAACACTTAAAGTTCATTTTCAAACACTGCTGTACTCAAGCACTAATATACCATTTATTTACTATGCTAGACCCTTTTATACAAATGAAATATTGGATGCACCGATTACTCAAGATGAAGTGAGTGTAGCCCTAAGAAATCTCAGAGACGGAAAGGCACCGGGAGCAGATAGGATCCCCATAGATTGTCTCAAATATGCGGCGGGCAACTTGATCAATAAGCTAGCTGAGATTTTTAACAAAATGTTTGAAACAGGAGAAATACCAACACAGTTTAAGCAAGAAATCATATTTCCGATCCATAAAAAGGGCAGTTTAGCGGATCCAACAAATTATCGAGGAATATCCTTTTTGAATTCTGCATATAAGGTATTCACAAAACTGCTAAACTACCGATTGTCAGATTGGATTAAAAACAATAATCTTCTTAAAGAATATCAAGCTGGGTTCCGGAACGGCTACTCAACAGTAGACAATATATTCGTACTGCAAAACATCGCGGGTACATTTGCAGACCAAGGAAAAAAATTATTCACCTTCTTTGTAGATTTCAAGGCAGCCTTTGACAATATCGACCGAAAAGCTTTAATATATAAGCTATACAACGCTGGAATGAGTCAAAAATTTGGAAGGGTTCTCGAAAACTTATATGAACTCAATAAATCGGCTATGTGGAATGGAATGGAGATTTCGGAATGGTTTGAGACAACAATGGGAGTAAGACAAGGATGTGCACTTAGCCCGTGTCTCTTTGCCATGTACATCAACGACCTTACCGATTGTCTACCAGGAGGCATAGAGATAGACGGAATTTTGATAAAGGCTTTTCTATTTGCATATGATTGGTTTTATTTGCATATTTCCTTGCAACTTACGATAAACCGTCTTGATTCGCACTGCCAATTATGGAATCTTACAGCTAATCTAACCAAATCAAAAATCATGATTTTTAAAAAAAGGTCAGGGAGAAATTGCAACAACGAAAAAAGGTATCTTAATTAACAGCCCATTGAAATCGTGAAAGCATACAGGTATCTTGGAGTAACGATAACTAGTAATCTGAGTATGGAATCTCTCTTAAAAGAAAAACTAATAAAAGCTAAAAGTGCCATATCTCCTACCTGGAAGAGGTGTTTTTCAAATCAATTAGTTCACCATAATGTCAAATATAAAGTTTTTCAGTCTGTATCTGAGTCGGTGATGTTTTACGCTGCGCAATCTTGGGGATACTGCCAGTATGAAACAGTGGAGAAACTACTACTACATCAAAAGATGCTTCAATCTGCCAAGTACAACGCCAAACTATATGATAAACATTGAAACAGGATTATCACCACTTTTCATTAAAACTTTAAAATTACACGCAGAATATGTAATTAAAGTCCTGCAATTACCGGATGAGAGATTTCCAAAAATAATTGCAAGAAAGGTAATAGCGAGAAAAACAATGTGGTACAAAAAGTAAGAAGAGCTTGCAACATACCGCGGAATGGATTTCAATCGCGTAAATGGAAACGAAAGGTACTGTAAAGATGTAATCAACAACTTGCTTTCAAAAGTAGATGAGCAATACAGGACTGACTGTTAAAACCTAGCTACTTCGTCATTACACAGAGCTACATATAGTATTTTGAGGCATAATTTAAATGAAAAGAACTATTTTCGTCAACAAAACAGTAATGAAATGATATCGGCTATTTTTGAAATGAGAGGAGAACTTATTCGACTTAATTACATCCCGCACCGCACTGATTTACCAATCTACTGTAGTCTTTTGTAGTCTTTGCAACCTATCGGAGAGAGAAGATGTCATCCACTTCATTGGCAGGTGTCAAATACTAAACAAAATCCGAAGATATTTCCTTGGAAGCTACGTAATACTGGAAGAAGAAGTTCTAGTATATCTCAACTGCGAAAATGATATAAAGCTATTGTTTAACTTTTATAAATCAGTTATAAAATACAGAAACAAAATTATTAATGAAGACTTTTAAATTTTACAAAAACAGAAAACTGAATTGTATATATTATATATAACATTTTTATTAATTGTGTAAAAAAAAAAACAAACTTGTTATAAAATGTTTAATTTCATGTCAATCAAGCAGACGGCAAAGCCATGCTTATGGATTTTTGTGAATACTATTTCTGTACATAAACAAGAAAACAAACAATTAATCTATCTTAATCTAATCTAATCTAATCTAATCTAATCTAATCATAGCAGGTAATATATCAACTATCTTTGAGTAAAAGGTTTCAACTATCATTTGATTTTGACGAAGATGGTAAAGATCACTAATAAGACTGGTCTCATTTCGTTTATCAGAGTAATGAACGATTTAATTTCCTTTTATTTGTGTCCAATCAATGGGTGTGCTATACATATTAAGAACTTCGTTGGCCGGTCCAATTACTTTGTTTCTAATGGCATTGACTATTATTCGTTCATACGTTGTTTTTTGTATGTGTGGCATAAGAAAAAGAATTTCTTCCACATTTCTTATAAAATCAAATAAAGAACGAGGACTCTCATAGAAATTAGGGAGGTCCTTAACAGCATCAGGAATCCTAAGACCGTTAAAGATTCCCGTAGCAATCACTTCGTTATTCATTTCCTCTTCGTCTTCGCTTAGGTTAGACTTTAAAAAATTTCTATTAAAAGCACCCTTCGAAACTTTTTTTTTTAATAAATACCAATTTTTATTATTTAGCAAACTACCCGCTCCGCTCCGATGTATGTCCAATAACAAAAACCCAGAATATCTTTCAAATGTTTTTTTTTATATTTCACAAACTGTGAAATGTCTCTTAAAGACATTTTTTTTAACACTTGTTTTTTATCTCAATTTTTTTTAATTTGTTTTCAATGACTAAATGTTTGTATTAGCATTGAATAATTGTATATAGAAGTGACACCCAATTACTCAAAGTAGCCAATAGGAAAAAATAAATAGATTTGTATATTTGTATCAAAAGAAAATTTATTTATTTAATTGTCCTTTTATTATTGGTATCCATGAGGATTATGAGTCAATAATTTGTTTTGTGTTGAAATTTGTTTAAAATTTATGTTATGAGGTATGATGGTATGGGATTGAATAAATTTATAGAACAAAATTATTTGAGGATAGTTTTGTTATTATTTTATATGCTAAGATAAAAAAAATGTTACGAGTATGTATGTGTTTAAGGACTTAGAATAATTTGATGATTTTGATTATTTATGTTAGGTCTTGGGTGAAGGGCTTAATTTGGTTAAGTTTCTGCTGGAAGCTTAGGTAAGAAATTTCGGCAATGAGAAGGATGGATAGATGTTTATAATGTTTTGTCCAGGAGCTCGTCAATCCTGTCTTTGATATCACTAAATTTCCTCTGTGGTTATATGAGCACATGTCAGGCTAATGTTAGCAAGTCGTGAGGTTCTCGCTCACATTATTAAATCTCAAGTCCTCTAAGTCTGTTTCCACAAAATCGACACTGACTTGGATAATTAAAACAGTTTCCGTAATATGCATGTACATGCCCTTACATCAAAGTTCCATAATTTACTTTTACCGTGGGTAAAAGAAGAACTGATTTTTGATGGGAACATATCGTTCCTTAAAAAGAACACCGTCATAAAAAAAATTTGCTGTTCCGAGATACATAAATGTGATTGACAATTTTGTTTTCGTGAAAAATTTATGAAAAAATGACAGTAGTGCAACTAATAAGTTCGTATGAGATAATTTCATCGTATAAAACAAAATAGCTTCGCTCATTTTTTTTTTGCATTTTGTGTGACAAAATTGTATTTTATGTCTACATGAATTTAACTATACTTTTCTGATAGTTTTTGATGCACTGAATCTGAATCTGGTCTCAATGCTCTAACATGACTGCCACGTTTTTGAGATTTTCGAATCCAAAATTTGAAAATATGGGTTCTAATGCAAATTTGAAGTTATATTGTTTCTTAGTAGTTTTTTTTTAATAAATTTCAAGTTAGTCAAAAGTAAAAATATTTATCTTTAAAGTTCTTTTTGAAATACCCTTATTAATCTAGGAGATATCATTAATTATATGTCAGCCTTCGCCTTAAACTACTTTAAACCAAAATATGCTAAGCTCATAAATTTCGAAGAAAGTAGCTAATACAAATATTGATTAAAATCTAATTACGCTTTATGAAGGAAGTTTAATTTTTTTAAAAACAGTTTGCAAGTTTTGTCGAATTAAAAAAAGAACGCTTTTTCTGAGCTTTTAGAGATATTTTAGAATGGATTATCTGAAAAACGTGATGTGGTAACCCAATTTAGAATTCAGCGAATTTAAACCAGATTCGAATTCAGCGTACCAGAATCCACTAGAAAAGTATATTTTGGTTTATATAGCTGAAACAGATACAAATTAAAACTTAAGTATTAACACTTCTCCATTATTTAAAAAAATAATTTTTTTAGCACGGCACTGAAACTTCATTTTCTTAATAACATTTAAAAGAAGATACTTTTCATAAATTTGGACTCGCTTAAAACGAAAATATCCACCCAAATTTTCTTAAACGTTTTTCTTTCCGTTTTAAAGTTATGGCATTTTTACTAATCAGCTTTTTCTATCATAAATAAATTGACATCATAACTTAGAAACGTAACGTGCTGGGTACCCACATTATTCGACAATTTTAGTCTTAATTCAGTAAACAATTCAACCTAGCTCAAATTAGGCATGTAAGAAAACCTTGCCACACAGAGTAATTAACTTAACAGCCTTTAAAAATTTAATTTAAAATTAAAATTAAAGTGATCTTTAGTATTTGGAAGTTCTGTGTTCCAACCGATATTCCTACGACATCCTATAATATTAAAAAATAGTATATATACATAACTTATTATCTCCTTATCTCCTGTATTATAAGAATTTCATCTATAAGATCAGATCAATAGAACTTAAGTTGTATAGCCAAGCAATGCAGCTATCGTATAAAGAACATCAGTATAATTCTTATTTATGTACTTAGCCCTTGTATTGATTTTTGTTTAAATTAAAACGGCAACGAAAATCATTAATTTTTTCAAAATTCAAAAACAATTCTAAAATTCAGATAGTACACAACTAGCATACAAAACAAACACAATACTCGTCCCTAAACTTATCGTTTCCATAGTTATTCATGGAATAAACAAAAATAATTAAAACAATTATTGAAAAATTCCCTTTCAAATACACAAACTTTTTATAATTTAGGAAATTTAATTTATTAAATACACCCACCTCATCATATTATTTTGAGCGAAAGCAGAGCCTTCTTCAGATGATGCCGTCATTTTGCCGGGTGTCACCTTTTATTTGTATTTATTCAATGGTATTAGTCTTATTCACTGTTCTGATTTAAGCTATATGTTCTTTTAATATGTAACTCGCGTACCTCAGAATCATTTTAAAAGAGAAATTCAAAAAAAAAGTCCCCTTCCAACGATGATACTGAGTTCCTAGCAACTTTCAGTTCCTAGGTGAGAAAGGCAGGAGAAAAGAGGGGTGAACAAAATCTCCCCAGTTAAGGATTTGAACAGATTTTTTGAAATAAAATTTTCTTTCACATCTAGAATTGAATCGATTTCGAAATCTCAAAATCTCAAAAATCTCAAAATTACCTAGATTTTGTTTCCTCTTGTTTTTTTTTCCAAGAGATTTTTAAGGAAATTAAAAGAAAACGTCAAAGAAATTTCCAGCAACTTGCTGTGAGAGGGGACAAAGAGTTGTGTTGAAAAATTCGATTTGTTTGAAAAAAATTTGAAGCAAGATGTACACGGACTTACACAGACACTAGGAGGATTTGACATTTCTCTGGAGTTGATACTAACAAGCCGCGGATTTGACAAATAGGTATTCCAAAGTATTCGTTGTTCGTTACAGTAGATTCAAAAAAAATAGAGTACATACATATATACATATATACAAAATATTGAAGTAGTTTTTTTTTTTTTTTTTTTTTTTTATCCGATGGAAATCTTCGAAAGACACTCGGTAAGAATCGGTACCAAGTAGTGTGGGACTCTTACCGCACTAAAACCACCGGTGAATCAGGACCAATCTATGAAAGATCGACAAATGATTTTTCTTTCTTAATTTATCAGTCGCATTGTGAGAAGTTTAAGTTATAACACTTTCCATAGCTTTTAGACCATCAGCTCATGAGGCTTGGTTCTTTTTAATCTCCGAACATTGTCTCGTACATTTAAGACGGTCTCCATTTCGGAGTTGGCATGACTTTGCAGTCGCTGATTGTATGATACAGCGTGTTTTTTAACCACTTCTGTAACCATTTCAATTTGAAGGTCACGATGTAGATCGCTATTTCTTATATACCAAGGGGCATTTATTATTCCGCGAAGGACCTTGCTTTGGAATTTTTGGATGGGTTCAGCATTTGTTTTCTTTGTACAGCCCCATAGTTGGATGCCATATGTCCAAACGGGTTTCAGTACTTGCTTATATAACATTAGTTTGTTCTGGATAGATAGGTCAGAGTTCTTTCCTAGTAACCAGTACATTTTTCTGTACTTCAAGTTTAGTTCGTCTTTTTTCTTTTTGATGTGCTCTTTCCATTTAAGCTTTGCATCCAAAGTCATTCCAAGGTATTTGGCAGTATTGGAGTAAGGTACTGTTGTACTGTTTATAAGAATTGGAACATTGTTTATTTTTTTGTTTGTAAAGTTTATATGCGTCGATTTTGTTTCATTTAGTTTGATTCGCCAATTTTGTGTCCAATCACTAACTTTATCGAATGCATTTTGCAGTTTTTGTGTAGCCTTCGTAACGGATTTATCTGGCACCAATATTGCAGTATCATCAGCAAAGGTGGCCATGATAGCGTTGATGTCCACTGGAATATCCCTTGTATATAACAGATACATGGTTGGTCCCAGGACACTTCCTTGTGGTACACCGGCTTCAATTTTCCTTAGTTCCGAGTAATTTTGGTCGTACCGTACTCTAAAGAGTCGGTTCGTAACGTAGGATTTCAGTATTTCGTAGTACTGTCTGGGAAGATCCCTTTGTAGTTTGTACTCAAGTCGCAAGTGCCAAACCTTGTCAAAGGCTTGAGCAATATCTAAGAATATAGCCGAGCATACTTGTTTTTCTTCAAGTGCCTTTTCCACAACATCCGTTATCCGGTGCACTTGGTCTATCGTAGAATGTTTATTTCTTAATCCAAACTGATGGCTCGGAATAAGTCTTCTTTATTTTATTATTTTGCTTAGCCTTTTCATGAGCAGTTTTTCGAAAACTTTTGCCATGATTGGTATAAGCGAAATAGGTGTGCAAGATGTTACTTCTGTTGGTGGCCTACCTTGTTTAGGTATAACAATGACTTCTGCAATTTTCCAATGATGTGGCACATATCTTTGTTTAAGGCATGCATTTATTATAAATTGGAGTTTTTTGAAGGCTATAGAAGGCATTTCTTTCAAAACCTGAGCAGTTATTAGATCGTACCCTGGTGATTTTTTGTTAGACAACTTATGTTGACACATACTTCTTACTTTTTTGAGCGTGACAAAAGGAATTTCACATTCGTCGTTTCTATCAACAAACTGTAAGGGATCTGTAGCTGTGCTTGCTGGAAATGGCTTAAAAACATTCGCGAGTTGTTCAGCGAAGAGATCAACCTTTTGTTTTGTGTTTCCGATCCATTTACCATCTTGAGATTTTACTGGCGGGTTTTGTGCCTGTGGTCTTTTTAGGCGCTTAGCTGCTTTCCATAAGGAGTATTCCGTAGAAGCTTCCGCCGTCAGACTATTCAGGAATCTACTAAGTGAATCACTTTTAAATTCACAGATTCTTTTCTTTAGTTCATTGTTAAGACGGTTAAAAACTGCCTATCACCTGGAAATCTCGTAGCTTGCCATTTTCTTCAGGCTCTTCTTTTCTCCAAGATCAGCTCCGTTATTTCGACAGGATATTTTATTTCTTTTTCTCTTGAGTTCGAAATTGTTGGAGTACTTTCTTCTGCAGCCTGTTGCACATCAGCAATAAATTGTTCTACTTCATGATCAATCTGTTCATTTGTTTGCATAGGGGATCTTAGGTTTATAAAACTTTCAAGTTTGTCTCTGAATTCGTTCCAGTTTGTTCTTTTGTTCACGAGCTTAGGATTACTTTTTTCTATTATTTCTGCTTCGCTCAGTGATAATATTACTGCAGTATGATCTGACGATAAATCGTAATTACCTTCGACACTTATATGGTTTCGTTTAATACCTTTTACTACGAAAAGGTCTATAAGGTCTGGTATTTTGTTAGAATCAGATGGCCAATATGTTGGCGAGCCAGAGGAATAAAATTCCCAGTTGTATTTGCGGCCTGTTTGATATAGCCGTTTGCCTTTCGTTGTTATGAGCCTAGATCCCCATTGGGTGTGTTTAGCATTGAAGTCGCCACCAACAAGGAAGTTATGTCCTAACAAATTTAGGAGTTCTGCATAGTCTTCTTCAGTTGGAGAGCGCCTCGGAGGACAGTATATAGATGCTATCTTAAACTCTTTCTTTTTTATACCAATACTAACTGTTGTTACTTGCATGTTTTCATTACTAAACTTAGGCTCTTCATAGTGTGTTAAGCTTTTTTTTATTAGTATTGCTGATCCTCCCCTAGCTTTGTCAGCTGGGTGCGGAGCGCGATAACACGTATAGTTAGGTAATTTAATATCAAGATTTTGTTCTATAGCGAGGTGAGTTTCGGACACCAAACAAATGTCTATATGCTCTATGTCTAAAAAGATGTTTAGTTCTGATACATGCTGTAAGAGACCGTTTGCATTCCATGTTGCGATTTTGAGTGTTCTGTCCATCATTGTTTCTTAAGAGCGACTTCTTCGCTTAGCTGTTTTATGTTTAAATCTTGTTTGTCAATCCTTTTCAGGATAAGTTCAAGCATTTCTTTAATAGAAGTTTTGTTCGTTCTTCCGCACATTTTTAACAATCTGGGAATAGGATTTATTTTCATCACTTTTGCTTAGTGCAATTGCTTTTGGCGGTTGATTTTTAGTTTTGTTTTGGCTATTTAATCACGAAAAAACAATTTTAAAGCTCATTATTAAAAGTTCATAAGCATCCCCTGCCTCTACTCGGTTGTCAAATCATAAATGTCAAAGTTCAAACAGAAAAATTCTTAAAATTTTCATACGTGCTTTCGTTTTTTATTCCCCCTACATCTCTACACCCCTCACAGGTCAATATGACGAAACACGAAATGTCCGAAAAAACGAATCGCTTAATCACGCTCTGGGTGTATTCCTTAAATTCTTCGGGATGAAATCCTCTCAGAGAGAAGAAAACTGACAAACTGTCGAAAACGGTTTGGGCACTATTTTGCTCTAATTTGCACAAAACCCTGTTGACTGAATATCAAGTCCCTTTAGATCGTCTGAACGTACCTACGAGTACTTTAACTGAATTTACTTTCCATGAACATTTTTGCCAATTGTTTTCGTTATTTGTGGTTTGTGAAGAATAAAGATAAATTTCGTATGACATTTTTGTAAGCCTTATTTATTTGCTTTATTAATTAATGCTTAATATTTTGCTTTTTAATTTTCATATATTTTAATTATTTTCATATTATATTGGTTGATAAAAGTAACATTACTACTAGTATTATAAGCGAAGAGCAGCCTTTGGACCGACGGAATTCATCTGGATTTCCTTTATCTCCGGAAATTGAGTTGAGTTCGAATACATCGAAAAGTAATTTTTGTGAATCAAATGAAATCGACGGTTTCTACATGCTGAAAAAGGACTCTCAAAGAAGAAAAACACTTTTCAAAGTACTTGAAAATGATGAAATCCAAATTTGTGATTCATGGATCGGTAAACTAGAAATCGAAAACAAAAACAAACTTGCCATACAAAGAAAAGATCTATGTTTAATGCTACGAGGTCTAAGACAATATATAGTCGATGAGAACAAAGAGAATCTTGAAACCTCAATAAGTGACCTTAGGGCAACATTAGATTTTGACACAGCAGCTATTGATCACTTACATCTAGCCCTCTATTCATTTCAAGAGGCTGTTATAAGCGTTTTGAGAATGCATTGCATCAAACCACATTGGATGTTCGCTTTGGACAATTTAGTAAAAAGAGCTGTTCAGGCGGGAATTATGATTCTTTCTCCAGGTTTGTTTACAATTTATTAAATATCCACTGATTAAACTTAAAGTTATATTTTATTTTTCTTATGTTAAGAACTAGGTGCAAATTTAGCGGGACAGGAAAACATCCCTAGTCATGACTTTAAATCTATTGACAAAAACGAAAATGATGAAAAACGTACACATGGAATTTCGCATTCAAATGAAATAAAACAAGTTATGGAAAGATTAATTGAATCACAACAGTCTATTCAATCTGTGTTTAAAGTTTTTGTCGAACAGCAAAAGGAGAAAATTGAAGTACTTAAAAAAGTTAATATTGGATTAGAACGCTTATACGATATCTGTGATGATTCAAGGTAAGATAAGATTTATGCTATATAATAAAGGGTCTTTTGATCAGCCTTATTGTGAATCTCACGTGAACAACAATCCACGCGAAGAAATTGACATTTCACTTTTCCCCTATTGTGAGCTTCACCCGAAAAATGGCAGTTCCCCTTTTTGCGGAGTACTCAGTTCAGTCGTAATGTTTCGTTATTTACAGCTTTAATCAGGGTTCGGAAACGCACGCTCATGAGCGGCTCGCGAGCTTGCCTTTTCATATGAGCACTTGCCCATGAGCCATCAGGTGTGGGCGCTTTTATTTTGGCTCGCACTTGCGAGCGTTCGATTTAAAAACGCTCACGTCTAGAGCGCTCTACTTACGTGCGATATCAAAACGCTCCCTTCAAGAGCACTCTCATTTTGAGCGTTAGTAAAACCGCACGCTCATGACCGTGAGACGAGAGCGAGCCAATTAACTGCTCGAGGGCGTTTAAGAATAAAAAAAAAAACATTTTTAAGTCAAAATCTTAAGTAAACCTTACTTAATTGAAACTTACGACGCTGAAGCACATTAAATGAAAGATCTTTAATTTCACTCAAGTGAATGTGTTCACCCATTATTACGGTTTGTTAATTTTGATCTAGTTAAATTTACTCTTGCTTCAGACGTTATAAGGGCTCTTAAACTCGACTCACTAGAGTGAACTTAATTGAAAATAAAAAAATTTAAGTAAATCTCACTTAAGTGAAACTGACGCTGATCCACAAAAAAGAAAACGGGGTTTTAGAATACAGTTTGCACTTATTAACTATTGAGCTCAATTAATGTTATGAATATAAGACTCTTCATTAAATGAATCTATTAATTTTAAAATTGTCTCGCTCGTCTCACGCTCATGGGCGTGCGGTTTTGCTACCGCACATAATGAGAACGCTCTTCACGTGAGTGTTTGGCTATCGGACATAATGAGAGTGCTCTTGACAAAAGCGTATTGATATCGCAATTAGAGAGGTCTTGACGTGAGCGTTTATAAATCGAACGCTCGTGACTCGCAAGAGGTCGCAGAGAACTTTTGTCATGTGTGACTGTTTCCGTACCCTGGCTTAAATTGTCACCTATCGATGGGAAACAAAAGAAAACAGAAGGTACTGGGGCTCTTTGCGCAAGTTTTTTTTGTTTATTTAGGCCAAGATATGTGCAAGCGAAACCCATAATAGCTTTGGAAATTCCCAGGGAACAAACATTTTTAGCACTAATAATTTTTCATGTGAAACTCATACTAAGGCTGATAATATCTTTTAAAATTCGGGTGAAATATTTTCCATGTGAAAATCATTATAAGGCTGACAAGCCTTTTACATTTTATAATAGTCGAAATACTAAAGTCACCGTGTTTGGTGTTGTTTGGTGTTATAGTCCAGTCAAAATAGGTATTTGACCTAGCCAAAATTCCGATAAGACTGAAAATTGGTATAGACGTTCCTTTGGGCATGACAAATCAATCAATCAATCTGCCAAGTTATTCAAGGTAAAGTGTCGAAAAAGTTGGTTTTTGGCCTATAACTTTTGAACGGTGACTGATATCGAAAAATAATATGAGAAAGCTGTGAAGATCATGCAATTTTCTACAAAAAAGGATAAGACACTTTTTTTCGTAAGACCATTGCTTAAGGATATAAAGCTATTAAAAATATGGTAAATTGACGAAAATATTTGTTTTATCTACAATTCTTAAACAATTAATGTTATCGAAAAGTTCTTTATGCAAAGTTTGTAGATTGTGTGATGTTCTATAAAAAATTTTTTTTTTTCAAAAATTAGCAATTGAAAAGATATAAATATTTTTAGAATTTGGTTTAAAGTCAAAAATAACGATTTTTTATTTTAACTCTTAAATGCCTAAGATGTCAAAAAAATGGATGCTAAGCTTGAAGAAGTTGAAATGTACTACCTAATAGGTAGTTGAATTTTGTCCCATAAAAGTGGTTGGTCAAAAGGTATAGCGATTTTTAAAAGGGCCAAATGCCAAAAATATAGGTCTTTCGCGTATAACTCTCAAACGGTAAATGTTTTCAAAAAGTAATTTATTCAAAGTTTGTAGATTATGTCATACTGAACCAGATAAAAATTATTTTTGTTTCCTAAATTTTACAATTCAAAAGATATAATTTTTTAAGATTTTATTAAAAGTTAGTAACACCGATTTCCTTCGTCTTACTCTTAAATGACAAAGTTGTCTTAACCAATATATGCTGAGTTCAGAGACCATAGACCATACGTACACAAAGCAACCCTTTCATTTGCGTAATTGAGAATCTTGGAAAAACCTTAATTCTTGATTTGAGGAGGAAATATAACAGGTAGGTGAGAGGGTCTTGCCTATAAGATTGAAGGTAATATGTGTGCAAATAAGCCTTTTTGGAAGCGATTCAGGACAAAGTTGAAAAAACCCAATTTATAATCGGGTAGAATTTGTTTAAAAGTGTTACTTTTTTTAAATATAGGTAAAAATGCAGGAAAATAGAACACATATTTTCGCATACATGCAAGGTGGTATGGATTAAAGGAGAAATGAGTGGGAAACATGTAGGTATTTTTTAAGGACTTCCTTTATTTTAAAGGAAACGTTTATCATGGGTTTCATATCAGTTGTTAATTGAACGTATTGTAGAAAGTGACAAAATATCTTTTGGAAGTGCAAAATACGAGTATTAACAAAAAAGTAAAATATCAAAACTTAACAAACTAGTATAAAGTAAATGAAAAGAGTGATTTTTCTTGTTTCAACAGTGTTGTTGTATACAAAAATTATACATAAAGTGTAGTAAAATAACATGTGTTGATTGTGCATAGTGAAATTTAAAACAATAACAAAATTAAAACTATATTTTAAAAAACATTCCTCAAGTACCCCACATAAAGTGGTTTTATTCTAGTATTTTTAAAAGATTCATTAAAAAAAAAACATAGAAAGAAATATTATCCAGTGTCTAAAAGTCGAAAATAGTTTAAATATTTAAATTATCTAAAGTGCAAAAATGACACAAAATACAAAATACTAACTGAAAGTGTTCCACAGAATTTGTCTGATATTTAAGTTTATAAAAGTGTTTCAAGTGCCAAAAATTAAATCATCATCATCATCATCGGCTCGACAACCGGGGTCCGGTCCTGGCCTCTTTCAACAAATCTCTCCACCTATCCCGGTCTCGAGCCGACGCCATCCAGTTGCGCACCCCAAGGCTTCGGGCGTCCTGGTCTACGCCATCTCTCCAGCGCAAGCATGGTCTACCACGCTGCCGTCTACCATAGAATGTACCACAAAAGACTTTCCGAGCAGGTTCCTCTTCGCTCATTCGAGCTAGGTGCCCTGCCCACCGGAGTCTACCGAGCTTAATTTTAGTCACTATGTCTGCTTCAAGGTAGATTGCGTACAACTCATGGTTCTACCGTCTCCGGAATCGTCCTTCCTCACATATGGGGCCAACAATTCTCCGTAAGACTTTTCTCTCCAACGCGGCTAAGAAGTCACAGTGCCTTTTGCTAAGCACCCAAGTCTCGGATCCATACATGAGTACTGGCAGGACCATGGTCCTGTACAGCAGCAGTTTTGAAGTTATGATTAGATTTCTAGATTTGAATAGCTTTGACAGACTGTAGTAGGCTCTGTTGGATTTGAGAAGCCGCCCGCGTATTTCTTCTTCTATATTGTTATCGGCTGCTACTGTTGACCCAAGGTATTTAAAGGATTGCACCACTTCAAATTCGTGCTTCGCTACCTTGTTTGTTTGACCAACTGTTCTTCTCGCATTCGACGCCACCATGTACTTTGTTTTACCTTCACTAATGTGCAGCCCCAGATTTTGTGCCGCCTGCTCGATCTGGATGAAGGAATCGTGTACAGCTTGTTCGGTTCTTCCGATGATGTCGATGTCGTCTGCGTAAGCCAGTATCTGGCTGGACCTGTTGACGATGGTCCCTCTTGTTGCCGTGCCAGAGTCACGGATTGCTTTCTCCAACGCCAGGTTGAAGAGGAGGCAGGCCAAACCATCCCCTTGTCGGAGTCCATTAAAGATGTTGATTGGTCTGGATAGCAATCCGGCTATTTTTACTTGGCTTGTTACGTTGGTCATGGTCAACCTACATAGTCGTGTCAATTTATTTGGGAAGCCGAATTCTCTCATGGCTTTGTAAAGTTCTACCCTGGCTATGCTATCATAGGCGGCCTTAAATTCTATAAACAGATGGTATGTTGGAATGTTGAATTCAAGACATTTTTCCATCGCCTGCCTAAGGGTAAAGATCTGATCAGTTGTTGATTTGCCTGGAATGAAACCACACTGATATTGGCCGATGATTGTTTTAGCGTATGGGGTTATCCGGTCTTGTAGGATAGAGGAGAGTACGAGTATCTTATAGGCGGTACTCAACAACGTGATACCTATATAATTGCTGCACGTTGTGACATCTCCCTTCTTATGTATGGGGCATATGATACCTTTTCGCCAGTCTTCTGGCATTTCTTCATGCTCCCATACGTGCACTATGATATCATGAATTGCTTGACGTAAGACTGGCCCGCCGTGGTGGAATAATTCGGCTGGTATGCCATCGGCTCCCGGGGCTTTGTTTCGTTTGAGCCGTTTAATAGCCTTCTCAACCTCTTCTATGCTTGGTGGCGGTAGCATAGGGTGTTCATCTTGAAGTAGTGGAGCCTACACTTCTGCTGTGATCTGACCGTTTAGCAATTCATTAAAGTACACTTCCCATCGCTCCAGTATGCTTTGTAGATCGGTGATCAGATTTCCCTCTCCGTCCTTGCAGTATGTGCAGCGTGGTGTGTACTGCGTCATGTTTCGGACGGATTGGTAGAACTTCCGCGCCTGGTGCGGACCTCGCTCTCGGCTGTTCTCTATTTCACAGATTAGGTTCTTCTCCCAGGCTGATTTTTTCTGTCTGTGAAGCCGTTTTTCTGTTCTTCTGAGCTCTTTATATTCCTCTTCGCGTGCCCGCGTTCTATGAGATTGTTGCATTGCTCGGTACGCAACATTCTTACGTTCAGTCGCTAGCTTGCATTCATCATCAAACCAGTCGTTCCGATTTCTACGACTGCTGCCTAAGATGGAGTTGGCAGTACTAATGACAGTATTCTTAAGGCGTGTCCACTTCTCATCTACGCCCAGCATACTGGCTCCAGGACTTACTCTCCCTAAATCGAGTGATTCTAGGGCGAGTCCTAACGCATTACCAAAGATGTTACTGGTGTTTTCATTGCGTAGGGCAGCCGTGTTGATTCGAACCTGATCGGCGGATGCAATGCGTCTCCGCAAGGCAATCCGCCCTCGGAAAACCATACCAACAAGATAGTGATCCGAGTCGATATTGGCACCTCGGTACGTACGTACCGTCATCAGGTTCGAGTAGTGGCGACGGTCTATCAACACGTGGTCTATTTGGTTACGAGTGACTCCATCAGGTGCCTGCGTAATGCCTGAATACCGGCTCCCGACCTATTTTTGCATTCAAATCCCCAAGGATGATTTTGACGTCATACCTTGGGCAGGCATTGAGGGCCCTCTCGACTTGTTCGTAGTAAGTCTCTTTTTCTTCGTCTGAGGACTCCTCCGTAGGTCCGTGAACGTTAATGAAGCTGATGTTTGTAAATTTGCCTCGCACGCGGAGAGTGCATAGCCTTTCGCTTATAGCGTTTAAGCCGATGATGGTAGACTTCATTTTTTCGCTGACTAGGAAGCCTACCCCGAGCACATGGTGTTTTGTATGACAGCTGTAATATACGTCATATTCCTTCTTCTGTAGAACACCATTCCCTGTCCATCTGATTTCTTGTAATGCTGTTATGTCAGCTTTATATTCTGACAGGGCATCGGCTAGCTGCTGAACAGCTCGAGCTCTATAGAGCGAGCGAACGTTCCATAAGAAAATTCGTAAATCGTGTGTCCGTTTTCGTAGCAAAGGTTGTCGTCGTGAGATCTGTCCGTTTTCGAGGCTTGTTGTCAGTCTAATAATTCTCTTAGTTTAACAGGACAGGGAACTAACCTGTCGCCAACCTGAGGAACCAGCCTGATCATATTAGCCAAACCTTTTTAAAAGGCTTGTTTTTAGCGGCCGCCGCGAAGAGGCTATTATCACACTTCCACCAGTCCCGAATAGTTACGGCACGTGCATGTTTTCGTATGCTACATGTTATTCCCCCTATTCGTCTGATGGCTGACCGCCGCCAAAAATTAAACCAACTTATTAAAAAAGTATTATTTAGTTTTTGGTAAGCATTTAATTTAAGAAACTATTATCTGATATCATTGAAGTTTGCGTTATTTTATATAATTTGAATTAAATTTGTACCAGTGTACATACTTTTACAACCTAAATTCAGGTATATTATTGATAGTTCTGGTAAAGCTGTGGTTCCTAGTTCTACTCTTTATAAAGAAGTCAATGGGAAGCTAGGTGCTGTTTTGAAACCAAAGTATATTTATAAAATTTTGAAAAATAATCGCTATGGGCTTTTGGATACTTTTTTAAATTATCATAACATAAATGTTCAACCTTCTTATTTAGAATCATTTGTTTCCACAAGTAATTCAAATAATTCTAAATCATTTGAATTTAAAATCAAAATACCGTCTTAAACATGGGAAGTTATTCAACCGGAGGTAGTGTTTTATACAGATAGGAAGAATTTAGAAAAAAAATATGGTATTTTAAGTAAAAAAATCTGGTGAGACAAACTGTTCAATGTTATTTACGAGGAAACAAAACTACCATGCGCTTTTTCTTTCAAGAGCTGCAAGGTCTCAAATACTGGTGTTTTTGTAACTGTAACGGTGACTTGCCCTGAATGCAATTGTTCTTTTACGAGACTTGTCGTAAACAAACCCAGTCCCCATATTGCTGTTGAAATGGAGTGTACTATTGTAAATTTTGATTCGTCTATTGTCCATAAAAAAACGCCATCTTAAAGGTAAACGCAGGGAAGAAGTTTCAAAAGCTATGGTGAGTGGCAAAATTTTGCCATGCCTCTGGCGTAGAAAAGAGGCTGATCGTTTGATGGAATTTGGTGAACGAGAACCACCATCACTACCCACAACTTCTGTTCTGCGTAAAGCCAAACAAGAGAGATCTGACATTAACCTCAATATTAAAGGCTCTGATCCCTTAAAGAATATTGGCAATATGATGTTTCAACATCATGTAGGAGAAATTCACTTAAAATGCGAAATACCCTTTTTTGTTCATTATTGGAAATTAGAACAAATGGCATTTTATTTGAGATTTCCTAATTTCTATCAATTGATGCTCCAGGATCATTGGTAAAAAAACTAAAAAAAACCTAATGGTGAACTTTCAAGTCACATTTACCTCTATCAAATTGTTGCCGTGACCCCTTCTTCCAAAATGCCTGTTTTTCAAATGCTTAATTTCTGAAAACACAAGTGTTATATCGTTTTTGCTGAACGAAATTGTGCGAAAGGATTCTTTGATCAAACCAAATTTTCCCTTACCTCGCGAAGCTGTCTGTGATTTTGACAAGGACTTATTAGGTGTGATTTCTAGAATTTTCGGAGAGTGTAAAAATCTTCAGCATTACCTTAGTAAATGCTTCAGAGCATTTTTATATTTTGGTAATGGGACTTCTTGCAAATTTTTTAGTTTTTGAAGAAATTGTTAGGTCCGCAATAATTTTGTGTAGCAGCCAAGAATGTGGAACCGATAGCTCAGGTCAAGTTACACAAACTGAACTTGCAATAGTTTTTTTACTTGAAAAAATAAAGGTTGTAAGTGATTTCAGTTCAATTTCAAACCCCGATGAAAATGAAGATGAACTATTTATTGAGGATAAGGACGAAGACGATAGGGAATTAGGCTCTTATGAATTTTCTACAACCTCTTGGGCGAATAAAATCGTTTTTTCCGCCGTATCTGAGGGAAATTGATCACGCTGTTTCAGGGAGTAATATTAATCAATATTATCTTCCAAATCTAACTGATCGCATAAGGAAACTTATACCGTATTTTCCACTTTTTTCGGGTATTTTCATACCCGATATGGAAATACCACTGCAACTTCTTCAGCTGTTGAATCTGAGCTTAACGACATCAAACACAGATTGTTAAAAGACGACTGTCATCCGATGTGTGTTGATAAGTTTTTTACAAAACACTTACAGTCTTTTTCTGGTAGAGCAAAGTTTGCAATTGCTCCCTTGAACAATGATAAGGAAAGTTCAAAAATCAAAGACAATACTTCCTTACTATTTAATGATAATTTAGTATCTCCTTTAAAAAGTAGTATTATATCATTAAAACCTGAGAAGGAAAATTCTCCTGAAATTACTCTTGAGCAAAACTGGCGTAACAAAAACTCCCCAAAAGCTAAAAAGAGGACATATTTAGACTCTCGCCCTCATTGGAATCTCTTTGAGACGTCAAAAAGTAATAAGATTACCCCAGGAAATCTACCCAATGGTAATTTGTGTTCTATAATATTAAATTAATCAGAAAAAATTGTTGTGAAGAATACTTGCGGATTTGATAGTATAGTTCACATTTTAGCTAGCGCTTCTTCATACGACGAATTTTATGAAGTAATCAGGAAAGGAAAAACAGAGGGTTTCTAATTTGTTAGCTCCTTCATTAAAATGGGACCTGGAATAGGCATTTATAGGCTCCGAGCAGATATCCTCAAAGATGTTGATTGTTTTATTCAAAAAGATAACATATCCAAAATTTTAGTTATAGATGCAACGTCTAACATTCTAAATCTCTGCGAGTGGGTATTCAAAGAGATTAGTTATTCAGAGTCAAGCGAATGCTTAGCGTACAAATAAAAAAACTGTTGAGCGAACACTTTTACCCATTAACATGAACGTTATTAATAAATACGGGTCTTGTAAAATTAATGAAGCTATTCACGAGGCACGACCATCAAAAGTTTTGTGCCGCTCCTGTGCAAACCCATTGGTCGTACAGACTGATTACAAACCTCAATTGTTTATTGAATGTTCTGATTTTGAAATACAACCCTCGTCCATAAATAGCATTCAATATTTAATAGAGTTTGGATCTATAACATACTACTTGGCTGGTATCGTTGTTTATCATGGAAGTAGGCGTTCAACATCAGTTGGCCATTATACATCATTGATTAAATAATCTACTGATCGCTGGGTGGAAATAGATGATCTTTTGAAAAAGCCTAAGCAAATTCCTGACAACACTACTGTCTTGCCGGAAATGCTTGTTTATATTAGATCTCATTATTGAAATTTAGAATTCAAGTTAATGATAGCAGGTAAACTTTATGAAAATAATTTTAAGATTATTAAGATGCTGGAGATACATTTTTACTAAGTAGGTAGTTAAATTGTTTGGTGCACTATGATATCATGAATTGCTTGACGTAAGACTGGCCCGCCGTGGTGGAATAATTCGGCTGGTATGCCATCGGCTCCCGGGGCTTTGTTTCGTTTGAGCCGTTTTATAGCCTTCTCAACCTCTTCTATGCTTGGTGGCGGTAGCATAGGGTGTTCATCTTGAAGTAGTGGAGCCTACACTTCTGCTGTGATCTGACCGTTTAGCAATTCATTAAAGTACACTTCCCATCGCTCCAGTATGCTTTGTAGATCGGTGATCAGATTTCCCTCTCCGTCCTTGCAGTATGTGCAGCGTGGTGTGTACTGCGTCATGTTTCGGACGGATTGGTAGAACTTCCGCGCCTGGTGCGGACCTCGCTCTCGGCTGTTCTCTATTTCACAGATTAGGTTCTTCTCCCAGGCTGATTTTTTCTGTCTGTGAAGCCGTTTTTCTGTTCTTCTGAGCTCTTTATATTCCTCTTCGCGTGCCCGCGTTCTATGAGATTGTTGCATTGCTCGGTACGCAACATTCTTACGTTCAGTCGCTAGCTTGCATTCATCATCAAACCAGTCGTTCCGATTTCTACGACTGCTGCCTAAGATGGAGTTGGCAGTACTAATGACAGTATTCTTAAGGCGTGTCCACTTCTCATCTACGCCCAGCATACTGGCTCCAGGACTTACTCTCCCTAAATCGAGTGATTCTAGGGCGAGTCCTAACGCATTACCAAAGATGTTACTGGTGTTTTCATTGCGTAGGGCAGCCGTGTTGATTCGAACCTGATCGGCGGATGCAATGCGTCTCCGCAAGGCAATCCGCCCTCGGAAAACCATACCAACAAGATAGTGATCCGAGTCGATATTGGCACCTCGGTACGTACGTACCGTCATCAGGTTCGAGTAGTGGCGACGGTCTATCAACACGTGGTCTATTTGGTTACGAGTGACTCCATCAGGTGATACCCAGGTGGCTATGTAGATATCTTTACGCGGGAACCTGGTACTCGCAACGACCATGTTTTTCGATGCTGCCAATTCTAAAACTCGAATTCCATTGTCATTAGTGTTCTCATGCAAACTATGGGTGCCTGCGTAATGCCTGAATACCGGCTCCCGAACTATTTTTGCATTCAAATCCCCAAGGATGATTTTGATGTCATACCTTGGGCAGGCATTGAGGGCCCTCTCGACTTGTTCGTAGTAAGTCTCTTTTTCTTCGTCTGAGGACTCCTCCGTAGGTCCGTGAACGTTAATGAAGCTGATGTTTGTAAATTTGCCTCGCACGTGGAGAGTGCATAGCCTTTCGCTTATAGCGTTTAAGCCGATGATGGTAGACTTCATTTTTTCGCTGACTAGAAAGCCTACCCCGAGCACATGGTGTTTTGTATGACAGCTGTAATATACGTCATATTCCTTCTTCTGTAGAACACCATTCCCTGTCCATCTGATTTCTTGTAATGCTGTTATGTCAGCTTTATATTCTGACAGGGCATCGGCTAGCTGCTGAACAGCTCGAGCTCTATAGAGCGAGCGAATGTTCCATAAGAAAATTCGTAAATCGTGTGTCCGTTTTCGTAGCAAAGGTTGTCGTCGTGAGATCTGTCCGTTTTCGAGGCTTGTTGTCAGTCTAATAATTCTCTTAGTTTAACAGGACAGGGAACTAACCTGTCGCCAACCTGAGGAACCAGCCTGATCATATTAGCCAAACCTTTTTAAAAGGCTTGTTTTTAGCGGCCGTCCCGAATAGTTACGGCACGTGCATGTTTTCGTATGCTACATGTTATTCCCCCTATTCGTCTGATGGCTGACCGCCGCCAAAAATTAAACCAACTTATTAAAAAAGTATTATTTAGTTTTTGGTAAGCATTTAATTTAAGAAACTATTATCTGATATCATTGAAGTTTGCGTTATTTTATATAATTTGAATTAAATTTGTACCAGTGTACATACTTTTACAACCTAAATTCAGGTATATTATTGATAGTTCTGGTAAAGCTGTGGTTCCTAGTTCTACTCTTTATAAAGAAGTCAATGGGAAGCTAGGTGCTGTTTTGAAACCAAAGTATATTTATAAAATTTTGAAAAATAATCGCTATGGGCTTTTGGATACTTTTTTAAATTATCATAACATAAATGTTCAACCTTCTTATTTAGAATCATTTGTTTCCACAAGTAATTCAAATAATTCTAAATCATTTGAATTTAAAATCAAAATACCGTCTTAAACATGGGAAGTTATTCAACCGGAGGTAGTGTTTTATACAGATAGCAAGAATTTAGAAAAAAAATATGGTATTTTAAGTAAAAAAATCTGGTGAGACAAACTGTTCAATGTTATTTACGAGGAAACAAAACTACCATGCGCTTTTTCTTTCAAGAGCTGCAAGGTCTCAAATACTGGTGTTTTTGTAACTGTAACGGTGACTTGCCCTGAATGCAATTGTTCTTTTACGAGACTTGTCGTAAACAAACCCAGTCCCCATATTGCTGTTGAAATGGAGTGTACTATTTTAAATTTTGATTCGTCTATTGTCCATAAAAAAACGCCATCTTAAAGGTAAACGCAGGGAAGAAGTTTCAAAAGCTATGGTGAGTGGCAAAATTTTGCCATGCCTCTGGCGTAGAAAAGAGGCTGATCGTTTGATGGAATTTGGTGAACGAGAACCACCATCACTACCCACAACTTCTGTTCTGCGTAAAGCCAAACAAGAGAGATCTGACATTAACCTCAATATTAAAGGCTTAAAGAATATTGGCAATATGATGTTTCAACATCATGTAGGAGAAATTCACTTAAAATGCGAAATACCCTTTTTTGTTCATTATTGGACATTGGAGCAAATGGCATTTTATTTGCGATTTCCTAATTTCTATCAATTGATGCACCAGGATCATTGGTAAAAAAACTAAAAAAAAACCTAATGGTGAACTTTCAAGTCACATTTACCTCTATCAAATTGTTGCCGTGACCCCTTCTTCCAAAATGCCTGTTTTTCAAATGCTTAGTAGTGCTGAAAACACAAGTGTTATATCGTTTTTGCTGAACGAAATTGTGCGAAAGGATTCTTTGATCAAACCAAATTTTCCCTTACCTCGCGAAGCTGTCTGTGATTTTGACAAGGACTTATTAGGTGTGATTTCTAGAATTTTCGGAGAGCGTAAAAATCTTCAGCATTACCTTAGTAAATGCTTCAGAGCATTTTTATATTTTGGTAATGGGACTTCTTGAAATTTTTTTTAGTTTTTGAAGAAATTGTTATGTCCGCAATAATTTTGTGTAGCAGCCAAGAATGTGGAATCGATAGCTCAGGTCAAGTTACACAAACTGAACTTGCAATAGTTTTTTTACTTGAAAAAATAAAGGTTGTAAGTGATTTCAGTTCAATTTCAAACCCCGATGAAAATGAAGATGAACTATTTATTGAGGATAAGGACGAAGACGATAGGGAATTAGGCTCTTATGAATTTTCTACAACCTCTTGGGCGAATAAAATCGTTTTTTCCGCCGTATCTGAGGGAAATTGATCACGCTGTTTCAGGGAGTAATATTAATCCATATTATCTTCCAAATCTAACTGATCGCATAAGGAAACTTATACCGTATTTTCCACTTTTTTCGGGTATTTTCATACCCGATATGGAAATACCACTGCAACTTCTTCAGCTGTTGAATCTGAGCTTAACGACATCAAACACAGATTGTTAAAAGACGACTGTCATCCGATGTGTGTTGATAAGTTTTTTACAAAACACTTACAGTCTTTTTCTGGTAGAGCAAAGTTTGCAATTGCTCCCTTGAACAATGATAAGGAAAGTTCAAAAATCAAAGACAATACTTCCTTACTATTTAATGATAATTTAGTATCTCCTTTAAAAAGTAGTATTATATCATTAAAACCTGAGAAGGAAAATTCTCCTGAAATTACTCTTGAGCAAAACTGGCGTAACAAAAACTCCCCAAAAGCTAAAAAGAGGACATATTTAGACTCTCGCCCTCATTGGAATCTCTTTGAGACGTCAAAAAGTAATAAGATTACCCCAGGAAATCTACCCAATGGTAATTTGTGTTCTATAATATTAAATTAATCAGAAAAAATTGTTGTGAAGAATACTTGCGGATTTGATAGTATAGTTCACATTTTAGCTAGCGCTTCTTCATACGACGAATTTTATGAAGTAATCAGGAAAGGAAAAACAGAGGGTTTCTAATTTGTTAGCTCCTTCATTAAAATGGGACCTGGAATAGGCATTTATAGGCTCCGAGCAGATATCCTCAAAGATGTTGATTGTTTTATTCAAAAAGATAACATATCCAAAATTTTAGTTATAGATGCAACGTCTAACATTCTAAATCTCTGCGAGTGGGTATTCAAAGAGATTAGTTATTCAGAGTCAAGCGAATGCTTAGCGTACAAATAAAAAAACTGTTGAGCGAACACTTTTACCCATTAACATGAACGTTATTAATAAATACGGGTCTTGTAAAATTAATGAAGCTATTCACGAGGCACGACCATCAAAAGTTTTGTGCCGCTCCTGTGCAAACCCATTGGTCGTACAGACTGATTACAAACCTCAATTGTTTATTGAATGTTCTGATTTTGAAATACAACCCTCGTCCATAAATAGCATTCAATATTTAATAGAGTTTGGATCTATAACATACTACTTGGCTGGTATCGTTGTTTATCATGGAAGTAGGCGTTCAACATCAGTTGGCCATTATACATCATTGATTAAATAATCTACTGATCGCTGGGTGGAAATAGATGATCTTTTGAAAAAGCCTAAGCAAATTCCTGACAACACTGCTGTCATGCCGGAAATGCTTGTTTATTTTAGATCTCATTATTGAAATTTAGAATTCAAGTTAATGATAGCAGGTAAACTTTATGAAAATAATTTTAAGATTGTTAAGATGCTGGAGATAAATTTTTACTAAGTAGGTAGTTAAATTGTTTGGTGCACTATGATATCATGAATTGCTTGAAGTAAGACTGGCCCGCCGTGGTGGAATAATTCGGCTGGTATGCCATCGGCTCCCGGGGCTTTGTTTCGTTTGAGCCGTTTTATAGCCTTGTCAACCTCTTCTATGCTTGGTGGCGGTAGCATAGGGTGTTCATCTTGAAGTAGTGGAGCCTACACTTCTGCTGTGATCTGACCGTTTAGCAATTCATTAAAGTACACTTCCCATCGCTCCAGTATGCTTTGTAGATCGGTGATCAGATTTCCCTCTCCGTCCTTGCAGTATGTGCAGCGTGGTGTGTACTGCGTCATGTTTCGGACGGATTGGTAGAACTTCCGCGCCTGGTGCGGACCTCGCTCTCGGCTGTTCTCTATTTCACAGATTAGGTTCTTCTCCCAGGCTGATTTTTTCTGTCTGTGAAGCCGTTTTTCTGTTCTTCTGAGCTCTTTATATTCCTCTTCGCGTGCCCGCGTTCTATGAGATTGTTGCATTGCTCGGTACGCAACATTCTTACGTTCAGTCGCTAGCTTGCATTCATCATCAAACCAGTCGTTCCGATTTCTACGACTGCTGCCTAAGATGGAGTTGGCAGTACTAATGACAGTATTCTTAAGGCGTGTCCACTTCTCATCTACGCCCAGCATACTGGCTCCAGGACTTACTCTCCCTAAATCGAGTGATTCTAGGGCGAGTCCTAACGCATTACCAAAGATGTTACTGGTGTTTTCATTGCGTAGGGCAGCCGTGTTGATTCGAACCTGATCGGCGGATGCAATGCGTCTCCGCAAGGCAATCCGCCCTCGGAAAACCATACCAACAAGATAGTGATCCGAGTCGATATTGGCACCTCGGTACGTACGTACCGTCATCAGGTTCGAGTAGTGGCGACGGTCTATCAACACGTGGTCTATTTGGTTACGAGTGACTCCATCAGGTGATACCCAGGTGGCTTTGTAGATATCTTTACGCGGGAACCTGGTACTCGCAACGACCATGTTTTTCGATGCTGCCAATTCTAAGACTCGAAGTCCATTGTCATTAGTGTTCTCATGCAAACTATGGGTGCCTGCGTAATGCCTGAATACCGGCTCCCGACCTATTTTTGCATTCAAATCCCCAAGGATGATTTTGACGTCATACCTTGGGCAGGCATTGAGGGCCCTCTCGACTTGTTCGTAGTAAGTCTCTTTTTCTTCGTCTGAGGACTCCTCCGTAGGTCCGTGAACGTTAATGAAGCTGATGTTTGTAAATTTGCCTCGCACGCGGAGAGTGCATAGCCTTTCGCTTATAGCGTTAAAGCCGATGATGGTAGACTTCATTTTTTCGCTGACTAGGAAGCCTACCCCGAGCACATGGTGTTTTGTATGACAGCTGTAATATACGTCATATTCCTTCTTCTGTAGAACACCATTCCCTGTCCATCTGATTTCTTGTAATGCTGTTATGTCAGCTTTATATTCTGACAGGGCATCGGCTAGCTGCTGAACAGCTCGAGCTCTATAGAGCGAGCGAACGTTCCATAAGAAAATTCGTAAATCGTGTGTCCGTTTTCGTAGCAAAGGTTGTCGTCGTGAGATCTGTCCGTTTTCGAGGCTTGTTGTCAGTCTAATAATTCTCTTAGTTTAACAGGACAGGGAACTAACCTGTCGCCAACCTGAGGAACCAGCCTGATCATATTAGCCAAACCTTTTTAAAAGGCTTGTTTTTAGCGGCCGCCGCGAAGAGGCTATTATCACACTTCCACCAGTCCCGAATAGTTACGGCACGTGCATGTTTTCGTATGCTACATGTTATTCCCCCTATTCGTTTGATGGCTGACCGCCGCCAAAAATTAAACCAACTTATTAAAAAAGTATTATTTAGTTTTTGGTAAGCATTTAATTTAAGAAACTATTATCTGATATCATTGAAGTTTGCGTTATTTTATATAATTTGAATTAAATTTGTACCAGTGTACATACTTTTACAACCTAAATTCAGGTATATTATTGATAGTTCTGGTAAAGCTGTGGTTCCTAGTTCTACTCTTTATAAAGAAGTCAATGGGAAGCTAGGTGCTGTTTTGAAACCAAAGTATATTTATAAAATTTTGAAAAATAATCGCTATGGGCTTTTGGATACTTTTTTAAATTATCATAACATAAATGTTCAACCTTCTTATTTAGAATCATTTGTTTCCACAAGTAATTCAAATAATTCTAAATCATTTGAATTTAAAATCAAAATACCGTCTTAAACATGGGAAGTTATTCAACCGGAGGTAGTGTTTTATACAGATAGCAAGAATTTAGAAAAAAAAATATGGTATTTTAAGTAAAAAAATCTGGTGAGACAAACTGTTCAATGTTATTTACGAGGAAACAAAACTACCATGCGCTTTTTCTTTCAAGAGCTGCAAGGTCTCAAATACTGGTGTTTTTGTAACTGTAACGGTGACTTGCCCTGAATGCAATTGTTCTTTTACGAGACTTGTCGTAAACAAACCCAGTCCCCATATTGCTGTTGAAATGGAGTGTACTATTGTAAATTTTGATTCGTCTATTGTCCATAAAAAAACGCCATCTTAAAGGTAAACGCAGGGAAGAAGTTTCAAAAGCTATGGTGAGTGGCAAAATTTTGCCATGCCCCTGGCGTAGAAAAGAGGCTGATCGTTTGATGGAATTTGGTGAACGAGAACCACCATCACTACCCACAACTTCTGTTCTGCGTAAAGCCAAACAAGAGAGATCTGACATTAACCTCAATATTAAAGGCTTAAAGAATATTGGCAACATGATGTTTCAACATCATGTAGGAGAAATTCACTTAAAATGCGAAATACCCTTTTTTGTTCATTATTGGACATTGGAGCAAATGGCATTTTATTTGCGATTTCCTAATTTCTATCAATTGATGCACCAGGATCATTGGTAAAAAAACTAAAAAAAAACCTAATGGTGAACTTTCAAGTCACATTTACCTCTATCAAATTGTTGCCGTGACCCCTTCTTCCAAAATGCCTGTTTTTCAAATGCTTAGTAGTGCTGAAAACACAAGTGTTATATCGTTTTTGCTGAACGAAATTGTGCGAAAGGATTCTTTGATCAAACCAAACTTTCCCTTACCTCGCGAAGCTGTCTGTGATTTTGACAAGGACTTATTAGGTGTGATTTCTAGAATTTTCGGAGAGTGTAAAAATCTTCAGCATTACCTTAGTAAATGCTTCAGAGCATTTTTATATTTTGGTAATGGGACTTCTTGCAAATTTTTTTAGTTTTTGAAGAAATTGTTAGGTCCGCAATAATTTTGTGTAGCAGCCAAGAATGTGGAACCGATAGCTCAGGTCAAGTTACACAAACTGAACTTGCAATAGTTTTTTTACTTGAAAAAATAAAGGTTGTAAGTGATTTCAGTTCAATTTCAAACCCCGATGAAAATGAAGATGAACTATTTATTGAGGATAAGGACGAAGACGATAGGGAATTAGGCTCTTATGAATTTTCTACAACCTCTTGGGCGAATAAAATCGTTTTTTCCGCCGTATCTGAGGGAAATTGATCACGCTGTTTCAGGGAGTAATATTAATCCATATTATCTTCCAAATCTAACTGATCGCATAAGGAAACTTATACCGTATTTTCCACTTTTTTCGGGTATTTTCATACCCGATATGGAAATACCACTGCAACTTATTCAGCTGTTGAATCTGAGCTTAACGACATCAAACACAGATTGTTAAAAGACGACTGTCATCCGATGTGTGTTGATAAGTTTTTTACAAAACACTTACAGTCTTTTTCTGGTAGAGCAAAGTTTGCAATTGCTCCCTTGAACAATGATAAGGAAAGTTCAAAAATCAAAGACAATACTTCCTTACTATTTAATGATAATTTAGTATCTCCTTTAAAAAGTAGTATTATATCATTAAAACCTGAGAAGGAAAATTCTCCTGAAATTACTCTTGAGCAAAACTGGCGTAACAAAAACTCCCCAAAAGCTAAAAAGAGGACATATTTAGACTCTCGCCCTCATTGGAATCTCTTTGAGACGTCAAAAAGTAATAAGATTACCCCAGGAAATCTACCCAATGGTAATTTGTGTTCTATAATATTAAATTAATCAGAAAAAATTGTTGTGAAGAATACTTGCGGATTTGATAGTATAGTTCACATTTTAGCTAGCGCTTCTTCATACGACGAATTTTATGAAGTAATCAGGAAAGGAAAAACAGAGGGTTTCTAATTTGTTAGCTCCTTCATTAAACCTGGACCTGTAATAGGCATTTATAGGCTCCGAGCAGATATCCCCAAAGATGTTGATTGTTTTATTCAAAAAGATAACATATCCAAAATTTTAGTTATAGATGCAACGTCTAACATTCTAAATCTCTGCGAGTGGGTATTCAAAGAGATTAGTTATTCAGAGTCAAGCGAATGCTTAGCGTACAAATAAAAAAACTGTTGAGCGAACACTTTTACCCATTAACATGAACGTTATTAATAAATACGGGTCTTGTAAAATTAATGAAGCTATTCACGAGGCACGACCATCAAAAGTTTTGTGCCGCTCCTGTGCAAACCCATTGGTCGTACAGACTGATTACAAACCTCAATTGTTTATTGAATGTTCTGATTTTGAAATACAACCCTCGTCCATTAATAGCATTCAATATTTAATAGAATTTGGATCTATAACATACTACTTGGCTGGTATCGTTGTTTATCATGGAAGTAGGCGTTCAACATCAGTTGGCCATTATACATCATTGATTAAATAATCTACTGATCGCTGGGTGGAAATAGATGATCTTTTGAAAAAGCCTAAGCAAATTCCTGACAACACTGCTGTCATGCCGGAAATGCTTGTTTATATTAGATCTCATTATTGAAATTTAGAATTCAAGTTAATGATAGCAGGTAAACTTTATGAAAATAATTTTAAGATTATTAAGATGCTGGAGATAAATTTTTACTAAGTAGGTAGTTAAATTGTTTGGTGCACTATGATATCATGAATTGCTTGACGTAAGACTGGCCCGCCGTGGTGGAATAATTCGGCTGGTATGCCATCGGCTCCCGGGGCTTTGTTTCGTTTGAGCCGTTTTATAGCCTTCTCAACCTCTTCTATGCTTGGTGGCGGTAGCATAGGGTGTTCATCTTGAAGTAGTGGAGCCTACACTTCTGCTGTGATCTGACCGTTTAGCAATTCATTAAAGTACACTTCCCATCGCTCCAGTATGCTTTGTAGATCGGTGATCAGATTTCCCTCTCCGTCCTTGCAGTATGTGCAGCGTGGTGTGTACTGCGTCATGTTTCGGACGGATTGGTAGAACTTCCGCGCCTGGTGCGGACCTCGCTCTCGGCTGTTCTCTATTTCACAGATTAGGTTCTTCTCCCAGGCTGATTTTTTCTGTCTGTGAAGCCGTTTTTCTGTTCTTCTGAGCTCTTTATATTCCTCTTCGCGTGCCCGCGTTCTATGAGATTGTTGCATTGCTCGGTACGCAACATTCTTACGTTCAGTCGCTAGCTTGCATTCATCATCAAACCAGTCGTTCCGATTTCTACGACTGCTGCCTAAGATGGAGTTGGCAGTACTAATGACAGTATTCTTAAGGCGTGTCCACTTCTCATCTACGCCCAGCATACTGGCTCCAGGACTTACTCTCCCTAAATCGAGTGATTCTAGGGCGAGTCCTAACGCATTACCAAAGATGTTACTGGTGTTTTCATTGCGTAGGGCAGCCGTGTTGATTCGAACCTGATCGGCGGATGCAATGCGTCTCCGCAAGGCAATCCGCCCTCGGAAAACCATACCAACAAGATAGTGATCCGAGTCGATATTGGCACCTCGGTACGTACGTACCGTCATCAGGTTCGAGTAGTGGCGACGGTCTATCAACACGTGGTCTATTTGGTTACGAGTGACTCCATCAGGTGATACCCAGGTGGCTATGTAGATATCTTTACGCGGGAACCTGGTACTCGCAACGACCATGTTTTTCGATGCTGCCAATTCTAAAACTCGAATTCCATTGTCATTAGTGTTCTCATGCAAACTATGGGTGCCTGCGTAATGCCTGAATACCGGCTCCCGAACTATTTTTGCATTCAAATCCCCAAGGATGATTTTGATGTCATACCTTGGGCAGGCATTGAGGGCCCTCTCGACTTGTTCGTAGTAAGTCTCTTTTTCTTCGTCTGAGGACTCCTCCGTAGGTCCGTGAACGTTAATGAAGCTGATGTTTGTAAATTTGCCTCGCACGTGGAGAGTGCATAGCCTTTCGCTTATAGCGTTTAAGCCGATGATGGTAGACTTCATTTTTTCGCTGACTAGAAAGCCTACCCCGAGCACATGGTGTTTTGTATGACAGCTGTAATATACGTCATATTCCTTCTTCTGTAGAACACCATTCCCTGTCCATCTGATTTCTTGTAATGCTGTTATGTCAGCTTTATATTCTGACAGGGCATCGGCTAGCTGCTGAACAGCTCGAGCTCTATAGAGCGAGCGAATGTTCCATAAGAAAATTCGTAAATCGTGTGTCCGTTTTCGTAGCAAAGGTTGTCGTCGTGAGATCTGTCCGTTTTCGAGGCTTGTTGTCAGTCTAATAATTCTCTTAGTTTAACAGGACAGGGAACTAACCTGTCGCCAACCTGAGGAACCAGCCTGATCATATTAGCCAAACCTTTTTAAAAGGCTTGTTTTTAGCGGCCGTCCCGAATAGTTACGGCACGTGCATGTTTTCGTATGCTACATGTTATTCCCCCTATTCGTCTGATGGCTGACCGCCGCCAAAAATTAAACCAACTTATTAAAAAAGTATTATTTAGTTTTTGGTAAGCATTTAATTTAAGAAACTATTATCTGATATCATTGAAGTTTGCGTTATTTTATATAATTTGAATTAAATTTGTACCAGTGTACATACTTTTACAACCTAAATTCAGGTATATTATTGATAGTTCTGGTAAAGCTGTGGTTCCTAGTTCTACTCTTTATAAAGAAGTCAATGGGAAGCTAGGTGCTGTTTTGAAACCAAAGTATATTTATAAAATTTTGAAAAATAATCGCTATGGGCTTTTGGATACTTTTGTAATTATCATAACATAAATGTTCAACCTTCTTATTTAGAATCATTTGTTTCCACAAGTAATTCAAATAATTCTAAATCATTTGAATTTAAAATCAAAATACCGTCTTAAACATGGGAAGTTATTCAACCGGAGGTAGTTTTTTATACAGATAGCAAGAATTTAGAAAAAAAATATGGTATTTTAAGTAAAAAAATCTGGTGAGACAAACTGTTCAATGTTATTTACGAGGAAACAAAACTACCATGCGCTTTTTCTTTCAAGAGCTGCAAGGTCTCAAATACTGGTGTTTTTGTAACTGTAACGGTGACTTGCCCTGAATGCAATTGTTCTTTTACGAGACTTGTCGTAAACAAACCCAGTCCCCATATTGCTGTTGAAATGGAGTGTACTATTTTAAATTTTGATTCGTCTATTGTCCATAAAAAAACGCCATCTTAAAGGTAAACGCAGGGAAGAAGTTTCAAAAGCTATGGTGAGTGGCAAAATTTTGCCATGCCTCTGGCGTAGAAAAGAGGCTGATCGTTTGATGGAATTTGGTGAACGAGAACCACCATCACTACCCACAACTTCTGTTCTGCGTAAAGCCAAACAAGAGAGATCTGACATTAACCTCAATATTAAAGGCTTAAAGAATATTGGCAATATGATGTTTCAACATCATGTAGGAGAAATTCACTTAAAATGCGAAATACCCTTTTTTGTTCATTATTGGACATTGGAGCAAATGGCATTTTATTTGCGATTTCCTAATTTCTATCAATTGATGCACCAGGATCATTGGTAAAAAAACTAAAAAAAAACCTAATGGTGAACTTTCAAGTCACATTTACCTCTATCAAATTGTTGCCGTGACCCCTTCTTCCAAAATGCCTGTTTTTCAAATGCTTAGTAGTGCTGAAAACACAAGTGTTATATCGTTTTTGCTGAACGAAATTGTGCGAAAGGATTCTTTGATCAAACCAAATTTTCCCTTACCTCGCGAAGCTGTCTGTGATTTTGACAAGGACTTATTAGGTGTGATTTCTAGAATTTTCGGAGAGCGTAAAAATCTTCAGCATTACCTTAGTAAATGCTTCAGAGCATTTTTATATTTTGGTAATGGGACTTCTTGAAAATTTTTTTAGTTTTTGAAGAAATTGTTATGTCCGCAATAATTTTGTGTAGCAGCCAAGAATGTGGAATCGATAGCTCAGGTCAAGTTACACAAACTGAACTTGCAATAGTTTTTTTACTTGAAAAAATAAAGGTTGTAAGTGATTTCAGTTCAATTTCAAACCCCGATGAAAATGAAGATGAACTATTTATTGAGGATAAGGACGAAGACGATAGGGAATTAGGCTCTTATGAATTTTCTACAACCTCTTGGGCGAATAAAATCGTTTTTTCCGCCGTATCTGAGGGAAATTGATCACGCTGTTTCAGGGAGTAATATTAATCCATATTATCTTCCAAATCTAACTGATCGCATAAGGAAACTTATACCGTATTTTCCACTTTTTTCGGGTATTTTCATACCCGATATGGAAATACCACTGCAACTTCTTCAGCTGTTGAATCTGAGCTTAACGACATCAAACACAGATTGTTAAAAGACGACTGTCATCCGATGTGTGTTGATAAGTTTTTTACAAAACACTTACAGTCTTTTTCTGGTAGAGCAAAGTTTGCAATTGCTCCCTTGAACAATGATAAGGAAAGTTCAAAAATCAAAGACAATACTTCCTTACTATTTAATGATAATTTAGTATCTCCTTTAAAAAGTAGTATTATATCATTAAAACCTGAGAAGGAAAATTCTCCTGAAATTACTCTTGAGCAAAACTGGCGTAACAAAAACTCCCCAAAAGCTAAAAAGAGGACATATTTAGACTCTCGCCCTCATTGGAATCTCTTTGAGACGTCAAAAAGTAATAAGATTACCCCAGGAAATCTACCCAATGGTAATTTGTGTTCTATAATATTAAATTAATCAGAAAAAATTGTTGTGAAGAATACTTGCGGATTTGATAGTATAGTTCACATTTTAGCTAGCGCTTCTTCATACGACGAATTTTATGAAGTAATCAGGAAAGGAAAAACAGAGGGTTTCTAATTTGTTAGCTCCTTCATTAAAATGGGACCTGGAATAGGCATTTATAGGCTCCGAGCAGATATCCTCAAAGATGTTGATTGTTTTATTCAAAAAGATAACATATCCAAAATTTTAGTTATAGATGCAACGTCTAACATTCTAAATCTCTGCGAGTGGGTATTCAAAGAGATTAGTTATTCAGAGTCAAGCGAATGCTTAGCGTACAAATAAAAAAACTGTTGAGCGAACACTTTTACCCATTAACATGAACGTTATTAATAAATACGGGTCTTGTAAAATTAATGAAGCTATTCACGAGGCACGACCATCAAAAGTTTTGTGCCGCTCCTGTGCAAACCCATTGGTCGTACAGACTGATTACAAACCTCAATTGTTTATTGAATGTTCTGATTTTGAAATACAACCCTCGTCCATAAATAGCATTCAATATTTAATAGAGTTTGGATCTATAACATACTACTTGGCTGGTATCGTTGTTTATCATGGAAGTAGGCGTTCAACATCAGTTGGCCATTATACATCATTGATTAAATAATCTACTGATCGCTGGGTGGAAATAAATGATCTTTTGAAAAAGCCTAAGCAAATTCCTGACAACACTGCTGTCATGCCGGAAATGCTTGTTTATTTTAGATCTCATTATTGAAATTTAGAATTCAAGTTAATGATAGCAGGTAAACTTTATGAAAATAATTTTAAGATTGTTAAGATGCTGGAGATAAATTTTTACTAAGTAGGTAGCTAAATTGTTTGGTGCACTATGATATCATGAATTGCTTGAAGTAAGACTGGCCCGCCGTGGTGGAATAATTCGGCTGGTATGCCATCGGCTCCCGGGGCTTTGTTTCGTTTGAGCCGTTTTATAGCCTTGTCAACCTCTTCTATGCTTGGTGGCGGTAGCATAGGGTGTTCATCTTGAAGTAGTGGAGCCTACACTTCTGCTGTGATCTGACCGTTTAGCAATTCATTAAAGTACACTTCCCATCGCTCCAGTATGCTTTGTAGATCGGTGATCAGATTTCCCTCTCCGTCCTTGCAGTATGTGCAGCGTGGTGTGTACTGCGTCATGTTTCGGACGGATTGGTAGAACTTCCGCGCCTGGTGCGGACCTCGCTCTCGGCTGTTCTCTATTTCACAGATTAGGTTCTTCTCCCAGGCTGATTTTTTCTGTCTGTGAAGCCGTTTTTCTGTTCTTCTGAGCTCTTTATATTCCTCTTCGCGTGCCCGCGTTCTATGAGATTGTTGCATTGCTCGGTACGCAACATTCTTACGTTCAGTCGCTAGCTTGCATTCATCATCAAACCAGTCGTTCCGATTTCTACGACTGCTGCCTAAGATGGAGTTGGCAGTACTAATGACAGTATTCTTAAGGCGTGTCCACTTCTCATCTACGCCCAGCATACTGGCTCCAGGACTTACTCTCCCTAAATCGAGTGATTCTAGGGCGAGTCCTAACGCATTACCAAAGATGTTACTGGTGTTTTCATTGCGTAGGGCAGCCGTGTTGATTCGAACCTGATCGGCGGATGCAATGCGTCTCCGCAAGGCAATCCGCCCTCGGAAAACCATACCAACAAGATAGTGATCCGAGTCGATATTGGCACCTCGGTACGTACGTACCGTCATCAGGTTCGAGTAGTGGCGACGGTCTATCAACACGTGGTCTATTTGGTTACGAGTGACTCCATCAGGTGATACCCAGGTGGCTTTGTAGATATCTTTACGCGGGAACCTGGTACTCGCAACGACCATGTTTTTCGATGCTGCCAATTCTAAGACTCGAAGTCCATTGTCATTAGTGTTCTCATGCAAACTATGGGTGCCTGCGTAATGCCTGAATACCGGCTCCCGACCTATTTTTGCATTCAAATCCCCAAGGATGATTTTGACGTCATACCTTGGGCAGGCATTGAGGGCCCTCTCGACTTGTTCGTAGTAAGTCTCTTTTTCTTCGTCTGAGGACTCCTCCGTAGGTCCGTGAACGTTAATGAAGCTGATGTTTGTAAATTTGCCTCGCACGCGGAGAGTGCATAGCCTTTCGCTTATAGCGTTAAAGCCGATGATGGTAGACTTCATTTTTTCGCTGACTAGGAAGCCTACCCCGAGCACATGGTGTTTTGTATGACAGCTGTAATATACGTCATATTCCTTCTTCTGTAGAACACCATTCCCTGTCCATCTGATTTCTTGTAATGCTGTTATGTCAGCTTTATATTCTGACAGGGCATCGGCTAGCTGCTGAACAGCTCGAGCTCTATAGAGCGAGCGAACGTTCCATAAGAAAATTCGTAAATCGTGTGTCCGTTTTCGTAGCAAAGGTTGTCGTCGTGAGATCTGTCCGTTTTCGAGGCTTGTTGTCAGTCTAATAATTCTCTTAGTTTAACAGGACAGGGAACTAACCTGTCGCCAACCTGAGGAACCAGCCTGATCATATTAGCCAAACCTTTTTAAAAGGCTTGTTTTTAGCGGCCGCCGCGAAGAGGCTATTATCACACTTCCACCAGTCCCGAATAGTTACGGCACGTGCATGTTTTCGTATGCTACATGTTATTCCCCCTATTCGTTTGATGGCTGACCGCCGCCAAAAATTAAACCAACTTATTAAAAAAGTATTATTTAGTTTTTGGTAAGCATTTAATTTAAGAAACTATTATCTGATATCATTGAAGTTTGCGTTATTTTATATAATTTGAATTAAATTTGTACCAGTGTACATACTTTTACAACCTAAATTCAGGTATATTATTGATAGTTCTGGTAAAGCTGTGGTTCCTAGTTCTACTCTTTATAAAGAAGTCAATGGGAAGCTAGGTGCTGTTTTGAAACCAAAGTATATTTATAAAATTTTGAAAAATAATCGCTATGGGCTTTTGGATACTTTTTTAAATTATCATAACATAAATGTTCAACCTTCTTATTTAGAATCATTTGTTTCCACAAGTAATTCAAATAATTCTAAATCATTTGAATTTAAAATCAAAATACCGTCTTAAACATGGGAAGTTATTCAACCGGAGGTAGTGTTTTATACAGATAGCAAGAATTTAGAAAAAAAATATGGTATTTTAAGTAAAAAAATCTGGTGAGACAAACTGTTCAATGTTATTTACGAGGAAACAAAACTACCATGCGCTTTTTCTTTCAAGAGCTGCAAGGTCTCAAATACTGGTGTTTTTGTAACTGTAACGGTGACTTGCCCTGAATGCAATTGTTCTTTTACGAGACTTGTCGTAAACAAACCCAGTCCCCATATTGCTGTTGAAATGGAGTGTACTATTGTAAATTTTGATTCGTCTATTGTCCATAAAAAAACGCCATCTTAAAGGTAAACGCAGGGAAGAAGTTTCAAAAGCTATGGTGAGTGGCAAAATTTTGCCATGCCTCTGGCGTAGAAAAGAGGCTGATCGTTTGATGGAATTTGGTGAACGAGAACCACCATCACTACCCACAACTTCTGTTCTGCGTAAAGCCAAACAAGAGAGATCTGACATTAACCTCAATATTAAAGGCTTAAAGAATATTGGCAATATGATGTTTCAACATCATGTAGGAGAAATTCACTTAAAATGCGAAATACCCTTTTTTGTTCATTATTGGACATTGGAGCAAATGGCATTTTATTTCGATTTCCTAATTTCTATCAATTGATGCACCAGGATCATTGGTAAAAAAACTAAAAAAAACCTAATGGTGAACTTTCAAGTCACATTTACCTCTATCAAATTGTTGCCGTGACCCCTTCTTCCAAAATGCCTGTTTTTCAAATGCTTAGTAGTGCTGAAAACACAAGTGTTATATCGTTTTTGCTGAACGAAATTGTGCGAAAGGATTCTTTGATCAAACCAAATTTTCCCTTACCTCGCGAAGCTGTCTGTGATTTTGACAAGGACTTATTAGGTGTGATTTCTAGAATTTTTGGAGAGTGTAAAAATCTTCAGCATTACCTTAGTAAATGCTTCAGAGCATTTTTATATTTTGGTAATGGGACTTCTTGCAAATTTTTTTAGTTTTTGAAGAAATTGTTAGGTCCGCAATAATTTTGTGTAGCAGCCAAGAATGTGGAACCGATAGCTCAGGTCAAGTTACACAAACTGAACTTGCAATAGTTTTTTTACTTGAAAAAATAAAGGTTGTAAGTGATTTCAGTTCAATTTCAAACCCCGATGAAAATGAAGATGAACTATTTATTGAGGATAAGGACGAAGACGATAGGGAATTAGGCTCTTATGAATTTTCTACAACCTCTTGGGCGAATAAAATCGTTTTTTCCGCCGTATCTGAGGGAAATTGATCACGCTGTTTCAGGGAGTAATATTAATCCATATTATCTTCCAAATCTAACTGATCGCATAAGGAAACTTATACCGTATTTTCCACTTTTTTCGGGTATTTTCATACCCGATATGGAAATACCACTGCAACTTATTCAGCTGTTGAATCTGAGCTTAACGACATCAAACACAGATTGTTAAAAGACGACTGTCATCCGATGTGTGTTGATAAGTTTTTTTACAAAACACTTACAGTCTTTTTCTGGTAGAGCAAAGTTTGCAATTGCTCCCTTGAACAATGATAAGGAAAGTTCAAAAATCAAAGACAATACTTCCTTACTATTTAATGATAATTTAGTATCTCCTTTAAAAAGTAGTATTATATCATTAAAACCTGAGAAGGAAAATTCTCCTGAAATTACTCTTGAGCAAAACTGGCGTAACAAAAACTCCCCAAAAGCTAAAAAGAGGACATATTTAGACTCTCGCCCTCATTGGAATCTCTTTGAGACGTCAAAAAGTAATAAGATTACCCCAGGAAATCTACCCAATGGTAATTTGTGTTCTATAATATTAAATTAATCAGAAAAAATTGTTGTGAAGAATACTTGCGGATTTGATAGTATAGTTCACATTTTAGCTAGCGCTTCTTCATACGACGAATTTTATGAAGTAATCAGGAAAGGAAAAACAGAGGGTTTCTAATTTGTTAGCTCCTTCATTAAACCTGGACCTGTAATAGGCATTTATAGGCTCCGAGCAGATATCCCCAAAGATGTTGATTGTTTTATTCAAAAAGATAACATATCCAAAATTTTAGTTATAGATGCAACGTCTAACATTCTAAATCTCTGCGAGTGGGTATTCAAAGAGATTAGTTATTCAGAGTCAAGCGAATGCTTAGCGTACAAATAAAAAAACTGTTGAGCGAACACTTTTACCCATTAACATGAACGTTATTAATAAATACGGGTCTTGTAAAATTAATGAAGCTATTCACGAGGCACGACCATCAAAAGTTTTGTGCCGCTCCTGTGCAAACCCATTGGTCGTACAGACTGATTACAAACCTCAATTGTTTATTGAATGTTCTGATTTTGAAATACAACCCTCGTCCATTAATAGCATTCAATATTTAATAGAATTTGGATCTATAACATACTACTTGGCTGGTATCGTTGTTTATCATGGAAGTAGGCGTTCAACATCAGTTGGCCATTATACATCATTGATTAAATAATCTACTGATCGCTGGGTGGAAATAGATGATCTTTTGAAAAAGCCTAAACAAATTCCTGACAACACTGCTGTCATGCCGGAAATGCTTGTTTATATTAGATCTCATTATTGAAATTTAGAATTCAAGTTAATGATAGCAGGTAAACTTTATGAAAATAATTTTAAGATTATTAAGATGCTGGAGATAAATTTTTACTAAGTAGGTAGTTAAATTGTTTGGTGCACTATGATATCATGAATTGCTTGACGTAAGACTGGCCCGCCGTGGTGGAATAATTCGGCTGGTATGCCATCGGCTCCCGGGGCTTTGTTTCGTTTGAGCCGTTTTATAGCCTTGTCAACCTCTTCTATGCTTGGTGGCGGTAGCATAGGGTGTTCATCTTGAAGTAGTGGAGCCTACACTTCTGCTGTGATCTGACCGTTTAGCAATTCATTAAAGTACACTTCCCATCGCTCCAGTATGCTTTGTAGATCGGTGATCAGATTTCCCTCTCCGTCCTTGCAGTATGTGCAGCGTGGTGTGTACTGCGTCATGTTTCGGACGGATTGGTAGAACTTCCGCGCCTGGTGCGGACCTCGCTCTCGGCTGTTCTCTATTTCACAGATTAGGTTCTTCTCCCAGGCTGATTTTTTCTGTCTGTGAAGCCGTTTTTCTGTTCTTCTGAGCTCTTTATATTCCTCTTCGCGTGCCCGCGTTCTATGAGATTGTTGCATTGCTCGGTACGCAACATTCTTACGTTCAGTCGCTAGCTTGCATTCATCATCAAACCAGTCGTTCCGATTTCTACGACTGCTGCCTAAGATGGAGTTGGCAGTACTAATGACAGTATTCTTAAGGCGTGTCCACTTCTCATCTACGCCCAGCATACTGGCTCCAGGACTTACTCTCCCTAAATCGAGTGATTCTAGGGCGAGTCCTAACGCATTACCAAAGATGTTACTGGTGTTTTCATTGCGTAGGGCAGCCGTGTTGATTCGAACCTGATCGGCGGATGCAATGCGTCTCCGCAAGGCAATCCGCCCTCGGAAAACCATACCAACAAGATAGTGATCCGAGTCGATATTGGCACCTCGGTACGTACGTACCGTCATCAGGTTCGAGTAGTGGCGACGGTCTATCAACACATGATCTATTTGGTTACGAGTGACTCCATCAGGTGATACCCAGGTGGCTATGTAGATATCTTTACGCGGGAACCTGGTACTCGCAACGACCATGTTTTTCGATGCTGCCAATTCTAAAACTCGAATTCCATTGTCATTAGTGTTCTCATGCAAACTATGGGTGCCTGCGTAATGCCTGAATACCGGCTCCCGAACTATTTTTGCATTCAAATCCCCAAGGATGATTTTGATGTCATACCTTGGGCAGGCATTGAGGGCCCTCTCGACTTGTTCGTAGTAAGTCTCTTTTTCTTCGTCTGAGGACTCCTCCGTAGGTCCGTGAACGTTAATGAAGCTGATGTTTGTAAATTTGCCTCGCACGTGGAGAGTGCATAGCCTTTCGCTTATAGCGTTTAAGCCGATGATGGTAGACTTCATTTTTTCGCTGACTAGGAAGCCTACCCCGAGCACATGGTGTTTTGTATGACAGCTGTAATATACGTCATATTCCTTCTTCTGTAGAACACCATTCCCTGTCCATCTGATTTCTTGTAATGCTGTTATGTCAGCTTTATATTCTGACAGGGCATCGGCTAGCTGCTGAACAGCTCGAGCTCTATAGAGCGAGCGAATGTTCCATAAGAAAATTCGTAAATCGTGTGTCCGTTTTCGTAGCAAAGGTTGTCGTCGTGAGATCTGTCCGTTTTCGAGGCTTGTTGTCAGTCTAATAATTCTCTTAGTTTAACAGGACAGGGAACTAACCTGTCGCCAACCTGAGGAACCAGCCTGATCATATTAGCCAAACCTTTTTAAAAGGCTTGTTTTTAGCGGCCGTCCCGAATAGTTACGGCACGTGCATGTTTTCGTATGCTACATGTTATTCCCCCTATTCGTCTGATGGCTGACCGCCGCCAAAAATTAAACCAACTTATTAAAAAAGTATTATTTAGTTTTTGGTAAGCATTTAATTTAAGAAACTATTATCTGATATCATTGAAGTTTGCGTTATTTTATATAATTTGAATTAAATTTGTACCAGTGTACATACTTTTACAACCTAAATTTAGGTATATTATTGATAGTTCTGGTAAAGCTGTGGTTCCTAGTTCTACTCTTTATAAAGAAGTCAATGGGAAGCTAGGTGCTGTTTTGAAACCAAAGTATATTTATAAAATTTTGAAAAATAATCGCTATGGGCTTTTGGATACTTTTTTAAATTATCATAACATAAATGTTCAACCTTCTTATTTAGAATCATTTGTTTCCACAAGTAATTCAAATAATTCTAAATCATTTGAATTTAAAATCAAAATACCGTCTTAAACATGGGAAGTTATTCAACCGGAGGTAGTGTTTTATACAGATAGCAAGAATTTAGAAAAAAATTATGGTATTTTAAGTAAAAAAATCTGGTGAGACAAACTGTTCAATGTTATTTACGAGGAAACAAAACTACCATGCGTTTTTTCTTTCAAGAGCTGCAAGGTCTCAAATACTGGTGTTTTTGTAACTGTAACGGTGACTTGCCCTGAATGCAATTGTTCTTTTACGAGACTTGTCGTAAACAAACCCAGTCCCCATATTGCTGTTGAAATGGAGTGTACTATTTTAAATTTTGATTCGTCTATTGTCCATAAAAAAACGCCATCTTAAAGGTAAACGCAGGGAAGAAGTTTCAAAAGCTATGGTGAGTGGCAAAATTTTGCCATGCCTCTGGCGTAGAAAAGAGGCTGATCGTTTGATGGAATTTGGTGAACGAGAACCACCATCACTACCCACAACTTCTGTTCTGCGTAAAGCCAAACAAGAGAGATCTGACATTAACCTCAATATTAAAGGCTTAAAGAATATTGGCAATATGATGTTTCAACATCATGTAGGAGAAATTCACTTAAAATGCGAAATACCCTTTTTTGTTCATTATTGGACATTGGAGCAAATGGCATTTTATTTGCGATTTCCTAATTTCTATCAATTGATGCACCAGGATCATTGGTAAAAAAACTAAAAAAAAAACCTAATGGTGAACTTTCAAGTCACATTTACCTCTATCAAATTGTTGCCGTGACCCCTTCTTCCAAAATGCCTGTTTTTCAAATGCTTAGTAGTGCTGAAAACACAAGTGTTATATCGTTTTTGCTGAACGAAATTGTGCGAAAGGATTCTTTGATCAAACCAAATTTTCCCTTACCTCGCGAAGCTGTCTGTGATTTTGACAAGGACTTATTAGGTGTGATTTCTAGAATTTTCGGAGAGCGTAAAAATCTTCAGCATTACCTTAGTAAATGCTTCAGAGCATTTTTATATTTTGGTAATGGGACTTCTTGCAAATTTTTTTAGTTTTTGAAGAAATTGTTATGTCCGCAATAATTTTGTGTAGCAGCCAAGAATGTGGAACCGATAGCTCAGGTCAAGTTACACAAACTGAACTTGCAATAGTTTTTTTACTTGAAAAAATAAAGGTTGTAAGTGATTTCAGTTCAATTTCAAACCCCGATGAAAATGAAGATGAACTATTTATTGAGGATAAGGACGAAGACGATAGGGAATTAGGCTCTTATGAATTTTCTACAACCTCTTGGGCGAATAAAATCGTTTTTTCCGCCGTATCTGAGGGAAATTGATCACGCTGTTTCAGGGAGTAATATTAATCCATATTATCTTCCAAATCTAACTGATCGCATAAGGAAACTTATACCGTATTTTCCACTTTTTTCGGGTATTTTCATACCCGATATGGAAATACCACTGCAACTTCTTCAGCTGTTGAATCTGAGCTTAACGACATCAAACACAGATTGTTAAAAGACGACTGTCATCCGATGTGTGTTGATAAGTTTTTTACAAAACACTTACAGTCTTTTTCTGGTAGAGCAAAGTTTGCAATTGCTCCCTTGAACAATGATAAGGAAAGTTCAAAAATCAAAGACAATACTTCCTTACTATTTAATGATAATTTAGTATCTCCTTTAAAAAGTAGTATTATATCATTAAAACCTGAGAAGGAAAATTCTCCTGAAATTACTCTTGAGCAAAACTGGCGTAACAAAAACTCCCCAAAAGCTAAAAAGAGGACATATTTAGACTCTCGCCCTCATTGGAATCTCTTTGAGACGTCAAAAAGTAATAAGATTACCCCAGGAAATCTACCCAATGGTAATTTGTGTTCTATAATATTAAATTAATCAGAAAAAATTGTTGTGAAGAATACTTGCGGATTTGATAGTATAGTTCACATTTTAGCTAGCGCTTCTTCATACGACGAATTTTATGAAGTAATCAGGAAAGGAAAAACAGAGGGTTTCTAATTTGTTAGCTCCTTCATTAAAATGGGACCTGGAATAGGCATTTATAGGCTCCGAGCAGATATCCTCAAAGATGTTGATTGTTTTATTCAAAAAGATAACATATCCAAAATTTTAGTTATAGATGCAACGTCTAACATTCTAAATCTCTGCGAGTGGGTATTCAAAGAGATTAGTTATTCAGAGTCAAGCGAATGCTTAGCGTACAAATAAAAAAACTGTTGAGCGAACACTTTTACCCATTAACATGAACGTTATTAATAAATACGGGTCTTGTAAAATTAATGAAGCTATTCACGAGGCACGACCATCAAAAGTTTTGTGCCGCTCCTGTGCAAACCCATTGGTCGTACAGACTGATTACAAACCTCAATTGTTTATTGAATGTTCTGATTTTGAAATACAACCCTCGTCCATAAATAGCATTCAATATTTAATAGAGTTTGGATCTATAACATACTACTTGGCTGGTATCGTTGTTTATCATGGAAGTAGGTGTTCAACATCAGTTGGCCATTATACATCATTGATTAAATAATCTACTGATCGCTGGGTGGAAATAGATGATCTTTTGAAAAAGCCTAAGCAAATTCCTGACAACACTGCTGTCATGCCGGAAATGCTTGTTTATTTTAGATCTCATTATTGAAATTTAGAATTCAAGTTAATGATAGCAGGTAAACTTTATGAAAATAATTTTAAGATTGTTAAGATGCTGGAGATAAATTTTTACTAAGTAGGTAGTTAAATTGTTTGGTGCACTATGATATCATGAATTGCTTGACGTAAGACTGGCCCGCCGTGGTGGAATAATTCGGCTGGTATGCCATCGGCTCCCGGGGCTTTGTTTCGTTTGAGCCGTTTTATAGCCTTCTCAACCTCTTCTATGCTTGGTGGCGGTAGCATAGGGTGTTCATCTTGAAGTAGTGGAGCCTACACTTCTGCTGTGATCTGACCGTTTAGCAATTCATTAAAGTACACTTCCCATCGCTCCAGTATGCTTTGTAGATCGGTGATCAGATTTCCCTCTCCGTCCTTGCAGTATGTGCAGCGTGGTGTGTACTGCGTCATGTTTCGGACGGATTGGTAGAACTTCCGCGCCTGGTGCGGACCTCGCTCTCGGCTGTTCTCTATTTCACAGATTAGGTTCTTCTCCCAGGCTGATTTTTTCTGTCTGTGAAGCCGTTTTTCTGTTCTTCTGAGCTCTTTATATTCCTCTTCGCGTGCCCGCGTTCTATGAGATTGTTGCATTGCTCGGTACGCAACATTCTTACGTTCAGTCGCTAGCTTGCATTCATCATCAAACCAGTCGTTCCGATTTCTACGACTGCTGCCTAAGATGGAGTTGGCAGTACTAATGACAGTATTCTTAAGGCGTGTCCACTTCTCATCTACGCCCAGCATACTGGCTCCAGGACTTACTCTCCCTAAATCGAGTGATTCTAGGGCGAGTCCTAACGCATTACCAAAGATGTTACTGGTGTTTTCATTGCGTAGGGCAGCCGTGTTGATTCGAACCTGATCGGCGGATGCAATGCGTCTCCGCAAGGCAATCCGCCCTCGGAAAACCATACCAACAAGATAGTGATCCGAGTCGATATTGGCACCTCGGTACGTACGTACCGTCATCAGGTTCGAGTAGTGGCGACGGTCTATCAACACGTGGTCTATTTGGTTACGAGTGACTCCATCAGGTGATACCCAGGTGGCTATGTAGATATCTTTACGCGGGAACCTGGTACTCGCAACGACCATGTTTTTCGATGCTGCCAATTCTAAAACTCGAATTCCATTGTCATTAGTGTTCTCATGCAAACTATGGGTGCCTGCGTAATGCCTGAATACCGGCTCCCGAACTATTTTTGCATTCAAATCCCCAAGGATGATTTTGATGTCATACCTTGGGCAGGCATTGAGGGCCCTCTCGACTTGTTCGTAGTAAGTCTCTTTTTCTTCGTCTGAGGACTCCTCCGTAGGTCCGTGAACGTTAATGAAGCTGATGTTTGTAAATTTGCCTCGCACGTGGAGAGTGCATAGCCTTTCGCTTATAGCGTTTAAGCCGATGATGGTAGACTTCATTTTTTCGCTGACTAGGAAGCCTACCCCGAGCACATGGTGTTTTGTATGACAGCTGTAATATACGTCATATTCCTTCTTCTGTAGAACACCATTCCCTGTCCATCTGATTTCTTGTAATGCTGTTATGTCAGCTTTATATTCTGACAGGGCATCGGCTAGCTGCTGAACAGCTCGAGCTCTATAGAGCGAGCGAATGTTCCATAAGAAAATTCGTAAATCGTGTGTCCGTTTTCGTAGCAAAGGTTGTCGTCGTGAGATCTGTCCGTTTTCGAGGCTTGTTGTCAGTCTAATAATTCTCTTAGTTTAACAGGACAGGGAACTAACCTGTCGCCAACCTGAGGAACCAGCCTGATCATATTAGCCAAACCTTTTTAAAAGGCTTGTTTTTAGCGGCCGTCCCGAATAGTTACGGCACGTGCATGTTTTCGTATGCTACATGTTATTCCCCCTATTCGTCTGATGGCTGACCGCCGCCAAAAATTAAACCAACTTATTAAAAAAGTATTATTTAGTTTTTGGTAAGCATTTAATTTAAGAAACTATTATCTGATATCATTGAAGTTTGCGTTATTTTATATAATTTGAATTAAATTTGTACCAGTGTACATACTTTTACAACCTAAATTCAGGTATATTATTGATAGTTCTGGTAAAGCTGTGGTTCCTAGTTCTACTCTTTATAAAGAAGTCAATGGGAAGCTAGGTGCTGTTTTGAAACCAAAGTATATTTATAAAATTTTGAAAAATAATCGCTATGGGCTTTTGGATACTTTTTTAAATTATCATAACATAAATGTTCAACCTTCTTATTTAGAATCATTTGTTTCCACAAGTAATTCAAATAATTCTAAATCATTTGAATTTAAAATCAAAATACCGTCTTAAACATGGGAAGTTATTCAACCGGAGGTAGTGTTTTATACAGATAGGAAGAATTTAGAAAAAAATTATGGTATTTTAAGTAAAAAAATCTGGTGAGACAAACTGTTCAATGTTATTTACGAGGAAACAAAACTACCATGCGTTTTTTCTTTCAAGAGCTGCAAGGTCTCAAATACTGGTGTTTTTGTAACTGTAACGGTGACTTGCCCTGAATGCAATTGTTCTTTTACGAGACTTGTCGTAAACAAACCCAGTCCCCATATTGCTGTTGAAATGAAGTGTACTATTTTAAATTTTGATTCGTCTATTGTCCATAAAAAAACGCCATCTTAAAGGTAAACGCAGGGAAGAAGTTTCAAAAGCTATGGTGAGTGGCAAAATTTTGCCATGCCTCTGGCGTAGAAAAGAGGCTGATCGTTTGATGGAATTTGGTGAACGAGAACCACCATCACTACCCACAACTTCTGTTCTGCGTAAAGCCAAACAAGAGAGATCTGACATTAACCTCAATATTAAAGGCTTAAAGAATATTGGCAATATGATGTTTCGCATGGTAGTTTTGTTTCCTCGTAAATAACATTGAACAGTTTGTCTCACCAGATTTTTTTACTTAAAATACCATAATTTTTTTCTAAATTCTTCCTATCTGTATAAAACACTACCTCCGGTTGAATAACTTCCCATGTTTAAGACGGTATTTTGATTTTAAGTTCAAATGATTTAGAATTATTTGAATTACTTGTGGAAACAAATGATTCTAAATAAGAAGGTTGAACATTTATGTTATGATAATTTAAAAAAGTATCCAAAAGCCCATAGCGATTATTTTTCAAAATTTTATAAATATACTTTGGTTTCAAAACAGCACCTAGCTTCCCATTGACTTCTTTATAGAGAGTAGAACTAGGAACCACAGCTACCAGAACTATCAATAATATACCTGAATTTAGGTTGTAAAAGTATGTACACTGGTACAAATTTAATTCAAATTATATAAAATAACGCAAACTTCAATGATATCAGATAATAGTTTCTTAAATTAAATGCTTACCAAAAACTAAATAATACTTTTTTAATAAGTTGGTTTAATTTTTGGCGGCGGTCAGCCATCAGACGAATAGGGGGAATAACATGTAGCATACGAAAACATGCACGTGCCGTAACTATTCGGGACTGGTGGAAGTGTGATAATAGCCTCTTCGCGGCGGCCGCTAAAAACAAGCCTTTTAAAAAGGTTTGGCTAATATGATCAGGCTGGTTCCTCAGGTTGGCGACAGGTTAGTTCCCTGTCCTGTTAAACTAAGAGAATTATTAGACTGACAACAAGCCTCGAAAACGGACAGATCTCACGACGACAACCTTTGCTACGAAAACGGACACACGATTTACGAATTTTCTTATGGAACGTTCGCTCGCTCTATAGAGCTCGAGCTGTTCAGCAGCTAGCCGATGCCCTGTCAGAATATAAAGCTGACATAACAGCATTACAAGAAATCAGATGGACAGGGAATGGTGTTCTACAGAAGAAGGAATATGACGTATATTACAGCTGTCATACAAAACACCATGTGCTCGGGGTAGGCTTCCTAGTCAGCGAAAAAATGAAGTCTACCATCATCGGCTTAAACGCTATAAGCGAAAGGCTATGCACTCTCCGCGTGCGAGGCAAATTTACAAACATCAGCTTCATTAACGTTCACGGACCTACGGAGGAGCCCTCAGACGAAGAAAAAGAGACTTACTACGAACAAGTCGAGAGGGCCCTCAATGCCTGCCCAAGGTATGACGTCAAAATCATCCTTGGGGATTTGAATGCAAAAATAGGTCGGGAGCCGGTATTCAGGCATTACGCAGGCACCCATAGTTTGCATGAGAACACTAATGACAATGGACTTCGAGTCTTAGAATTGGCAGCATCGAAAAACATGGTCGTTGCGAGTACCAGGTTCCCGCGTAAAGATATCTACAAAGCCACCTGGGTATCACCTGATGGAGTCACTCGTAACCAAATAGACCACGTGTTGATAGACCGTCGCCACTACTCGAACCTGATGACGGTACGTACGTACCGAGGTGCCAATATCGACTCGGATCACTATCTTGTTGGTATGGTTTTCCGAGGGCGGATTGCCTTGCGGAGACGCATTGCATCCGCCGATCAGGTTCGAATCAACACGGCTGCCCTACGCAATGAAAACACCAGTAACATCTTTGGTAATGCGTTAGGACTCGCCCTAGAATCACTCGATTTAGGGAGAGTAAGTCCTGGAGCCAGTATGCTGGGCGTAGATGAGAAGTGGACACGCCTTAAGAATACTGTCATTAGTACTGCCAACTCCATCTTAGGCAGCAGTCGTAGAAATCGGAACGACTGGTTTGATGATGAATGCAAGCTAGCGACTGAACGTAAGAATGTTGCGTACCGAGCAATGCAACAATCTCATAGAACGCGGGCACGCGAAGAGGAATATAAAGAGCTCAGAAGAACAGAAAAACGGCTTCACAGACAGAAAAAATCAGCCTGGGAGAAGAACCTAATCTGTGAAATAGAGAACAGCCGAGAGCGAGGTCCGCACCAGGCGCGGAAGTTCTACCAATCCGTCCGAAACATGACGCAGTACACACCACGCTGCACATACTGCAAGGACGGAGAGGGAAATCTGATCACCGATCTACAAAGCATACTGGAGCGATGGGAAGTGTACTTTAATGAATTGCTAAACGGTCAGATCACAGCAGAAGTGTAGGCTCCACTACTTTAAGATGAACACCCTATGCTACCGCCACCAAGCATAGAAGAGGTTGACAAGGCTATAAAACGGCTCAAACGAAACAAAGCCCCGGGAGCCGATGGCATACCAGCCGAATTATTCCACCACGGCGGGCCAGTCTTACGTCAAGCAATTCATGATATCATAGTGCACCAAACAATTTAACTACCTACTTAGTAAAAATTTATCTCCAGCATCTTAACAATCTTAAAATTATTTTCATAAAGTTTACCTGCTATCATTAACTTGAATTCTAAATTTCAATAATGAGATCTAATATAAACAAGCATTTCCGGCATGACAGCAGTGTTGTCAGGAATTTGCTTAGGCTTTTTCAAAAGATCATCTATTTCCACCCAGCGATCAGTAGATTATTTAATCAATGATGTATAATGGCCAACTGATGTTGAACGCCTACTTCCATGATAAACAACGATACCAGCCAAGTAGTATGTTATAGATCCAAACTCTATTAAATATTGAATGCTATTTATGGACGAGGGTTGTATTTCAAAATCAGAACATTCAATAAACAATTGAGGTTTGTAATCAGTCTGTACGACCAATGGGTTTGCACAGGAGCGGCACAAAACTTTTGATGGTCGTGCCTCGTGAATAGCTTCATTAATTTTACAAGACCCGTATTTATTAATAACGTTCATGTTAATGGGTAAAAGTGTTCGCTCAACAGTTTTTTTATTTGTACGCTAAGCATTCGCTTGACTCTGAATAACTAATCTCTTTGAATACCCACTCGCAGAGATTTAGAATGTTAGACGTTGCATCTATAACTAAAATTTTGGATATGTTATCTTTTTGAATAAAACAATCAACATCTTTGAGGATATCTGCTCGGAGCCTATAAATGCCTATTCCAGGTCCCATTTTAATGAAGGAGCTAACAAATTAGAAACCCTCTGTTTTTCCTTTCCTGATTACTTCATAAAATTCGTCGTATGAAGAAGCGCTAGCTAAAATGTGAACTATACTATCAAATCCGCAAGTATTCTTCACAACAATTTTTTCTGATTAATTTAATATTATAGAACACAAATTACCATTGGGTAGATTTCCTGGGGTAATCTTATTACTTTTTGACGTCTCAAAGAGATTCCAATGAGGGCGAGAGTCTAAATATGTCCTCTTTTTAGCTTTTGGGGAGTTTTTGTTACGCCAGTTTTGCTCAAGAGTAATTTCAGGAGAATTTTCCTTCTCAGGTTTTAATGATATAATACTACTTTTTAAAGGAGATACTAAATTATCATTAAATAGTAAGGAAGTATTGTCTTTGATTTTTGAACTTTCCTTATCATTGTTCAAGGGAGCAATTGCAAACTTTGCTCTACCAGAAAAAGACTGTAAGTGTTTTGTAAAAAACTTATCAACACACATCGGATGACAGTCGTCTTTTAACAATCTGTGTTTGATGTCGTTAAGCTCAGATTCAACAGCTGAAGAAGTTGCAGTGGTATTTCCATATCGGGTATGAAAATACCCGAAAAAAGTGGAAAATACGGTATAAGTTTCCTTATGCGATCAGTTAGATTTGGAAGATAATATGGATTAATATTACTCCCTGAAACAGCGTGATCAATTTCCCTCAGATACGGCGGAAAAAACGATTTTATTCGCCCAAGAGGTTGTAGAAAATTCATAAGAGCCTAATTCCCTATCGTCTTCGTCCTTATCCTCAATAAATAGTTCATCTTCATTTTCATCGGGGTTTGAAATTGAACTGAAATCACTTACAACCTTTATTTTTTCAAGTAAAAAAACTATTGCAAGTTCAGTTTGTGTAACTTGACCTGAGCTATCGGTTCCACATTCTTGGCTGCTACACAAAATTATTGCGGACATAACAATTTCTTCAAAAACTAAAAAAATTTGCAAGAAGTCCCATTACCAAAATATAAAAATGCTCTGAAGCATTTACTAAGGTAATGCTGAAGATTTTTACGCTCTCCGAAAATTCTAGAAATCACACCTAATAAGTCCTTGTCAAAATCACAGACAGCTTCGCGAGGTAAGGGAAAATTTGGTTTGATCAAAGAATCCTTTCGCACAATTTCGTTCAGCAAAAACGATATAACACTTGTGTTTTCAGCACTACTAAGCATTTGAAAAACAGGCATTTTGGAAGAAGGGGTCACGGCAACAATTTGATAGAGGTAAATGTGGCTTGAAAGTTCACCATTAGGTTTTTTTTTAGTTTTTTTACCAATGATCCTGGTGCATCAATTGATAGAAATTAGGAAATCGCAAATAAAATGCCATTTGCTCCAATGTCCAATAATGAACAAAAAAGGGTATTTCGCATTTTAAGTGAATTTCTCCTACATGATGTTGAAACATCATATTGCCAATATTCTTTAAGCCTTTAATAGTGAGGTTAATGTCAGATCTCTCTTGTTTGGCTTTACGCAGAACAGAAGTTGTGGGTAGTGATGGTGGTTCTCGTTCACCAAATTCCATCAAACGATCAGCCTCTTTTCTACGCCAGAGGCATGGCAAAATTTTGCCACTCACCATAGCTTTTGAAACTTCTTCCCTGCGTTTACCTTTAAGATGGCGTTTTTTTATGGACAATAGACGAATCAAAATTTAAAATAGTACACTCCATTTCAACAGCAATATGGGGACTGGGTTTGTTTACGACAAGTCTCGTAAAAGAACAATTGCATTCAGGGCAAGTCACCGTTACAGTTACAAAAACACCAGTATTTGAGACCTTGCAGCTCTTGAAAGAAAAAACGCATGGTAGTTTTGTTTCCTCGTAAATAACATTGAACAGTTTGTCTCACCAGATTTTTTTACTTAAAATACCATAATTTTTTTCTAAATTCTTCCTATCTGTATAAAACACTACCTCCGGTTGAATAACTTCCCATGTTTAAGACGGTATTTTGATTTTAAATTCAAATGATTTAGAATTATTTGAATTACTTGTGGAAACAAATGATTCTAAATAAGAAGGTTGAACATTTATGTTATTTTTTTTATTATCCGATGGAAATCTTCAAAAGACACTCGGTAAGAATCGGTACCAAGTAGTGTGGGACTCTTACCGCACTAAAACCACCGGTAAATCAGGACCAATCTATGAAAGATCGACAAATGATTTTTCTTTCTTAATTTATAAGTCGCATTGTGGGAAGTTTAAGTTATAACACTTTCCATAGCTTTTAGACCATCAGCTCATGAGGCTTGGTTCTTCTTAATCTCCGAACATTGTCTCGTACATTTAAGACGGTCTCCATTTCGGAGTTGGTATGACTTTGCAGTCGCTGATTGTGTGATACAGCGTGTTTTTTAACCACTTCTGTAACCATTTCAATTTGAAGGTCACGATGTAGATCGCTATTTCTTATATACCAAGGGGCATTTATTATTCCGCGAAGGACCTTGCTTTGGAATTTTTGGATGGGTTCAGCATTTGTTTTCTTTGTACAGCCCCATAGTTGGATGCCATATGTCCAAACGGGTTTCAGTACTTGCTTATATAACATTAGTTTGTTCTGGATAGATAGGTCAGAGTTCTTTCCTAGTAACCAGTACATTTTTCTGTACTTCAAGTTTAGTTCGTCTTTTTTCTTTTTGATGTGCTCTTTCCATTTAAGCTTTGCATCCAAAGTCATTCCAAGGTATTTGGCAGTATTGGAGTAAGGTACTGTTGTACTGTTTATAAGAATTGGAACATTGTTTATTTTTTTGTTTGTAAAGTTTATATGCGTCGATTTTGTTTCATTTAGTTTGATTCGCCATTTTTGCGTCCAATCACTAACTTTATCGACTGCATTTTGCAGTTTTTGTGTAGCCTTCGTAACGGATTTATCTGGCACCAATATTGCAGTATCATCAGCAAAGGTGGCCATGATAGCGTTGATGTCCACTGGAATATCCCTTGTATATAATACAGATTTAGAATTTAGAAAAAAATTATGGTATTTTAAGTAAAAAAATCTGGTGAGACAAACTGTTCAATGTTATTTACGAGGAAACAAAACTACCATGCGTTTTTTCTTTCAAGAGCTGCAAGGTCTCAAATACTGGTGTTTTTGTAACTGTAACGGTGACTTGCCCTGAATGCAATTGTTCTTTTACGAGACTTGTCGTAAACAAACCCAGTCCCCATATTGCTGTTGAAATGGAGTGTACTATTGTAAATTTTGATTCGTCTATTGTCCATAAAAAAACGCCATCTTAAAGGTAAACGCAGGGAAGAAGTTTCAAAAGCTATGGTGAGTGGCAAAATTTTGCCATGCCTCTGGCGTAGAAAAGAGGCTGATCGTTTGATTGAATTTGGTGAACGAGAACCACCATCACTACCCACAACTTCTGTTCTGCGTAAAGCCAAACAAGAGAGATCTGACATTAACCTCAATATTAAAGGCTTAAAGAATATTGGCAATATGATGTTTCAACATCATGTAGGAGAAATTCACTTAAAATGCGAAATACCCTTTTTTGTTCATTATTGGACATTGGAGCAAATGGCATTTTATTTGCGATTTCCTAATTTCTATCAATTGATGCACCAGGATCATTGGTAAAAAAACTAAAAAAAAACCTAATGGTGAACTTTCAAGTCACATTTACCTCTATCAAATTGTTGCCGTGACCCCTTCTTCCAAAATGCCTGTTTTTCAAATGCTTAGTAGTGCTGAAAACACAAGTGTTATATCGTTTTTGCTGAACGAAATTGTGCGAAAGGATTCTTTGATCAAACCAAATTTTCCCTTACCTCGCGAAGCTGTCTGTGATTTTGACAAGGACTTATTAGGTGTGATTTCTAGAATTTTTGGAGAGTGTAAAAATCTTCAGCATTACCTTAGTAAATGCTTCAGAGCATTTTTATATTTTGGTAATGGGACTTCTTGCAAATTTTTTTAGTTTTTGAAGAAATTGTTAGGTCCGCAATAATTTTGTGTAGCAGCCAAGAATGTGGAACCGATAGCTCAGGTCAAGTTACACAAACTGAACTTGCAATAGTTTTTTTACTTGAAAAAATAAAGGTTGTAAGTGATTTCAGTTCAATTTCAAACCCCGATGAAAATGAAGATGAACTATTTATTGAGGATAAGGACGAAGACGATAGGGAATTAGGCTCTTATGAATTTTCTACAACCTCTTGGGCGAATAAAATCGTTTTTTCCGCCGTATCTGAGGGAAATTGATCACGCTGTTTCAGGGAGTAATATTAATCCATATTATCTTCCAAATCTAACTGATCGCATAAGGAAACTTATACCGTATTTTCCACTTTTTTCGGGTATTTTCATACCCGATATGGAAATACCACTGCAACTTCTTCAGCTGTTGAATCTGAGCTTAACGACATCAAACACAGATTGTTAAAAGACGACTGTCATCCGATGTGTGTTGATAAGTTTTTTACAAAACACTTACAGTCTTTTTCTGGTAGAGCAAAGTTTGCAATTGCTCCCTTGAACAATGATAAGGAAAGTTCAAAAATCAAAGACAATACTTCCTTACTATTTAATGATAATTTAGTATCTCCTTTAAAAAGTAGTATTATATCATTAAAACCTGAGAAGGAAAATTCTCCTGAAATTACTCTTGAGCAAAACTGGCGTAACAAAAACTCCCCAAAAGCTAAAAAGAGGACATATTTAGACTCTCGCCCTCATTGGAATCTCTTTGAGACGTCAAAAAGTAATAAGATTACCCCAGGAAATCTACCCAATGGTAATTTGTGTTCTATAATATTAAATTAATCAGAAAAAATTGTTGTGAAGAATACTTGCGGATTTGATAGTATAGTTCACATTTTAGCTAGCGCTTCTTCATACGACGAATTTTATGAAGTAATCAGGAAAGGAAAAACCGAGGGTTTCTAATTTGTTAGCTCCTTCATTAAAATGGGACCTGGAATAGGCATTTATAGGCTCCGAGCAGATATCCTCAAAGATGTTGATTGTTTTATTCAAAAAGATAACATATCCAAAATTTTAGTTATAGATGCAACGTCTAACATTCTAAATCTCTGCGAGTGGGTATTCAAAGAGATTAGTTATTCAGAGTCAAGCGAATGCTTAGCGTACAAATAAAAAAACTGTTGAGCGAACACTTTTACCCATTAACATGAACGTTATTAATAAATACGGGTCTTGTAAAATTAATGAAGCTATTCACGAGGCACGACCATCAAAAGTTTTGTGCCGCTCCTGTGCAAACCCATTGGTCGTACAGACTGATTACAAACCTCAATTGTTTATTGAATGTTCTGATTTTGAAATACAACCCTCGTCCATAAATAGCATTCAATATTTAATAGAGTTTGGATCTATAACATACTACTTGGCTGGTATCGTTGTTTATCATGGAAGTAGGCGTTCAACATCAGTTGGCCATTATACATCATTGATTAAATAATCTACTGATCGCTGGGTGGAAATAGATGATCTTTTGAAAAAGCCTAAGCAAATTCCTGACAACACTGCTGTCATGCCGGAAATGCTTGTTTATTTTAGATCTCATTATTGAAATTTAGAATTCAAGTTAATGATAGCAGGTAAACTTTATGAAAATAATTTTAAGATTGTTAAGATGCTGGAGATAAATTTTTACTAAGTAGGTAGTTAAATTGTTTGGTGCACTATGATATCATGAATTGCTTGAAGTAAGACTGGCCCGCCGTGGTGGAATAATTCGGCTGGTATGCCATCGGCTCCCGGGGCTTTGGTGGCGGTAGCATAGGGTGTTCATCTTGAAGTAGTGGAGCCTACACTTCTGCTGTGATCTGACCGTTTAGCAATTCATTAAAGTACACTTCCCATCGCTCCAGTATGCTTTGTAGATCGGTGATCAGATTTCCCTCTCCGTCCTTGCAGTATGTGCAGCGTGGTGTGTACTGCGTCATGTTTCGGACGGATTGGTAGAACTTCCGCGCCTGGTGCGGACCTCGCTCTCGGCTGTTCTCTATTTCACAGATTAGGTTCTTCTCCCAGGCTGATTTTTTCTGTCTGTGAAGCCGTTTTTCTGTTCTTCTGAGCTCTTTATATTCCTCTTCGCGTGCCCGCGTTCTATGAGATTGTTGCATTGCTCGGTACGCAACATTCTTACGTTCAGTCGCTAGCTTGCATTCATCATCAAACCAGTCGTTCCGATTTCTACGACTGCTGCCTAAGATGGAGTTGGCAGTACTAATGACAGTATTCTTAAGGCGTGTCCACTTCTCATCTACGCCCAGCATACTGGCTCCAGGACTTACTCTCCCTAAATCGAGTGATTCTAGGGCGAGTCCTAACGCATTACCAAAGATGTTACTGGTGTTTTCATTGCGTAGGGCAGCCGTGTTGATTCGAACCTGATCGGCGGATGCAATGCGTCTCCGCAAGGCAATCCGCCCTCGGAAAACCATACCAACAAGATAGTGATCCGAGTCGATATTGGCACCTCGGTACGTACGTACCGTCATCAGGTTCGAGTAGTGGCGACGGTCTATCAACACGTGGTCTATTTGGTTACGAGTGACTCCATCAGGTGATACCCAGGTGGCTTTGTAGATATCTTTACGCGGGAACCTGGTACTCGCAACGACCATGTTTTTCGATGCTGCCAATTCTAAGACTCGAAGTCCATTGTCATTAGTGTTCTCATGCAAACTATGGGTGCCTGCGTAATGCCTGAATACCGGCTCCCGACCTATTTTTGCATTCAAATCCCCAAGGATGATTTTGACGTCATACCTTGGGCAGGCATTGAGGGCCCTCTCGACTTGTTCGTAGTAAGTCTCTTTTTCTTCGTCTGAGGACTCCTCCGTAGGTCCGTGAACGTTAATGAAGCTGATGTTTGTAAATTTGCCTCGCACGCGGAGAGTGCATAGCCTTTCGCTTATAGCGTTAAAGCCGATGATGGTAGACTTCATTTTTTCGCTGACTAGGAAGCCTACCCCGAGCACATGGTGTTTTGTATGACAGCTGTAATATACGTCATATTCCTTCTTCTGTAGAACACCATTCCCTGTCCATCTGATTTCTTGTAATGCTGTTATGTCAGCTTTATATTCTGACAGGGCATCGGCTAGCTGCTGAACAGCTCGAGCTCTATAGAGCGAGCGAACGTTCCATAAGAAAATTCGTAAATCGTGTGTCCGTTTTCGTAGCAAAGGTTGTCGTCGTGAGATCTGTCCGTTTTCGAGGCTTGTTGTCAGTCTAATAATTCTCTTAGTTTAACAGGACAGGGAACTAACCTGTCGCCAACCTGAGGAACCAGCCTGATCATATTAGCCAAACCTTTTTAAAAGGCTTGTTTTTAGCGGCCGCCGCGAAGAGGCTATTATCACACTTCCACCAGTCCCGAATAGTTACGGCACGTGCATGTTTTCGTATGCTACATGTTATTCCCCCTATTCGTTTGATGGCTGACCGCCGCCAAAAATTAAACCAACTTATTAAAAAAGTATTATTTAGTTTTTGGTAAGCATTTAATTTAAGAAACTATTATCTGATATCATTGAAGTTTGCGTTATTTTATATAATTTGAATTAAATTTGTACCAGTGTACATACTTTTACAACCTAAATTCAGGTATATTATTGATAGTTCTGGTAAAGCTGTGGTTCCTAGTTCTACTCTTTATAAAGAAGTCAATGGGAAGCTAGGTGCTGTTTTGAAACCAAAGTATATTTATAAAATTTTGAAAAATAATCGCTATGGGCTTTTGGATACTTTTTTAAATTATCATAACATAAATGTTCAACCTTCTTATTTAGAATCATTTGTTTCCACAAGTAATTCAAATAATTCTAAATCATTTGAATTTAAAATCAAAATACCGTCTTAAACATGGGAAGTTATTCAACCGGAGGTAGTGTTTTATACAGATAGGAAGAATTTAGAAAAAAATTATGGTATTTTAAGTAAAAAAATCTGGTGAGACAAACTGTTCAATGTTATTTACGAGGAAACAAAACTACCATGCGCTTTTTCTTTCAAGAGCTGCAAGGTCTCAAATACTGGTGTTTTTGTAACTGTAACGGTGACTTGCCCTGAATGCAATTGTTCTTTTACGAGACTTGTCGTAAACAAACCCAGTCCCCATATTGCTGTTGAAATGGAGTGTACTATTGTAAATTTTGATTCGTCTATTGTCCATAAAAAAACGCCATCTTAAAGGTAAACGCAGGGAAGAAGTTTCAAAAGCTATGGTGAGTGGCAAAATTTTGCCATGCCTCTGGCGTAGAAAAGAGGCTGATCGTTTGATGGAATTTGGTGAACGAGAACCACCATCACTACCCACAACTTCTGTTCTGCGTAAAGCCAAACAAGAGAGATCTGACATTAACCTCAATATTAAAGGCTTAAAGAATATTGGCAATATGATGTTTCAACATCATGTAGGAGAAATTCACTTAAAATGCGAAATACCCTTTTTTGTTCATTATTGGACATTGGAGCAAATGGCATTTTATTTCGATTTCCTAATTTCTATCAATTGATGCACCAGGATCATTGGTAAAAAAACTAAAAAAAACCTAATGGTGAACTTTCAAGTCACATTTACCTCTATCAAATTGTTGCCGTGACCCCTTCTTCCAAAATGCCTGTTTTTCAAATGCTTAGTAGTGCTGAAAACACAAGTGTTATATCGTTTTTGCTGAACGAAATTGTGCGAAAGGATTCTTTGATCAAACCAAATTTTCCCTTACCTCGCGAAGCTGTCTGTGATTTTGACAAGGACTTATTAGGTGTGATTTCTAGAATTTTTGGAGAGTGTAAAAATCTTCAGCATTACCTTAGTAAATGCTTCAGAGCATTTTTATATTTTGGTAATGGGACTTCTTGCAAATTTTTTTAGTTTTTGAAGAAATTGTTAGGTCCGCAATAATTTTGTGTAGCAGCCAAGAATGTGGAACCGATAGCTCAGGTCAAGTTACACAAACTGAACTTGCAATAGTTTTTTTACTTGAAAAAATAAAGGTTGTAAGTGATTTCAGTTCAATTTCAAACCCCGATGAAAATGAAGATGAACTATTTATTGAGGATAAGGACGAAGACGATAGGGAATTAGGCTCTTATGAATTTTCTACAACCTCTTGGGCGAATAAAATCGTTTTTTCCGCCGTATCTGAGGGAAATTGATCACGCTGTTTCAGGGAGTAATATTAATCCATATTATCTTCCAAATCTAACTGATCGCATAAGGAAACTTATACCGTATTTTCCACTTTTTTCGGGTATTTTCATACCCGATATGGAAATACCACTGCAACTTATTCAGCTGTTGAATCTGAGCTTAACGACATCAAACACAGATTGTTAAAAGACGACTGTCATCCGATGTGTGTTGATAAGTTTTTTTACAAAACACTTACAGTCTTTTTCTGGTAGAGCAAAGTTTGCAATTGCTCCCTTGAACAATGATAAGGAAAGTTCAAAAATCAAAGACAATACTTCCTTACTATTTAATGATAATTTAGTATCTCCTTTAAAAAGTAGTATTATATCATTAAAACCTGAGAAGGAAAATTCTCCTGAAATTACTCTTGAGCAAAACTGGCGTAACAAAAACTCCCCAAAAGCTAAAAAGAGGACATATTTAGACTCTCGCCCTCATTGGAATCTCTTTGAGACGTCAAAAAGTAATAAGATTACCCCAGGAAATCTACCCAATGGTAATTTGTGTTCTATAATATTAAATTAATCAGAAAAAATTGTTGTGAAGAATACTTGCGGATTTGATAGTATAGTTCACATTTTAGCTAGCGCTTCTTCATACGACGAATTTTATGAAGTAATCAGGAAAGGAAAAACAGAGGGTTTCTAATTTGTTAGCTCCTTCATTAAACCTGGACCTGTAATAGGCATTTATAGGCTCCGAGCAGATATCCCCAAAGATGTTGATTGTTTTATTCAAAAAGATAACATATCCAAAATTTTAGTTATAGATGCAACGTCTAACATTCTAAATCTCTGCGAGTGGGTATTCAAAGAGATTAGTTATTCAGAGTCAAGCGAATGCTTAGCGTACAAATAAAAAAACTGTTGAGCGAACACTTTTACCCATTAACATGAACGTTATTAATAAATACGGGTCTTGTAAAATTAATGAAGCTATTCACGAGGCACGACCATCAAAAGTTTTGTGCCGCTCCTGTGCAAACCCATTGGTCGTACAGACTGATTACAAACCTCAATTGTTTATTGAATGTTCTGATTTTGAAATACAACCCTCGTCCATTAATAGCATTCAATATTTAATAGAATTTGGATCTATAACATACTACTTGGCTGGTATCGTTGTTTATCATGGAAGTAGGCGTTCAACATCAGTTGGCCATTATACATCATTGATTAAATAATCTACTGATCGCTGGGTGGAAATAGATGATCTTTTGAAAAAGCCTAAGCAAATTCCTGACAACACTGCTGTCATGCCGGAAATGCTTGTTTATATTAGATCTCATTATTGAAATTTAGAATTCAAGTTAATGATAGCAGGTAAACTTTATGAAAATAATTTTAAGATTATTAAGATGCTGGAGATAAATTTTTACTAAGTAGGTAGTTAAATTGTTTGGTGCACTATGATATCATGAATTGCTTGACGTAAGACTGGCCCGCCGTGGTGGAATAATTCGGCTGGTATGCCATCGGCTCCCGGGGCTTTGTTTCGTTTGAGCCGTTTTATAGCCTTCTCAACCTCTTCTATGCTTGGTGGCGGTAGCATAGGGTGTTCATCTTGAAGTAGTGGAGCCTACACTTCTGCTGTGATCTGACCGTTTAGCAATTCATTAAAGTACACTTCCCATCGCTCCAGTATGCTTTGTAGATCGGTGATCAGATTTCCCTCTCCGTCCTTGCAGTATGTGCAGCGTGGTGTGTACTGCGTCATGTTTCGGACGGATTGGTAGAACTTCCGCGCCTGGTGCGGACCTCGCTCTCGGCTGTTCTCTATTTCACAGATTAGGTTCTTCTCCCAGGCTGATTTTTTCTGTCTGTGAAGCCGTTTTTCTGTTCTTCTGAGCTCTTTATATTCCTCTTCGCGTGCCCGCGTTCTATGAGATTGTTGCATTGCTCGGTACGCAACATTCTTACGTTCAGTCGCTAGCTTGCATTCATCATCAAACCAGTCGTTCCGATTTCTACGACTGCTGCCTAAGATGGAGTTGGCAGTACTAATGACAGTATTCTTAAGGCGTGTCCACTTCTCATCTACGCCCAGCATACTGGCTCCAGGACTTACTCTCCCTAAATCGAGTGATTCTAGGGCGAGTCCTAACGCATTACCAAAGATGTTACTGGTGTTTTCATTGCGTAGGGCAGCCGTGTTGATTCGAACCTGATCGGCGGATGCAATGCGTCTCCGCAAGGCAATCCGCCCTCGGAAAACCATACCAACAAGATAGTGATCCGAGTCGATATTGGCACCTCGGTACGTACGTACCGTCATCAGGTTCGAGTAGTGGCGACGGTCTATCAACACGTGGTCTATTTAGTTACGAGTGACTCCATCAGGTGATACCCAGGTGGCTATGTAGATATCTTTACGCGGGAACCTGGTACTCGCAACGACCATGTTTTTCGATGCTGCCAATTCTAAAACTCGAATTCCATTGTCATTAGTGTTCTCATGCAAACTATGGGTGCCTGCGTAATGCCTGAATACCGGCTCCCGAACTATTTTTGCATTCAAATCCCCAAGGATGATTTTGATGTCATACCTTGGGCAGGCATTGAGGGCCCTCTCGACTTGTTCGTAGTAAGTCTCTTTTTCTTCGTCTGAGGACTCCTCCGTAGGTCCGTGAACGTTAATGAAGCTGATGTTTGTAAATTTGCCTCGCACGTGGAGAGTGCATAGCCTTTCGCTTATAGCGTTTAAGCCGATGATGGTAGACTTCATTTTTTCGCTGACTAGGAAGCCTACCCCGAGCACATGGTGTTTTGTATGACAGCTGTAATATACGTCATATTCCTTCTTCTGTAGAACACCATTCCCTGTCCATCTGATTTCTTGTAATGCTGTTATGTCAGCTTTATATTCTGACAGGGCATCGGCTAGCTGCTGAACAGCTCGAGCTCTATAGAGCGAGCGAATGTTCCATAAGAAAATTCGTAAATCGTGTGTCCGTTTTCGTAGCAAAGGTTGTCGTCGTGAGATCTGTCCGTTTTCGAGGCTTGTTGTCAGTCTAATAATTCTCTTAGTTTAACAGGACAGGGAACTAACCTGTCGCCAACCTGAGGAACCAGCCTGATCATATTAACCAAACCTTTTTAAAAGGCTTGTTTTTAGCGGCCGTCCCGAATAGTTACGGCACGTGCATGTTTTCGTATGCTACATGTTATTCCCCCTATTCGTCTGATGGCTGACCGCCGCCAAAAATTAAACCAACTTATTAAAAAAGTATTATTTAGTTTTTGGTAAGCATTTAATTTAAGAAACTATTATCTGATATCATTGAAGTTTGCGTTATTTTATATAATTTGAATTAAATTTGTACCAGTGTACATACTTTTACAACCTAAATTTAGGTATATTATTGATAGTTCTGGTAAAGCTGTGGTTCCTAGTTCTACTCTTTATAAAGAAGTCAATGGGAAGCTAGGTGCTGTTTTGAAACCAAAGTATATTTATAAAATTTTGAAAAATAATCGCTATGGGCTTTTGGATACTTTTTTAAATTATCATAACATAAATGTTCAACCTTCTTATTTAGAATCATTTGTTTCCACAAGTAATTCAAATAATTCTAAATCATTTGAATTTAAAATCAAAATACCGTCTTAAACATGGGAAGTTATTCAACCGGAGGTAGTGTTTTATACAGATAGCAAGAATTTAGAAAAAAATTATGGTATTTTAAGTAAAAAAATCTGGTGAGACAAACTGTTCAATGTTATTTACGAGGAAACAAAACTACCATGCGTTTTTTCTTTCAAGAGCTGCAAGGTCTCAAATACTGGTGTTTTTGTAACTGTAACGGTGACTTGCCCTGAATGCAATTGTTCTTTTACGAGACTTGTCGTAAACAAACCCAGTCCCCATATTGCTGTTGAAATGGAGTGTACTATTTTAAATTTTGATTCGTCTATTGTCCATAAAAAAACGCCATCTTAAAGGTAAACGCAGGGAAGAAGTTTCAAAAGCTATGGTGAGTGGCAAAATTTTGCCATGCCTCTGGCGTAGGAAAGAGGCTGATCGTTTGATGGAATTTGGTGAACGAGAACCACCATCACTACCCACAACTTCTGTTCTGCGTAAAGCCAAACAAGAGAGATCTGACATTAACCTCAATATTAAAGGCTTAAAGAATATTGGCAATATGATGTTTCAACATCATGTAGGAGAAATTCACTTAAAATGCGAAATACCCTTTTTTGTTCATTATTGGACATTGGAGCAAATGGCATTTTATTTGCGATTTCCTAATTTCTATCAATTGATGCACCAGGATCATTGGTAAAAAAACTAAAAAAAAACCTAATGGTGAACTTTCAAGTCACATTTACCTCTATCAAATTGTTGCCGTGACCCCTTCTTCCAAAATGCCTGTTTTTCAAATGCTTAGTAGTGCTGAAAACACAAGTGTTATATCGTTTTTGCTGAACGAAATTGTGCGAAAGGATTCTTTGATCAAACCAAATTTTCCCTTACCTCGCGAAGCTGTCTGTGATTTTGACAAGGACTTATTAGGTGTGATTTCTAGAATTTTCGGAGAGCGTAAAAATCTTCAGCATTACCTTAGTAAATGCTTCAGAGCATTTTTATATTTTGGTAATGGGACTTCTTGCAAATTTTTTTAGTTTTTGAAGAAATTGTTATGTCCGCAATAATTTTGTGTAGCAGCCAAGAATGTGGAACCGATAGCTCAGGTCAAGTTACACAAACTGAACTTGCAATAGTTTTTTTACTTGAAAAAATAAAGGTTGTAAGTGATTTCAGTTCAATTTCAAACCCCGATGAAAATGAAGATGAACTATTTATTGAGGATAAGGACGAAGACGATAGGGAATTAGGCTCTTATGAATTTTCTACAACCTCTTGGGCGAATAAAATCGTTTTTTCCGCCGTATCTGAGGGAAATTGATCACGCTGTTTCAGGGAGTAATATTAATCCATATTATCTTCCAAATCTAACTGATCGCATAAGGAAACTTATACCGTATTTTCCACTTTTTTCGGGTATTTTCATACCCGATATGGAAATACCACTGCAACTTCTTCAGCTGTTGAATCTGAGCTTAACGACATCAAACACAGATTGTTAAAAGACGACTGTCATCCGATGTGTGTTGATAAGTTTTTTACAAAACACTTACAGTCTTTTTCTGGTAGAGCAAAGTTTGCAATTGCTCCCTTGAACAATGATAAGGAAAGTTCAAAAATCAAAGACAATACTTCCTTACTATTTAATGATAATTTAGTATCTCCTTTAAAAAGTAGTATTATATCATTAAAACCTGAGAAGGAAAATTCTCCTGAAATTACTCTTGAGCAAAACTGGCGTAACAAAAACTCCCCAAAAGCTAAAAAGAGGACATATTTAGACTCTCGCCCTCATTGGAATCTCTTTGAGACGTCAAAAAGTAATAAGATTACCCCAGGAAATCTACCCAATGGTAATTTGTGTTCTATAATATTAAATTAATCAGAAAAAATTGTTGTGAAGAATACTTGCGGATTTGATAGTATAGTTCACATTTTAGCTAGCGCTTCTTCATACGACGAATTTTATGAAGTAATCAGGAAAGGAAAAACAGAGGGTTTCTAATTTGTTAGCTCCTTCATTAAAATGGGACCTGGAATAGGCATTTATAGGCTCCGAGCAGATATCCTCAAAGATGTTGATTGTTTTATTCAAAAAGATAACATATCCAAAATTTTAGTTATAGATGCAACGTCTAACATTCTAAATCTCTGCGAGTGGGTATTCAAAGAGATTAGTTATTCAGAGTCAAGCGAATGCTTAGCGTACAAATAAAAAAACTGTTGAGCGAACACTTTTACCCATTAACATGAACGTTATTAATAAATACGGGTCTTGTAAAATTAATGAAGCTATTCACGAGGCACGACCATCAAAAGTTTTGTGCCGCTCCTGTGCAAACCCATTGGTCGTACAGACTGATTACAAACCTCAATTGTTTATTGAATGTTCTGATTTTGAAATACAACCCTCGTCCATAAATAGCATTCAATATTTAATAGAGTTTGGATCTATAACATACTACTTGGCTGGTATCGTTGTTTATCATGGAAGTAGGTGTTCAACATCAGTTGGCCATTATACATCATTGATTAAATAATCTACTGATCGCTGGGTGGAAATAGATGATCTTTTGAAAAAGCCTAAGCAAATTCCTGACAACACTGCTGTCATGCCGGAAATGCTTGTTTATTTTAGATCTCATTATTGAAATTTAGAATTCAAGTTAATGATAGCAGGTAAACTTTATGAAAATAATTTTAAGATTGTTAAGATGCTGGAGATAAATTTTTACTAAGTAGGTAGTTAAATTGTTTGGTGCACTATGATATCATGAATTGCTTGACGTAAGACTGGCCCGCCGTGGTGGAATAATTCGGCTGGTATGCCATCGGCTCCCGGGGCTTTGTTTCGTTTGAGCCGTTTTATAGCCTTCTCAACCTCTTCTATGCTTGGTGGCGGTAGCATAGGGTGTTCATCTTGAAGTAGTGGAGCCTACACTTCTGCTGTGATCTGACCGTTTAGCAATTCATTAAAGTACACTTCCCATCGCTCCAGTATGCTTTGTAGATCGGTGATCAGATTTCCCTCTCCGTCCTTGCAGTATGTGCAGCGTGGTGTGTACTGCGTCATGTTTCGGACGGATTGGTAGAACTTCCGCGCCTGGTGCGGACCTCGCTCTCGGCTGTTCTCTATTTCACAGATTAGGTTCTTCTCCCAGGCTGATTTTTTCTGTCTGTGAAGCCGTTTTTCTGTTCTTCTGAGCTCTTTATATTCCTCTTCGCGTGCCCGCGTTCTATGAGATTGTTGCATTGCTCGGTACGCAACATTCTTACGTTCAGTCGCTAGCTTGCATTCATCATCAAACCAGTCGTTCCGATTTCTACGACTGCTGCCTAAGATGGAGTTGGCAGTACTAATGACAGTATTCTTAAGGCGTGTCCACTTCTCATCTACGCCCAGCATACTGGCTCCAGGACTTACTCTCCCTAAATCGAGTGATTCTAGGGCGAGTCCTAACGCATTACCAAAGATGTTACTGGTGTTTTCATTGCGTAGGGCAGCCGTGTTGATTCGAACCTGATCGGCGGATGCAATGCGTCTCCGCAAGGCAATCCGCCCTCGGAAAACCATACCAACAAGATAGTGATCCGAGTCGATATTGGCACCTCGGTACGTACGTACCGTCATCAGGTTCGAGTAGTGGCGACGGTCTATCAACACGTGGTCTATTTGGTTACGAGTGACTCCATCAGGTGATACCCAGGTGGCTATGTAGATATCTTTACGCGGGAACCTGGTACTCGCAACGACCATGTTTTTCGATGCTGCCAATTCTAAAACTCGAATTCCATTGTCATTAGTGTTCTCATGCAAACTATGGGTGCCTGCGTAATGCCTGAATACCGGCTCCCGACCTATTTTTGCATTCAAATCCCCAAGGATGATTTTGATGTCATACCTTGGGCAGGCATTGAGGGCCCTCTCGACTTGTTCGTAGTAAGTCTCTTTTTCTTCGTCTGAGGACTCCTCCGTAGGTCCGTGAACGTTAATGAAGCTGATGTTTGTAAATTTGCCTCGCACGTGGAGAGTGCATAGCCTTTCGCTTATAGCGTTTAAGCCGATGATGGTAGACTTCATTTTTTCGCTGACTAGGAAGCCTACCCCGAGCACATGGTGTTTTGTATGACAGCTGTAATATACGTCATATTCCTTCTTCTGTAGAACACCATTCCCTGTCCATCTGATTTCTTGTAATGCTGTTATGTCAGCTTTATATTCTGACAGGGCATCGGCTAGCTGCTGAACAGCTCGAGCTCTATAGAGCGAGCGAATGTTCCATAAGAAAATTCGTAAATCGTGTGTCCGTTTTCGTAGCAAAGGTTGTCGTCGTGAGATCTGTCCGTTTTCGAGGCTTGTTGTCAGTCTAATAATTCTCTTAGTTTAACAGGACAGGGAACTAACCTGTCGCCAACCTGAGGAACCAGCCTGATCATATTAGCCAAACCTTTTTAAAAGGCTTGTTTTTAGCGGCCGTCCCGAATAGTTACGGCACGTGCATGTTTTCGTATGCTACATGTTATTCCCCCTATTCGTCTGATGGCTGACCGCCGCCAAAAATTAAACCAACTTATTAAAAAAGTATTATTTAGTTTTTGGTAAGCATTTAATTTAAGAAACTATTATCTGATATCATTGAAGTTTGCGTTATTTTATATAATTTGAATTAAATTTGTACCAGTGTACATACTTTTACAACCTAAATTCAGGTATATTATTGATAGTTCTGGTAAAGCTGTGGTTCCTAGTTCTACTCTTTATAAAGAAGTCAATGGGAAGCTAGGTGCTGTTTTGAAACCAAAGTATATTTATAAAATTTTGAAAAATAATCGCTATGGGCTTTTGGATACTTTTTTAAATTATCATAACATAAATGTTCAACCTTCTTATTTAGAATCATTTGTTTCCACAAGTAATTCAAATAATTCTAAATCATTTGAATTTAAAATCAAAATACCGTCTTAAACATGGGAAGTTATTCAACCGGAGGTAGTGTTTTATACAGATAGGAAGAATTTAGAAAAAAATTATGGTATTTTAAGTAAAAAAATCTGGTGAGACAAACTGTTCAATGTTATTTACGAGGAAACAAAACTACCATGCGTTTTTTCTTTCAAGAGCTGCAAGGTCTCAAATACTGGTGTTTTTGTAACTGTAACGGTGACTTGCCCTGAATGCAATTGTTCTTTTACGAGACTTGTCGTAAACAAACCCAGTCCCCATATTGCTGTTGAAATGAAGTGTACTATTTTAAATTTTGATTCGTCTATTGTCCATAAAAAAACGCCATCTTAAAGGTAAACGCAGGGAAGAAGTTTCAAAAGCTATGGTGAGTGGCAAAATTTTGCCATGCCTCTGGCGTAGAAAAGAGGCTGATCGTTTGATGGAATTTGGTGAACGAGAACCACCATCACTACCCACAACTTCTGTTCTGCGTAAAGCCAAACAAGAGAGATCTGACATTAACCTCAATATTAAAGGCTTAAAGAATATTGGCAATATGATGTTTCGCATGGTAGTTTTGTTTCCTCGTAAATAACATTGAACAGTTTGTCTCACCAGATTTTTTTACTTAAAATACCATAATTTTTTTCTAAATTCTTCCTATCTGTATAAAACACTACCTCCGGTTGAATAACTTCCCATGTTTAAGACGGTATTTTGATTTTAAGTTCAAATGATTTAGAATTATTTGAATTACTTGTGGAAACAAATGATTCTAAATAAGAAGGTTGAACATTTATGTTATGATAATTTAAAAAAGTATCCAAAAGCCCATAGCGATTATTTTTCAAAATTTTATAAATATACTTTGGTTTCAAAACAGCACCTAGCTTCCCATTGACTTCTTTATAAAGAGTAGAACTAGGAACCACAGCTACCAGAACTATCAATAATATACCTGAATTTAGGTTGTAAAAGTATGTACACTGGTACAAATTTAATTCAAATTATATAAAATAACGCAAACTTCAATGATATCAGATAATAGTTTCTTAAATTAAATGCTTACCAAAAACTAAATAATACTTTTTTAATAAGTTGGTTTAATTTTTGGCGGCGGTCAGCCATCAGACGAATAGGGGGAATAACATGTAGCATACGAAAACATGCACGTGCCGTAACTATTCGGGACTGGTGGAAGTGTGATAATAGCCTCTTCGCGGCGGCCGCTAAAAACAAGCCTTTTAAAAAGGTTTGGCTAATATGATGAGGCTGGTTCCTCAGGTTGGCGACAGGTTAGTTCCCTGTCCTGTTAAACTAAGAGAATTATTAGACTGACAACAAGCCTCGAAAACGGACAGATCTCACGACGACAACCTTTGCTACGAAAACGGACACACGATTTACGAATTTTCTTATGGAACGTTCGCTCGCTCTATAGAGCTCGAGCTGTTCAGCAGCTAGCCGATGCCCTGTCAGAATATAAAGCTGACATAACAGCATTACAAGAAATCAGATGGACAGGGAATGGTGTTCTACAGAAGAAGGAATATGACGTATATTACAGCTGTCATACAAAACACCATGTGCTCGGGGTAGGCTTCCTAGTCAGCGAAAAAATGAAGTCTACCATCATCGGCTTAAACGCTATAAGCGAAAGGCTATGCACTCTCCGCGTGCGAGGCAAATTTACAAACATCAGCTTCATTAACGTTCACGGACCTACGGAGGAGCCCTCAGACGAAGAAAAAGAGACTTACTACGAACAAGTCGAGAGGGCCCTCAATGCCTGCCCAAGGTATGACGTCAAAATCATCCTTGGGGATTTGAATGCAAAAATAGGTCGGGAGCCGGTATTCAGGCATTACGCAGGCACCCATAGTTTGCATGAGAACACTAATGACAATGGACTTCGAGTCTTAGAATTGGCAGCATCGAAAAACATGGTCGTTGCGAGTACCAGGTTCCCGCGTAAAGATATCTACAAAGCCACCTGGGTATCACCTGATGGAGTCACTCGTAACCAAATAGACCACGTGTTGATAGACCGTCGCCACTACTCGAACCTGATGACGGTACGTACGTACCGAGGTGCCAATATCGACTCGGATCACTATCTTGTTGGTATGGTTTTCCGAGGGCGGATTGCCTTGCGGAGACGCATTGCATCCGCCGATCAGGTTCGAATCAACACGGCTGCCCTACGCAATGAAAACACCAGTAACATCTTTGGTAATGCGTTAGGACTCGCCCTAGAATCACTCGATTTAGGGAGAGTAAGTCCTGGAGCCAGTATGCTGGGCGTAGATGAGAAGTGGACACGCCTTAAGAATACTGTCATTAGTACTGCCAACTCCATCTTAGGCAGCAGTCGTAGAAATCGGAACGACTGGTTTGATGATGAATGCAAGCTAGCGACTGAACGTAAGAATGTTGCGTACCGAGCAATGCAACAATCTCATAGAACGCGGGCACGCGAAGAGGAATATAAAGAGCTCAGAAGAACAGAAAAACGGCTTCACAGACAGAAAAAATCAGCCTGGGAGAAGAACCTAATCTGTGAAATAGAGAACAGCCGAGAGCGAGGTCCGCACCAGGCGCGGAAGTTCTACCAATCCGTCCGAAACATGACGCAGTACACACCACGCTGCACATACTGCAAGGACGGAGAGGGAAATCTGATCACCGATCTACAAAGCATACTGGAGCGATGGGAAGTGTACTTTAATGAATTGCTAAACGGTCAGATCACAGCAGAAGTGTAGGCTCCACTACTTCAAGATGAACACCCTATGCTACCGCCACCAAGCATAGAAGAGGTTGACAAGGCTATAAAACGGCTCAAACGAAACAAAGCCCCGGGAGCCGATGGCATACCAGCCGAATTATTCCACCACGGCGGGCCAGTCTTACGTCAAGCAATTCATGATATCATAGTGCACCAAACAATTTAACTACCTACTTAGTAAAAATTTATCTCCAGCATCTTAACAATCTTAAAATTATTTTCATAAAGTTTACCTGCTATCATTAACTTGAATTCTAAATTTCAATAATGAGATCTAATATAAACAAGCATTTCCGGCATGACAGCAGTGTTGTCAGGAATTTGCTTAGGCTTTTTCAAAAGATCATCTATTTCCACCCAGCGATCAGTAGATTATTTAATCAATGATGTATAATGGCCAACTGATGTTGAACGCCTACTTCCATGATAAACAACGATACCAGCCAAGTAGTATGTTATAGATCCAAACTCTATTAAATATTGAATGCTATTTATGGACGAGGGTTGTATTTCAAAATCAGAACATTCAATAAACAATTGAGGTTTGTAATCAGTCTGTACGACCAATGGGTTTGCACAGGAGCGGCACAAAACTTTTGATGGTCGTGCCTCGTGAATAGCTTCATTAATTTTACAAGACCCGTATTTATTAATAACGTTCATGTTAATGGGTAAAAGTGTTCGCTCAACAGTTTTTTTATTTGTACGCTAAGCATTCGCTTGACTCTGAATAACTAATCTCTTTGAATACCCACTCGCAGAGATTTAGAATGTTAGACGTTGCATCTATAACTAAAATTTTGGATATGTTATCTTTTTGAATAAAACAATCAACATCTTTGAGGATATCTGCTCGGAGCCTATAAATGCCTATTCCAGGTCCCATTTTAATGAAGGAGCTAACAAATTAGAAACCCTCTGTTTTTCCTTTCCTGATTACTTCATAAAATTCGTCGTATGAAGAAGCGCTAGCTAAAATGTGAACTATACTATCAAATCCGCAAGTATTCTTCACAACAATTTTTTCTGATTAATTTAATATTATAGAACACAAATTACCATTGGGTAGATTTCCTGGGGTAATCTTATTACTTTTTGACGTCTCAAAGAGATTCCAATGAGGGCGAGAGTCTAAATATGTCCTCTTTTTAGCTTTTGGGGAGTTTTTGTTACGCCAGTTTTGCTCAAGAGTAATTTCAGGAGAATTTTCCTTCTCAGGTTTTAATGATATAATACTACTTTTTAAAGGAGATACTAAATTATCATTAAATAGTAAGGAAGTATTGTCTTTGATTTTTGAACTTTCCTTATCATTGTTCAAGGGAGCAATTGCAAACTTTGCTCTACCAGAAAAAGACTGTAAGTGTTTTGTAAAAAACTTATCAACACACATCGGATGACAGTCGTCTTTTAACAATCTGTGTTTGATGTCGTTAAGCTCAGATTCAACAGCTGAAGAAGTTGCAGTGGTATTTCCATATCGGGTATGAAAATACCCGAAAAAAGTGGAAAATACGGTATAAGTTTCCTTATGCGATCAGTTAGATTTGGAAGATAATATGGATTAATATTACTCCCTGAAACAGCGTGATCAATTTCCCTCAGATACGGCGGAAAAAACGATTTTATTCGCCCAAGAGGTTGTAGAAAATTCATAAGAGCCTAATTCCCTATCGTCTTCGTCCTTATCCTCAATAAATAGTTCATCTTCATTTTCATCGGGGTTTGAAATTGAACTGAAATCACTTACAACCTTTATTTTTTCAAGTAAAAAAACTATTGCAAGTTCAGTTTGTGTAACTTGACCTGAGCTATCGGTTCCACATTCTTGGCTGCTACACAAAATTATTGCGGACATAACAATTTCTTCAAAAACTAAAAAAATTTGCAAGAAGTCCCATTACCAAAATATAAAAATGCTCTGAAGCATTTATTAAGGTAATGCTGAAGATTTTTACGCTCTCCGAAAATTCTAGAAATCACACCTAATAAGTCCTTGTCAAAATCACAGACAGCTTCGCGAGGTAAGGGAAAATTTGGTTTGATCAAAGAATCCTTTCGCACAATTTCGTTCAGCAAAAACGATATAACACTTGTGTTTTCAGCACTACTAAGCATTTGAAAAACAGGCATTTTGGAAGAAGGGGTCACGGCAACAATTTGATAGAGGTAAATGTGACTTGAAAGTTCACCATTAGGTTTTTTTTTAGTTTTTTTACCAATGATCCTGGTGCATCAATTGATAGAAATTAGGAAATCGCAAATAAAATGCCATTTGCTCCAATGTCCAATAATGAACAAAAAAGGGTATTTCGCATTTTAAGTGAATTTCTCCTACATGATGTTGAAACATCATATTGCCAATATTCTTTAAGCCTTTAATAGTGAGGTTAATGTCAGATCTCTCTTGTTTGGCTTTACGCAGAACAGAAGTTGTGGGTAGTGATGGTGGTTCTCGTTCACCAAATTCCATCAAACGATCAGCCTCTTTTCTACGCCAGAGGCATGGCAAAATTTTGCCACTCACCATAGCTTTTGAAACTTCTTCCCTGCGTTTACCTTTAAGATGGCGTTTTTTTATGGACAATAGACGAATCAAAATTTAAAATAGTACACTCCATTTCAACAGCAATATGGGGACTGGGTTTGTTTACGACAAGTCTCGTAAAAGAACAATTGCATTCAGGGCAAGTCACCGTTACAGTTACAAAAACACCAGTATTTGAGACCTTGCAGCTCTTGAAAGAAAAAACGCATGGTAGTTTTGTTTCCTCGTAAATAACATTGAACAGTTTGTCTCACCAGATTTTTTTACTTAAAATACCATAATTTTTTTCTAAATTCTTCCTATCTGTATAAAACACTACCTCCGGTTGAATAACTTCCCATGTTTAAGACGGTATTTTGATTTTAAATTCAAATGATTTAGAATTATTTGAATTACTTGTGGAAACAAATGATTCTAAATAAGAAGGTTGAACATTTATGTTATTTTTTTTATTATCCGATGGAAATCTTCAAAAGACACTCGGTAAGAATCGGTACCAAGTAGTGTGGGACTCTTACCGCACTAAAACCACCGGTAAATCAGGACCAATCTATGAAAGATCGACAAATGATTTTTCTTTCTTAATTTATAAGTCGCATTGTGGGAAGTTTAAGTTATAACACTTTCCATAGCTTTTAGACCATCAGCTCATGAGGCTTGGTTCTTCTTAATCTCCGAACATTGTCTCGTACATTTAAGACGGTCTCCATTTCGGAGTTGGTATGACTTTGCAGTCGCTGATTGTGTGATACAGCGTGTTTTTTAACCACTTCTGTAACCATTTCAATTTGAAGGTCACGATGTAGATCGCTATTTCTTATATACCAAGGGGCATTTATTATTCCGCGAAGGACCTTGCTTTGGAATTTTTGGATGGGTTCAGCATTTGTTTTCTTTGTACAGCCCCATAGTTGGATGCCATATGTCCAAACGGGTTTCAGTACTTGCTTATATAACATTAGTTTGTTCTGGATAGATAGGTCAGAGTTCTTTCCTAGTAACCAGTACATTTTTCTGTACTTCAAGTTTAGTTCGTCTTTTTTCTTTTTGATGTGCTCTTTCCATTTAAGCTTTGCATCCAAAGTCATTCCAAGGTATTTGGCAGTATTGGAGTAAGGTACTGTTGTACTGTTTATAAGAATTGGAACATTGTTTATTTTTTTGTTTGTAAAGTTTATATGCGTCGATTTTGTTTCATTTAGTTTGATTCGCCATTTTTGCGTCCAATCACTAACTTTATCGACTGCATTTTGCAGTTTTTGTGTAGCCTTCGTAACGGATTTATCTGGCACCAATATTGCAGTATCATCAGCAAAGGTGGCCATGATAGCGTTGATGTCCACTGGAATATCCCTTGTATATAATACAGATTTAGAATTTAGAAAAAAATTATGGTATTTTAAGTAAAAAAATCTGGTGAGACAAACTGTTCAATGTTATTTACGAGGAAACAAAACTACCATGCGTTTTTTCTTTCAAGAGCTGCAAGGTCTCAAATACTGGTGTTTTTGTAACTGTAACGGTGACTTGCCCTGAATGCAATTGTTCTTTTACGAGACTTGTCGTAAACAAACCCAGTCCCCATATTGCTGTTGAAATGGAGTGTACTATTGTAAATTTTGATTCGTCTATTGTCCATAAAAAAACGCCATCTTAAAGGTAAACGCAGGGAAGAAGTTTCAAAAGCTATGGTGAGTGGCAAAATTTTGCCATGCCTCTGGCGTAGAAAAGAGGCTGATCGTTTGATTGAATTTGGTGAACGAGAACCACCATCACTACCCACAACTTCTGTTCTGCGTAAAGCCAAACAAGAGAGATCTGACATTAACCTCAATATTAAAGGCTTAAAGAATATTGGCAATATGATGTTTCAACATCATGTAGGAGAAATTCACTTAAAATGCGAAATACCCTTTTTTGTTCATTATTGGACATTGGAGCAAATGGCATTTTATTTGCGATTTCCTAATTTCTATCAATTGATGCACCAGGATCATTGGTAAAAAAACTAAAAAAACCTAATGGTGAACTTTCAAGTCACATTTACCTCTATCAAATTGTTGCCGTGACCCCTTCTTCCAAAATGCCTGTTTTTCAAATGCTTAGTAGTGCTGAAAACACAAGTGTTATATCGTTTTTGCTGAACGAAATTGTGCGAAAGGATTCTTTGATCAAACCAAATTTTCCCTTACCTCGCGAAGCTGTCTGTGATTTTGACAAGGACTTATTAGGTGTGATTTCTAGAATTTTCGGAGAGTGTAAAAATCTTCAGCATTACCTTAGTAAATGCTTCAGAGCATTTTTATATTTTGGTAATGGGACTTCTTGCAAATTTGTTTAGTTTTTGAAGAAATTGTTAGGTCCGCAATAATTTTGTGTAGCAGCCAAGAATGTGGAACCGATAGCTCAGGTCAAGTAACACAAACTGAACTTGCAATAGTTTTTTTACTTGAAAAAATAAAGGTTGTAAGTGATTTCAGTTCAATTTCAAACCCCGATGAAAATGAAGATGAACTATTTATTGAGGATAAGGACGAAGACGATAGGGAATTAGGCTCTTATGAATTTTCTACAACCTCTTGGGCGAATAAAATCGTTTTTTCCGCCGTATCTGAGGGAAATTGATCACGCTGTTTCAGGGAGTAATATTAATCCATATTATCTTCCAAATCTAACTGATCGCATAAGGAAACTTATACCGTATTTTCCACTTTTTTCGGGTATTTTCATACCCGATATGGAAATACCACTGCAACTTCTTCAGCTGTTGAATCTGAGCTTAACGACATCAAACACAGATTGTTAAAAGACGACTGTCATCCGATGTGTGTTGATAAGTTTTTTACAAAACACTTACAGTCTTTTTCTGGTAGAGCAAAGTTTGCAATTGCTCCCTTGAACAATGATAAGGAAAGTTCAAAAATCAAAGACAATACTTCCTTACTATTTAATGATAATTTAGTATCTCCTTTAAAAAGTAGTATTATATCATTAAAACCTGAGAAGGAAAATTCTCCTGAAATTACTCTTGAGCAAAACTGGCGTAACAAAAACTCCCCAAAAGCTAAAAAGAGGACATATTTAGACTCTCGCCCTCATTGGAATCTCTTTGAGACGTCAAAAAGTAATAAGATTACCCCAGGAAATCTACCCAATGGTAATTTGTGTTCTATAATATTAAATTAATCAGAAAAAATTGTTGTGAAGAATACTTGCGGATTTGATAGTATAGTTCACATTTTAGCTAGCGCTTCTTCATACGACGAATTTTATGAAGTAATCAGGAAAGGAAAAACAGAGGGTTTCTAATTTGTTAGCTCCTTCATTAAAATGGGACCTGCAGATATCCTCAAAGATGTTGATTGTTTTATTCAAAAAGGTAACATATCCAAAATTTTAGTTATAGATGCAACGTCTAACATTCTAAATCTCTGCGAGTGGGTATTCAAAGAGATTAGTTATTCAGAGTCAAGCGAATGCTTAGCGTACAAATAAAAAAACTGTTGAGCGAACCATTGGTCGTACAGACTGATTACAAACCTCAATTGTTTATTGAATGTTCTGATTTTGAAATACAACCCTCGTCCATTAATAGCATTCAATATTTAATAGAGTTTGGATCTATAACATACTACTTGGCTGGTATCGTTGTTTATTATGGAAGTAGGCGTTCAACATCAGTTGGCCATTATACATCATTGATTAAATAATCTACTGATCGCTGGGTGGAAATAGATGATCTTTTGAAAAAGCCTAAGCAAATTCCTGACAACACTGCTGTCATGCCGGAAATGCTTGTTTATATTAGATCTCATTATTGAAATTTAGAATTCAAGTTAATGATAGCAGGTAAACTTTATGAAAATAATTTTAAGATTATTAAGATGCTGGAGATAAATTTTTACTAAGTAGGTAGTTAAATTGTTTGGTTCTTCTGTTTACTCGGCGTTTTTTAGTTTCAATTTTTTTTAATTTGGTTGTTGTGATAGAAAGGAATTTTTCGAAAACAATGCGACTAAACAAGAAAATATTTTTATAAATGATAATTTTAGAATAACAATTTAAAGAAACCAGTGCCTAGATGTGTATGTACCTACATATATATAGGGCAACAATTTTAAAAGAAATTCGATAAAGGTAAAGGCAACCAAAATTAACTATTTATCCACTTTTTTTAATTACTTCTTTTATTTTTGTATGTACATTTTTTATGAGAAGACTTAAGGTTACTTTAGAACGACATCAACTGGGACCAACCGGATCTTGAAAATTCAAAAAAAGATTTTGTTTACATAAGGTATTAGTAAATTTTATTATAATTCATTTCATAATCATAGCCTAGGAAATAACATCACATACAACGATTAAAACATCAGCAAAATGAAAAACATAATCTACCTACAAGATAAAAACCAGGACCATGATCTATTCTAAAGGGTGCTACAATTTGAATCGTCAGGACAACATGGAGGCACCCTGCTAAAAATCGACTAGAAAGAGAAAGTTTGTGAAAACCAGAGAGAGTGCAATTAAAAAATGTAATTTTATTAGAAAACCAAAACATTCAAATTTATTAAAATGTATCATTTTCTTATTTTTTTCTTTACTTTTTTTAACAACAAAGAAGCACACGATGGTCGATTGCGAAAGAGAAAGAGGACAACAGCTTAAATTTTAAATGGTACTAAATCTAATGAATTCTGAAAAGATCGATACTAAGAACAATTGTGAAAGCAAAGAAGCAACTAAGAAATCGTCGGTTTAGAGTGTAAAGCTGCTAACTCCACATTTTTTTTAAACCATTTTAGACCACTTCAAAAATTGCTAAAAAATACAAAAGTCTATCAAATCATTTCGATTTCACTGAACTTGGCGATAACGATTGTTGAAAAATATTTAATGTAATTTTGGTTTTATTCAAGTAATGCGAACACTTTGTTAAAATATTTGTTTGTAAAAAATGCAAAATAGGAGTTAGCTGCCTTACACTCTAAGCCGACGAAATGTAAGTTTAATAGAAAACACAAAACATTCTTTTTCATTAATATACCATTTTTTTATTTGTGTTTATATCTTGATGAACACACGACGGTCGATGGTGAAAGAAGCAACCTTGCATATAACCTTAAACTAGACCCAGACTTAGGGTATCACGATAGAGGGGGCACCAAAAAAAAGGGAATGCAATAAAATAACTGAAAACAATTAACAGAGCCAAACAGGAAGAAATTGAAAAACGCTTCGTCTTCGGTTGACCTAAACGGTGTTACAATTTTGATCGTCAGTACAACATGGAGGAACCCCAAAGACAAAGTATATGATTGAGAAGTGAGGAAACAAAAGAGGAAGCAATTGAAATTTGTAATTTTATTCGAAAAACAAAACATTCAAATCTACTAATAATAATATTTTTCATTCTTCCTATTCACTTCTTTTTCAACAACAATGGAACGCACGATGGTCGATTGTAAAAGAGAAAGAGGAGCGAGTCTCCAAATCCAAAATTTTCAATATTTTTGAATTAATCCTTGGAACAGTTGGATTTAGGCGATTCTGCACTTGGAACAAGTTTTTTTTAATACTAAAAATCAATTTTAAGAAACGAAAGCTCGGAACAATTTAGAAGAGCCCTAGAACAACCTGGAACAAGTTTTTGAATTTTGAATTTCCTAAAAGGGGGGCCAGAGCAAGGATAATTAATATTTTTTCATTTAAAGTATTAAAAATTAAAAAAAAAAAATTGGGGAGCCATAGTTTACATTTTCGAAAAAAAAATTTGAAAGACTATATCTTTTTAAATAATAATGCAACCACTTAAATTTTTTGGAACAATTTTTAGAACACTTTTTTAAACCAAAAAAAAAATTTTTTAAGTAAGAATTTCAAAAAATTTTTTCGAATTTTGCCCATAACTTTTGATATTTTGAACATAGAGGTCCAAAAATTTGGAACAATGTTCAGAACAACTAGAACAATCTGGAACAATTTTCAAAATTTCGATTTTTGAAAAAAAGGGGGCTAGGTCAAAAACGGTTTTTGGGTCTAAAACTCCCATTTTTGAATATTTTTCAAAAAAAAAATTGGAACAATCCGGAACGAACCGGGAACAATGTGGAACAACTTTCAAAAATAACAAATTCCAAAAAAGAGGGGCTAACTTCACACACTCCAACTTTCCACATAAAATGACTTTCAATGATCATTGGTATGGTAGTTAAATCATTGAAATAAATAAAGTAATTTTATGTTGAAAGTTGGGCCTATTTGCAATTTTTTTTACTAGAAATATTAACTAAGTCCTTAGCTTTATTTCTCCATAAAAATAATCAATAATTTTGCTTTTTAAATGTCTCAAATCAGTCATTAAAATTGTTAATTATGAGTTTCAATGATAGCTATGATTGGCGCCTAAGACTTCAATAATAATTGGTAAGGTTGTTCAATCATTTAAATACGAAGTATTTTAAAAGAAAAGTTTCGTCTATTAATGTTCCTTTAAATATCATTAAATCAATTGAAACAAATTTCCAAAGGATTGACTGAAAATTTGTATGTATTTTGTATTTGAATTAATACTTAAATGTAGTTTATAATGTAGGTACCAAAAATATATTCAAAGTTTCTATGACCTTTAGTCTAATTGCGTTTCGCCCAGGCAAGACAGTTAAATATGAGTTTAATTTCAATATAGTGCACAAAAAACTAAAATGATAAATTTTTATTGTTTGTGATTTTTCTTCTTCTTGGCACAGTTGCCACTGTGCGACCTTAGTCGCATTTTTACCCTTTTTTTGGCCTCATGCGACCATGAGACAACTTTTTAGAAACTGGCTCTTTTTACCCTTTTAAAAAAATTTTGAGACTTTTCTGATCCTATTTCTAAAAAATTACATGGACAAGATTAAGTTCTTATTTTTTTGGAGAAAAAACTTCAAAATTTTCCATGTATATAAGGTATAACACATATCGAGTTGATATATAGGCTTGGTTTATGTCGATCGCACACGCTCAGTAGAATTGAGTCAAAACCTAGCTAAACTCGCTTTAAAATCCAATTTGATTTTTCGATTCTGCATATAAACGTAGACACTGTCCTATTTTTTGTGTGTTTAAAAAATATTCCTCACACTTATTCTTACTATATATTATAAACATTGGTGCAATTTTTCAAGTAATGCATTCGTGAACAAAATTGAACACGAGGCTTTGATCAGACTTGTTATTACGATTAAAGCGAAGATTAAAAAAAAAAAATTCATAATTCTGTCTTTCTATCTGTCTGTCTGTTACTAAGGGTATTTCTCAAAGAACTTTTTTATTTTTGATTTCCTTGGAATCAGCGTGACTGCTTCAAAAATTATTTTTTTGCAGAAGCTCCCAAAATATACACAATTTTTGAAATAAGTAATGTGTATTTTCTTAAACATGGTACTTAACGGGTTTTCAATAATTTTTAGTACCTACATTTAAAAAAATACTTTTTTGTATTAACGGTACCTTCCAAACAGATTTTAAAAAACTTTTCGAGAAAATCTAATTTTTCTCATAAAAACTACGGTTTTATTAAATTTTACTTGTGGCCTAGAATAAGTACGGTCTTGAATTAAAATCTTAATAACTAACACAAAGGAATAACTATTAACAGCCTGCCGTCCTAAGAAAAAAAGGTGTAGGCAAGCGCCAAATTTTAAAAATAATTAAATATTTTTGTGTAACGTTTAGAACTCATACTTCCTACTGCAAACGACTAAAAATCATGAACGTAAATTTCAGTACAGGTTTGAGGCAAGTTCCTTATCTAGCCATACTATCTAAGCCCTAAGGTCGCAAATTCATTTTTCTAAGTAATACTAAAATTACTTTTACTTAGTATAACAAGAAATCGTTCTTACAAATTTTAAAATTACGTAAATAATTGAAATACGTTTACATACTTCAAAACTATACAGCTACTAGTGTTGGATCCTCGGATCCATATTCAGATCCGGATCCAGTTTGATGAGCTTTAACGTAAATAGAGCAGGTAGAACACAGAGAATATCAATACAAAATAAACGTTACCTTCATGAAACTTAGCAAACTACATTACGAAAAAAAACAACAAATGTGTAGTTTGGTGAGTAACTTTTTTTGAGGTAGGAGGGGGGAGAGCGATAGGGGGAACATTGGATTATAAAACTGACAAATTGTTTTGGTACAATCTGAGTATGTAGCATATGATTTCAAGGTAATTTTTAATGCTGAATCCAATAGAATAAGAATGAAGACGATATAATCATCCCAAAAGAAGTTAAACTGCCCTTTTTAAAAGAATATGAATATGGATGTGTATAGTCGATACGAGGGTCACCACATTGCGAATCGTTGTTCCTTGAACTATTTCAATGAAATTGACACAGGTAATAGTTGCGACAGAGTAACAAATAATGGTGTTCCAAAAATATGTCACCATATTGCAACCTCGTTATACCATTAGCGTTTTCATTGAAATTGACAACGGTTGTAGCTGAGACAGAGTTAAATATATTCGGGTATGGTATTTCATTTGTGGGGGAACATTGTCAACATTGTGCCCAAATCATTTTTCAGTTCTATAGTCTTACTTTTCCTCCTATCCCCCATAAATCCATATCCAGATATTTTTTTCTTTTTAGCTCTGTGGCAACTATCACCTGTGTCAGTTTAACTTCTTTCAGGATGATTATATCGTCTCCATTTTTTTCTATTGGATTCAGTATTAAAAATTACCTCGAAATCATGTGCCATATGCTTAGGTTGTACCAAAAGAATTTTCCAGTTTTATAATCCACAATTCCCCTATCGCTCTCCCCTTTCCTACCACAAAAAAAGTTACTCACCAAACTACACATTTGTTGTTTTTTTTTTTTTTGTAATGTATTTTGCTAAGTTTCATGAAGGTAACGTTTATTTTGTATTAATATTCTCTGTTCTACCTGTTCTATAGACGTTAAAGCTCATCAAACTGGATCTGGATCTGGATCTGAATATGGATCTGAGGATCCATATCCAACACTGCTCTTTGGTACCAAAAACAAGCATTATATAATGAATTTCACACATTATTACGGTGTGGTTTATAAAATACGTTTAATTTTCTAGGCAAACGGAGAAATTATGTACCAGAATAAGTTCCTATAGCAGTGTTTTTCTTATTTCTTATAGAAGATTAATTTTACACGTAACTTTATGGGATGTGCATGATGTTCTGAAATGTCTGTATTATAACCGTGATTTTCTTATGAAATTTTCTGATATCCGTTATTTACTGTACTTTAAATGAAATTTTTTAAGATTAATTTTATACAGCTGGTGCTGTTAGCGGTTAATTTAACATCTACGTTTGTTTGTATTGTTAAATAGGTATAGGGTGATTCTGTAAAGATATGACAAAAAAAAATTTGTTCTACCTAGTTGAAGAAAATTGTTGAGCAAAACTCGGTTGTAAGTTGAAATGAATACTAATTTTATTTCACTACGTTACTTCTATATATATACAATATATGTCTTGTCTTATCTTTCTTTTCTTAATGTCTGTTTCTTATCTTTCTATTCTTACAGCCGAATTTATTAGATTTTCTTTAAATGCCTCTTAGAGGTCATTTAGTTAAGTTTGCTTAAATATTTAAATTGCCTTTAAGTTACGTTACTTAAATTCTCATTTTTAATCAATTTTCTATCGCTGCTTAACTAAACGATTGAAATGTAACGTAAAGCCTAGTACGCAGATTGAGCTAAAATTTCGCTCCCACTTTTTTCTCCAAACACCAGCTAAAATCCTAGCTAAATGTTGACATAAAATTGTTGTGTAGAATACAAGTTATCGAAGTTGTATCAACTCGATGTAAAAAAAAACACAGTTTGGTTTGGTTGACTAACGAAGAGTAACTTTATTGATTCTTTTCTATTTATAAAATATAATTCTTTAACAATATTTTTTAGTTTCCAAGAATTCATTTTTGCAAAATTAACAAAAAGATAAATTAACAAAAAGTTGATTAATGTAAATGTTTTAATTTCTAAGAAATTGCAAAATTAACAAATAAAATATTATTTGATTTCCAAGAATATGATTTTCATAACAAATAACAAATATAATATCTACATATATATATATACATAAATTGACAATTTCAATTTCTATTAAATATAAATAAATATAATGTAAGTTTATAATAATTAATAGAAATTGAAATTGTCAATTTATGTATATATATATGTAGATAAATAAACGCCCCTGAAGATGCTGAGAAAATCCAGCGAAACGTCGGGATAAAATTTATGTATTTGTTTTTATTTGCATAAAAATTTAAATTGACCAAAATAGCCCAAATATTAAAAAGAATAGAAATTGAATTTAAGAGAATTAGTCACTAATCAAAAATTATAACAAATATAATATTTTTGATAATGCTGATTTGACATAAGTAGGTGCCTGCATTGTTAGCAACGGAAATTGGGTAGGAATGTAAATAGGAATGTGAATGGGAATGTGAATGGAAATGTATCGTGTTAACTTACATAAGAAAAAACTGCTGTTCGCTGAAAAAAAAATGTATTCAACAACTTCAAAGAATTTTATTTTTATATTTCAAGTGAATATAATCAACTAAAATAGATTTTTCTCTTTGGCATTGATAAATCATTTGTCCTTGAATATTTCTCGTTCCTAATTTTCGTTTTCACCGAGTAGAGCTAACGTAAATCTCACAAATATAAGAACCTGCCACAATTTAGCTCGAGAATTAATGTGCCGCACAATTATTTTACGCGCTAAATTTTGACAGATAGGTCTCGTACTATAAGGAACAAAAATTTGCTTTTTTAGCTGGAGCTGCGTAACTCTTGGCTAAAATGCTTGGCTGAATTTTAGCTCGGCTTAATTTTGGAGAGAATTTCGTATGGGAGCGAAATTTTAGCTCGATCTGCGTACTAGGCTTAACGTGGAAAACTGACTGAAACATGTTCATTTCAGCTGTTTTTTGACAGCTTGCAAACAAAAGATGAGCACATGTATTTATAAGAGAGAAAGAGAATAGAGAAGCAACTGGCATACTAAATGCAAACGAAATGAAACATGATTCCATTTTGGTTTGCGATGCTTTTATGTTTGTGTTCAGAAACTCTATTATTTAATTTATTAATTACACCTTGGGCTTTTGATAGAAAAATTTGTAAATAAATTGATAATATTTTACAATTCAATTTATAAAAGGAAACCACAAATCTTAAAACTTTTATTAGGTACCTACATACAAAAATATGAAAACTCTACCCACATACATACATAGGTATACCTATATTTCTGTAATAAAAACAAAAAAACAATTGGTCTCGAATGTCGAAACATGCTTAAGATGGATTTAAGCAACCTTTAAAAGCGGTGAATGGCGTTTAAGTTAAGATGCATTTAAGTAACGTTGCTTAAAAGTGAAAATTGATTATAGATTGTTCATACAAAAAAAAATTACTAAAATCAGTTCTTATAAATTTATTAATTAAAAGTAATTAAAAGACAGAACCGCGGTTTTAATCCTTTCCACTTTTTTTGGCCTTTTTTGTATTAATTTCTGCTGGTCCCACAAATGTCACCAATTTTTTTTAATTTTAAGGACTTGGGTTTGAAATGTTGGCAGGGTCGAAATTTTGGCAAGGTCAAAATTCGTTTTGCAAAATTTTTCTTTCCAAATGTTGTTTCTCAAAATTCTGATTTTCAAAATTCTACTGTTTGCATATTTCCTCTTTTCATTCTTATATAAAATTTTGTGTATTCGCTATTCTGTCGCATTAAGAAGGAAAAACTTATCTGTATTTTGACATTTCGAGATAAACACGTTTTTCTGTTTTGATATCTATCTATTTTGTTTTGTTGATGAATATTTTTTTGTCGTATCTAAAAGTATATATTTTTTAATAGAGTTTTTGTAAGATCTATACATGATTGTATGGTAATTACTTTCTTTTCTTAAAACAAGTGCTAGTCAATTTTTCTCAATAATTTTTCTTTAGCGTTTTTAACTATTACAAAAACAATTTATGGCTTTATTTTCAAAAAATAAAATAATAAAAATATCAAAGATGTCAAAACTGACCCTAACTCAAGACAGCTAAAAAGTCTGATACGTTTTTTCATCTTAACACGGCAGTATTGTGGATAGTTATTTTTTTTAGATAATCGAGCGTTTGCATGTATTAAGTGTGTACTGTATTATTTTTTTGTTGACAAAATTAATGATTTTTCAAAATAATATATTAAGAGGAGATAATTTTCTCTTTAATAGATCAAAAATTGTGGTAGTTCGAACCACTCTTTTATTTTAGACAAAAATTCATATCTTCCACTATTTGTTTTAATTGAAGCATGAAGAGTGAACAAGTGAAGTATTACCCGATGATCAGACAAATTTGATGCAGATCAAAAATGGTCTTCACACTTTCAAAAATGTTTAAAATATGTATAAATTAAATATAACCTTCGCAATGGTTTTCTTTTGATAATTGAAACATTCAAAATAATTCTCAAACACCGGTACCTAAAAATGTTTATATGTATTTATATTTTGTGAATAAAATGAATGCATTGATTGCTTACATAATTTAGAAATCTGCATAAAAAAAATGTATAACATTTTTGGGACTTTTTTTTTATAACTTTTAATTTTGTTTTTTCATTGTAATATTCGTATAATATCGTTTGTTACTTTTTTTTATAAATTCATCAATTTATTTTTTACTGGGGATGATGACGAAATTCTTTCAACCACAATAAGTCAAACCGGTCAAAAACAAAATTGAAAATTGTTTTGGCACTAGGGAGAGTTATCTGCCAAGAACGTAGATCTACCAAATTGATTTTGAATGAAAAAATAAATCAATTCTGTAACCCTATGCTGAAATGTTCTGAATGTAAAAATGGTGAAAATCGTCTTTTTGGTAGATTTTAATCAAAAATAAATTGATTCATTTCACAAATAAAACCTCAATACTAATAAATACAAATTTACGTTATCATGCTACCTAGAAAATGCCACGAAATTGGTATAACGAGTCTATCAATCCTAAAAATTTTAATTAACAGAAAGTTATTTGAAATTATATTTTAAAACTGCTTTTCTTATAATTTTTTGCATATATTTTTGAGTTGAAATCATGACCCCGTGATCCCCCTCCAGTGTATATAACGTCAAATAAATGTGATTTTTAATAACGTTAAGTTTAAAAAAGAAACTATTTGAACAAAGAAATCCTTTTCTTAAGTTTTGATTTTGATACCTCATATCTCTTAAACCTTTCCTTAGAACAACTTGATTTAAAAAGAAAGTGAAAAATGTGAAGTCTTAGCTCTACAAAAAATTATAACATGACATTTTAAGTGTTGCCGTTATTTTTTAATATTTTCTTCCGTCCTTAGTCGTTTTTTTTTAAACTACGCAACACCCTGTATTCAAACTTAAATAACACCGACCACACAGCGAATTTGGACTTGCACTCTAGTGATAATGAATGTATGAACACGTACCTTTATTAGGTACACAGGTCATTCTTATTAGTTCTGGGCCAGATTTGCCCATTGTCCTTTGAAAAAACGTTTTTCTCTATTGTTTACATAATGCTTTCTTATTGCATTAAAACCATAAAATCTTGTTTTATATGCATACCTATTTAAAAATATTGTTTAACTTTAAATGATTTTCGTTTATTTTCCAGAACTAGATACTTACCTACATAGTATAGTTTGAGCTTAAAAAAATGAAGAATGAATTTCATCCATTACTAATTTATTCCAACAGTATGAAAGAACAAGTTCTTGCATTTTATTAAATAAGAATTATTTCAATACTCACATATCTTAATTTTAATAAAAAAAAAACCCGACAACTGTCATGTTGCATTAATTTGCTTGATGACACCACATATTATTTTAGTATCAACGTAAACAGCTTATCAAAATATTGAAATTGTTCATAAACTTTTGAATTTGAAATAAGTTGATAAAAACCTTCCTGTCCTTAAAAGAAAATTATTCATCAAAACACTTTTTCTCTACCAAAGAAAATTTCAATTCAAAACAAAAAGATACAAGAAATCCAAACCTGCAAATTCCTAAAAAAAATAAAATACTAAAACAAAACAACCATCACCCAAATAGGCCTACCAGGCAGCAATACCTTTGTATATAAAAAATCATAGTACTATCATGGCGGCGATTAAAATAGTAATACAGGTCTATGACGGCGCCACTATCGACTGCATTTTTAGCGTTGGAGACTTGTAAACATAGAATCATAAAGAATGGAAAATAAGTAGTCAGAGCGAGAGGAAAGTATTATTTTTGCTGTTTTATTTTGGAATATTATGCAGCCAGAGAAGCAAAGAAAGTTATATGAAGGGGGTGAAAGAGATACCTGCGTCAGCTGTTTGCGTCGATGCCATAGAAACGTTGTTAAAACTTTCAAAGATTTTGTTTTTTGTCCTTGGTCAATGCGAGAAGAAAAATAATTTTTATTAAAGAGTTCACCTTCAATCAAAAAAAATAGACTTTACTGTTCTCGTCAGAGAACTTCAACAAAAAAAAATAAAACACTTTTTTATTATTGAATAAAGAATACTTTATTGATTAATTAAAGCTTCAGATTCCTTACCACTGGTGGGGGGAAATCTTAGGCTATACGATGATGATACTTTAGAACTGAGCTATGAACTGAACTGTATGGGATCGAATGATCCCTTTTATAATATTTAAATGTCTATGCAGAAAATCTTGGTTTGACTGCGGATGATGCGATGATATCATAATTCTTATTGTGAAATAAATCTCTTGCACAAGTTGCTGAAGGCAAAGAGGTGCTGACATGCAATTCTAAGGTATTTGTATACATCGCATCATATTTGTTTCCAATTTATTGAATTTAAAGTCAAGTCGTGGGGCGCACAAGCTGGCTCTGATATAATCCCTCCCCCCTTAGATTCTTCTAATGGTTGGAAAGCAACCGTTGGAAGATTTACATTTATGACTTCCATTTTTATATTTCAGAATTACATAAACTAAAATAGTTATAAAGATTGCAATGATTATAATATACATAGTTAATTTGGTATTTTTATGATTGTACTTTAATTCTTGTATTTCTTTCAAATTTATTATATTTTGATAATGCAAGTCAGTGAAGGTTAGATTTTCAATTTTTGTGTAATTAATATTCATAATAGTATTTGGCAAAATTATTTCATGCAAATATTGATTTCTTGAATATGTTTTTTGATCAACTTCAATTTTACAATTTTCAAATTTTATTATATAGTTTCCTTTTATTGCAATGTTTTGTTTGTTACAATTTTGTTTCAAATTTTGTTGTTTTACGTTTATTAGGATTACATTATTATTTCCTATTTCAACTACTTCTTCATTTAAATTTTTTGTTAATTTACATTGTATTTTTTCCTTGAAGAGGTTTTCTATACATTCATCTTCGATCTTATTTAAATATTTTGTATGTTTAGTATAATTGAAAATTTCCTTGTCTTTGTAATCCTTCCTCTTTGTTAGGAATGGGTTGGACGTATATTTTTTTACATAATTCGTCCGTAAATTTGGGGACTTTAATAATAAATATAATATTGGTTTTGTGTAGCGCTAAACTGAGATTTAGATCTTCTAAGTTATTTATATTAATGCCAAATTTATTTATTTCTTCTAAAGTTAAAATGTCTCTACTTAGTATTCCTAGCCTTGATGTCATTATTATTTCTTGGATCTAGAATCAATGATATTTTGTGTAAATTTCTTTCTTACGGGAAATTAATCTTTATGAGCTATTCTATTTTTTATCTTTTTAAATTTATTACCTATGTCTAACTTGTATTTCTTATTATTTTTATTAGTTACTTTTACCTTTTTATGTTTAGGTGCAACCTTATTTTTAATTTGCTCAGGCTAAGTTATTTTGATATAATTTTCATCTATTTCTTTGTCTTTTCGACCTATATTTATTTTATTTAGATTTTGTATTTTATTTTTTTTCTATTCTTTCGTATATTATTTTTTTGTCTATTTTATTGAAATGCACATCAATTGGTTTTTCTTTAGTAGTAAGATGAATCACGTTATTATATGATTCAACGGCTTTAGTAGCATGTTTGATTGGTAAATCTTCTTCATTGGATATTTGCAGTTGTTGTAAGATTCTCATATGTTCATTTAAACGACCATGAAGTCTTTCTACATCGGAGTTTCCGGTGTGTCTATTTGCTGTACAATAATGTGTGGTTATTTTGCTATTTTCTAAAAAGTTCCTTAGTGTTTCTGAAACAAATGCGTTTTCGTTGTCAAGAGTTATTTTATTTGGTTTTTCCATGTATGAGAATATTTTAGTAAGAGCGTTTATTACGTCTATATAAGTTTTTGATTTTATCGGCTCAATTGCTGCAAATTTGGAAAATTTGTCAATACATGATAAATATTTTTCTTTTTTACTTACAAACCATATATCGATATGATAATGATCATTTGGGCTTTTTGGAGTTTCAGTTTTCTCATATGGCAACTTAATTGGATTTCTTTCTGCCTTTGCCATGCATGTTGAGCAGTTGTTTATAATTTTATTAATTAAATTTTTTAGGTTAGGTATATAATATTCACGTTTTACTCGTATTTCTAAGTATATTTTTTCAATACCAGTATGATTATGATTCTTATGATTTATCAATATTATTTCTCTTGCTTCTAATTCTTTTATATCTTTTAATAAAATCATGCTTCTTTGTAAAATTTTATTACTTAATGAATTTTCTTTTTTCCATATATCTTGGAATTTTTTAAATATTTCATCTTCTTTGATGTATATGCAATTAAGCATTGTGGTATCTACTTCTTTAATTATATTTATAAAATCTTCTTTGTATTCTCTTCTACTGAATATTATTCTTCTTTTTCCAACATGTGGGTACAAAATTTCTTGATGATCATTTTCATTGACTTCAAGTATTATTTGTCGATTAAATAAATTAACCGGTTTTTCACGAATAGGAATAAGTTTTGAATTATCTGATTCAGCACTATGGATGGTTGCTAAGTCATCCTGTTGTAGCATATTTATTTTAACTCGAGATAAGGCGTCAGCCACTTTATTCTCTTTTCCTTGAATATATTGCATCTCGAAATCGTATTCTTCAAGTTTAATTTTCCAGCGTTGTAATTTGCTGTTTGGTTCTTTTAAATTGCTAAGCCATACTAATGGCCTGTGGTCAGTCTTAATGACGAACTTTCTACCGTACAAATAGTGTCGAAATTGAGCTGTAGCCCATACGATAGTCAATAACTCTTTTTCTATAGTACTATAATGACATTCATGTTTGTTTAAAGTGCGTGAAGCAAAACAAAGTGGACCATGAGATTGACTCAATACTGCTCCAATTGCGAAGTTTGAAGCATCGGTAGTAAGTATGAAATCTTTTTGGAAATCAGGATGCCTATTTATTAGGTCATTTGCCATTAAGTTTTTAAGTTTTTTAAATGATTCTATATAATTTTCATCTTTGATATTAATTTTAACGTCTTTTTTTAAGCATAATGTCATGGGTTTTATTATTCCAGCATAGTCATAAATAAATTTGCGGTAGTAACCGGTAAGTCCTAGAAAGGATTGAATTTCCTTTACTGTGCTAGGAATGGGAAATTTTTGAATAGCTTCAATCTTTTTCGGGTTTGGTTTAACCCCTTCAGGCGTTATTACATGACCTAAAAATTCCGTTTCCTTTCTCATAAATTCTGATTTATTCAGTGAGACTTTCAAATTTGCGTTTCGTAAAGCTCCTAAAATTTTCCTAATTGAACAGACATGTTCTTCGAGAGAAGTACTAAAAATTATTATGTCGTCAAGATAAACGTGACAGATTTTGTCTATATATTCTTTTAAAACTTCATTCATCAAACGCTGAAACGTTGATGGGGCGTTTTTCAACCCGAAGGGCATTCGAATGAACTCGTAATGTCCTGAAAGAGTAGAAAATGCGGTTTTCTCTCTATCATTTTCATCAACTTCGATTTGATGAAAACCTTTGGTTAAATCTAGAGTTGTAAAGTAGTTACAATGCCCTAGTTTATCTAGAATTGACTCTATGTTTGGTATAGGGTATTTATCCTCTTTTGTTTTTAAATTAAGTTTTCTGTAATCAATTACAATACGCCATTCCTTGTTACCCGTATTGTCTTCCTTTTTCGGAACCACCCAGATCGGTGCATTGTATGGCGATGTGGAATGTTAATTCACTTTGGATTCTAACATTTCTTTGATCTGTCTATTAACCTCAGACTTATGTACTTCTGGGTAACGATAGATTCTTGTATAAATTTGAGAGTTATCTTCAGTAGGAATTTTATGTTTAACATGATTTGTGAACGTCAAATCATCTCCTTTTTTATAAAAAGTGTTTTTATAATCCTTTATTATTTGAAACAATTTAATTTTTTCTTCCTTATTTAAATGAGTAGTCCTTAAGTCTTTTTCAATTATTGAATCCAGAACTGAAATTTGTGGAATAATTTTAGTAAAACAGTTAATAGATTCTTCATACTCACGTTCCTCATTTGCGTTGAGAAACAGAGGTATATGTGTTCCATTTAACTTAAGTATCCTATTCGCATAATATATTTCTCCATTATTCGGGATAAGTATATTATTTCCTATTATTCCGTTATATTCTTCGTTAAATTTATATACCTGAAATTCACAGTCTTGAATTACAGGAAAAATAAATTTATCTTTAGGTATGATGACATCTTTATTAATTATAATGTTATTTCCGACGGTTTTTCTAAATTTAATATAGTCTTTGGGAGCATCTTCTTCTCTGAGAAGGCTATTTGTAGCTCCAGTATCAATAAGTAAACGAATTGTTGTTTGACCTTTACTTAATTTAATAAAGGGTAATCCTGTTTTTGATCCGAGGCTGAGACACGAAAATTTACATTTTTGTTATCCGCTTCTTCTACATAGTTTGTAGTTTTTGATAGTCTTTTAATTTGAGATGATCTAGGATCTTCTTCCAAGGTTCAAATCTTTGATATAGTTGTCGATAATTATTCGGATTATAGTTTCTATTATAATTTTGATTTTGATTTGGATTATGATTTTTATTATAGTTTTGATTATTATTTTGATTATAATTTCTGTTATTTTGTTGATAATTATTACAGTTATTATTGCCAAAATTTGGCTTTGGAAAATATGGTTTCGGTTGCCAGTTTCCCTGATGTTCCCTAAAAGGATTATGTTGATTATAACGTTCTTTTTGAACATTGTGTTTATATTTTTCTTTTATTTTTCCATCAGTATTTCCTGATTGGAAAGTAAGAAATCCTGCGCTACTAAGTTCATGGAGAGCTTGTTCCATTGTGGTAGGTTTTAAGGCATACAGAATTGTTCTCATTTGAACGGGAAGTTTTTCTTTGAAAATTTGTAAAGCGGTTATGGTATTTCTAGGTATATCTATAAAATTATTTTCTTGAACACACCTTTGGTTCAATAAAGACAATGATTTTTGGATATAATTATAAAATTTTATAACATCTCCTCTAAACTGAGCACTGCGTAATTCTTCATATAATTGACCTGCATTTTTAAATCCCCCAAAATTTTCTATTAGCATTTCTTTAATTTCTTTCCAGTGTGAGAGATGAGTGTGTATCTCTATAGCCTGTCTTGTCCTACCTATAAATTTACTTTTGAATAAATTGACACACATTCTTTGGCCCTGATCATTATATGTTTGCAATGAACGTATTATATCATCTACATTTTGAATAAAAATCGGAAGATCTTCTGTTCATCCACCAAAATTTTGTAATTTTTCTATGTAATTAATAGGGTTTATTTCTTAAACTCTATTACCTGCTTGTTGTTGTTGTTGTTGTTGTTGTTGTTGTTGTTGTTGTTGTTGTTGTTGTTGTTGTTGTTGTTGTTGTTGTTGTTGTTGTTGTTGTTGTTGTTGTTGTTGTTGTTGTTGTTGTTGTTGTTGTTGTTGTTGTTGTTGTTGTTGTTGTTGTTGTTGTTGTTGTTGTTGTTGTTGTTGTTGTTGTTGTTGTTGTTGTTGTTGTTGTTGTTGTTGTTGTTGTTGTTGTTGTTGTTGTTGTTGTTGTTGTTGTTGTTGTTGTTGTTGTTGTTGTTGTTGTTGTTGTTGTTGTTGTTGTTGTTGTTGTTGTTGTTGTTGTTGTTGTTGTTGTTGTTGTTGTTGTTGTTGGTGTTGGTGTTGGTGTTGGTGTTGGTGTTGGTGTTGGTGTTGGTGTTGGTGTTGGTGTTGGTGTTGGTGTTGGTGTTGGTGTTGGTGTTGGTGTTGGTGTTGGTGTTGGTGTTGGTGTTGGTGTTGGTGTTGGTGTTGGTGTTGGTGTTGGTGTTGGTGTTGGTGTTGGTGTTGGTGTTGGTGTTGGTGTTGGTGTTGGTGTTGGTGTTGGTGTTGGTGTTGGTGTTGGTGTTGGTGTTGGTGTTGGTGTTGGTGTTGGTGTTGGTGTTGGTGTTGGTGTTGGTGTTGGTGTTGGTGTTGGTGTTGGTGTTGGTGTTGGTGTTGGTGTTGGTGTTGGTGTTGGTGTTGGTGTTGGTGTTGGTGTTGGTGTTGGTGTTGGTGTTGGTGTTGGTGTTGGTGTTGGTGTTGGTGTTGGTGTTGGTGTTGGTGTTGGTGTTGGTGTTGGTGTTGGTGTTGGTGTTGGTGTTGGTGTTGGTGTTGGTGTTGGTGTTGGTGTTGGTGTTGGTGTTGGTGTTGGTGTTGGTGTTGGTGTTGGTGTTGGTGTTGGTGTTGGTGTTGGTGTTGGTGTTGGTGTTGGTGTTGGTGTTGGTGTTGGTGTTGGTGTTGGTGTTGGTGTTGGTGTTGGTGTTGGTGTTGATGTTGATGTTGATGTTGATGTTGATGTTGATGTTGATGTTGATGTTGATGTTGATGTTGATGTTGATGTTGATGTTGATGTTGATGTTGATGTTGATGTTGATGTTGATGTTGATGTTGATGTTGATGTTGATGTTGATGTTGATGTTGTTGTTGTTGTTGTTACTGTTGTGCTGCTGCTGCGGGCTCCATGTTGATGTTTCTTTGTTGGTTGTAGATTTTATGTCTTCTAAGTTTCGATTGATTAAAAACTTCCTTCATTCAGAACACGTTGGGGCTTTCGACATGGATAATATTTGCCTCGTAAAGATGTTCTTCCTTCAGGTTTATTTTATTTCTTTATATTTTTTTTCTTTGATTTTGTTTTTCACTTCACTTTTGTTTTATTATTATTATTATTATTATTTTTTTTTTTTTAATTTTTCTTTTCACTTCTTGAACTTTTATTTTAATTTTCTACTTTAAAAAATTTTTTTTTTCGAATTATTTTTCCTCTACGGATTTCGTAGTATAGGACATATTCACTGACCTGAGCTACTAAAATAATTCTTTCGAAAGAGATTCAATATTCGTTTGAATTCCTTCGTTTAAATCGATCTTAAATTTTTCGCTTTTCACACAAAAGAAAATTGTCCACAGTCACGAGTTCCGAGTTGCTTAAAATTATTTATTTTTTGTTTGTCTTTATTTTGTCCATCAAACTTTTGAGCTTAGTATTGATTTTCACAAATATAAATTTTTTCACACAATCACGAGTTACGAGTTGTTATGATGTTTCGCGAAAAACGAGATTTGATCACTGGATTACCATGTCTCTTATAATTTTCACTTATATTTCTGACTGGTATCCTACCGACTGCGCCATTTTTATTAAAGAGTTCACCTTCAATAAAAAAAATAGACTTTACTGTTCTCGTCAGAGAACTTCAACAAAAAAAATAAAACACTTTTTTATTATTGAATAAAGAATACTTTATTGATTAATTAAAGCTTCAGATTCCTTACCACTGGTGGGGGGAAATCTTAGGCTATACGAAGATGATACTTTAGAACTGAGCTATGAACTGAACTGTATGGGATCGAATGATCCGTTTTTATAATAACGGGTGATTTTTTAAGAGGTTCAGAACTTTAAAAAAAAAACCACAAAAAATTCAAAAAAATGAATGAAATATTTATTTGAATCGATAGTTTGAACCTTGCAATTTAATGTTTAAAGATAATTTCATGCAAATGTTGACCGCGGCTGCGTCTCAGGTAGCCCATCCGCAGAGTCCAATTTTGGCATACTCTTTCACACATATCGGCCGGTATCTCACGAATGAATGCATGGATGTTGGCTTCCAGTGCGTTAATCGAAGCGGGCTTGTCCCTATAGACATTAGCCTTGACATACCCCCACAAAAAATAATCTAATGGTGTCAAATCGCACGATCTAGGCGGCCAATTGACCGGCCCGAAACGTGAAATTAACTGTTCACCAAACTCGCCTCGCAATTGCGCCATTGTTTCGCGTGCTGTGTGGCATGTGGCACCGTCTTGTTAAAACCACATATCATGCAAGTCAAGAACTTCCATTTCGGGCAAAAAAAAGTATGTTATCATCGCTCGGTAGCGTTCACCATTGACAGTAACGCTGCGATTCGCATCATCTTTGAAGAAATATGGCCCAATAATGCCGCCGGCCCATAAACCGCACCAAACAGTGGCTTTTTCGGGATGCATTGGTAGCTGTTGCAATGCTTCTGGCTGATCTTCACTCCAAATGCGGCAATTATGCTTATTTACGTACCCATTCAACCAAAAATGAGCCTCATTGCTGAACACAATTTTCGATAAAAAAGCGGATCCTCGGCCAGCTTTCCAAGAGCCCATTCACCAAAAATTCGGCGTTGTGGTAGGTCGGCTGGCCTTAGTTCTTGCACCAGCTGTATCTTAAAAGGCTTTACGCCCAAATCCTTCCGCAAAATTTTCCACGTAGTGCTGTAACAAAGGCCTAACTGCTGGGAACGGCGCCGAATCGACATTTCGCGGTCTTCTGTCACACTAGCTGATACGGCCGCAATATTTTCTTCACTACGCACAGTACGTAAACGTGTTGGTGGTTTAATGTCCAACAAAGTAAATTTGGTGCGAAATTTGGTCACAATCTTCCGAATAGACTGCTCAGAAGGTCGAGAATGCCGACCATAAAATGGAAGCAGCGCGCGATGAACATTTCGAACCGAGCACGAATTTTGATAGTAAAATTCAATAATTTGCAAGCGTTGTTCATTTGTAAGACGATCCATGGTTAAATTGCAAACCAAACTGAAGCTGTTTGACAGTGACACAAGGTACTAAACACACGTCAGCTGTCAAAACCAGTGTTGCCAAAACCAAACCAGCTAAAAAATCACCCTTTATTTAAATGTCTATGCAGCAAATCTTGGTTTGACTGCCGATGATGCGATGATATCATAATTCTTATTGTGAAATAAATCTCTTGCACAAGTTGCTGAAGGCAAAGAGGTGCTGACATGCAATTTTAAGGTATTTGTATACATCGCATCATATTTGTTTACAATTTATTGAATTTAAAGTCAAGTCGTGGGAGCGCACAAGCTGGCTCTGATATAACCAATATACATAGATATAACCACAGGTGTATTTTCTTTCGTTATTGAGGGTAGGTTTTGCTTTTGTAACTAACTTGCAGTTTGCTTGTTATACTTTGAGCATAGTCATATAACTTTTGGTAGGTGTGTATTTGACTTGAAATTTCCTTGAAAGATTTCGATGGTAGGCAAAATGTATAGCTTTTGGTAGGTACATATTTAATATTTAGGTTGGAATTTGGTTTGCAAGATCTGTTTTGTGAAGTATATAGGTATATCTCTTGTGACCTACATACCTACCTATTTGATTTCGAGGATAGGTTGGAATAATAGGTGGGTATATGTACCTATGTATGTAGATAGGTATATTTAAATTGAAATTTTTGTACAAAATTGAGTGGTGGGCTTAGGTAAAGGTAGGATCTCTTTTGATAGGCAGGTATGTACCTACATATTTTAATAACCAATAGTTTCAATGGGGACTCAGGTGAAATAAATGAAGCCCACAAGTTAAAGTAAGTGATGCAAAATTTTTTTAAATTATATTTTGTTCTTGTTTGTTATTTATGTATTTCTTAGAAAAGGAGTTTAAAATCTTATATAGGTATGTAATGTATCTATTTTACATATATAAAATTGATAATCTGATTTGGCTAGGAAAAATCTAAGTATGAGACCTTAGGTGCCGGTTATAGCTATCATTGAAACTCATCATTGAAAATTTTAATGATTGATCATAAATTATTTTGATGGACAAATAAACCTAAGGACTTTATTAGTATTTCTATTAAAAAAAATTCAACTTTCCTCATAAAGTGACTTTTAAGATTTCAATGATCATTGGTAAGGTTGTTCAAATATTGAAATAAATAAAGTCTTTTTGTATGAAAAGTTGGTCTTATTTGAATTTTTTTACTAGAAATATTAACTAAGTGTTGAGCTTTATCTGTCCATCAAAATAATAAGAGATTTTCCTTTCTCGAAGTCTCAAAATCAATCATTAAAATTTTCAGAGATGCGTTTCAATGATAGCTATAACTGTCGCCTTAGGACAAACAAAACATTGAATGAGATGTTAAGCCTTTTTCACCTTTTAAATACAGATGAGGCAAATTACTGAGCCTATGTTTTGAACAAGAAATTAAATTTCTAAAAAAGTATTTAATTAATCAACTTGAATAAAAAAAAACTGTTACTGAATACCTATGTATTATATATCATTTAAAAAGTATAAATTCGTAACGCTCCTGCATATTATTTTTCGAAGATCATCGCTTAGGCAAAATTCCCTGTTAAATTTTTCCATTATTATTTTCAGAGTATTTTAAATTTATTTTTGTATGAAATTATTAAAAACAAATTGTATAAGGTAACTAAAATCTTTTTATACAAAATCATAATATTTTTTTTTACATTTTTGGCATAAAAAATTGAAAAACAAAATTAGTTATGAAATATTAATTTCAATCGCGACGTTTCATGATTTTTCCTTTTCAAGAAAACAATAAATCAAACTTATCCTCAATATGATTAATATGATTATGAATCAACTCCAATCAACTTAAGTTTTACAATTTTAAACATAATGTATGTTCCTTTACTTTGAATTTCTGTAATTTTTAGTCCAAACTTATGTCAAAAATTGTTTTTATATAAATTTTCACAGAACTTTGGACTAAAATGCACAGAAATACACAGAAAATCACAGAAATTCAAGGTAAAGGAACAGACTATACGCTTTTTTCTTTGATTCTAAAACGCATTACTTAAACAAATTTGAATTTTTTGTATTCTTTATATTTTGCAAAGTTTTTTATGCCACTAGCGACAAATGCACCCACCCATTTTATGAAGCAAAAAGGATATAAATAGGCAAAAAGGTAAAACTATACATTGCATGCACATTCAAAAATAAAGTTTCCCTTTTTCGAAGCTGCTATTTATTAAACAGCGAAAGTTTTTAAAATATAATGCATGAAATAAAAAATGTTTGTTATTTGCTAGCAAGAAAAGAATTTTGAAAAAAATTGACTTTTGGCCATATTTTTAAAAAATTAAACAGTGTGTTATTGCATTTCATTTCTCTCTCCTAATACACTGACACGGAGTATTCACAGTGTATTCGGTGTAGTTTGGTCTGAAGGACGTGTACACTTGTTTCAAAAGAAGTGTGAGAGAAAGCAAATCTGTGCAGGTTTTGATAATCAGTGAATGAATAGTGTATGGGTGATTCTACAAATGATGGAATTTTTGACGGCCCCGTTGATATTTTAATAACTGTTCAAGTATTCTATCTGATTTTTTCTTATATCTATCTATAAATCTAATTGATGTCTAAATGGTCCCAACAAATTATTGAGATCTGACATACTTTCATTACTGAAAAAATGCTTTAAATCTCAGTCGCCTGACGTGTCCCCTGCTCGTTTTCGAAGGGAAAAATTCTTACAGTTGTCTTATTTTAGTTCCAAAACCAAAATAAACTTTCAATTATTGACGTTAGATAATATATCTTTTTATGAAATAAATAAATATGTAGTACCATTATTTTATATTACAAAAAAAATCATTGAACTTTGTCCCTCGGATTTCTAATCAGTCCCCTGACCGATTGAAACAATAAAAATATCCCTAATTTTGAAAACTATCCTAGTTTCGGATCTAGCAGCGTGAAGCATTAAGTCTGGTGACTGAAAAATAGCATTTTCGTATCTTACACCCGTTTGCTATTTCATTTGTTACGAAGGCATTTGTGCAAGAGGTCATGGATTGTCCGTTCAGTTTCTCAGTCCGCAGGTGAGTGTTTACAGAAAATATTTATATGTAAGCAGGTTCATATATGCTCAAGCATTTTAATATAGGCTTAGTAAAACCTTAATTATATAATTTTTTTCATTTTTTCCTTACAATGCGTAAACATGTTTTAGCGGTAGGAACTATGAAAATACTCTGTCCCCTGGCCTCAGTCCTTTAATTTAATTATTAATTTTATCTCTTGAGGCCCCAAAAATGCACGCAAAATGCTGCTTTCTTCTTGAATACATATAAAATAAAAAGCTTTTATTTTTAAGTGACTAGGTAGGTAGGTAGAGATGGCAGTCGCTAGCCCTGGCCTCGCGACTCAATTAGCGCTGGAGTGCGCCGTTTTGATACCAATTACTTGTGTTAACCTAGTAGGGATTTAATACGGAATTATATGGCTTTATAGACTTTAACGGACTATTGTTAGAGCCATTTAGTCGCATTCAGAAAGATAATCAGATCTTTGATTTTCTTCTCAGAAAGCTCTTTTGGGTCATCGAGGAAGGCCTTTCCAAAAGATGACAATCTAGAATTGGCTAAAGCAGGGCAGTTGCAAAGAAAATGAACTACAGTTTCTTTTTCTTGAGGGTCTCCACAGCTACGACAGTGGGAGTTGTAGGGGATTCCCAGCCTCCTTGCATGCTCCCCTATGGGCCAGTGTCCGGTGCATATTGCTGTGATCCTGGCTATATCGCGCCTTGGTCTGCATATAAGATCGTTAGAACGAGTTTTGTTATAGGATGGCCATATCATTCTTGATATGACACAGTTTGTAAGACTGCTCCATCTGAGGTTAGATTCATCGAGAAAAATCGAGAAAATATTTCTCTTCATAGCACCAATAGGCATATTTACATTTACCGCTAGTGAGCTATGAAGAGCCGAGCCTTGTCGAGCTAAGACGTCAGCCCGTTCATTACCCTTTATGTCACTGTGACCTGGAACCCAAATGAGAGTGACCTGGAGGTTAATGTTCAGACTTGATAGTTCATCTTGACATTGCTGGACAAGTACAGAGGTGGATGTAGCCGATTTAATAGCCTTAATGGCAGCCTGGCTGTCGGAGCAAATTGCTGTGTTCCTGAATTGATTATGGTTTGATTTGAGTAACTTGCATGCTTCCCTGATTGCTAGTAGTTCAGCTTGAAATACGCTAGCAAAGTCTGGTAGTCTGAGGGACTTGGATATATTAAGGGTCTTAGAAAAAATTCCAGAACCAACACCGCACTCCATCTTAGACCCATCAGTGAAGATTATAGTGTCGTAGTCCTTCGTAACAATGTCATTTTTCCAATCCTCTCTGGTTGGAAAAACGGCTTTGAAGTCCCCGCCTAGGCCAAGAGGGGGAATACAGTAGTCGGTGTTCGTTAGAAAAATATCCTGAGGAATCAATTTTGTTATATTTCCATGACCATAGGGTTTTGAAAACCAACAATTAGATTCTTTTAGTCTTACAGCACTGCATGCCGCTAGATATTTTATATAAAGGTCGAGTGGTAGAAGGTGCAGGATAACGCTAAGGGCATCTGTTGGACAAGTTCGAAGGGCTCCTGTAGTGCCGACGCTAGCCGTTCTTTGTACCTTCTTAAGTTTTCCAATATTATATTGTTTGCTAAGTGCAGGCCACCACACAATCGATCCGTATGATAAAATCGGTCGAACCACGGCAGTGTACGTCCACAAGATCATCTTCGACTGTAGGCCCCACATCTTACCAAATGTTTTTCTGCAGGCATAGAAAGCTATGCAGGCTTTCTTAACCCGTTCTTCAATATTTACCTTCCAATTCAATTTGGGGTCAAGAATAACTCCGAGGTATTTTGCCTTAGAAGATAAGGATAGAGTTTGTCCGTTAAGTCGAGGTGGGGTGAAGGTAGGTATTTTAGTCCTGGTAGTAAAGAGCATCAGTTCCGTTTTACTCTGATTAACCCCTAGTCCACTACTTGTGGCCCAGTTGCTAACTTTTTTCAGAGCCGACTCAGTGATTTCGCTAATCACTGTGGTAAACTTTCCTGAGACCAATAAAACCAAATCATCGGCATACGCTACTGCTTTCACACCACTACATCTTAGCTTGACAAGAATTTTGTCCATGACTAAAAGCCATAGAAGAGGGGAGAGGACCCCACCTTGGGGTGTTCCTCTACTAACATATTTAGTAGCTGTATTTATTTATTTAGCTTAATACAAGCGTGCACTAACATCTAAACTTAAATCTAAACTTAAAATCTATGGTGGGGTTTTCGTTGTTTTTTTTTTTTTTTTTTTTTTTTTTTTATTTTATTTTTTTTTTTTTTTTTATTTTTATTTATATAATAATCTGGGCCCGTAGGCCCACCCACTAGTTTTTTATATAGAAAAAAACTTTTAAAAAATGGAAGGCAAGGTGTTGAGAGCTAGAAGGGAGTGTTTAAGGCAGTTCAGGGATTGTATAGTTAAGGTTGGAATAGAGCGAGATTTTGAGAGAGTGTTTGGAGGTGTGAAAGTCAAAAGAATTTTGCATAAGGTTGGAGGTACGGAGCATGCGTGTCAATGGTTCGTTACTACCATAGTTAGTACGATGGAAATTGACATCAAAGAGAGACACCGATCTAAGACTTCTAGGGTTAGTGTGCAAAGAAATTTTTCGGAGAAGCGTAGGACAATCAATATTACCGGCTAAAATTTGGTGAATGAATACAATGTCGGCTACTTTGCGACGTTTATCAAGAGGTTGCAGATTAATAAGTTGAAGACGATCTTTATAGGGTGGAAGGTGAAATGAGTCAAGCCAGGGAAGCCCGCGAAGTGCGAATCGAAGGAATCTTCGTTGAACGGCTTCAATACGAAGGGAATGGGTAACATAACATGGTGACCAAACCTGGCTGGCATATTCAAGAAGGGGCCTAACAAATGTGAGATAAAGAGATTTCGTAACGTAGGGGTCTGAAAATTCTTTTGACCAGCGCTTAACGAAGCCAAGTGCAGAGTTAGCTCTATTAATAGATGTGGTAATGTGAGATCTAGTAGTGTTTCCCAACGATGCTTGAATCCTTCTGTCACTGAGCATAGAAACAATCCATTCAGATATGAAGCCTTCTATCCCGAAGTGAGCAAGTGATTCGCGAATGGATTCAGTTAGGACATTATTGAAGGCACCTTCCACGTCTAGGAAGGTTGCGAGGGTATATTCTTTATAGTGAATTGTCTTCTCGATTGTACGAACCACTTCATGCAGGGCAGTCTCCGTAGACTTGCCTTTGAGGTATGCATGTTGTGATTCATCAAGAGGACGACCAACTAGTATAACTCTAATGTGAGTGTCAAGAATGCGCTCTAGTGTCTTAAGTACAAAAGATGTCAGGCTAATTGGTCTGAAGTCCTTCGCGGATTCATGACCTCTCTTACCGACTTTCGGAATGAAGACCACTCTTACATGTCTCCATGACTCAGGTACATGATTGAGATATAGGCAACCTTTGAAAATCATTTCAAGCCATGGCACTGCCAAATCTTGCAGTTTCTGTAGCATAATAGGTATTATGCCATCAAGGCCTGGTGATTTATAAGAGGAGAAAGTATTAATGGCCCATGAAATACCATCTCCAGTTATAACGGAATTGATTTGCTCCCTATGAGCTAAATTGGTGTTCGTATTACTAAGCGTTTCAGGGTTGCTGTTCACGCAACCCGGGAAATGCGTTGTCATCAGCAGTTCCAAGGACTCAGCTGGAGAGGCTGTCCAGAGATCGTCAGATTTTTTCAGGAACGAAGGATTGCAATGTTCCTTCGATAACACTTTACTAAGCCTGGCAGAATCTTTAATATTTTCTATGGAGTGACAGTATTCTCTCCATCCCAGTTTCTTGGATGCTGCTATGGCTCGCTTGTATTCTTTGAGAATGTCTTTATACGGTTGGAAGAACTTCTCCTTCTGACAGATATTGAAGATTTTTCTGGTCATTTTTCTTAGCGCAGATAGATCTTCATTCCACCAAGGAGGGAATTTTTTACGGCTATGCTTAACCGGACAAGAGACTTTGAAGGCAGTGTTAATAGCTGCCTCGAAAGTCTTTACCTTAGATTCAAGAACTTCAACAGATTCTACACTAATTAATGGTAAATTGCCTAGTTTGGATTTTGCGATCTGACTGAATTTCTTCCAGTCAGTTCTTTTAGGGTTTCTATATGGGGGAGGGGTTTCTACCTTGAAACCTATGTTGAAGAGGATCCATCTGTGATCCGAAAAGGAATTTTTAAGGGACACTCTCCAATTTTCCACCACCAGATTACAGTTGTTTGTAACAGTGATATCAAGTACATCTTCCCAACCGTCGTAATTTTCCGAGCTTGGAAAAACGAAAGTGGGTGTGTCACCTCTGTTACAAACAATTAGGTTATTAACAATATTAAAATCAAAAAGAGACTCACCTCGTTCGTTGTTTAAGTGACTAAGAAATACAAAGTTAATTTACATATAGTGTTTTGCATAAATTGTATAAAAGAGCTAGAAATATCATCATTTTACTTCGTTCTTTGTACAACCACCCGTATAGTATTCGAAGCTTTTTAAATTGGTACTCGTTTGAGTGTACACTAGATTCTGTGAGTAGTGTACACTGAAGTACTATACTCATTTATGAAAAGCAAATGAATGCATTCATGCAGACCTCTAACCTATGTACATATATAAATATATAATATCATATAGTTATAATATAAAAATTTTCAAAGCAAACAAGTATGTATGTACCTACGTAAAAAAACACCCATAGATTTTAGATAAAAAAAAATATACTTGGGTAAGGCCACTAATATACATATCAGACAATCACTGTCACTAAAAATCCTGGCTACCCACGGTTAAAAAAAAAATAAAAACCAACATAAATTTTCCCATACACCTACCTTTTTCTACTTTACACACTCAAGATCCCACAAACCAACAACTTGTGTTGTTTTGTTTTGTATCCCTTTACTTTTCCTTCACATACAAAAAAGTAAACAAAACTAATAAGGAACCCAAAGCAAAATTGGTTAATTTCTTTATTCTGTGCTTTATTATTTCCTTCTTTATTCTGTGCTTTATTATTTCCTTCATTATATGAATATTCCTTTGCAAAAATGTATTATAACTGCTTCACTCGTACTATCATAAATTTAGAATACCTCTTTCCCGTTCTTTTTTAAAAAGTCTCCGCCGAAGAACGTAACAAATGTAAAAAAGATGACGCTACTATCGACAGCCGTTATGATAGTACTATGATTTTTATATAAAATAAGTTCACAAGTGTATATTTATTTAAAAAATTATTTGTTTGAGCTTAAGCTCTTTATTGCTTCAACAAATAATTACAACTGAACTTACAAATTAAATTTTCTTACAAACTATCCTAACCTACCTACGGGAGCCGCCAACGTACGTGCAGGAATGCGCTTGGTGTTTGATATCTTCTTGCCAGACGTATCGTCAGCATTTTTAGACACTGCGCGTGCATCATTCGTGGGATCGTGGAATGATATGTGATGAAAATATTTGCTGCATTAACTCCTCCCCCTTTAATTTCAAACGTCCTCGTTTGACCTTCAGAAAAAAGGGATTTGGCTAATCCTTGTTGGCTTGGTTGTTACCAGCTGTTTTGGTAAGCTCGCATTATTTTCAGTTTGTTTTCCAGGTACTTCCTTGTCTTCTGATTGAATTTCAGGTATTGATATTTTTGGAATCGAGTCTAGATTAGTGGTGATATTTATCTGTCCATTTTTCCGAAGGATGAGCATTCTGGTGACAATAACTATGATTACTATTATTATGATTGTAATCAGGCTGGAGTTGGTTATCAGATGTAAGTTGTCCTCTTCTTTTATTTGCTCGATGTATTCCGTGTTTTTAAGATGTAGGTCTTTCATCATTTCTAATGTCAAAAATTCTTCATACTTCTCCGCTTTTGAGTCAGGTTGTACGATTGCCGGTAGTGGTTTTGACCCAGGGATTTCGTTGGAAATGTAATTTTGTTTATCAATAGTTATGGATACGTTATGGAATTGAATGATAAAGGATCCTGTTAGATCGATGACTTCGCCATTTACAAGGACTGATCCGTTGTATTTGTTTAAAAGGAGGGTTCCGGGGAGTATTTCTTCGACGCTGGGAATATGTTGGTTATTAACTTCGGTACAATTTGATGGGCGGCTCCTTAATAAATTCGGTATACAATTACTTGTACTTATATCTAAAATTTGGTTTTGCTTACAAATTGCTAAATTATTATAAGTTTTACAATCTTCTTTTATTCCAAAAATTTGGTTGTTACATTTTAAAATATTGTTTAATGGTATTTTAGTTATAATATTTTTCCTTTTAATTGGTTTTATCATTAAGTTTTGACAGGATTTCAAATTTGTTACAGGTATACTTATAATATATAGTATGGTTGAGGCATTTGTTGCGATTTTCACGTCTGCAAATTCAAATGCTTCTTCTAAATTAATGTATGGCATTTCATACTTTTCAAATATTTCTTTTGCTGAATTTATTTCGAAGTTCGATAAAATGAACGAGTTTATGATACCCGCTTTTGCCGAGTGTAAGGCATAGTTTACATTGGTTAATTCTTCTTTTATTATGTCAAATTTATATTTTATATTTGCAAAATATTCGTCTTTTAAATTTGAATTTTTCTTTATTGAATTAACAATATAGTTTGTAATATTTGTAATATTATTTATTATTTCATTAGTTAATTTATTAATAACTATTTGCTTATTACTATTTCTCAAGACATTATTCATTTTTGATTTTATAATTTGAAAATCGGCATGGTCTGGATTGCCAGCTATCCACTTCCATGCACTGCCAATAAAGTTTAACGACCTTTGTTTTCTTGGTCTAGGTTTTAGTCGAGTGAGGAGGTTCTGAAGCTTGGAAATCTCATGTGATAGTAAGGGATGTAATGGGTCTTGATTGGAAACATAACTTTGCATTTTTAATTTGATGTCATTGATAACTTTAGAGTATAACTCTAGGTCTATGTCGTGTATGATGTTAAAAGTACCTGTCTGTACCTTTGAGAGTCCTAGGCTTAGGCTCGCCACTTTTGAATTTGTGTAATCCAGGATTTGGATATCCGCATAGAACATGGGCAAGGACAATCTGTTGGGGAAATTAATGTTTTATGAGACTCTTGTGAATTGTTTTTCCTGATTTTGTAATAATAGTAGTGTTTCTATTTTCACCTACAATTTCTTTCCTGTATCTAGGGGAAAGTTTATTCCCTATTCTTTTATTTATTTTCACTTAAATAGTGTCTCCTACAGAATAATTTTTCGAAGGTAATCTGTTTTTGTTGTGATAATTTAAGTCTGCAGCCTGTTTAGTTTTAATGTTTTTGATAATTTCCTTTTTTTCTAATTCAAGTTGTTCGGGGTGATTCAGTCTATTTTTTCCAAAAAACGCATCTATCGGTTTACTTTTTGTCGTAGAGTGAATAGACCTATTGTATTCGTAAACGGACATACCCAGTAATTCGGAAAAAGTGTTGTGGATTTTCTTTGCTTTAAGACAACGCATAAGCTCAGAGAGCGTGGAATGAAATCTTTCCACCTTTCCGTTAGCTGAGCTTGTGTAAGGTGGGGTTTTATGAACTTTAATTTTAAACAGACTTTCCAACATAAATGAAATAGAACTTGAGCTTAAGGATTTTTCATTATCTACTACAATTGTTTCCGGGACGCCGAAAGACAAAACAATTTCTCGTAGTGGTTGCTTAATATCTTCCGTAGCTCTGGACTTTAGAATTTTCGTTTAGGCGTACTTTGAGAACTTGTCCACAGCGGTCAGAATTATTTTTCCATCAGTAAAGTAAATATCTAAATGTACGATTTGACCGGGAAATTCGGGTATAGGAGTTGGCTGAAATTCGGGTTTTTTAGGATGACGATCGTACTTGTTCTCTATACAGACACTACATTTTCTTGTAACTCTTCTAACTTTCCCAATCATGCCTGAAAAATAATGTGTTTTTAAAATTTGGGCTTTATTTGCTCTCTTGTTTCTGTGCGCACGTTGATGGGTATCAATCACGATTTTTTCTTGTTCTGATTCTGAAGTTACATCTTCTACCTGTATCCGAGTGAACCTTATTTTATAACTTCTAAAATGTAAGTATCTGTTGTATCATTCCCATTATGGCTTCTTCCGTTTTAATGCCATTGATAACTGAAGGGTTAAGATGTTTTTTCAGGATTTTTATGAGGATATCATGGGTGAATTGTGGTTCTATAATTTGATGTCGATGGTAAGTTGGGAAGATGATTTTAAAGCTTATGGAGGCATTGATAGGAATTTCAACGCTAGGAATTAAGTTTTCAGGTGAACTATCACCACTGTGTTGCGCTGAAGTAAGTCCGTTTATATTTGACGGATTTACTATTCGGGAAAGGGCATCGGCTACAACGTTAGTCTTTCCGGGTTTGTATTGCAACTCGTAATCGAACTCTTCTAAGAATGCTTTCCATCTCTTTAATTTGTTATTATGATTCTTATTGCTTAACGCAAATGTCAAGGGCTGATGATCGGTAATAATCTTCACCTTTGCTGACCCGTAGAGATAACTTCTAAGAGCACTCAATGACCAAAATATGGCCAGCATTTCTTTCTCATTAGTGGCATACATTTCCTCTGCCTTATTGAGTGTCCTGGACATAAAAGTAATAGGTCTGTCGTCTTGCGACAAAACGGCTCCTATTGCGAATTGAGAAGCGTCTGTTGTAAGTTGGAAAGGTTTTCCAAAGTCGGGGTACATTAATACTACATCTGTTGAAGTAAGTGAAATTTTTAATCTTTGAAATGCTTCTAGTGCTTCTTTGTCGAGATAAATACTCTGTTTGCTCGATTGAGCTTTGGACGTACATCCACCTTCCCCTCTTAAAAGAGCGGTTAGCGGTTTTGCCACTTTGGCATAGTCTTTCACAAAACGAAGATAGTAGCCAGAAAGGCCAAGGAAGGAACGCAAGTCCTTCAAAGTTTGTGGTATAGGAAAATTCGTTATCGCCTCAACCTTAGTCGGGTTTGTACGAATCCCTTCAGGAGACACCACGAAGCCTAGAAACTCGACTTGCTTCTCGAAAAATCGGCATTTGTCCAATTGGACTTTCATTCTAGCTTTATACAGCGTGTGAAAAATTTCATGAATGTGTTGAATATGCTGATCTTCAGTTTGGCTAAAAATTATGATGTCATCTATATAGACATAGCATATTTTGCCAATAAATTCTCGCAAAATATCATCAAGGGCCCGCTGAAAAATGGATGGTGCATTTTTAAGGCCAAACGGAAGTCTTACGAATTCATACTTTCCGTTATTAATCGAAAAGGCTGTTTCTTCCACATCCGATTCCTTTAAGGGGATCTGGTGAAAACCACTTTTTAAGTCAAGGACCGTGAAAAATTTATTCCTTCCCAGTTGAGAGAGAACCTCATTAATTTCTGGGATAGGATAGCGGTCTGCGATTGTAACCGTGTTTAGCTTCCGGTAGTCGATCACTACCCTATATTGCTTATTGCCTTTGGAGTCGGTTTTTTTTAGGTACAACCCAGACAGGTGAGTTATACGGAGATCTGGACGGTCTAATTATGTCGTCATCGAGTAGTTGACGGATTTGACTCTCAACTTCTTCTTTGAGAGGCATGGGATACGGATAGAATTTGGTGTAAACAAGAGAATCTGTGGTGGTGCGAATTTCACCCACAACTGTTGTTGTGTAAGTCAATTTTTCGTCCGGCTTGGAGAATAACGAAGCGCATTCTTTTGCAAGCGAATTGATAGCATTCTTCTGGGAATTGGACATATGGTCCATCTTTATATCTTGATTGTTAACAGCTTGAGAGGGTTTTTGTTTCATTCTTATTTTTAAACCATTTTTAATTTCTATGTAGTTCTGTTCAGTGAAAATTGTGGCTGAAAGTTCTTTGAGGCTATCATTGCCGAGTATGGCATCATAAGATTTGAGAGATGGTAACAGGAAGAATTTAATTTTAGTGTCTTTAAGACCAAACAGATTTGTTTCAACATGGTGGCTTATTTTAGTGCTGCCGCCAATTAAGTTGGCGTAGAAACAATCTCTATTAGGAATGGGGTTAGAGACCAGAGAGGGCTGGATATAGTTGCGGTTTGACCCTGTATCTATAAGAATTTCTAAAAATGTCCCGCTCTTCGTTTTAACCTCAATGTAAGGTAACGAAGCGTTCGTTAATCTAAAAAATGAATGTCGGACAAATTTTCGACATAACTATCATTTTGGTTCTCATATTCCGTTGGTTCCTCTGGTATAAAATATTCTAAAGGTTCGTCGAATTTGCTATTTTCGTATTCTAAGTTCTTATTATATTCGGCAAGTTCATTTTCTTCTGTATTAATGTGGAAATTTTGTTGGGGTCTTGAGGGATGGGATCTGTGATTAGAAACTCCAGGTTGTGCCCTCGTTTGAGAACTTTGAGGTTCATATTTTAACTGAGGCCTCATTCCGAGAGAAGTTTGCGGTCTTGTTGGAGGATTTGATCTTATGTTGGGTTGGTTAATAGTTTGTAGAATGGGAGGTTGGTTATGAACGGGTGGACGATATTGATTATTAAAGTGCGCAAAATTATGAACGGGTGGACGGTTCGGAAAGTCATTGTTCATTCTAGGATAGTAATTATTTTGATTCAAATAGCGAGGTTGTTGCATGTTATGTTAAAGGATAGGTCTTGAAGGGGCTTGGTACTGATACTGGATGTTTGGTGTATGCCTTGGTGGATTTTGTGGAGGAGGGTGTGAATACTTTTTCACTGCTCCCTGATTGTTAATCGCATGATTTGATCTGTAATTTTGATTTTCGAGTTTAAGACAAAGGTTTAATGCGTCAGGTAAATCAAGCGGTTCTCGTATTCCGAGTAACCGAGGGAGGTCGCCTTTAAGACCTCGAATAAACGTATCGAAAGCCTTATCTCGATATGTTTGGGTCAGCAAACTCAAAGATTCTGAGCTCACTTCCAAACATGATAATTTATTAAGTATCAAAGAGAGGTGTGAATAAACCCTTTGATAAAATTCCTGAATCGAGTAATTTCCTTGCATTAAAGATAACATTTGGTATTCTAAAGTACCTAAGTCGCGCTTGTCAGCGTAGTGCATTGCTAAACAGCGGGATGTGCTTTCCCAATTTAAGGGAATGTTGTAGGCTTCAAGAGCGGTATCTGCGTTACCGGTTATCTTGTTCCTTATGGTGCTCAATATCCCAAAATATTTTGGGGTGCCTTTAGAAGGCTCGTACAATTGTAGTACTCGATCTATACTTTTTTTCCAGGAGCTAAATTCTCCTAAATCACCCGAGAAATTTCGAAGGCATTCAACAATATCTGGTATCTTGTCCATATCAAACAAACTGTTCTGGTGTATAGGATAAATAGCTTGTTCCACACCGGGAAATGGATTAGTATTATGATTTAAGACTTTTTGGACTAAGTTGTGTCCATGTTGTTCAAATACGCTTTGAACAATAGATGAAATTAATGCATTAAGTGCAGGGGTTGATTGTGGCTCAGAAGGTAAGTCATTACGAGAATTCGTAGACTGAAAAGAGGAATTTAGGTTATCATTTTGAGAAACTGAGGGGGAATTTACTTGAGGGATTGTATTATTTTGGAATGTTGGATTAGGAGGTCCAGGTCCAGGAGGTGGTTGCCCGTGTTCCTGATCTCAGGTCTGGCATGGCAATGTTTTTATTATATTTTTTTTTATTGGCAAAAACAAAACAAAATTTAATACTTTTTGTATATAATAGAAATTAAAAAAAAAAAATTATTTTTATTTATGCTTATTTTTACGTTACTTTTATTTTCTTAGTTTATTGATTTCACTTTATATTTAAATAACCAGGCTCTTAGTAGTATTATTTTTAATGTTTAAAATATCTTATAACTATTCTTACATACAAAACAGGAACTTCATCGTTATGATAATGGGTATGATGGAGCGGCTAGTTTTCAAACTTCCTTTTCCTCCGATTATTTTACGGCTACTTAGGGGCCTCGTTTCTCCACACTTCCTGCTGGATACACTAGAACTGTTTCTGTTTTTATTGTTCACGTAATTTACATACGCGTGGTCCACTAGCCGATATCTCACGAATACCACTTGGGGACTTTAGTATATCGGGTTTTTTTCTCAAAAGCAAAAAGTTAACACTACTGAAGGGTTTTTTTTTCAAACGACCGGGGGTTAATTTTTCCCATAAAAACACTACTTGAGGGTTTTTTAATTAATGACTGTTTGTACTTTTTACTTTAACCAGTGTCCCTGCTCGGGCGCCAAATAAGTTCACAAGTGTATATTTATTTAAAAAAATATTTTTTTGAGCTTAAGCTTTATTGCTTCAACAAATAATTACAACTGAACTTACAAATTAAATTTTCTTACAAACTATCCTTACCTACCTATGGGAGCCGCCAGCGTACGTGCAGGAATGCGCTTGGTGTTTGATATCTTCTTGCCAGAAGTATCGTCGTGGGATCGTGGGAATGATGAGATGAAAATATTTGCTGCATTAACTTATACAAAGCTGTTAGGTTTTGTCATTGTATATATAAACCATAGTTGATATCATTACCGATTTTTTTAGGAGAACGTTGGCTGCAGCGCCACATTCGGTCGGGGTTTTTTGCAGGGTGAGTTGAAAATAGGCCATAATTAAAATATGGAAGATAAGTAGTAAGAGCAAGAGGAATGTATTTTTTGCATTCTGATATGAATAAAAAGGAGTAAAAGAGATAACCAAATCATGTGTTTGTGAAATGTCAAACAATAAAAAAGGTGAAGAAAATGGGAAAACCAAAGAAAAATAGAAGAAAGTGGTGACAAAATATCTGAAAATAAGCTGCTTTCGTCGTCGCCGTCGCGTCGTAGCAACGAGGACACAAATAATTTGCAGAGATTATGTTGTAGGATGTAGGCAATGTGAAAAGACAAAACATATGATGGTATAAGTAGTAAAGCTATATTTTTGACTTTAAACATAATAGCTTTGTATGTATAAAATTTATATATGTATACAAAGTTAATAGGCATAAATATCTTTTGGTAGGTATTTAAATTGAAATTTTCTTTTTTTGTATGATTTTGGTGGTAGGCATATCTTTTGGTGGGTACTTTTGATTATTTAATTGTAATCTTTTTTGCGATGGTAAATATTTTGGAAAATACGTTGTTGTTACCAATATGTGGCTATATGTTCATCTTTTGGTAAATATTTAGGTACCTGTTGGTCTTCAAGTTTTTTTGCTAACTAGGTAGGTCGTATGTATTATTGTTTTTTGTTATCTTTAATACCCATTATTTATTACTAGTCTCGCCCTCCAAAATTTGACACCACTTGCTAAGTAGGTAATATTTTAAAATAGATTTTGGATATTTTTTTTTTTTTAATTTAGTAGGTATTTTTGGATGTGCACAGTGATCATTAACTGAAATTGTCCGTCAGTGTTTAATTTGGTGACTCGCACACTCCTTGTGATTATGGCTTTCCAACCATATATGAAATTTGACCAAATCGAACCACAAAATTAATTTAAAGCTTATAGATTTTGAGTAGGTACCCATCTACATATGTACAATGTTGGTACGTATTTCAATTAAATTTTGTATGCAAAATAGAGGGGTAGGCTTAGGCAAATATCCCCAGGTATTTTTGGTAGGCAGGTAGGTACATACATAGGTAAGTACTAGAGCCTACCATCAACATTTTCTTAGACATAGTTAATTTGTGTTTTATTACCATTCTTAAAATATATATTAAATCAAAATCAGTTGAAATCCAGATTTTTTATAAATTATTTTATAAATACCAATTTTTTAGTTTTCATTTTTTAATCACTCATAACTCCTTAAATAATTTTTTTAGAATTTTTAAATATATGCATGCATTTCTAATAATTTTAACATCTATCGGAGATGATGATAAACTCCCGTTTAGAATTCAGTTTTCGACCCATATAATTATATATATAAAATTAACTAACAAATGTACAAAAACCCGGTTTGTAAAAGCAAGTTTGTTGATTTTGACAGTTATTTGAAATTTTGAAAAAAAATAAATAAATAAATAAAATAAAAATAAACTGCGAAAAAAAATAAATGTTCTGATGTTTTTGACTTTAATGGTCAAGAATGAATCATGCATCCAATGATTTTAATGATTTATTATTAATTTAACTTTCTAAATTTTGTTTAAATTATATCCATTTCGATAATAAATTGTATTGTCTAAATTGTATTGAAAGTGAAAGTCTAATTTTCCTGGGCTATTAGTTCAGCCGCTAACGCTTTTAGATATAAAAGTCGATTTTTCATATAGTGCGATGCATAATTGGCCTTTCCTTTGTATTTCTAAGGTCACTAGGACGAAGCCGCAAATCTGAAAAATATTTTTGAAAGTTTTGTAAGAAATTTTTTTTAACAACTTTTTTTCGATTTTTTACAGCTGGTACTTCTACACTACACTTCTACACTTCTTCTCTGGTACTACAGCTGGTACTTCTTAATAAGTCGCTAGGAAGCTTAGTTTAGCCGCAAATAATTTTTTAACGTGTCAGCTTTGATGCCTCTAGGACGTTTAGTTTAGCCGCAAATTGCGTTTAAAGATAAAAGTTGATTTTTCAAATAATGCGATCCATCAATTGAAAAGTGATCTTTCCTATGTATTTCTTAAGTCACTAGGATGCTAAGTTTAGCTGCAAATCTGAAAATATTTTTTTGAAAGTTTTGGAAAAAACTTAATTGAAAGCAGTTAAAATTTTGGGTTTACAAAATCATGCACACAAAACACTGTAATAACTAACCCACATTCCTACCCCTTCCTCTAGAACCACAAAACCCAAAAATCCTGCGCACAATAAACCTGAAACCAAAGATAATATAACATATATAATTATTTTATTTATATTGGCCCTTATTAGTAAGGGCCAATATAATTAAATTTAGTTATAGCTTAAATAAAAATCTTCGCCTTTCAGAGAAATCATATACTAATAACCAGTTTATCTGCCATACTAGACACTACTAAGACGTCAGAATTTAATACACAGAAATTCATGTTTTAAGTAGTGACTATAATATGTGAAATGACATTTCAGTTCATAATATGTAACGGGTGATTTTTTAGCTGGTTTGGTTTTGGCAACACTGGTTTTGACAGCTGACGTGTGTTTAGTGCCTTGTGTCATTGTCAAACAGCTTCAGTTTGGTTTGCAATTTAACCATGGATCGTCTTACAAATGAACAACGCTTGCAAATTATTGAATTTTACTATCAAAATTCGTGCTCGGTTCGAAATGTTCATCGCGCGCTGCTTCCATTTTATGGTCGGCATTCTCGACCTTCTGAGCAGTCTATTCGGAAGATTGTGACCAAATTTCGCACCAAATTTACTTTGTTGGACATTAAACCACCAACACGTTTACGTACTGTGTGTAGTGAAGAAAATATTGCGGCCGTATCAGCTAGTGTGACAGAAGACCGCGAAATGTCGATTCGGCGCCGTTCCCAGCAGTTAGGCCTTTGTTACAGCACTACGTGGAAAATTTTGCGGAAGGATTTGGGCGTAGAGCCTTTTAAGATACAGCTGGTGCAAGAACTAAAGCCAGCCGACCTACCACAACGCCGAATTTTTGGTGAATGGGCTCTTGGAAAGCTGGCCGAGGATCCGCTTTTTTATCGAAAAATTGTGTTCAGCGATGAGGCTCATTTTTGGTTGAATGGGTACGTAAATAAGCATAATTGCCGCATTTGGAGTGAAGATCAGCCAGAAGCATTGCAACAGCTACCAATGCATCCCGAAAAAGCCACTGTTTGGTGCGGTTTATGGGCCGGCGGCATTATTGGGCCATATTTCTTCAAAGATGATGCGAATCGCAGCGTTACTGTCAATGGTGAACGCTACCGAGCGATGATAACAACCCTTTTTTTGCCCGAAATGGAAGTTTTTGACTTGCATGATATATGGTTTCAACAAGACGGTGCCACATGCCACACAGCACGCGAAACAATGGCGCAATTGCGAGGCGAGTTTGGTAACAGTTAATTTCACGTTTCGGGCCGGTCAATTGGCCGCCTAGATCGTGCGATTTGACACCATTAGATTATTTTTTGTGGGGGTATGTCAAGGCTAATGTCTATAGGGACAAGCCCGCTTCGATTGACGCACTGGAAGCCAACATCCATGCATTCATTCGTGAGATACCGGCCGATATGTGTGAAAGAGTATGCCAAAATTGGACTCAGCGGATGGGCTACCTGAGACGCAGCCGCGGTCAACATTTGCATGAAATTATCTTTAAACATTAAATTGCAAGGTTCAAACTATCGATTCAAATAAATATTTCATTCATTTTTTCGAATTTTTTGTGTTTTTTTTTTTTTTAAGTTCTAAACCTCTTAAAAAATCACCCGTTATTATGTGTTAATAAGTACTAAAATATACTCAAATATTGCTGTGCAATTTTATTGGTATTTTCATAACGACAAAGTTTTTGTTGTTAGAAAAAATATTTTCAAAAATGTGCGATGCGGTGCATGGTTGTTTTGTTTTGAATTTTTAACTTTCGTTTTAAATTTATATATAATAAGATCCATTCTGTTATTTTAAAAATATCTTTACTTTCTACAAACGTTTTGTGAAAAGCATAAGTTGATAAACTTCGAATTGAGTGTGGACTGTGTCGTTTTCTTTAGAGACTCCAAGACTTCTTCCTTTTCAATCATTTTGCATTTCAAAAATCCTCCAATGGATTGCTTCTTTCAAGTGATTTCTTATGAGAGTTTTCACTGCCTGATTTCATTTAGGAATGCTTCTTGAACACATGTAAAAATATGTCGAACGAATTTAAATTGACTCTCAAAACGAAACAAGAATATTGATTTGTTGACTTTTATAACATTGAAACAGAAAATACCTTTAAGGAAAACATTTGGATTTCACATAATGATTTCAAAGTAAAAACAAATACGTGATTTTGGTTCTGTGAACAAAAACTATATCATCGATGCTCGAACTACCTCACTATTTCCCCTGAAAACTGCACGATTGTCTCAAATTTCTTGTTTTTTTTTTTTGAAGGGAACAGAGAAATGCAGAAGAAAGAAACACTTTTTTCTTTATGGATTTGACAGAGATAGAGATATGATTGAATTTGTCACTGTTTGTTCGTATTCATGTTTTAATTAAGGATACTCACTCCCCAATGACAACAGCGTGAAAGAAAATTATTCATACGAAAGCTTTTGATGTTTTGTTTCACATTTTCAAAGAACAAGAATTGGAACTAGTGTGAAAGCATGAAAAGTTTTTCGATTCACTTTTTCACAGAGTGAGAATTGGCCTCCATAAAAAATATCACTCTACCTAAAAGTCTCAAATCTCAATGCAAAATAATTTGTTTTCGTAGCAATTTCGATATGTTCCAAAAAATTATAAAATATTTTCCAATTATGAATTTTTCCTGTTAAAAATGTATCAACTAAAAAAGCACAGACCCTTTTAACAAATTACACACTAAAGTAGTGAAAAATGTACTATCAAAAAGAATACGGCAATACTTATCTCCACAGGTATCGAAAGAATTCTGACAGTTTTTTTTCACTCATCAAAAAAAAATTGAGATATATCTTTCATTTTTAGCTAAATGAAAGTGTATTGAGATATAAAACCGTGCTGCAATTGAATAAAGCTTATTAAACTGATTAAAAAAGTATAATAAAAATTATTAAAGTGAATACTTTCTTAAACAGAATATAAAATAACATGCGGCGTTACGTACAATCCTGTAAAAACGACCATTAAAAAGAGTGTACAAATATTTCTTTTCACAAGTAAATTTTGCCTGATATTTCCTCATAAAGTAATGTGAAGTGACATTTTTTAGATGATTTAAGTATCCAAGAATACCTTTAAATCAATATTTCATGATATTTTGCTTTGAAAAATTTTAATTTCTTGTAAATAAAATATACTTTGATTCAGCGATTTAGTTAAGATTCATCTGTCAAATGAGAAATTCTCGTTCAACTGGGTAGGATTAATTTTTGTGGTTGAGGACAAGGCGCTTAAATACAGGGTGGCGCACGAATCGTGCTACAAAAATAAAACGTAATAGCTTTTTACTAACTTAACTTTTTTATTATTATATTATTTTTTTTTATTTTGTAGGTTACTATTTAGATTTATAAAAATGGATGCTTGGGATACGGAGAAAAGAATTTGGATAGTGCAACGGTACCATGCTTTGCAGTCCGTCATGTCATTTCCGTCCAAAGGGAATTTAGGCGGGAGTTTGGCCGTACCATCGAGATGCCAATGTTCGGGTTCAGGATACAATCGCAGCAGTAGCATCTGCAATACAGGCCAATCCGAGCGTTTCGACCCGAAACTTATCGGGGCAAATTGGAGTTAGTAGACGGTCATTACAACGGATACTTCATGACGATTTAAACTTGTTTCCGTACAAAGTCCAAATTACTAGCAAGTTAAACCCTCAGGATTTGCCTGTTCGCCTGGAATTTTGCCAAAAAATGATATCAATGGCCGAAGAAGACAACACATTGATCAATTGTTTGTTCATGTCTGATGAGGCCCATTTTGATCTTAACGGCAATGTAAACAAGCAAAATTGCCGTATATGGAATGAGTCTAATCCAGAAATGCTCCATGAGACGGAACTGCACCCAGAACGAGTCACTGTGTGGTGCGCAGTTTCATCAAGGTGTATTGTCGGGCCGTACTTCTTTGAAGAAAACGGTGTAACCGTTACTGTCAATGGGGACCGTTATTTAAAGATGTTGAAGGAGTTTTTTTTACCCAGAACTGCGCCGAAGACGTATTCCATTCAACAGCGTTTGGTTTCAGCAAGAGGGAGCAACTGCACATATAGCCAGACCAGTTATGGCGGAGCTAAACAAAAAATTCGCAAACAAATTAATTTCTAGGAACTCCACTCTTCGCTGGCCCCCAAGGTCACCTGACCTGACTGCACCAGACTTCTTTTTATGGGGTTATGTCAAGCAAGAGGTGTATAAAACGAAGCCCAGGAATTGGAGGTCATTTGCGGTCTATAATCTTTAAAAACAACTAACTATTTAAAATAAAATTTAATTTTCTAACCAATAAAAAAAAATAAATGAAATACATCGATTAAAAAAAAGTTATTTGAATTTCTTATTGTAGCACAATTGGTGCGCCACCCTGTATATTTGGCGCCTGTAGTGCGGATTTATTTTCAATGTTGTGAATAAAATATTCTTAAAAGTCTTTCTGCTATTGGCTCTTTTTATAATCTCAGTTTTGTATCTTCTTCAATAAGTTTTATAAAAGTTTAAATGTATTCTACAGTAATTAAGATATTTACCTAAAAAATATCACTTCCTAACTTTAAGTAGAATATGACACAAAACTTACTGTGAAAAGAAAAGTTTGTTCACTCCGTATTATAGGTGTTTTTACATTATTCAATGTTAAAATAAAATATTGCAAGTATTCACTGTGTTATTTTTTTAATAAGTTTTTCTATTACTTTTACGGTTTAAAATCTCTACACATATTTATATAGCTCCTCAAAATCTCAGAAACATCTCAATGTTTTTTTTGAATTTGATAGTTTTGCTTTCCTTGGGCGGCCAGCATTTAGCCGTGAAACTGCAGGCCCACCCTGTGTCAATGCATTTGTGTTTGTGTATTTTTTCTTCTATTTTTTTTATTTGGGTTGTTGTAGTGTGCGAGTTTTGAAAGCATGTTTGATGTAAATTGTAGTAGATTAAAGGAAAGACTGATGATTTTGTAAAAAAAAGGGTTAACTTGTTTATTGGTAGAAATCATTTTAAGCTCCACATTTTATTTTAACCTTACTTAATTACTAGTTAGTAGTCGACATTAGTGTTTGATTATTAGTAAGGCCCATTATCTTTGCTGCAACAGTGAAAAAATAAATACACCTTCACATGCATACCTACCCCTTTCTCCAGCACCACAAACACCCAAAAAAATGTAAACAAAACAATAACAAACCAAAACAAAATTGAATAATTTCCTCATTGTGTCTGTTTTCTCACTATACCAATATCCTCTTGAGAAAATGCCTTCTAACTGACTATCGAACTCTGATGAATTTTGTATACGTCTTTCCCGTTCTCATTATATTTTGACAATTCACAATTACAAGTCTCCATCGAAAATTCAAATTCTCCACGTCAAGGTACCGCTTGGGTACTTCAGTGCTTAGACATCTGTATATGATTATTTGCGATAGAAATTTAGATAGCAAGGGTATTCTACTTCATCGAGCGCGCCACAACCAATTGCATTACTTGAAAACACCGTGGGTACTATTAATTTAATTAGTACTGAACTAATGAAAACCCGTCTTAGCATTGGTCAGCTAGCAGATGATATCCAGACTGCCACTTGTAAAATCGATGGTATCAACCAACAGCCTAACGCCTCTATTTACAACACATCCTTACTGGCAGAAATAATGGATACCTCTACTTGCACACCTCTATCTATCTGCCAATCAGCTCCCTTACCTGCAATCGTAGATGCATCACCTTCGGGACCCGCTTACCTACAACCTTCGCATCCATCCATCACCACTGCATTGCCATCATCTCCTGCAGCATCTACTCACCATCAACTACTTTAACTGTGCCAGCAATACCTACCATTCAACGTTTTGGTCCCCTGGATAACTAATCTATTTAGCCGTTCATTTTCTATAACCCTTAAAGAATGCCAGAAGATTTCGCCACCTCGCTCCAAGCATCATAGCAACTTTAAAATAAGCTTTTCATCTAAATATCAGTGGCTCTTCTGCTCTCATACTGATGATGTGTTCCAACTGGGAAATATGATTTTAACCAAATGGGTGGATAAATTAGAATATCGTAGATCTAAGAAAACTAATAAGCCTAGTCATACAAAACCCATCGCAATTTCCTCTAAACTTAAGAATACCAACTCAATACTGAAGAAAAAGCCCACTCACACTCCCAGATCGGACCCTAACTGGACATTTAAAACTAACCTTTTCCCTAACTTTACGCCCTCCTGCATTTCACATAACCCCCTTTACATCCCTACTCCATCTAAGCCTAAAGATCAAAGGGTTTCCTTTAACTTAACTCCTTCTGAACCAATCTCCAAGCTTTTATCAACACCAACGGAACCTCCCCAAACGAGCCCCTCTCCGAATCTCAACTTAAGCTCTGGGGCCAAGTCACTAACTTTCGTAGTTCCCATATTCTTAACCCCTCACCAAACCATCTCCCTTGTAACCCCACATCCTCTTCTGGATCAATTCCAGCGAACTCTGACTCATTACCTAACTCTACTTCCCTCCCCACATCAGTTACCCCTTCAATCTTTACCCAAACATTTACATCCACCCCATCCTCAATGTCACCTCCTGCTACCTTTATTGATCCCCTACAGTCAAATTCACTCAGCTATCTAGCCAATCCACTGATTGCCGCTATGCTCTCTCGAGGCTTAGAGATAAAAAAACCTACGACAATATTCGTCTGTACTTAACATATCTTCACGATAAACCCGACTCCGTTTTCTTCGAAGGAAAAACTAACACAAGTGTATTGGTCTCAATTCAACAGGAAGGCCTTCCCACTGATGTTCCAAGTCTCAAAACTCCCTTCATAAAATATCATGAATTCCTCAATTTATCTCCCCAAAGAGTGGCGAATGATCTTGAGGCCCTTGGACAATATATCCATTCAAAGCGTATTTCGCACCTTCAGCGTAGTAGAGCAGACCATGAAAGATTTTTTCGTTTCTAATGTACTACCAACCCCCTCTTATCTTTCCAAAAACTTTCCATTTACCTTCTATTATCAGAATGTAAGAGGTCTCCGGTCAAAGACTCAATCAGTTTTGCAACAAACTCACTCCTTACCTTTCGCGATATATGCTCTGACTGAAACAAATCTCATTCCCAGCATTAAAAATCAAGAATTGTTCCCTTCTACTTTTAACGTTTATCGCGATGACGTTCTTAACCCATCCACTAACGGTTCCCCTTGCCGTGGCGTCCTTCTTGCTGTAACAAATACTATTGACTCATCCCTTATTGCCGTATCTTCTTCCCCCAATCTAGATTATGTATCTATTAAGATAACACTTCCCCTTAAGTCGCTTTACGTTGTTTGTTGTTACATCTTACCATCACAACCAATCGAATCATATGAACTTGCTATTAGAACAATTGACCACATAATTGATTTGTGTGATCCCCATGATGAGATCCTTCTTTTCGGCGACTTCAATCTTCCTTATTTAAAATGGAGTCCATCAGACGATCATTCGTTCTTTATTGCTTCTAATCCCACATCTGCCAAAGAATATGTCTTTCTAGATAGCCTTGCTGATTCAAGCCTTTGCCAAGTCAGCGGGATCACAAATTTCATGGATAGACAACTTGACCTTATTTTCACAACCGATCCCAATAACTCTTTTGTCTCAGCTAGCCCCCTTTCTCTTTCAACCATCGATAACTACCACCCTCCCCTTCTTCTCTCATTTTTTCACGACTCCCAATTACTATCCACTCCCACTACCGATCTTTATTCTTATGACTTCCATAAAGCAGCAAACTTTCGCCTAATAAACGAATACTTTAAAAAAATCTCTTTTAATTTTGATAACTTAACTGTAAATGATGCCACTACTTTATTGTACACTGAAATATTTAATTCTTTTGCCCTTTATGTTCCTTTTTCTCGCCACAAAACTTTGTTTTCTTCTCCACCTTGGTATAATCGTAAACTTCGTTGTCTGCGAAATAAGAGAAATAAGTTGTGGGAAATTTTCCTCCGCTCTCGTTCTCCTACTAACTATTCTAACTATCTTGGTTCTTATCTACATTTTAACGAGCTCTACAACTCCCTTTACCAACGCTATCTAATTACCACGCAATCCAACCTAATCAATGATCCTAAGTCATTTTTTCAGTTTTTCAACTATAAACGAAAATCCGATGGCTACCCTAACACTCTCTCTTTCAATAACGAAACCTCAAACGATCCTAGGACTATCGCCGACCTTTTTGCTAAATTTTTTAAACAATCTTTTGCAGATGACTCCTTTGCACCTGATTCTGCATATTTCAATTATCTACAAAACTTTTCTCTTGGACCGTTTCTCCCTCACACTGTGGATCCGTATCTCATCGAAACTAAATTAAATCAACTAAACGATGAATTTAATCCCGGTCCCGATGGTCTCCCTGCCATACTACTAAAAAAATGTTCTTCCACCCTTTTCCCTTTTCCTCAGATATGGAAATCATCTTTCATTATCCCTATACACAAAAAAGATTTGAAGGGTGATGTTAACAATTATCGTCCAATTGCCAAGCTTTCTCACATACCCAAACTCCTTGAAAGTATTTTGTATGAAACGCTTAGCTTCCACTGCAAATCTCTCATCTCCCCCAGACAACATGGCTTTCTCAAATGCAGATCTACAACCACTAACCTTGTTGAATTTGTGTCTTTCACGCTATCAGCCATGGAAAAAGGTTACGAAGTCGATGTTATATCAACCGATTTTAGTAAGGCCTTTGATAAAATCTCCCATAAGCTAATACTTTTCAAATTGTCCTCTCTCGGCTTCGAACCTTCTTTGTTAAAATGGATCTCCTCTTACCTAGATAATCGTTATTATAGCGTTCGTTTTAGAACCGCCACCTCTTGCTCTTTCCTAGCTACCTCCGGTGTTCCCCAAGGCAGCCACCTAGGCCCTCTTTTGTTCATTCTTGCTATTAACGATATTGAAAAGGTCATCAAACACTCTTGTATTTCACTGTACGCTGATGATACCCAGTTTTTCAAGATCATTTCGTCGACACATGACTCTTCCCTTATTCAACAGGACCTTGACAGTTTTTCAATTTGGTGTCTTAAAAATTGCTTGGAGCTCAACGTTGCCAAATGCCAATCAATCACTTTTACGCGTAAGCGTATTAAATCTCCTCCCCGTCTTTACCTCCTTCATGATCAACACATACCCACCGTTGAATTTATTCGTGATCTTGGCTTAATATTTGACCCGGAACTTAATTTTCTCTCCCATGTAGATGATATCATTCTCAAGGCAAATTCAGCCCTCGTCAAAAGATGGTCAAAGGAATTCTCTAACCCTTATGTGACTCGATCCCTATACATATGTATCATTCGTTCGCCCACTCCTCGAATACGCTTCTCAAGTTTGGTCCCCTTATCAACTTATACACATTTCCAGAATCGAGAGCGTCCAGCGTCGCTTCCTTCGCTTTGCTCTTCGAGGCCTTGAATGGACCAATCTCCTGATCCTGCCTCCCTATCTAGACCGCCTTAAACTAATCAACTTGAATTCTTTGAAAGAACGTAGAGAAATATCAGACATTCTCTTCATTCATCGATTATTTTCTGGTTCCGTTGACTGCATTTCACTCTACAACTCTATCTCCTTTAACCCTCGTTCTTGAAATCCTCGTCTTTTTTATCTTCCCACCCACAGGACCTCCTATGGCTCAAACGAACCTATCTCTCGAATGCTGCGAAATGTTAATCTGAACATGAACTCCTTTGACTTTCACCTTAGTACTCCATCCCTAAAACTCCGTCTTCTGAATCGCCCTCCCCCTCACTAACGTTAGCTTAAATTCTTAGTTTTAAGTTAGATTAAGAATTAGAATTAAATGGGGGTTTTGCCCCACCAAAATCAAAATTAAAAAACATTTCTTCCGGGTTTTTAATGTTTTGTAAATTATAATTTCGTATTTGTTTTCTTTGTTGTTGTTGTTATACATCAGACGGAGTCACAGGAACGGCTGTCTTGAAATTCATCTGACAGTACTCATTTCACACAACATGCGGGAGATAATACCTTAGATATGTGTACTGTGGATGTTAGCTACCACAATTCCTTTCTATGAGGCTGAGACATCTGTGTTGTGCAGATACCTTACGTAATCGTGTTCATTTTCGAAAGTGTGCGTCCCTGAATCAAATTGAATACTCTTTAATTCCTGGTGTGCGTGTGTGTAAGGTACTCACAACTTTGTTTTTGTAATCTCATTTTCAGAATTTAGTTGTTTCAGAGGTTCATTCAAAATGTACCCAATTTTACGCATTTGTCATATGCCTTTTACATGTTAACATAATAATACGAACTCCAAGCGTTCAAATTCAGCTCAATTTTTGATTAATAAATAATATTTAACTGTTTTGGTACTTTTTTTTTGTGAAATTGAAAGAAATTTCAAATGATATCAGATTCAATGTGAATAAACTAAACTTAACTAAGTCATAAGTCACTTCGTGATAAATTTTAGTGTCGTGATAGCGTAAACAGGCACCATTGTTTTGAAATAAGCTTGCCCATAAGCCCTGTACTGTAAGTTTTGGTTGAACAGAGTTTTAGTGATAAGTTAATAAACAAGAAGAGGCTTTCGTCTTAACATTAAATTATGGCATACTATTTCTCCTCACCGATAGATAAAACTTGTACCTGAAACCACAACATATGAGAGAAAACTGCCATATGAGAGAAAACTGCTACCCACATAATTGCAGTTACGTCTGTATGAGAAACTTTTTAACTAATATCACGATATCACGCCAACTATGTCATAACGCATTCAGTCATTTTCCAGAATTTGTTTGAAGGAATCTTAAGATGTAGAAATATGAACCAAGTTTACCCAAATCTCAAAAACGACAGTTTGTGAGTTACGTCACTTCGCGAGAAGAGTGGCGATATGTGCCTCATACTTGGTTTCAAATTGTCTACTTGGTTTCAAATTGTCTATGTCTATGACAAAGTGTAGTGGCCGCTCATTACACAACTGCCAGTTCATTTCCATTTGTGTCCTTATTTGACAAAAAGTTTTTCGTCATTTCAAATACAAACAAGTTTTGACAAACATCTTTTGTCTGTTCACGGACAGCTGTTACCATTTGCTTCTAATTTTTGGAACTGATGCGTATGGTCACAAACAAATTTTCACAGCCGTGAATAGTAGCTTATCTGTTCATTTAGTAGTGTTATTGACCTTTTTTTGTTTTTCTAAGATTTTTGGTTTAAATCCCCCGAGTATTGTAGATTCCCAGCCTCTACCACCTTTGAAATATGCAATTAACATTCCCATCTAATATTAGAGTTGACTAATTTTATGAAGAATTTTTATTTCTAGAGTTTCTATCTCAACTAAACCTGTAAGATGTAAAAAAACGCACAAGAGAAACAAAAGTAAAAACCTGTTCAGGACAAAAATATTAAAAAAGGAACAGCATGTGGACAAACGATTGAACGATTGGTTGGAAGAAAATAATATTGATGAGGAAACAGCAATGATAATTTTATTAGAAAAGTTCTCTTATAAGGACTTTATATTTCATACATTGAAATCAGATATTTTGAGGCTGGGTTTAAGGTAATTAATTTTTAAAATTGATTGTATGATATAACTGCTATATTTGCTTATTAAATTTTAGAGACTATATCATTTTAAAATAAAGAATATATTAGGTTGGTCGATATATGGGATTTTTTTTTTTTTTGATGGGCCTAAATCAGCTCCAAATAAGGAAAAAAGATTAAAATCAAAAAGAATTATTTTCAGCGATTGGGAAATTTTTGTTCTTCATTTAGAGCCGAACGAAGATAACCTTTTTTAACAACCACTCTAATGAACATACATAATAGCTGCATTTTAGCCTAAAAGCTTTTAAGGGTCGTCTGAAGCCATAGATTTTTTTTTTTCATGCATACATATAAGTAATTTTTAAAAAATATTAAGCTCGTTTAGCGTTAATCGACATATTATCGTCTACACATGAACATTCAGCTCTACCGGGAATTCCGTGAAAAATATTGTTCCCTATTATTTCATCGTTATTATAAAGTAAATAAGCCATTGTTTACACTTTAATTGATCAGTCGATCTCGTACTGTGGAGGTGTTCAGACGTTTTTGGCTTCCCCAGTTAATTAAAATTAAATTTATCGCAGTGATTTAGTCAAGTTAAAGTAAAGCGAAGCTATTTCCAATAGTGCAATAGCACATAGGAAGAGGTGGCGGACTGTCCAGTCGATCTCGTACTGTGGAAGTGTGTAGACGTTTTCGGCTTCCCAGCTTATTCAAATTAATTATCTCGGAGTGACCTAGTCAAGTTTTATTTAATCCAAACGATCCTCAATTGTGTTGATAGCACAGAGGAAGAGGTGGCAGACCGACAACCAGAGGATCACGGGTTCGAGTCCCAGTCGGGCAAAAATTATTTGGCTGCCTTTTTTCACAATCGCGAAGTAGAAAACTTCATTGAGTAGGAAAAGCAGCAAATGCAAACTAACAACACCGCGGGGACATCGAAAGGTGCCCCAGCAACAACAATAAAGCCAGCTATGGTACCACCAGCCAAAGCTACGGTCAGCGCCATAGCAACAACAACAGCAACAACAACGAAGCAAGCGATGGCACCACCAGCCATGCCATCAACAAGTGCCGTAGCAACGGCGAAACAAGCAACGGCACCAACAGCCGATGCCAAAAACAAAAGGAGGAAGAAGATAAGCTGTGCGTCGAACCTCGTGAAGCGCCGCTCCACCACCACCTCAGCCCAGCTGCCAGCCGGGGTGAAGGAGACGGCGCGCACAGCCAAAACTACAGCAGCAGCCAAAATCCATCAACAACTGGATACCTCGCCATCCGATGACGACATCGAGTATATGTCCGAAGGTGGCGAGGGATTATATACAACGGGTGACTCCAACAGCAACTTGCTTGTGGATGTAACCACACCAGAGGCGTCCTCCGAAGAGGAAAATGAGGCGCAAGAAGAAATGGACGAGCAGGCCATCAGTCAAAAAATTGATGTCATTCGGGGGGAGATGGAACGTCTCAATTCCATTGTGACCCCACTAATAGAAGCTCTCAAAAGAAGCAAGAAGCTCGACGCAAAAGAGAGAAACAGGAGCGCTAGCAGAAAGAAGCTGGCCAAGCGCCAAAAAATGCAGCGCCAGAGCAAGAGCTGCCTTCGAAAAACAAGCAGCAGGATCTAAATGTAAAAGAACAGCAGCAACAACAACAGATGCCAATTGAACAACAACAGCAGAAGCCGAAGGAGCAAAGTCCAAAAAAGCAAATGCAACAGCAACAACAACAGCAGCAGCAACGAAAACCACAGGAGCAAAGTCAGCAGCAGCAGGGAGATCACCAGCAGCAGCCACAGCCGCCCCAAAATAAAAAAGAAAAGGTGCCACCTATAAATACACACAAAATGGAACTTCAGGAAACCATTGACCTATGTAAGTCGGCCATAGGCCAAAACTTTTTTATAAAACGATTAAGTAAAGATAGACAAGCTATCCACTGCTCCACAGTGGCACAGCATAAAATTATAAAAGAATTATTAAAGAAATCCACGACTGAGTTTTTCAGTTTTACCCCCAAAGTGGATAAATTCCAGACGGTCCTCTTGAAGGGCATAGATTCCTGCACGTAACCACAGGTGCTCTTAAATGAGCTCCGTCAAAAAGCGAGCGACGATCTCGACTTTATCGGGGTCAAGCCGTTCGCTACAGTCAGAGCCAGACGGGAGAAGCGGTCTTTGCCGTTCTTCCTGGTTCAACTATCGCCCAGCAGCAAACTGGATAGTTTGAGGAGAATCTCCGTCCTCAACTACCAGTTTGTAACTTGGGACAAATTAAAGAGACGCGGTGACATGCTTCAATGCATGCGCTGCCAAAGGTTTGGCCACGCTGCAGCAAACTGCGAAATGCAGTCCCGCTGCGTTAATTGTTGTGAGGACCACATAAAGGGGGAGTGTAAACTCGGTGAGGAACGGGTCGAAGACATGACCCAGCTTAAATGTGCACTTTGCGGAAAGGAGGGGCACCCTGCTAATTATCGGGGCTGCTCAGCTTTTCAGCAAATTCGTAACAATAAAGCGGCTAAGCAGACAGCGGTAGAGATACGCCCATCAACGCGTGCTCCTACAGCAACGCCCGTTAATCCCCAAATTTCCTACGCCCAAATGGTGGCAGGAAGGGGAAAAACGGTACAGCCTGCAGCTAAGGCAGCCCAACCGGCCCTAGTGCCAAAGGCGCCGGACGCTCAGGCCGAAATTAGAAGCATGTTGCTGGCCATTCAAGGCCAGTTAACAGGACTTCAGACCCAGATAAAGGAGCAGGCGACTAGGGTAGACTATCTCTACTCTGTTTTGCCTAGCCTAACGCAAATTACAGGTTAATGGCGCGCTGTCGGAGAGGCCTCTTAGGATCCTTGCTGTGAATGTAAATTCACTGATTAGGACCGAACGTAGAGCTAATCTTTTCCAATTGTTGAAAGACCAGAGTCCAGATGTGTTTATGGCCAGCGAAACTAAGCTGAACCAGAAACATAAATTGACTAACAACGATTACAATATCGTTAGAAGAGATCGACCCAACTCCACTCAAGGGGGGAGCGTCGCAATCTTCATACGAAAAGGCATTAATCATAAAGTTATATATAATAGTGATCTGCGCAGATTTCGGCTGTTAGAGGCGTGCATCGTATGCATTCCTCTCCAACAGGGGAAGCGAATGTATGTGATCGCGGCTTATGCACCGGCATCACCTCAGCCAACTGATTTTACGACAGAGCTTGAAAAACTTTTCGAATGTCTACACTTGAGCTTGGAAGAAAATTACTTTCTCATGGCCGGTGATTTGAATGCCAAACACCAAGATTGGGGAAATCAAATTCAAAATCAAAGAGGTATTCATCTTTTCAATTGGATGAATCGATACAACTCTGAATATGGTGTCGACCTGCTGGCTACGGATCGCCCATCGTTTCCAAGAAGCGGTGCCTACCTGGATTTATTGCTAATAGACGCAAGACTGACAATTACTGACGCTGTGGGTCAAAGACCAAGAAACTGTTTACGAACGATCGAGTACGACAGTGATCACTGCGGACTCGCCGCCGTAATACAGCTTCCGAACGAGCTCGTGGAGTTGGATGAGTATGTACCTGTGCATACTTACAATTACAGTAAGGTGCGCTGGCCACGCTTTACCAACGCCTTATCTAGCGAAATCAGTTCGAATAACATATCCCCACCAAATGACAGGAATTTGACAAATAACAAAATAGACCAATACCTAGAACAAATGGACGAGACAATCAAACGAACAATGAACAGAACAATACCGAAATACAAGCAACCGGACGCAACCGACATGTATCGAAACGCAACCATTGACGCACTACACAGACAAAAAAGTGGACTGCTGACAAGACTAAAACTCTTGTAACGACGGTTTACTGACCCTCACCATCTGGAGATTAGGACACTGAAGTCGTCGATTAAGAACATCAACCAACTATTTAAAGAGAACTATCGGTTGTCAATTAATTTGTATTGGGATAACAAAATTCGGGCCGTTAATTCTAGCGACCCGAGCATGTGTCCCCAAATTAACAAGATATTTAGAAGGAATGATCAGAACGACCTTCCTTATCTTAAGCTTCAGAGAACGGCAGACAACAGAGACGTACTTCTGACAGCAGGAATTAATCCAGAGGACGCCGTCTTGGACGATGACCTCTTTATTGTCGAAGATCCGCAGGATAAATTGGAGGCTGTGGGCGCTGCTTTTCAGCAAGTGTACAAGGTGAATGCGTGCATTCGCCCGAATCACGACCTGGAAAACAGAGCCTTGCTCCATCACTTCTACCTTCGGAATGACATCACGCAATGGCGATCAGAGAACCTTGGTTTCACCGCGTTCAATGAAGATCAGTTGGCAAACGCCATAATCGCCGAGCGAAATGGGCCCAGTTCCCTGTTAATTACGAAGGTGGAGCTCCAGCTCATCTTCGATTCATTAAAGAAGAAGAAGTCAGCAGGAGTCGATGGCATATCCAACGTTGTACTTCGACATTTACCTCAAGAAGCAGTAGACATTTATACCACTCTGTTCAACAATGCTCTGAATAATGCATATTATCCAGTGCGTTGGAAGACAGCTGTGGTGCATCCTCTCCCGAAAAAGGGAAAGGACAACTCCAATCCGGCGAATCTCCGGTCGATAAGTCTTCTTCCGAGTATCAGCAAGGTATTCGAAAAAGTTATCAATAGAGCTCTGTCTAAGTGGGCAGAGGACAATAATATCATACCGGACAATCAGTTCGGTTTTAAGGCGGGACATGACACTATTCATGCCGCGTCGAAACTCGTTTCTCATGTCCAATGGAACAAATCTAAGAAGCAGTGTACGGGCGCCTGTCTGGTTGATTTGGAGAAGGCCTTCGACACCGTATGGTTAGAGGGTCTTTATCTAAAGCTGACCAGACTTGGCATTAGTAAACCACTATTATATATGCTTTATGATATGCTCAATGGCAGAAAGTTTGTTGCTAAGAGTGGCAATGTAACTTCTGCCACAACCTCTAATATTAAAAATGGTTTTCAGCAGGGAGCCTTAAACTCGCCGATTCTATTCAGCATTTACACCAGCGATCTGATAAGTAGTCTAACTCAGGCAATTGCGTATGCCAACGATCTAATTGCGTACAGAACAGCTCCAAAAGTCGAGGTCATTAGGATTCTTTTGCAGCGTGACTTCGAGAAGATTCAGCAATATTGCGATGACTGGAAGTTGAAAATCAACTTTCAGAAATCAGAAACTATCTTGTTTAGGACTCCGTTGCTTAGAGCCACAAGGGATACGAGAAAGAACTGGCGCAAGCTGGTGATCGTAGGGCCAAATGGACATCCACTGGCGAGTAAAAGTGTAGTAAAGTACCTTGGCATCTGGATGGATCAGTATTTGTACTCCGACAGACATATAAATGCTGCTCTGGCCAGGGCTAGGGGAGCCTTTGCCCTGACGAAACGGTTGTTTTATAGCAGCCGGCTTGATAGCAGGGTGAAGGTGATTTGCTACATGGCCCTTATCCGGCCGATGATTGCCTATGGATTCCCGGTTTGGTTCAACGTTGCTCCATCTCAAATGGAAAAGATTCGGGTGTTTGAGAGGCAGTGTCTTCGACGCTGCCTTGGATTGCACAGAACACCAGAGTCGGAGTACAAACACTACTATTCCAACCTGGCTCTATACAACGGGGCCAACATAAACAGGATAGATAATTTCTTGCTGAAGCTTATTCGAGGTCACATTGCAAGAGCGTTGTCCTCGTCTAACAGCTTAATTTTCGGGGCTTATTACCCTAAATACGAATACTATGAGAGTGTGCGTCTAAGCGGCTTTATTCCGCCCGATGCATTCCTCCACCTAGACAGTCGAGGGCTGATCCAGGATAGAGCGGCGGTTCCGCTAATCTACCACGTCGGCCGTAGAACTGTGGATCGGCGGCTCCTTTACAGTCGAGACGTCCTCGCACAAGACGGAGCTGAGCACCTTCGGTTCAGTAGGACTGTGTCCGAACGGGACCGAAGAGATAGGGTAAAGCAGGAAAACCAGTTCTGGTGGTTGAAAAACGAAGATGAAGTTCCTTCAGACATTTAATAGTTGACCTTGCTATTTTCTCTTGTATGGCCGACTTACATAGGTTTAGGTAGTTAGTTTTAAGTAGGGACAGTCAGGGTGGCACAAAAAAAAAAAAGAAAAAAAAAAGAAAAAAATATTAAACATACAAAAACACAAAAAAAAAAAAATATAAAATCAACAAAAATACAAAAAAATATAAAAACCGGTAAAAAATAAAACCGACCTGGATTTAGTATTAAGATAGTTCTTAGGCCGAAAGGCATTAGCATTAAGTTATTCTAGTTTAACTTAGAGCGCCCGACTGGGGCCAGTAAGTTAGTTTTAAGATATCGATAAGTAGGCTAGTTTTTATGAATTTTTGTCTAGCTTTAAGATAGTTCTAAGATAATTGAAAAATAAAAATGAATTTACAAAAAAAAAAAAAAAAAAAAACACTTTAATTGATATGCTGTTTGATTACTCGCCTCAAGCTAAGAAACCTACCGCCTTTTCACCTATTGCTAACGTCGTTTTCGTTTGGATGTTTTGAGTACCAATCAATTGCCACTCCTTTTTTTACTCCTTTTTCATATTCCACAGCAGTTGGCAAAAGCAAACGAAAACGACATTAGTAGGAAGTGAGTGCGTGCTTGCGTCCGTGTTAAAAGTGTAAGGAACGAGTAGGAAAATACAACGAAGTTTTTTAACTAAGCTAAACCTTTACACCACGACTCAAAGGAGATAATATCTGGCCAGCTTAATGTCAGATATTGATATTGTAACCACTGGTAGACTATGGTATGGGCGGAGGGGGCGGTCCGCCCCGGGCCTCCGAATCCATTTCAACTTCCATAAAATTCTTTCATAACTTCTTATTGATTAATAAAACAAAATACATACAACATGTTTAGAATGGATGGTATATTTTAAGAAACATTTGTGTGGTACCTACTTATAATTTTTTACATCACGCACGAAATAAAATTGTATGAGGGCCCCCCAAACGGTAATTTTCTAAAAATGTAATTGAAACAAATATACAGGGTGCCCGCCGGGAAGGTATACTACTTTGTTTTGCATCCATTTTGTTAAACAGTCTTGACAGCTCATATTTAGTTTTATCAAAATCAATCATCGATTACTGTGACGATGAGAAAGTTACTTGAAATTTTTGGGAGAAACAACGTGCCAACAAAACGCTATATCGCTATATTTATCGTGTAGTGAATGATTTCCAAGAAAGAGGGTCTGTAGGTGATAGGCCAAAGCATGGACCACAACGAAGTGTTCAAAACAATCCATTAACCTCAATTCAAATTTTGATTTAACATGAAAAATATTCAATTCGGAATTTAGATCCATTCGGTAATTTTCTGTTTAACCTACACCACCTACCATTTACAAATGTGTGGTCCTGGAATACCGATATAAAAAAAAATATAATTTGTCGTCAATATGCCATCATTTTAAATACTCAAATCGCAATTTAATAATTTTAGTACAAACAATGGCTAGGCTAAGAAAATGCGATATATGGTAGTAGAAACTTAAAATTTAAACTTCTTGATATTAATTTTAATAAATTAGTGAACCAAACAAGAACAAAAAAATAAAAATCTAATGTTCAGAAAACTTTGACAAAATGGCAGCCGTCAAACAATCATAATTTTTCGCGGTAATTACCGCAGAGTTCAAAAACAGTAATGCCATTTTCTGATCTCTTAAAAAAATGATATATAAAAAAAAAATTAAAAAAAATAAGTTTTTATATATAAATATTTATTATATCAATTTTTAATATCATTAAAACTGAGATTTAAAAAATTTCGTCAACTAGTTTTTGAAATACATAAATGTATTGAATTTTCAAAAATAAATTAATATTTTTTTAAGAAATCCAAAATTAAATTTTTTAACTTTGATATACAATATTTTTAACATGTGCACTTAAACAAAATTTTTTTATTGAAATCGGTTTGGTCGTTCATAACAAATTAAAAAAAAATCTTGAAAAGTACACCATCCTTAGGCCTGGCTCGCACTTTTTCTTGCAATATGGCAGTATAAATCCAAATGGCGAAGGTACAAAGATCGACTGAAAGGTTCTATGTAGAGAATATATACGCCACTGCTCATTTGCATGGATTTATACTGTGAAAAAACGTGCGGTGTATTGCCGTGTGAACTAAGGCTAACAACAATTTATTGATTGTCTTAAATCAAAATCGGCAGAGCCATTTTTTAGATAAAGAAGTTTTTCCTTATGATTTATGGCAAGAACCTAAAAAAAAACTAATTTCCTTTTCAGCGTCGTGGCCACGCAAAAATTTTTTGATTTTCCCAATTTTTTGATATTTTTTATATTCGTCTTTTTGAATAAAATAGCTTTCATAAGCATCTAGACGTTCAAGAATCATTCACTTGTCGAATCAGTTCCGTTCAAAAAGACGAAAGATCGATAAATGCTGACAGTGGAAATGTTAATTCTTGTTTGTTCCGATTAATTTGAAATAGCTTTTATCTTCTGACAAGTACACCTCCCACAGTGATGAATAGGTTAACTTTTTGTTTTTATTTTGTTCTACTACTTATGCACATTTAACTTCGCTCACCGGCGTCAAATCTTGCGTTGCGTTACCAAAATAATGAATTGCACTTGCAAGATGAAGATGACACTTTTTTTATCATCGGTCCTGTATGCTGATGATGATAGATAAGCTCATCCAAACGCGTTCGTGAGGTAAATCGTCTTAGAAGTAGATAATAAATGCGCCAAATTCCGGATTATAACGGGTGATTTTTTAAGAGGTTTAGAACTTTAAAAAAAAAAAACACAAAAAATTCGAAAAAATGAATGAAATATTTATTTGAATCGATAGTTTGAACCTTGCAATTTAATGTTTAAAGATAATTTCATGCAAATGTTGACCGCGGCTACGTCTCAGGTAGCCCATCCGCTGAGTCCAATTTTGGCATACTCTTTCACACATATCGGCCGGTATCTCACGAATGAATGCATGGATGTTGGCTTCCAGTGCGTCAATCGAAGCGGGCTTGTCCCTATAGACATTAGCCTTGACATACCCCCACAAAAAATAATCTAATGGTGTCAAATCGCACGATCTAGGCGGCCAATTGACCGGCCCGAAACGTGAAATTAACTGTTACCAAACTCGCCTCGCAATTGCGCCATTGTTTCGCGTGCTGTGTGGCATGTGGCACTGTCTTGTTGAAACCATATATCATGCAAGTCAAGAACTTCCATTTCGGGCAAAAAAAAGGGTTGTTATCATCGCTCGGTAGCGTTCACCACTGACAGTAACGCTGCGATTCGCATCATCTTTGAAGAAATATGGCCCAATAATGCCGCCGGCCCATAAACCGCACCAAACAGTGGCTTTTTCGGGATGCATTGGTAGCTGTTGCAATGCTTCTGGCTGATCTTCACTCCAAATGCGGCAATTATGCTTATTTACGTACCCATTCAACCAAAAATGAGCCTCATCGCTGAACACAATTTTTCGATAAAAAAGCGGATCCTCGGCCAGCTTTCCAAGTGCCCATTCACCAAAAATTCGGCGTTGTGGTAGGTCGGCTGGCTTTAGTTCTTGCACCAGCTGTATCTTAAAAGGCTTTACGCCCAAATCCTTCCGCAAAATTTTCCACGTAGTGCTGTAACAAAGGCCTAACTGCTGGGAACGGCGCCGAATCGACATTTCGCGGTCTTCTGTCACACTAGCTGATACGGCTGCAATATTTTCTTCACTACGCACAGTACGTAAACGTGTTGGATAAATGCTGACAGTGGAAATGTTAATTCTTGTTTGTTCCGATTAATTTGAAATAGCTTTTATCTTCTGACAAGTACACCTCCCACAGTGATGAATAGGTTAACTTTTTGTTTTTATTTTGTTCTACTACTTATGCACATTTAACTTCGCTCACCGGCGTCAAATCTTGCGTTGCGTTACCAAAATAATGAATTGCACTTGCAAGATGAAGATGACACTTTTTTTATCATCGGTCCTGTATGCTGATGATGATAGATAAGCTCATCCAAACGCGTTCGTGAGGTAAATCGTCTTAGAAGTAGATAATAAATGCGCCAAATTCCGGATTATAACGGGTGATTTTTTAAGAGGTTTAGAACTTTAAAAAAAAAACACACAAAAAATTCGAAAAAATGAATGAAATATTTATTTGAATCGATAGTTTGAACCTTGCAATTTAATGTTTAAAGATAATTTCATGCAAATGTTGACCGCGGCTACGTCTCAGGTAGCCCATCCGCTGAGTCCAATTTTGGCATACTCTTTCACACATATCGGCCGGTATCTCACGAATGAATGCATGGATGTTGGCTTCCAGTGCGTCAATCGAAGCGGGCTTGTCCCTATAGACATTAGCCTTGACATACCCCCTCAAAAAATAATCTAATGGTGTCAAATCGCACGATCTAGGCGGCCAATTGACCGGCCCGAAACGTGAAATTAACTGTTCACCAAACTCGCCTCGCAATTGCGCCATTGTTTCGCGTGCTGTGTGGCATGTGGCACCGTCTTGTTGAAACCATATATCATGCAAGTCAAAAACTTCCATTTCGGGCAAAAAAAAGGGTTGTTATCATCGCTCGGTAGCGTTCACCATTGACAGTAACGCTGCGATTCGCATCATCTTTGAAGAAATATGGCCCAATAATGCCGCCGGCCCATAAACCGCACCAAACAGTGGCTTTTTCGGGATGCATTGGTAGCTGTTGCAATGCTTCTGGCTGATCTTCACTCCAAATGCGGCAATTATGCTTATTTACGTACCCATTCAACCAAAAATGAGCCTCATCGCTGAACACAATTTTTCGATAAAAAAGCGGATCCTCGGCCAGCTTTCCAAGTGCCCATTCACCAAAAATTCGGCGTTGTGGTAGGTCGGCTGGCTTTAGTTCTTGCACCAGCTGTATCTTAAAAGGCTTTACGCCCAAATCCTTCCGCAAAATTTTCCACGTAGTGCTGTAACAAAGGCCTAACTGCTGGGAACGGCGCCGAATCGACATTTCGCGGTCTTCTGTCACACTAACTGATACGGCCGCAATATTTTCTTCACTACGCACAGTACGTAAACGTGTTGGTGGTTTAATGTCCAACAAAGTAAATTTGGTGCGAAATTTGGTCACAATCTTCCGAATAGACTGCTCAGAAGGTCGAGAATGCCGACCATAAAATGGAAGCAGCGCGCGATGAACATTTCGAACCGAGCACGAATTTTGATAGTAAAATTCAATAATTTGCAAGCGTTGTTCATTTGTAAGACGATCCATGGTTAAATTGCAAACCAAACTGAAGCTGTTTGACAGTGACACAAGGTACTAAACACACGTCAGCTGTCAAAACCAGTGTTGCCAAAACCAAACCAGCTAAAAAATCACCCGTTACATTACCATAGACTAAATAATAATAAAGCCTGGTCGCTGCATAGAAAGAAATGGGACCCGATTTGTGATTGCCTCCACCGTGATTGCGTCCACTTCATACATGTTTTGTCCTTAGCGAACATCAAATAGTAATAAAAATTGAAAATTTGTTCTGCTTAAATGTCCCGTTTATGGGTCAAAAACATAGAAACATTTTGGAAAACCTCTTTTAAGTTATATTTTACATATATACAAGTAATTGCAGTCATTTTTGAGGTTTGAAACTCAAACGCTAAACTGCCAAAGTAGCTAATTGCTCCCTTTACCATAACATCATCTTCTCGAATATGGTTCTGCGCTAAAAAAATGTTTAATTAATTTTTTTTCATCTGAAAAACCACCATATTTGTTGATAAATGTTTTTCTGGTGTAGGTATCTAGAAGTACCTTCCTACATACCATTTCTTTCTATGAAGCGGCCTGTCTTTATTATTAAGGGTATTCCTGCAACTTCGTAAAACCCTGGATAAGTTTACAAATTGTATAAGTTTATTTTTTGGTTAATGAACTTTCAAATTTTATATGGGAAATGATTTACACAATTTGGCTAAACTTATCAAAGGATTTTGTTGCGTAAAATTAACCAAACTGGTTAAACTTATCCAAACGTCATTGTGACTCTTATTTTGATTGAATTACCAAGCATTTAATCAAATGTTTAAATAAGGTCGTTCATGCAAACTTTGCGTAAACTTATCATTTTACACAATTTGTAATCTTACGACGTTGCATGAATTTTCTTATTATTTAGTCTATGACATTACATAAAACCAACCTACGTGAGCTTTAGCACTTCCAATACTAAACGTGATAATGAAAGCTTTGGAAAGGGAAATTTATGGGAAATTTCCCCTATGGAAAGCTCCAGAAGCAGATACTGGAACCTTCAAGCTGTTTCGGGAACCTGTTGGATGGGTATAAAAGGACATGTTTGAACAGCAAAGGACGATGGGACTACTAGATGAAGATATTATTTCAACAACTGACTGAGTTTAATTTTAATAGTGAATAAGTAAAGTTGGTTGTAATAAAAGTGAAAAGTAAAGTAAGTGATTAAATTTCAGTATAGTTGAGTGGTGAATGATAAATTGTTTTGCAATAAAAAAGTAAAAGTGTTTTGATTTACGAAGTAAATAAGTTGAAGTTTAAATAAAGTAAATAAGTTTTATTAACAAACCTGAAAAAATATTACATTGGTGTCAGCAGTGGGATAAAAATTAATTTATTTGTGTTTATATAATTTAACAGACAATTATTACAAAAAGTGAACGTGACTGTGTAAGCGAAAATAAAAAAAGACAATGTGTTGAAATCTCAATCATTTAAATTTAAGTGAACTTGTTATGATTATGCTATATCTTCTTATTTCAATGTTTGGTTGATCTAAGATCGTGGTATCTGTATTCAGAAAAAGTGCCTAATTACAACTTTGCGTGAAGTGATATTTTTTTTTACAATAAATTATCCACTTCTGCTGAAACAGATATTTAAAACTACATCGGGTAGTTTATGTTAACATCCGCATAGCCTGTGGTTTCACGACATGCATAGATCGACAATACCAATGAACCTATTACTGAGAATGTTATATCAAAAACATATATCAGAATAATCATTGGTCTTCATTGATACATCATTATAATAACAATAACAAAAACGAATATCGTCTGTATACAAGTATTCTGTATCTACATTATGCTTGCTATGCAGATTGTATAAAAAAGAAGGAATCTTGTAGGGGAGTTGCTTGGTTGATATAATCTCAATCGAAAAAAGAGTTTATTCCCCATTTAGCATTGACAAAAAGAACTTGTGTGATTTCTTGGCTCTTGGATAATATATAAAATTTGGCTCACGCATAACATATAAAATTGGTGGCAGCGGTAAAAAAAAAAGCATTGTCGATACAGTGAGGTTCATGTGTACTGATAATTGAAAAGCAGAGGAAGTAAATCGAATTGGATAAGTGAAGAAGAAAGCTGAAGGTTGAAAAGAAAAGCAGAGTCGGTGTACCGGATTGGACAACAGCGGCAAACAGCGTGATGTTTATAACAATTATAATAATTATAAAGTGAGTTATGTAATTCTGTTATTATTATAGTTAAGTATTGGTAATTTACGAAAAAAAAAGTTTAAAGTGTTGTACGATATATACAAAAGTTAAGTTAAATTCATTCTAAAAAAAAAAAAAAAAAAAAGCCTGAAACAAGTGAACAGGTAGTCGAAACCACAAGAGTAGGTACAAACCCTACTGTGGACAATAATACATTATAAAAATTAATTCCGAAATTCAATAGTGATTCCTCTGAATTATACGCTTTCCTTAACGGATGCGATGACGCGATGAGCCTAGCCTCATCAAGTCAAAAAGATTTCATTTTCAAGTATATGAAGGTCCAAATTACTGGTAACGCCAGAGTAATTCTAGAAAACAAAGCTATTGAGAATTGGTTACAGCTTAAGGGGCAATTAAAAAACTATATAAAGATACAAATAGTACATTAGGGCTTTATAGAGAATTAATAAATTCTAGGCAGGAAAATAGAACAGTGAGGCAATACGAACAGCATATGGAGACGACGTCGAAAAGACTCGGCTCCGATGCGAAAGAGGATCTTAAAGAGGCAGATGCAAAAGATATCCATGTTATTCACAATTATATAGAGAATAAAATAATTCTTAATATTTTCATTAATCGTCTGAGATCTGAATTGGGAAATTATGTTAATAATTGTAGACCAACGACTTTGGCTGAAGCGGCTCGTTATGCACAGCATGAAGAGCCACGATTAGATAATCAAATAAGAATTCCCTGACAAGACTTTACAAATAAAAATTTGGTTAACATAAATTTTGGACAAACTAATTGCAATAATTGCAATAAAGTTGGACATTTAGAAAAAAAAATGTTTTTCAAAGAAACCATTATCCAGTAAGAAACGCCATTCGTAAGGCAGCGTTTTCTTTAAACAACGAAGAAAGTCCTTACATTTATATACATTATAAAGATACAGTGCTTAAAATGCTTCTCGATACTGGAGCATCAATTAGTTTAATAAAATTAAAGTGTGCTAAAGAAACAATTAATAATAAAGAAATAATAGATTTAATAGGTTTGGGAAATGCTTCCCAAAAAACATTAAGTTCTACTAACTTACGTTTTTCTATAAGAAATGAGACAGAACCAAAAGGTATCATAGATGGAGATTCCACGTTAAACCAAATAACGTGATCTATGATTATGATGGTTTGATAGGTGCAGATTTCCTTAGGGAAATGAAATGCAAAATAGACTATGGAAGCAATTTGTTATATTCAGACAATGAGAAGGAAAGTTATGAATTAAAATTCAAGTACGAAGACAGGTATATTATGCCTAGGCAAGAAGTTTTTAGAATGGTGAAATTAAAAGAAATATTAGCTGATGGTACTTCAGTTGTTGTGAGTAAATTTGAAAACGAAAATATAATAGTTCCAAACTGCATTAGTACAGTAAAAGGAGGTAAATGTTTAGTAAGTGTTCTAAATATATCAGATAAAAAGATTTTAAATGATATAAGTGTAGAGACAGCATGTCTTAATGATTTCAATGTATATGATGGGAATAATTCATATAGAGAAAAAAAATGGAAAAATCAGAATAATAAATTTGTATACCATGTAAATGAAATAGTGAAAGCTGTACAAAGTATGTTACGATTAAATCATTTGAACAAAGAAGAGGAAAATAAATTAAGAGATCTAATTACAAAATATAATGATCTTTTTGTAGTAGAGGGAGAATCTTTAACGTGTACAAATATAATGGAATATAAAAATTCGAACGAAAGAAGACGTTAAACCAATTTACACGAAGTCATATAGGTATCCGAAGATACAAGAAAAGGAAGTAGAATGCCAGTTAGAAACATTGTTAAAAAATGGAATGGTTAGACATTCAAAATCTCCTTGGAGTTCTCCAGTTTGGGTCGTTCCCAAAAAGACTGATGCGTCAGGAAAATCTAAATGGAGAATCGTAATAGACTATAGAAAACTCAATGAGTTAACGATAGCAAACAGTTATCCCATTCCAAATAGAACCAACATTCTAGACAAGCTAGGAGCAGCTTAATATTTTACGACATTAGATTTATACGCAGGATTTCATCAAATTAAAGTGCAAAGTGAAGATATAGAAAAAACTGCTTTTTCTACACCACAATGCCATTTCGAGTTTACTCGAACGCCGTTTGGGCTGAAAAATGCCCCAAGTATTTTCCAAAGGATGATGGATATTGTACTTTCTGGATTGAAAGGTATTAAATGTTTTGCGTATATGGACGATATAATCGTGTATGGAAAAGATTTAAAAGAACACAATGAGAGGTAAGAAGATGTTTTTAAACAGTTAAGATTAGCAAATCTTAAATTACAAGCAGACAAAAGTGAGTTTTTAAGAAAGGAAGTGAGCTACCTTGGGCATTTAATCAGAGAAGAACTTAGAGCTTAGAGAAAATAAAAGTTGTAGAAAGTTTGAAAGTCCCACAAAATGTAAAAGAAAGGATGTAGAATTTAGATGGGGAAGGGTGGAACAAGAAGTATTTATGAAATTGAAAAATGCTTTATCAAACTTTACAGTGTTGCAATACCCAGATTTTAATAGAAAATTTATAGTTACAACATATGCTTCTAATGCAGGCTTAGGTGCTGTATTATCACAAGAGCATGAAAATAAGGATTTGCCAATACAGTTTATAAGCAGTAGCTTGAATAAGATTGAAAAGAACTATAGTACTACAGAGAAAGAGTGCTTAGCCATAGTTTGGGCTGTAAAAGTTCTTCGACCATATTTGTATGGCCAAGAGTTTATAATAAGGACAGACGACAAACCATTGAAATGGTTATTGAATGTAAAAGATCCAGGATCCAGGCTGGTTCGTTGGAGGTTGAAATTGGAAGAGTATTCGTATAGTATTGAATATAAAAAGGGTTTAGATAATGTTGTAGCAGACTATCTTAGTAGAAATATTTTAGTTACAACACGTAAAGCAAGGAAAACAAAAAAATGTTTCTGTGATTGTGAAATGAAAGATAATGTAGAATAAAATAAAAAAATTTAATATGAAAATCACAATGAAACTGAAGAACGTGAAAACAATAAAGATAGTTGGAAAGATAAAAAGGATGAAATTCAGAGTAATCAATATGAACATGGTATAGTAAGCGAATATGATGATAATATACAAGAAAACTGTAGGAAAAGTAATGAGATAACAGAAGTTACAGATATGAAAAAACAAATTGATATAATTAGGGAGTATCACGAAAGTATAACAGGGGAACATGCAGGCCAAAAAGCAACTATTGAAAAAATTAGAGAAAAATATAATTGGAAAAATTTAAATCAGATGGTAATTGATCTTATAAAAAATTGCAAAAACTGTCAATTGGGAAAAATTGATAGGCACCCTACTAGAATGCCTATGACTATGGTATCCAATGCATCGTATAGTTTAGAACAAGTTAGTATGGATCTGACAGGCCCATACCCAATTTCGAAGAAAGAAAATGTTTATGCACTAAGCATACAGGATAGCAATGTTAGAATATTTACAGAGACTATATGATTCAATAATAGGAAAGAGTTTAGAGTTTGAAATTGAGTTGGATAAAATAATTGATGCAATTCTATTTTTGTATGTAAAAATAATACATCCATTTATTATGACACCAGAAAAATTAATTACAGTTTTAAGAAATAGTAAATATGAAAACAAAATGTTATTTACACCAAGTATCGGAAGTTACCATAACATTATACAATTATTAAAAGTAAAAATTTTCGAAAAGAATAATAAAATTTTTGTAATTATATCTTTACCTTTATTAAAAGAAGAATATGAAGAAGCATATGAAATAATAACATTGCCAATTGTTTCGAATAATAATATTAATATTTTTGAAAGTAAAGAAAATATATTATTAATAAGTAAAAATAGAGCAAATTTTGCACTAAAAAACAATTTAAATGATTGTGTCAAATATAAAGATGACAACGATAAAAATGTTTTTGTATGTAAAGAACTAGTTTTAGAAAGTACTTTAAAAATTGAAGTGTGTGTTTTGAATGTATTCATGTAAAGGAATTTTCCTTCATGTAAATTGAATATAATATAGAGTTTTTGCATTCATTAAATAATGACAGATTTCTATTTACAATAACAAAAGAGACAAAATACAGATGTAAATGTAAAAATAAAAATGAAGAAATGGGTAAAATGTATATATAATATAGGAATCATTAATATTGACGATAATTGTAAATTTAGTACTTTGGAAACTGACATAGAAACGACAGAAAATTTGAATGAAACAATGTATAATGATGTTGTACATTTTGAAATGGAAAATTGTTGTGAAAAAATTAAAATCAATGAAATAGTTCTCTTAAAGAATAAATAAAAGGTAATAATTTACAAAATTTAAAAGACTTGTCTATTGAGATAAACAATCAAAATAGTTACATTTCGAAAATGTTAATTTCTGTACCTGAAAGAACACAAGGTTTTGCAATCGGATTGTTAGGAGCTATTGTAACTCTTATAACAATATATTTATCAATAAATTGTATTAAAGGCAAAAATAAATTAACTATATTCAATAGATGTTTTGTAAAAAGAGAAGGAAAACCGATAGCTGTTACATTTAAAAGTAATTTAAAAGAAGAACCTACTATAACGCTTGAAAATAGTAGAGAATCCACAAATAATATTCATGAAAAACATAGAAATTACAATATAACTTGAAAAAAAAAAGAAAAAGACCTTTATTTTATATTTTAATCTACAAAAATATATATATGTAAAAAATTTAATGATACATGTATTTCAATAAAATTGACGGCTTTTTGTTCTTTGGGACTCTCATACATGCATTCTTCGCAAGATCCTTTATAGTTCAGAAACTGTTTCTTCACTCTTTTAAGAGGGGAGGTGTTATAATGATGCTATATCTTCTTATTTCAATGTTTGGTTGATCTAAGATCGTGGTATCTGTAAAAGTGCCTAGTTACCACTTTGCGTGAAGTGATATTTATTTAACAATAAATTATCCACTTCCTCTGAAACAGATATTTAAAACTGCATTGGGTAGTTTATGTAAACATCCGCACGACATGCATAGATCGACAATACCAATGAACCTATTACTGAGAATGTTATCTCAAAAACATATATGAAAATAATCATTGGTCTTCATTGATACATCATTATAATAACAATAACAAAAACGAATATCGTCTGTATACAAGTATTCTGTATCTACATTATGCTTGCTATGCAGATTGTATTAAAAAGAAGGAATCTTGTAGGGGAGTTGCTTGGTTGAGATAATCTCAATAAAAAAAAAGAGTTTAGTCCCCATTTAGCATTGACAAAAAGAACTTGTTTGATTTCTTGGCTCTTGGATAATATATAAAATTTGGCTCACGCATAACAAACTTAAGGCAGAACTGAACAAGCAATATCTTCCTACTGCTGGAACAATGAATGATTTCATAATTCGGCTGCAGGAATATATAAGAAAACGTGGGGATAACCACCAGAGCAAGTAAGACCATCGAAATGAGCAGTATGCTGTCTAAGCTACCTGCGAAATTTGAATAGAATCTTCTTAAACGATTCGGATAACAAAGCCAAGAACAATGCCAGGAACAGAGGAATCTTCTAGAACAACAATGTAGCGAACAAAAGAGTCTGCTCGAAAATCAAGAGAAAAATCTTCTTCAACAATTCCAAGAACAGACAAGTCTGCTCGAAGGTAAGTTAGATGCCTTTGATAAGAGGATTATTGCCCTCGACGAGCGTGTCGATAAACAATGTTTGACTGTCGATAAGCAATTGTCGACAGTAGAAGCAAAGTTTGAAAAGGTCGAAGATAAAATCGAATGCATTACAAACGAATTGGATACAGTTAGAGAAATTCCTGGTGACTATCCAAAAAGAAAGTTGTTGCACCCACACACCTTCGATGGACAAACTTCTTGGTCAATCTACAAGAAGCAGTTTGAGGCCACCGCTACAATGAATGGCTTGGACGAGGAAGACAAATATATGGTTTTGACGCTTGCCTTCAGAGGAACTGCTGCTGCACTGCTGCAAACCATACCAGAAGAATAGAATGTCAACTTCAGTGCTCTTGCTCAGGCCATTGACAAACGAATAATAATAACTACCTTAGTTACTAAAGGCCATAAAAAGCTATCTTGAATCAATAATCCAACTAGTCCAATCCTTAATGCTAAGTCTTCTACTTGGTTGATTTATTTCAAGAGTATCGGGTTTTTCAATAAGAGCGCTACAAAAGTTTTTTTTTAAATAAAACAAAAACTAATTTGGATATCAATGAAATTTTTTCTTCCTGTGAAAGCACGTTCGATGCCATTATGTATGAAACTCAATTTCTTTTGCATGGCCACCACGAGCACGCTTGCAGAAGTCCAGACGCTGAACCCAATTTTCGACGGTTTTCAAGCATAAATCGGCCGATACTGCTGCAATTTCACGTTCGATATTCGTACGAAGTTCATCAATCGTCGCTGGCTTGTTGGCATAGACCATAGACTTGACGTAGCCCCACAGGAAATAGTCTAACGGCGTCAAATCGCACGACCGAGGCGGCCAAGCGACAGGACCATTTCGTGAGATAACACATTCTCCAAACTTTGTTTCCAATAAATTGATTGTGACATTCGCTGTGTGGCTTGTGGCGCCGTCCTGTTGGAACCACATGTACTCCAAGTCCATATAATTAAATTGGGGCCAAAAATATTTGGTTATCATTGAAAGGTAGCGATCCCCATTCACAGTACCGAGCTGGTCTTGATCATCACAGAAGAAGTACGGCCCAATGACGCTTCCAGCCCATAAACCACACAAACCGTAATTTTTTCGGGATGCAATGATGACTCATGGAGTACGTGTGGATTGCTACCTGACTAATACCGCATACTTTGTTTATTGACGAAGCCATTCAGCGAGAAGTGAGCCTCATCGCTGAAGATGATTTTTCGATGAAAATCCGAATCATTTCAAGTTGTTGCTCAGCCCAATTCACGAACATACGACGCTTGGTGGTCAAGCGGCTTCGATTCTGGCGTCAATTTAATCTTGTAAGGATCTTTTCGCAAAATTCGCCACAACGACGTCACAAAGATGTCCAACGCTTAAGAACGACGTGTGGGAGACACATTTGGGCTTTCTGCAACTGAAGCCTCAGCGGCAGCAATATTCTCGACACTACGGGCACTTCTTTGTCTCACTCGCACGGGAACATTTTGTACTGTGTCTGTGGATTCAAATTTTTTCACTAGACGCTCAATTGTTGATCTGCTAGGACGATTATGATGACCATAAATTGGACGTAGCGCTCTTAATGTTGAGGCCACTGACTCCGAATTTCGTTAGTAAATTTTAATAATTTTGACTCGTTGTTGGCTCGTATATCTTTCCATCATGAAATGGCAAACTTTACTGAAGAGAAATTTTAAAAGAGCGGCAAGAAATATGGCGTCGTTTGCTGTCCCTGTCGCTCTACTTTTGTAGCGTCCCTGTTGAAAAACCCTTTAAATGCAGCCAAACAACAGGCATCGAGGAGTTAGAGGGATGTCATTGCAGGAATGAAGTTCGGAAAATTAACAAAAGGTAAAAAGAACCTCCAAGGGTTATACGGGCCTAGAACTTCTATTATAAAAAACTTCTTATAGAAACTATGCCAGGCCCCGGGCAAAAGAATTTACAGCTTAATGATTAGTAATTCTTATCTTATTGGATAAAGTTTACAGTGGATTTTTGTAAAAGAATTCATATAAGTGACTTAATGCAATTGACTCATAGTCCAGGAAAATTAGACTTTCACTTCGAAAAAATTCCAACAAAGCTGAATTTTGGTAGAGAGCTTTGGGTTGACGTCTTAAGCATTTCCTGAAAAGTTCCGTAAATTTAGGCTGGGGCTCAATTTTTTAGGGGCGTTAAAGGGGGTAAAATTTAGTTGTTTTTTTAATTTCTCAAAAGCTATAAGTTTTTTGAAAAAATGTGAAGGTACAAATTCTTCACAAAAAAGATCAACATACTTTTTTTCATTAAAGCAATAGATTCTGAGAAAATCATGCAAGTACTTTACGGTGGATAAAATTTTGTCAAAAAATTTATAAAAATTTCATTAATCGATGAGCTAAAATTTTTGTATGATTTCAGTTTGACCAACTCCTCTTAATAACACCCAAAATTTCGGGGATGCCGGGGCGAGGGAAACACCACCATCTTGAAAAAGAAAGTGATTTGGTTTTTGTTCAGCAACTCGATGAAATTTAATTTTACAACAAAATCTTGAAAGAATAATATTTAGACAATAAAATTTTCTAAAATTTTTTTTCTTGAACAAAAAAGATTATAACCCTTTTTTTCGTAAGAGCAATAGATTTTGAGAAAAACGCGCACAAACGCGCTCATTACCTATTTTACCAAGGCAAAATGAAGAAAAAAATTAATTATAGTGAAAAAATCTTATTAGCACGTTTGTGCACGTTTTTCTTGAAATCTATTGCTCCTACGAAAAAAAGTGTTATAATCTTTTTGACCAAAATTTTATGATTTTATAATTTTATGTTTAAAATTATATCTGTTGAGATATTAACAAAAAAACCGCTATTTTTCCATTTACAGTACAAAATAAAAAGTGTTACTTTGATACGCTATAACTTCAAGATTAATAAACCTACAGAGTTCGTAAACAGCTCATTTTTTAGAAAATTTTACTGTCTAAATATTATTCTTTCAAGATTTTGTTGTAAAATTAAATTTCATCGAGTTGCTGAACAAAAACCAAATCACTTTCTTTTTCAAGATGGTGGTGTTCCCCTCGCCCCGGCATCCCTGAAATTTTGGGTGTTATTAAGAGGAGTTGGTCAAACTGAAATCATACAAAAATTTTAGCCCATCGATTAATGAAATTTTTATAAATATTTTGACAAAATTTTATCCACCGTAAAGTACTTGCATGATTTTCTCAGAATCTATTGCTTTTATGAAAAAAAGTATGTTGATCTTTTTTGTGAAGAATTTGTACCTTCACATTTTTTCAAAAAACTTATAGCTTTTGAGAAATTAAGAAAAAACTAAATTTTACCCCCTTTAACCCCCCAAAAAAATTAAGCCCCAGCCCAAATTTACGGAACTTTTCAGGAAATGCTTAAGACGTCAAAACAAAGCTCTCTACCAAAATTCAGCTTTTTCGGAACTTATTCGTAGTTCTGCCATTTTTTTTGTCTATTTTTCCTGGGCTATAATTCAATTCAGTTTTATTGCTTACAATGAATTAACATTATAGATACTATAACTTTATACAAAATGCAAAAAGGTAGTTTGAAAGTATTACTTACCTAATTACATAAATCATTGTGGAATATTTTTAATGCATCCTTTAGTTTTACGAAAAACTAGTGACGGATACATTTTTATTAATATTACATACATTTATAAATCTTAAGATATTAATTATTTGATTTGGTGTTGGAATATGTGGTGAATAATATAAATAGTATGTTATTAGTTTTAATAACAAGTATCTACAAAAAAAATAATTTCAAGTATAAATAGTTCCTTTAAATTATAAGTCTACAAAGATTATTAATTTCAACTTAATCAAAGTTAAACAGCCAGTTTTTAATTTCTCTCTGAAATTTGTTTGATAAACGTAAACTCCAAAGCTCAAATGGTAACCGATTAAACAGGGTGGGTGCAACTGAGGTGTAGAAATTGAGAAAGAGATTATTGTTATGAGGTGGGATAGTAGCTAAGAATTGGTAATTACTTCGAAGTTTATAAGCTGTCGAGTTCTGATTATGTAAATAACCACTTCGTATTAAAAATATTTTTAATACCTTGTAAAAATATAGATGCTTGAGAGGAAGTATCTTCGAATTAGAAAAAGATTGAAACTATGATCACGTCGCCTTTTTTTCCAAATAATTCGTAGAATGTGCTTTTGAACAACTATTAACGGCTGTAGATTGTTGTTAAAAATACCACCCCAGCACACGATACCATATTTGGACACAAGCCCAAAATAAACGGTCTCAAGAAGTTTACGAGAGCAAAACTGTCTAAGGTGATATAAATTATATGTTGCTCTCAAAAGGTACTTCTTCAAAGAGCAAGTGTGAATGTTCCAATTCAATTTATTATCTATATTTAAGCCTAGGCATCTATATTCGGAAACATTACCAATACAAAAACACTTATTTGAGCAGGCAATAAAGTTCTTTTTTGCTGTTAGAAATGGAACTTGATAACGAAAAGTCATGTCATCTTGCAATCTATTGCAAAATACTTTCAATCTACTCGTAACTATAATAAAGACGTTATTTTAAATATTGATGATTTATATCCATCTATTTCTCCTATTATAGATTTTGATTTAAAATGTTTTTCGGACCAAGATGTTCTTGATGGTTTGATTGAACTCAATTCAAATAAAAAAGCTGGAGTTGACAATATTCCGCCATCTTTGTTATCAAATTGTGCCCCATCACTTTGTAACGCGTTAAAAATCATTTTTAATAAATCCTTACCAACTGGTGTTTTTATTGAAGATTGGAAAATATCTTATGTAAATCCAATTTTTAAAAGTGACCTAAAACACCTGGTTAAAAATTACAGACCAATATCAAAACTCTCTGATGTGCCAAAGTTATTTGAAAAGTTGGTTCCCAGAGGCTATTTTTTTCAGTCAAGGAATCTATAACGCCAAAGCAACCTGGGTTTGTTAGTGGTCGTTCAACTTCGACTAATTTGTGCCTTTTTTCTCAATTCTGTTTAAGATCTATGGAAAATAGAAAGCAAGTGGACGTCTTGTACACAGATTTTGTCAAGGCTTTCGACAGAGTTCGTCACGGACTATTGCTCCGAAAACTTCGGAAACTGGGTTTGAATGCTAATTTTTTGAATTGGTTGAGTTCCTACTTGTCGAACCGGAAACAAGTCGTTCAGATTAAAGGTTTTTCATCAAACTTCATTCAGGTTGATTCAGGTCTTCCCCAACGTAGTCACCTTGGACCAATTTTGTTCAATTTATTCATAAATGATATTCCGCAAGTTCTTAATTTTTCGGACTGTTTGATGTTTGCAGACAATGTTAAATTATACAGTCAAATATCTTCGGATTGTGACTGTTTAAAATTCCAAAACGATATTGATATGTTTTCAGATTGGTGTAAATACAACCACCTGCAGCTAAATTTTGCAAAATGTAAAATTTTTAGCGCCCATAGAACTTTATCCCCGATAGCCTTAACATATAAATTTGAAAATGAACCACTCACAAGAGTCAACGAAATTAAAGATCTTGGAGTTATATTCGACTCCAAACAAGGCAAATTCTATGCTGGGTTTCCTTAAACGAACTTCGACTATATTTAAAGATGTATATACATTAAAGGCAATTTTCAAGTCATTGGTACTGCCCATTATTGAGTATTGTTCTGTCGTCTAGTCACCATTTTATGAAAATGCTATTAATAGAATAGAAAAAATACAAAGAAGATTCACACGTTCGCGTTAAGAAATTTGAGATGGTCCGCTGAATTACCTGATTATTTTTCAAGATGTGCGTTATTAGATTTGAAAACTCTGGAGAGCCTCAGACAAACCCAATGCGTTCTTTTTATCAAAGATATTTTAAGTTCCTATATTAAATCTGAAGAACTTCTTGTGTTAGTTTCATTTTACGTTCCGGAAAGAACACTAAGAAACAGAAATGATATATTCAATGTTCCCAATCATCGAACAAATTATGGTCTTAATAACCCAGTAACTCGTTCTCTTACGTTGTACAATTCTATTTCATGTGAAGTCGACCTTTCTATGTGTAGAGATAGTTTAAAAAAAATTGTTCAAAATCTATTTCACTTCTAAGTTTGAGCTAAAAATATATAATTAAGCTTAAGCAAATATTTGTAATCAACAGATTGTAAATCCATTGATGAATTAATAAATAATAAATAGTAAATGCTGGCATTGTATGCAGGCACGAAGCGTGACTTCTTCGGGAGCGGAAGCACCCAACTTAAAAACATAAAAATCTTTTATTCGAGATAATACAGCTTTAATTGCACTTTATATAATACATATAGGATATAAAAGAATTATTTACATATACATATATATTATAAGACAAAGATATAGTAAAAGTATTTTAAAAGTTTTAAGATTTGTACATTAAATTTATCCTTCTTTCTTTTGAAGCAAAACTATCTATGATTTGGTCATGAAATTTTCCTTTGGCTTATATTCCTTTTAACAATCTTTTTTCAATCGAGATTAGAGCTAAATTTGATAATCTTTCTTGACCACATTTATTTCTAAGGACATTTTTATTCTTTTTAAACAAGAAAATGATCTTTCTACAGATGCGGTTGTCACGGGAAAAGTCAACATTAATTTGCAAACTTTAAAGTACTCAGTGAAACTTTCATGCAAATCAGTACTAATTTAAAATCTTAATGTTTCTTGAAGATCTTTTTTTGACTTAAATTCTCGTCATTGAAAATTACCTTTAATTCAGTTTTAAACGCTGAAATGTCAAAATATCCCGGGTATGAACTCTGTAGGTTATCAAGCAAGTAATGAGGAAAATTAGATTTAAAATATTCATATAATGTTGTGTCTGAAAGTTTTAAAAATTCAAAGTATGGCAGAGAACTAAACCGATTATCGATTTCAGTGATAACTTGGCTGACGATTGTTGATAAAAGATCTTTAAAATGTTCTTTTGTTGACAGGTTCATTTCAGAACGCTTATTGTTGTTGAAACTGGACAAATTTTCGTTTTCATTCAATTTTTCCCAAAAATTTTCGAAATTTTTTGATTTAACAAGATTAGAAATAGTGGTTTTGAAATTATTAATTTGATTTAAACAAAATTGAATATCGGTGGACTTGAAGAATTTTAAATAAAATGTCACTGTGGAAAAAATTCGTTAAAAAAATAAAGAAGAACAATAAATCTCTTATCAGTAAAATAAGAAACCAGACCTTATGATAGAACTATTGCATCATTGTCCCATTCATCTTCGTTCTCTATAACGCTTTCGAAAAAGGTTAAAAGGTGACCTTTTAGGTCGAAAATTGTTTGAAAAATGCTCTCATTATATTCCCAGCGAGTTGGGGCAGCGCTGGGAATTTTTCTTTTGACAACTGCATTAAAGGCTGCACCTCTTTTAGTCGAATGAGAAAAAAAACTTACGAAACTATGTAAGCTTTTAAAAAAACCAGAACATGGTCTTATTTTAGACACTGACTGAGTTAATACTAAATTAAGCTTATAAGCTAAACAGTGAATGTAATGTGCCACTGGAATAATTTCTTTTATTTTTGCTTGTAAACCATTTGAAATTCCCGACATAACAGCCGCACCATCGTAACTTTGACAAACCAATTTATTTAATGCATTTTCTTTTCTTAAAAATGGTATAATAAAGTCAAATTAATCTTGAGCTGATCTTCCCAGCGAAACATCGACAAAACACATAAACCTTTCCACGACAGCTCCGTCCTTTTTAACCATGCGCAACATAACTGATAGCTGGAATTTGTGGGATACATCCGTAGTTTCATCTAAAAGGAGTCCCACGTAGTCTGAGTTCTTGATTTCAGTTCTTATTTCGTCGAGTAAAACATTAGCAATCGAAGCAATAAGTTCGTTTCGCATATCACTTGACAGACCAGAAAAAACTGTTGAATTATCCAAATGACTTTTTAAAATTGGATTATACGACGCTAATAAATAAACTGTCTCTATGAAATTCCCTCTGTTTAATGAAAATTGGGATTCATCGTCACCTCGGAAAGGTAATTCCAAACATGAAAGAAGGCAAGCCACATCAATTAAGCTTGTTAATATTTCTGGTTTTTTTTTACTTCATCATTGTATTTTCGAATTAAAAGCAAACGAGATGAATCAATTAAATTTTCTATCCGAACAGAACCAAACATTTTTATTGAAACCATTGAACTTAAAAGAGAACTGCATTCTTTTCCATGCCTTTTTCCGACTTGGACATATTATTCATATCATTAAATCCAGTAGTATTCCAAACACTTTTTTCATTTGAAAACAGAAGACATGGCCAACAGTACAATTTATTTGTCTTGAGACATCCCGTCAACCACGAAAAACTTTCATAAAATTGCATTGAAAAATGTCTAGTACATCGCTTTATAACGGTGTTTATGCTTAGAATCGGTGTCGGTCTCCCAACATCTATAACATTTCTTTCACATTTTCTACTGCACAATTACAGGTATTCATAATTTGAAAATCTTCATCTATTTAAATCTACTTTAAAAAAGGAATGTCGCCCACTCAACTATGAAAATAAAAACAGAAAACCACCAACCACCTTTTCCTGATTAATATAGACGTTGAACCGTTTTGCAATTTTGCACTCACACACACTTACACAAACTCAACACGGAAAACAAAAAAGTAACAAAAACTTGGCTACCCCTTTATCAATGACAGTAAGAGACAGAGAATATCAATTACCAAGAAGCCAATCCTTGGCTGTCATCCGGCTTTGCCTACAAACTGAAACACGCACACATAGACAGTTGGGCTAAGTCCACCACTAGGTTTTTGCACACATTGACAGTTGGGATCAACCCACCACTGATTTATTCGCACACATAGACAGTTGGGATCAACCCACCACGAATATGTCGGTTATTTTTGAAAATCTTCAGTTATTTTCAAATTCACTTGGGCTGCAATGGGCTTGTTCAAAAAGTATAAAAAAGGGAGAAATTATATATCAAGTGCTCACCGGACCTTATGAGAATAAGTTGTGGTTTTTTTTTTAAATGTAAATTGTAGTCACTTTTTACTAATTCCCGCCTGCCTGGAAAATAAATATCTTTAATTACTTTCTTTTCGATAAACAATTTGTTTTTTCTGTTTATTTTTTCTTTTCAACTCCCGAAATATATAAAGAAATATAGAAAAAGTACTCTTTTCTTGACGGAAAATAACTGACGGTGAGTAAGAAGAAATTTTTAAATAATTATGCGAAATGAAAAAAGATATTCACAAACTAGAATTTTGGCATATATACTACGCTTGCATGTGTTGGTCGAGTCGAAATGAGCTTGATTTGACTAGATCTCGTTCGAGGAGCGGAGTCGAGTCGAAATTTGTGACGAAAAACCTGGATCAAAGAGATGGTCTTACAGATATTGCATTATGGTCTGTTTATTTGCTTGTTTGTGAGAAAATATAGTTTTGCTTTAATAATGTCGAGCATCAGCTAACCAGCTGTGATTAATTATTAAAATTACTGAATATTGGATTAAATAACTCTACAATGAGCCCTATAGTTTTTAATCAATTGGTTATTAATAATAATAATATTAATATAATGCATATTTAAACGTTTTCATAAGAGCCCAAATGAGGTAATTTTGCAAATTACAGAAAAAGTGTTTTCATCTGTAATTTGGTATTTCTTTTGACAGCTCATTTCATTTTTTGAGTTTCAACCCTGCCTGTAAATCACTTTTTGTTGTTAATTTTTTAATTCAGCTTTAACATTTTCGTTCAAAATCTTTTCAGAGCTATTCAAAATGTGCCCAATTCGGTGTGTTCGTTAGGTTTTGACTTAATTTCCTAGAAAATTGTGTGCAAGTTTGGTTGAAATAATCTCATTTCGAAATTTGAATTTGTGTGGAAAATGAGATGATTTCGTATCAAATTTGAAAATTTTCAACGAAATTTCCTCATTTGGTCTAACGAAAACGTAGTATTAAGGCTCTCCAAAACCAACACGAATACCGATTGATTCGCAGTGAATCATTCACAATAGTACAAAATATGACAAAAACATAGACAATACTTAACAACAACAAAAATTCATCGTCACTTGGGAGAGCTTTTAGTTTGGTTTACTTCATTTCTATTTTGATTGTATTAGTAAACATGGTCACGCTAGGAGCTACTAGCCATTTTATAATTTTAATTCAGTTTGGCACCCGAGCATATTTCTATTATTTCTCATTACTGTAAGCCAAAATGCTTTAGTTTGTTTGTATTTATTAATTAATCTATTATATCTATCTATTTATTTATTTAACGATATGTGTTCGTATTAATTGAACAGGGTTATTGTTTTGATCCATAGCTCCGCACTTTTAGCTCACTGATTTTGTGGTTTAACTGAGGGTGGTTCAAGCATATAATTGACTTTTATAACTTACATGAAACCTAAATCATCATTAAAACCCAGTAGATCCACAGAAATTGATGGATTAAAAATTTTGAACCACGGAGCATTGTTTAGCCCCGACGTCGTCTTTTTCGTCCAAGCCCATTCAGACAAGGAAAAAACACACCTAATGTGAACCTGGCCCTAGTTGGGTTTCTATTTGTTGAACACGTCCCGTGGTCAAAATTATTCACCTCGGTCTGTCAATTAGATGTCAAAACTAAACAAAATACATGGTGTTCCCTAATTCATGCAGGATAATTTATGAAATGATATTAAAAAAATCGTATGGGAAGGGGGGATTATTTATCCGCTTTAAGATAAGAGTAGTAACTTTCTTAAAAAAAAAATTGAAAATCAACGGCACTACTAACTTACAACTTGCAATGTTATGCCCTTTATTTTTGTTTATTTAACTTTTTTGAATTCTACGACCAAATTTATTTAAAATAAAAATAACTAAAAAATAAGACAACAGCTAGAAGGTCATGCTAAAATTTCTTAAAACCATTCTCGAATCAATTTTTCTAATTAAGTTGTTTCGTAATCATTTAAAAAAAAAAAATAATTATACAACTTAAAACTTAAAAAAAGTAAGTGTATTTGTTAAAACTATTTCATTTCTTTTATAGTATGAAGTAAAATTTTAGTAATAAGTATTCAATACTCCTATTAAACACTCAAAACCAAATGCTTAGATGTCATGAAGTTTAAAAAAAAATAAAAAATAGCTATTGCTGTTTTATTATCTGCCAAAGAGGGCTGGATTTACTTGTAACAAGTGCTACGAAAACGATTTTGAAAACTCCTCATTATTTCTTTTTTGTACTAAAGTTAAATCCAGATCAAAACCCGAATCCCGACAGAAGATAATAAAACCCACCTGATATCAACTTTAAAACTTATAAATTGGAAATTGACAGTTAAGTGGTGTTTAAACAAAAAAAATTAAAGCTCTGGTGTCAGGTTGCAGAAAAACTATTCTTTTATTTCTTATTTTTCTTAGCTATTTTTTTTCTTAGAATATATGCAACAATAATTTTAAAATTATTCTGGATGAAGAAAGGGCCACCCTGTATAATATGCAAGATGCATTGAAGATGTTTGGATATCTGAGTGATTGAAGACATTTTATGGATTAATTTTTTGTATTTTATTATAATTGTGGATGAATATTAACTAACTATTACAATTGCTTGTGTACTTTTAATTAATAAAACAATTTCACATCGATGTTTTTCTTATCAGCCGAAGTAAAATTCTCAAAACTATTTTCCAATTTTCAAAGAAAAAAACTGAGCTGTCAAAACAAATAAATCTCACCGCGTTACATTGTTGTTGCGTTTCACATCTATTCATCGACACGAAGTGAAATTACAAATACAACAATGTAAGCAAATGGGTTTTGGAGGGTGAAACGTACGAAAGATTGGCTTCTTGGTAATTGATATTCTCTGTCTTCAGCTTTAAGCACACGATGTTCGATGATTCCGCGACCGAAGGCGTTGAGTTGTTTTGATTGTTAATTTTATTATTATTAGCTCTTTTGACAATTCTCTTAACATAATAGGACTTAACATCATCTTCAGTTAACTGTTCGCCTAAACGTTCTGCCATTAGCTTAAGAGCAGAGCTCAGTGCATTTGTCTTGTCAACATTTGGAAGGCCAACGATGTCGATACACTTTCGAAGAGATTTTTGTTGGAGCAAATCTGCTACTTTTCTCTCCAGAGAATTTTTTTCAGTTTGCAGTGTACGTATGAGTTGAAAAGAGTTGGATAGAATATTCTTCATCGCAATGAGCTCGGTGTATAAAAGATCGATCGTGATGGCTGCGGGAGGGGTACTGCTTTTTTCGTTAGAATATGACAAAATAAGTTCCTTAGCAGTTACTGTCGCCTGAGTGTGCAATTGCATATGCTATATGACAACCGGCACATTGAATAGCAGTTTCGACACGAATCACTTTCTTTCCACACAAACAAGGCATTTCCAATAAAAATACAATGCTTCAACGTTTTAGTATGTAGTGTTTGTTATTTGCTCTTATTGTTTGTGAGAATTTCAAATACAAATATAAGATGATAAATACCCAAGAAACAATTTTAGCCATTTAAATGCTCTAAAAGCGTTGATCTAATCTTAAAGCTCGTTGATTTCGAAAGAAGCTCTAGATGCACTTCTAAAGGAAGTGCAGAACTTGCCTACAGCGAATTCATTGAGTTTGAGAGCTTATTTTTGCTTGAAACCAGCTTTTTATCGCTGCAGGCCTTGCATCTCTTAGGTATATTATTTAGAAATCTTTAAAGCAACATTTTTGACAGCACTTTGTTTGTATTAGTTTGGGTTTGTGTAATACAAATTACATTTAAAAAAATATTAGAAATATATATTATATGTGTGGTAGTAACATTCAAGATCTATATGTGTTGTGATGTCGCAAATTAATAAAATATTCCTATAGAAAATATTTAAGTGAGAAGTGAAATTAATTATTTAACTGTTCCATCTTAGTGAGTTTTTAGTGCGCGCTTAGATTTATTAAGCATGTACTGAATGTACTTCGCAAAATTACAACGCGCCTTCGAAATTCTTTATATTTCGTAGTGAGAAATGTTTAAAAAAAGTTAGCTTAAGCAACACATACATCTGTTACAAAAATTAATTTAAATCTGAAATAAAATATTTTGGTTTTCATTGCAATATTTGCAAAAATTGCTGTTTTTTATTGAAAATAAAAATTTTTCATTCGTTTCAAATGAAATAAAGAAAATTGTTTGAATGTTTTTTTCTCTCACCATATTTTTTATCATGAAAATAGTTTGTCTTCAATAGAACTGCAATATCGATATTGTAGAGCTAGTTTGCACAAAATGAGAGTTTGAATTCAGTGCTTAAAAAGAAGGGTGTTTCAAAAATTGAAAGTTTTGAATAATTTTAAATCGTGGAAAAAATGTCTTATTTATTTATTCACAATGGAAGTCCACTACGGTTTCTCAGTAAGCAAGCACTTTTGCGACCCAACCATAGTTTAATTTTATTTTAAAACATTTTATGTAAACTGTTTAATTGATCTTAGCAAAAAAAATTTAGAAATTTCGGATTTAATTCGACTATTATGGCGCATACTTGGTATTGCTTAGAAATTGAAAGGAATTAATTTATTTTCTAGTTTTTGTTTATTATCTTTATTGTATTTTATTGTGAAACACCCTACTAATATGAGAGAGGTTTAGTATTGAGCTCTATATTCGTTTTGTTGTAGCTTTGTTCAGCCTTCAAATTTCGCATTTCACAATTCTCAGAGAAATTTAACAATGCTCAGAGAGATTTCCAATGCGCATGCGTTTTTGTGAAAGTTTTAGTAATTTAACTCTACAGCCGCGTTTTGTGTAGCTACTTTTTAACATTTGGGTAGAGTCATGCAATATTATTTTAAACATGAGTTTTTAGAAGCTCTACAACGCTTCTTTATATGCTCAAATTAATAGTTTGCTCGTTTAAAGAACGTTTGACGTTATTAAAGACCATATTTTTAAATCTTGAAACGTTACAAAATTAATAGAGCTTAACGTGTACTAGAAATTCGATTATGGAACAAAATTTTTAAATATATGTTGGGAGCTGTGAAACAATCTGTTTTAGAACTATAGTGTCGGATTTCACTGCTTACAAGCTGCTACAGAACAGTTTTGCTTCTATTAGCTCCAACGATTTTACTTGGGTAGAGAAGTGTCCGTAAGAATTCACTGTTGTGCTCACCATACGAATCGAACACCGAACTGAACTTAATACAAATTGCGTATGACAAGGCCCTCACTACGTCACTGATGAGCCCAACACGGAAAGAATTCTTGGATCAGATCACGAAAAATGAGCTGCAAATTACGAAAAATTAATCCCGATTTATACCTTGGCTCGAGATTTCGTAATTTACGACTATTTGTGTGCAGTTTGCAAAACTGAGCAAAATGAAGATATTGATCCTCAAAAATCTTAAATCAACACTCTTAAGTATAAAAAACTGCGAACAACAAATCGCGATTTGATCCAAATATTCCTCAATCGCCAATTTGTAAATTTGCAAAAAAGATTTGTGTTCGCCACTTTTATTTCATGATATTGCGACTTTGAAAGATCAATCTTACTTCTACCTTTCCATTGCAGGTAGGTATACACATTTAATTTAATTCATTTGAAATAAATATTTTACGCTTGACTCTACTTGGATTTGAACTCACATCGCTCGAGTTGCCGAGCGAGCATGTTTTTTTTTTTAATTTATTTTTATTTTTCATTTTCTTAAAACTATCTGAATGCTAGGCAAAAATTCATAAAAACTAGCCTACTTATTATTATCTTACAACTAACTTACTAGCTCCAGACGGGCGCTCTAAGTTAAACTATAATAACTTAATGCTAATGCCTTTCGGCCTAAGAACTATCTTAATACTAAATCCAGGTCGGTTTTATTTTTTACCGAGAAGAATTTACAAAAAAACTCTGTATCGTTGTCTTTATTTTATTTGGTTTTATATGAAACTTACAAACCACATAAAACTAAATTAAAGCTAATTAAAACTAATTAAAACTACTTAAAGCTACTTAAAACTAATTATAAACTGATTACAACCTACTTATAAGCTACTAACAGACTACTTACAAACTAGAACAGCCACAACAAGCATTTCCCGGTTTTATAATTTTTTTCGTATTTTTTTTTTGATTTTATAATTTTTTTGTGCTTTTGTTTGTTTTATATTTTTTTTTTTTTTTTTTGTGCCACCCTGACTCTCCCTACTTAAAACTAACTACCTAAGCCTATGTAAGTCGGCCATACAAAAAGAAAAAAGCAAGGTCAACTTTTAAATGTCTGAAGGAACTTCATGCTCGTTTTTCAACCACCAGAACTGGTTCTCCTGCTTTACCCTATCTCTTCGGTCCCGTTGGGACACAGTCCTAATGAACCGAAGGTGCTCTGCTCCGTCTTGTGCGAGAAGGTCTCGACTGTAAAGGAGCCGCCGATCCACAGTTCTTCTCTATCCTGGATCAGCCCTCGACTGTCTAGGTGGAGGAATGCATCGGGCGGAATAAAGCCGCTTAGACGCACACTCTCATAGTATTCGTTGTTGGGATAATACGCCCCAAAAATTAAGCTGTTGTTCGAGGACATAGCTCTTGCAATGTGACCTTGAATAAGCTATAGCAAGAAATTATCTATCCTGTTTATGTTGGCCCCGTTGTATAAAACCAGGTTGGAATAATGTTTGTACTCCGACTCTGGTGTCCTGTGCAATCCAAGGCAGCGTCGAAGACACTGCCTCTCAAACACCCGAATCTTTTCCATTTGAGATGGGCAACGTTGAACCAAACCGTGCATCCATAGGCAATCATCGGCCGAATAAGGGCCATGTAGCAAATCACCTTCACTCTGCTGTCACGCCGGCTGCTATAAAACAACCGTTTCGTCAGGGCAAAAGCTCCCCTAGCCCTGGCAAAATGTCGAAATATAGATACTGATCCATCCAGATGCCAAGGTACTTTACTACACTTTTACTCGCCAGTGGATGTCCATTTGGCCCTACGATCACCAGCTTGTGCCAGTTCTTTCTCGTATACCTTGTGGCTCTAAGCAACGGAGTCATAAACAAGATAGTTTCTGATTTGTGAAAGTTGATTTTCAACTTCCAGTCATCGCAATATTGCTGAATCTTCTCGAAGTCACGCTGCAAAAGAATCCTGATGACCTCGACTTTCGGGGCTGTTCTGTACGCAATTAGATCGTCGGCATACGCAATTGCCTGAGTTAGACTACTTTTCAGATCGCTGGTGTAAATGCTGAATAGAATCGGCAAGTTGACCGCTCCCTGCTGAAGACCATTTTTAATATTAAAGGTTGTGGCAGAAGTTACATTGCCACTCTTGACAACTAACTTTCTGCCATTGAGCATATCATAAAGCATATACAATAGTGGTTTACTAATGCCAAGTCTGGTCAGCTTTGGATAAAGACCCTCTAACCATACGGTGTCGAAGGCCTTCTTTAAATCAACCAGACAGGCACCCGTACACTGCTTCTTAGATTTGTTCCATTGGACATCAGAAACGAGTTTCGACGCGGGGCATGAATGGTGTCATGTCCCGCCTTAAAACCGAACTGATTGTCCGGTATGATATTATTGTCCTCTGCTCACTTAGACAGAGCTCTATTGATAACTTTTTCGAATACCTTGCTGATACTCGGGAGAAGACTTATCGACCGGAGATTTGCGTCCTCTGGATTAATTCCTGCTGTCAGATGTACGTCTCTGTTGTCCGTCGTTCTCTGAAGCTTAAGACACGGAAGATCGTTCTGATCATTCCTTCTAAACATCTTGTTAATTTGGGGAAACATGCTCGGGTCGCTAGAGTTAACGGCCCGAATTTTGTTATCCGAATACAAATTAATTGACAACCGATAGTTTTCTTTAACTAGTTGGTTGATGTTCTTGATCGACGACTTCAGTGTCCTAATCTCCAGATCGTGAGGGTCAGTAAACCGTCGGTACAAGAGTTTGAGTCTTGTCAGCAGTCCAGTTTTTTGGCTGTGTAATGCGTCAATGGTCGCGTTCCGGTACATGTCGGTTGCGTCCCGTTGTTTGTATTTCGGTATTGTTCTGATCATTGTTCGTTTGATTGTCTCGTCCATTTGTTCTAAGTATTGGCCTATTTCGTTATTTGTCAAATTCCTGTCATTTGGTGGGGATATGTTGTTCGAACTGATTTCGCTCGATAAGGCGCTGGTAAAGCGTGGCCAACGCACCTTACTGTAATTGTAAGTATGCACAGGTACATACTCATCCAACTCCACGAGCTCGTTCGGAAGCTGTAGTACGGCAGCGAGTCCGCAGTGATCACTGTCGTACTCGATCGTTCGTAAACAGTTTCTTGGTCTTTGACCCACAGTGTCAGTAATTGTCAGTCTTGCGTCTATTAGCAATAAATCCAGATAGGCACCGCTTCTTGGAAACGATGGCCGATCCGTAGCCAGCAGGTCGACACCATACTCAGTGTTGTATCGACTCATCCAATTGAAAAGATGAATACCTCTTTGATTTTGAATTTGATTTCCCCAATCTAGGTGTTTGGAATTCAAATCACCGGCCATGAGAAAGTAATTTTCTTCCAAGCTCAAGCGTAGACATTCGAAAAGTTTTTCAAGCTCTGTCATAAAATCAGTTGGCTGAGGTGATGCCGGTGCATAAGCCGCGATCACATATATTCGATCCCCTGTTGGAGATGAATGCATACGATGCACGTCTCTTACAGCCGAAATCTGCGCAGATCACTGTTATATATAACTTTATGATTAATGCCTTTTCGTATGAAGATTGCGACGCCTCCGCCTTGAGTGGAGCTGGGTCGATCTCTTCTAACGATATTGTAATTGTTGTTATTGTACTTATGTTTCTGGTTCAGCTTAGTTTCGCTAGCCATAAACACATCTGGACTTTGGTCTTTCAACAATTGGAAAAGATTAGCTCTACGTTCGGTCTTAATCAGTGAATTTACATTCACAGCAAGGATCCTAAGAGGCCTCTCTGTCAGCGTGCCTTTAACCTCTAATTTGCGTTAGGCTAGGCAAAAGGCTAGGCCTTGAATTGCCAGCAACATACTTCTTATTTCGGCCTGTGCGTCCGGCGCCTTTGGCACTAGGGCCGGTTGGGCTACCTTAGTTGCAGGCTGTACCGTTTTTCCCCTCCCTGACGCCATTTGGGCGTAGGAAATTTGGGGATTGACGGGCGTTGCTGTAGGAGCACGCGTTGATGGGCGTATCTCTACCGCTGTCTGCTTAGCCGCTTTATTGTTACAAATTTGCTGAAAAGCTGAGCAACCCCGATAATTAGCCGGTTGCCCCTCCTTTCCGCAAAGTGCACATTTAAGCTGGGTCATGTCTTCGACCCGTTCCTCACCGAGTTTACACTCCCCCTTTATGTGGTCCTCACAACAATTAACGCAGCGGGACTGCATTTCGCAGTTTGCTGCAGCGTGGCCAAACCTTTGGCAGCGCATGCATTGAAGCATGTCACCGCGTCTCTTTAATTTGTCCCAAGTTACAACCTGGTAGTTGAGGATGGAGATTCTCCTCAAACTATCCAGTTTGCTGCTGGGCGATAGTTGAACCAGGAAGAACGGCAAAGACCGCTTCTCCCGTCTGGCTCTGACTGTAGCGAACGGCTTGACCCCGATAAAGTCGAGATCGTCGCTCGCTTTTTGACGGAGCTCATTTAAGAGCACCTGTGGTTCCGTGCAGGAATCTATGCCCTTCAAGAGGACCGTTTGATATTTATTCACTTTGGGGGTAAAACTGAAGAACTCAGTCGTGGATTTTTTCAGTAACTCTTTAATAATTTTATGCTGAGCCACTGTGGAGCAGTAGATAGCATGTCTATCTTTACTCAAACGTTTAATAAAAAAAGTTTTGGCCTATGGCCGACTTACATAGGTCGATGGTTTCTTGCAGTTCCATTTTGTAAGTGTTAATTGGTGGCACCTTTTCTTTTTTATTTTGGGACGGCTGTGGCTGCTGCTGCTCCTTTCTCTGCTCCTGTGGTTTTTGTTGCTGCTGCTGTTGCTGTTGTTGTTTCTTTGTGCGTTGCACCTTCGGTTGCTGCTGTGGTTGTTCAGTTGGCAGCTTTTGTTGTTGCTGCTCTCCTTCCTTCTGCTGTGGCAGTTGCTGTTGTGCTTGCCTTTACTCTGGCTGCGCTTTTTTCGTTTGCAGCTCTTGTTGTGGCGCTGCTTTTTATGGCACTGCTTTTAATGGCTCTTGCAGCACTTTTTTTAACTCGCACTCCTGCTTCTCTCGTTCTCGTCTAGCTTCCTGTTTACTTTTCAGGGCTTGTATTATGGGGGTAACAATGGAATTGAGCCTTTCCATCTCCCCCCGAATGGCATCAATTTTTTCACTAATTGCTTGCTCATCAAGTGCGACTAGTGCTCCTTGTGCCTCAGTTTCCTCTTCGGAGGATGCCTCTGGTAAGGTTAGATCAACAAGCACATTAGTGTTGGAATCCCCCGTTGTGTATAATCCCTCGCCACCTTCGGACATGTATTCAATGTCGTCATCGGATGGCGAGGAATCTAATTGTTGTAGAATTTTTGCTGCTGCTGACGTCTTCGCTGTGCGCGCCGTCTCCTTCACCCCAGCTGGCAGCTGGGCTGAGGTGGTGGTGGAGCGGCGCTTGACGAGTTTCGGCGCACAGCTTATCCGCTTCCTCCTCTTATTCTTTACATCGGCTGTTGGTGCCGTTGCTGTTTTTGTCGTTGTTGCTACGGCACTAGACGACGGTATGGCTGGTGGTGCCATCGCTTGCTTACTTGTTGTTGTTGTTGCTACGGCACTGACCGTAGCTTTGGCAAGTGGTACCATAGCTGGCTTCATTGTTGTTGCTGGGGCACATTTCGATGTCCCCGCGGTGTTGTTGGTTTGCATTTGCTGCTTTTCCCAATCGATGAAGTTCTCTACTTCACGATTGTGAAAAAAAGCAGCCAAATAATTGTTGGTGATTTTTCAATTCTTTCCGTGAAGTGAGTAAGCCGGACGAAACGCCAATTTGTAAGACTAAAGGCCATAAAAAGCTATTTTGAATCAATAATTCAACAAGTCCAATCCTTAATGCTAATTCTTCTTCTTGTCTGATCTATTTTAGTTGTATATAGAATTTGTATTATAAAAAAACTTCTTATAGAAACTATGCCAGGCCCTGGGCAAACAAAAATCAAGCTTAATGATTAGGAATTCTAATCTTGTTGGATATAGTTTACAGTAGATTTTTTTTAAAAGAATTCATCTAAGTTGAACTGAAGTTAATACAAATTGCAGATGACAAGGCCATCACTACGGCACTGTTGAGTCCAGCTGAGTTAGCCGGACGAAATGCCAATTTGTAGGACTAAAGGCCATAAAAAGCTATTTTGAATCAATAATTCAATAAGTCCAATTCTTAATGCTAAGTCTTCTACTTGGCTGATTTATTTTAGTAGTATATAGAATTTGTATTATAAAAAAAACTTCTAGTAATAATTACCATCAAGCGTTTTCCTCAAGACGTAACAGAAACCATTCACGCTTTAACGCAAATAAAAACTTTGCTAGTAGAAATATACAAAATAATCAGAACAATTTTAATATGAGGAATAATGGAGGAAGCTTTTCGAGAAATAATGATACACGTGAAAATAGAAACCCCAGTAGGAGTAACCAACCCAAAATTAATGGTCATAGAGTATTAGCATTGGGAAACGAGCAACCCACCGAGGGGCCAGCCGACCCATCGGAGGGGAATTAACTACTCCACCAATGCCAAATGCCATTTGCACTGCTGGAATATCGAACGGCGTTCAGGTAAAAATGGATTACGATCAACATACAAAATTTTTATTAGACACTGGAGCTTCAATTTGTGTAGTGAAAGTCAGTTCAGTAAATTTAAACGTATCGATATTCAAATATAAAAACACAAAAATTCTAGGTACATATTTCAGGAAATTTAGAAACAATAGGAACATGTTATATTCAAATCCATTTAGAAAACCTTATAATCATACGAAATTCACGTTGTACCCGAAAATTTCCCAATTCCCGTTGAAGGTATTATTGGAGCTAACTTTCTGTTAGAGTTTAACCCCATACTTGGCTTAAGGAAGTTTTTGTTAAAAATCAAAGAGGGAAGTAACATTATTCATCTTCCCATATGCTCCCAAGAAAATATAAACACCATCTTAATAGCTCCAAGATGCGAATCCACCTATTGGCTTAATACAAAATACACCGAAGGTCGAGTATTTTACCCGCAACAATTATGGGAACACGTTTTTATGGCAGGATCATTATCTACTGCCATAAACAGGAAAATCCCAATAAGAATTTTGAATGCACGGGATACAAAAGTTACTCTAAAATGGGCCGAACCATTGTCCTCACCAGCCTCGGAACACTACATTTTGCGTAAGAACCAGACAGATAAATCAAAAAACGCTCGAGTTAACAAAATAATAAACGAAATAAGTTTTGACACATTGAATAGTGAAGAAAAAGCGGAAATTGAAGCGATATGTACCAAATACCAAGACATCTTTCACGTTGATGGTGAAAAACTCACGTATACACATATTGGCAAAGCAGATATCTCGCTCAAAAAGGATGCGACACCAAAATATTCAAAGCCATATCGTCTCCCACACACACATAAACAGGATATAAAGGAAGAAATAAGGAAAATGGTAGAAAATGACATTATAGAACCTTCTATCTCCCCTTGGAACTCACCAATACTAATTGTAGCCTACAGGAATTCCCTATGGTTATCGACTATCGTCACGTGAACGAACGAATTGAAGATAATAAATTTCCACTACCCAACATAACAGACATCTATGATATGGTGGGAGGAGCAACTTACTTCTCGTGCATAGATTTAGGTCAGGGATACTACCAAATGGAGTTGGATGCCAAAAGCAGGCCACTTACAGCATTCTCAACAGAAGATGGTCACTACCAGTTAAAACGTCTACCATTGGGTTTAAGGATCTCACCCAGTAAATTTTCCAAAATGATGCCCATGGCGATGTCAGAACTAACATATTCCCGATGTTTTGTCTATCTCGATGATCTTATAGTTTTTGGTAGAAGTTTAATAGACCACAAAAAAAATTTGATACAAGTATTTGAATGTCTAAGGGAAGTAAATCTGAAAATACACCCTAGAAAATGCTCTTTCTTGCGAAAGGAAGTGTTATACCTAGTACACGTTATTTCTGATAATGGCATCCTACCCGATCCCACTAAATCTTCCGTAATGAAAAATTACCCGACACCCACCAACGCCGATGAAATCAGAAGATTCGTTGCATTCGCCAACTATTATCGTAAATTTATCCCTATCATTTCCATTCCGCTAAACCGGTTGTTGAAAAAAGATGTCGAATTTCATTTTAATAAAGATTGCGAAAAATTTTTAAGTTGCTTAAAGAAATCCTTACAAGTCCTAAAATTCTGCAATTTCTAAATTTTAACGAAGAATTGATCTGACGAACGGATGCCTGAGGTTTCGCTCTAGGAGCTTTTTTATCAAAGCAAAACTCTTAATAGAGCAAAGAAAAACTACAGTACAATTGCGACAGAATTACTTGCTTTGTATGGGCAGTTAAACACTATCGTCCCTTCCTATTCGGAAGAAAATTCAAAATCTTAACATACTATAGACTTTTTTTTTTTTTTTTTTTTCAATTCATTTTTATTTTTCCATTTTCTTAAAACTATCTTAAAGCAAAAATTCATAAAAACTAGCCTACTTATCATTTTCTTAAAACTTACTTACTGGCCCCAGTCGGGTGCTCTAAGTTAAACTATAATAACTTAGTGCTAATGCCTTTCGGCCTAAGAACTATCTTAATACTAAATCCGGATCGGTTTTATTTTTTACCGAGAAGAATTTACAAAAAACTCAGTATCAGTGTCTTTATTTTTTTTTGGTTTTATATAAAACTTACAAACTACATAAAACTAAATTAAAGCTAACTAAAACTAATTAAGACTAATTAAAACTACTTAAAGCTACTTAAAACTATTTACAACTAATTATAAACTAGTTGTTAAGCAACACAAAAACATAACAACATTGCTGACCTACATCGTTGACAACTAGGCAACCTACAAACATCGCCGACGACAACAACCTACATCAACCCAGAACCACCGAAAAGTGCTGACCAGATACATAGTTGCAACTTGAGTGCAACGATCGAACACCACATCAACCCATATTCTTATTTAATTTTATTTTTATTATTAAATACCTTTGTCAGCTTTTAGTATTAAGTATAAAAGAGGCATTTGGCCCAACAATAAATATCATTTAAATTACAATCGTTTTGTTCTTTACTTCGATCGATTTATTCACACAAGATCAGGTTTCAAGTGCCTGCATTTTGTATTCATCACTTCTTATTGTTTTGTACAGTAAGAAACCAATATTTACAAATTAGTACATCTTATTGTTTTGCACAGTAAGAAAGCGACATCTCTTATTGTTTGTACAATAAGATCATACAGTTTGGTGACCCCTACATTCAAAGAACATCAGCTTTACTATGGATAGTTTAGCCAGGAGCCAACGTATATCTGGAGAGGAGATACAATCAATCATCCGCAACTTCTCGAAAGATTCCTTCATCCGCAAAACAACTAGAGAATACTTCACGTCAAGACTCAATCGTCTAAACACCGTATGGGAGGAATTCGAAGCTACAGATGGCAGAATTCGCGACCCACCAGACATATCGTTAGACCACGAGTACTTTACCTCTAAGTATTTCGACCAAATCAAGACTTTATACGAAAAGTATAAGCAAATTTTGAGTGATTCACTGGCGCAGTTAGAGGCCAGTAACAACACCAAACTTGATGTCGTGCCAAAGGGAACAGAAGATAACCAATCTAAACCTAATGATGCATTGACATCAACAAAAAATCTTGCTCTTAAAGAACAAGATAACAACCCAAACATTGATACCCTGATGAGAAGACAAAAGGCACTTATGAATTCACTTGCCTGACTCATCAACGGAAAAATAAAAGAAGAAGCACCCCTCCAATGTCTGGAGTCTATGAACAGACTTTGGACCTAGGTTGAGGAGATTCATTACTCAATTTGGGAAGCCGTCAATGATCCGGAATCTGAGGGTTACAACATGGAGTTGTACACCGAATTAGAGACATCAGTTCTCAAAAATCAAGCTTCTTTGAGCAAAACATCATCAAGCGTTCAAAGAAGCGAGCCATCAGAACAGCTAACTGATCACCCGGCAATTCAGTTGCCTAAAATGTCGATACCCAAATTCGTTGCTTAGCAGACCCCAATTTCCACCGACCCGACAAGGTTGATGTCCTGTTGGGAGCAGAGTTCTATCATCGTTTTGTTCGTCCCGAACAAATACAGATTGGTGCAAAGATGCCAATTTTACATAATACCGTATTTGGTTGGGTAGTAGCTGGAAAGGTTGAGGACACAGCAAATAACACAGCCACCTACGGTATATTCTGTGAAGAGGAACCAACTAACGAACTAATTGAACGATTTTGGAGGCTTGATGACTTCGAAAATACACCTAAGCAGATGACATCGGTAGAAAAATATTGTGAGTCACATTTCACTCAAAATGTGTCCAGATCAGAAACCGGACGTCTCATCGTTAGGTTACCGTTTCGAGAAAATGGCGTAGCCTTAGGTGACTCAAAGCAAATAGCGTTGAATCGTTTCATTTCATTAGAAAGACGACTCAACAAAAATCCCAAACTAAGAGAAGATTACGTCAAGTTCATGGACGAATATGAATCCCTAGGACACATGGAAGAAATCAAACCAAACAGCATTCGAGGACCACACTTTTTCATTCCTCATCATTGCGTATTGAAGCCTGATAGCAGTACAACAAAACTACGGGTGGTCTTTGACGCTTCCGCTAAAACTTCATCTAGTCTATCACTCAATGACATCCTTCACACCGGTCCTACAGTTCAAAGTGAACTTTTGTCAATACTACTTCGTTTTCGCATGCACAAGTATGTATTTACAGCAGATGTCAAGAAGATGTATCGGCAAATCCTGGTTCACGAAGAAGATCAGGGATATCAACTCATCATGTGGAGACGGCAATCATCAGAAAAGATAAGATACTATAAGCTAAAAACAGTAACTTATGGAACTTCATCCGCACCTTACTTAGCAACTAAATCTCTGCAGTATTTAGCAAACCAGAACAAAATTACACAACCGACTGGGGCTCGAATACTTCAAGATGACTTCTATGTGGATGACTGCATTAGTGGGTCAGATAGCATCCCCTTGGCGAAAGAAGCACAAGCTCAAGTAACTTCTTTACTCAGCAGTGCTGGACTCAAGCTCCGTAAATGGTGTGCAAACCATCCATCATTGCTAAAAGATATCCCAGTTGAGGACCAAGAGGTCAGTCTTGATTTTAGCGATTCAATCAATTGCACAATCAAAACCTTAGGTTTAATCTGGCAACCGAAATCAGACCAGTTATGTGGAAGAGCACAGATACCCGATTCTATCTCAATCACTAAACGTTCAGTAAGCTCAGATCCAGCACGCATCTTTGATCCACAAGGACTCTTTGGTCCAGTAGTTGTTAAAGCCAAAATCTTCATGCAACAGCTATGGCACCTAAAACTTTCATGGGATGATGACCTACCCCAACATCTAAGGGAAGAGTGGCTTGTCTTCAGAAACAGCATATCAACACTCAATCAGGCAAGAGTTCCCAGGCATGTCTTCAACCAAAATAATCCTACATCCACACAAATTCACACTTTCGTGGATGCATCAGAACAAGCATATGGAGCAGCTGTGTATCTCCGTTCAACTTATAAAGATCGCACAATAATCGTCAGACTACTTTTGCCAAGTCACGAATTGCTCCGGTTAAAAAACAAACTCTTCCTAGACTTGAACTATGCGCTGCTGTGCTAGGAGCCGAACTAACAACAAGAGTCAGAGAAGACTTACGACTTCGAGACACACCAATATTTTTCTGGACAGATTCACAAATCGTGCTCTCATGTATCAATTCTACTTTATCATCATTCCACACATTTGTTGCAAATCGAGTTGCGAAAATCCAAGAATGTTCCTTGGCAACACAATGGCGTCACGTCCCATCCAAAGAAAACCCGGCAGACCTATCTCGGGGAATATCCGCAGCTAGCTTCATGTCATGTAGCATGTGGCTTTATGGACCGTTCTTCCTGCATGGAATTTAGTCAGCATGGCATCAACCCTTCATAAAGGAGCTAGAAGTATCCTCCGATTTAGAACGAAAAAGAAAACACACAGTGGCAGTAGCATTGCAACAAAACTCCTCAAGTAAACTGATTTACCAGATAGAACATCGAAATTCCTTCAAATTTCTCCAACACACGATGGGCTACATTCTCCGGTTCACCAATAGAGCCTGGAAAAGGGACATAGTTCCAGTAAAACAAACAACATTATCACCTAAAGAACTCAATGAATCCCTCATGGTAATCGTAAAACAAATCCAATCATCCGAATTCAGAAATGAAATTCAAGACCTCAAAAATCACAGAGGATTATGCAGATTCAGTGCATTAATTACCCTGGCACCCTTTTTAGACGAAAAAGGAATCTTACGAGTTGGAGGCATTCAATGCCAAACACCCCATATTGATGCCATATAATGAACCCATCACAAAATTGCTGTTCAAAATGAAACATGATGAGCACAACCACTGTGGACCACAAACATTATTATCAATTCTAAGGCAGCAATTTTGGCCAATTAAGGGAAAGGTCATGGCTCGACACACCGTTCATAACTGCATAAGATGTACCAAAACCAGACCACAATTGATGACTCAAGTAATGGGAAGTCTTTCAGCAGATCGCGTCACAGCAAATAGACCCTTCTTAAACTCTGGTGTGGATTTTTGTGGCCCCCTGTGGGTACACTACAAAGTCAGAGGAAAAAAGCCACACAAGGTTTACTTAGCAGTTTTTTGTTGTTTTGCAACAAAGGCAGTTGATTTAGAAATAGTAACTGACTTAACGACAGAAGCATTCATCGGAGCACTAAGGAGATTTATTAGTCGCCGTGGACGAATTCAAACCCTTTACTGTGACAATGCAACCAGCTTTGTGGGGGCAAAGAATCAACTTCAAGAACTAAACAGTGTACTTCACACCCCCGAAGCAAAAGAAGCCTTAATCAAGGCAAGCAGCAACAAGGGAATAACATTCAAATTCATCCCACCAAGAGCGCCACACTTCGGCGGCTTATGGGAAGCTGCTGTCAAATCAGCTAAGCATCTTTTAGTCAAAACAGTATCCACATCGTCACTTACACATGAAGAACTGGAAACCATAGTCACTGAAGTCGAAGCCATTCTCAATTCTAGACCACTCACTCCTCTCTCTTCCAATCCAAACGATTTGGCTGCCTTGACACCAGGGCATTTCTTAATTGGCGAACCGTTGATTGCTCAGGTCGATCCTGACTCTGCTCCAGAAAAAATCAATCTTCGAAATCGATGGAATTCAATCTGCTACTTGAAACATGAATTCTGGAGGCGATGGTTAAATGAATACTTAAATCAACTACAACAAAGAAGCAAATGGAATCAGCATAGACAAAACATCAGTGTTGGTGACATGGTTATAATCAAAGAAGACAACACGCCAACACTTCAATGGCCGCTGGGAAGGATTGTCCAAGTCATCAAGGGTGACGACAATGTTGTTCGAGTAGTCAATGTCAAAACCAAATCGGGAATACTCAAACGACCAATCCATCGCTTAGCCCCATTATTCAAGGACGATGATATTACTGACGACTCACAGGATGTAACTCCACTTCCCGAACCGTTGGTGAATGATACTGTAGAATCACGGACAAAACGAAGAAGGACATCACACGTTTCAATAGTCACCACCGTTATACTATCATTGCTCCTGCTACCGTTTATTTGTGCATCACCCATAAACATATCAAGATTTGACAACAATCCAGGAATATATTTCGATAATCTTGGATCCACAAACTTAATTGCAAATGAATGGAAAATCATTGTCTATTACGACCTAGCACCTATTCAATCAGAGTTGGAAGCATTCAACAATGGAACAACTGCCCTTCAACATCTATGCAACCAACTGCAGTTAAGAACAACATGCAGTGCGTTAGTAACACACTTCACAAATATGAAGAATAGTCTACAAACAGATACCAACTTAATTTCAAAACATCGATCCTCACGGGCGGCTATCAACATATTTGGCAATTTAGCGCATTCGCTGTTTGGACTACTTGATTCCGAATACGCTGAAGAAATATCCGAAACGATAAATCAAGTCAACAACAATGAAGCACATCTATTAACAATGTTAAAAAATCAGACTTCCATAATAGACTCCACCATCAACATAATGAAACAAGATCATCTCGAAGGAAAAAAACGCATCAAGTCACACACATCATTTCGAGAATTGGAGAAACGACAGATCAACTAAGAATTTACCAAATCTTTACATCCTTGACAATGCAATTAATGATCATGGCTTCAAATTTGCAACGAATTGAGGACGCTATTCGCGACACATTTACTGAAGTACATTATGGAACCATCAGCCCTCTTCTGCTATCACCAGCTCAGTTGAGACCAGAAATTATCAACATCAAAAACCACTTACCCCAGTCCCAAAAATTACCATTCGAGCAAGAGGACTTGCTTCACTTCTACAAGATTTCAACAACACAAGGACATGCAACTGGAAATCACTTGTTATTTGTCATACAAATTCCATTAGTTGAACAAGAATCCTTCAATCTATTTCAACTTATACTCTTTCCTTCAATTGTCAACAATACACTTCTCATCATCAATCCGGCAATAGAAATTCTAGCCATAAATCGTCATAGAGACCAATATTTTCCAATGACAACATCTGAGCTTAAAGAGTGTGACAAGGGAAAAGACATGCAGTTCTTCTGCACCAACAAAAAGGCAAACTACTACACTGGGTCACAGGCATACAATTGTGAATTTAATCTCTTCAACAACAATACCGTACCATCATGCAATGTACTAAAACCTAGCAATGATTTGATCTGGACCCAGCTGAATAGCAGAAATCACTGGATATTCGGAACGCTTCACAATATTCAATTAACTGCTGTATGTAAATCAAAACCCCTACAAATTGAAGTCACTGGATCCGGCCTCCTATCAATCGAAGATGATTGTGTGCTAAGAAACAATCGTATTCCCATCCAAGGAAGTCAGACGAGAATCAGCTCTCTACACTCATCCTACATCAGCTTTGGAAATATCTCTTCAATCGCCAAACTCAATGATGTTCCAGCAGCATTAGAATTACTCCCAACATTCAATAAAACTCATCTAGAATTCTTAAACCATCTCCAGACTCAACTCTCTGCCATACAACACCAAGGTCTCACCAATCTAAGGACAGAGTATTGGTCAACAGCATTCATCACCACTTCGTCAGTTATTTGGCTCTCTTCCTTTCAATATGCTTTGGAATTGCAATTATTTACAAGCTGCGGAAGAAAGTGACGTCAGTTCCAAATTCGACATCGGTTCCGCAAAATCCAACACAGTACAACGTCAATGTAATATGAGAGTACAGTTGAATGTAATCCCATTCAACGCGGGGAAGTATATTAAGCAACACAAAAACATAACAACATTGCTGACCTACATCGTTGACAACTAGGCAACCTACAAACATCGCCGACGTCAACAACCTACATCAACCCAGAACCACCGAAAAGTGCTGACCAGATACATAGTTGCAACTTGAGTGCAACGATCGAACACCACATCAACCCATATTCTTATTCAATTTTATTTTTATTATTAAATACCTTTGTCAGCATTTAGTATTAAGTATAAAAGAGGCATTTGGCCCAACAATAAATATCATTTAAATTACAATCGTTTTGTTCTTTACTTCGATCGATTTATTCACACAAGATCAGGTTTCAAGTGCCTGCATTTTGTATTCATCACTTCTTATTGTTTTGTACAGTAAGAAACCAATATTTACAAATTAATACATCTTATTGTTTTGCACAGTAAGAAAGCGACATCTCTTATTGTTTGTACAATAAGATCATACACTAGTTTCAACCTACTTATGATCTACTTACAGACTACTTACATACTAGAACAGCCACAGCAAGCATTTTCCGGTTTTATAATTTTTTTGTATTTTTGTGGATTTTATAATTTTTTTGTGTTTTTGTATGTTTTATAATTTTTTTTTTTTTTTTTTGTGCCACCCTGACAGTCCCTACTTAGAACTAACTACCTAAACCTATGCAAGTCGGCCATACAAAAGAAAATAGCACGGTCAACTATTAAATATCTGAAGGAACTTCATCTTCGTTTTTCAACCACCAGAACTGGTTCTCCTGCTTTTCCCTATCTCTTCGGTCCCGTTCGAACACAGTCCTACTGAACCGAAGGTGCTCAGCTCCGTCTTGTGCGAGGACGTCTCCACTGTAAAGGAGCCGCCGATCTACAGTTCTACGGCCGACGTGGTAGATTAGCGGAACCGCCGCTCTATCCTGGATCAGCCCTCGACTGTCTAGGTGGAGGAATGCATCGGGCGGAATAAAGCCGCTTAGACGCACACTCTCGTAGTATTCGTATTTAGGGTAATAAGCCCCGAAAATTAAGCTGTTAGATGAGGACATCGCTCTTGCAATGTGACCCCGAATAAGCCTCAGCAAGAAATTATCTATCCTATTTATGTTGGCCCCGTTGTATAGAGCCAGGTTGGAATAGTAGTGTTTGTACTCCGACTCTGGTGTTCTGTGCAATCCAAGGCAACGTCGTAGACACTGCCTCTCAAACACCCGAATTTTTTCCATTTGAGATGGGGCAACGTTGAACCAAACCGGGCATCCATATGCAATCATCGGCCGGATAAGGGCCATCTAGCAAATCACCTTCACCCTGCTGTCAAGCCGGTTGCTATAAAACAACCGTTTCGTCAGGGCAAAAGCTCCCCTAGCCCTGGCCAGAGTAGCATTTATATGTCTGTCGAAATACAAATACTGATTCATCCAGATGCCAAGGTACTTTACTACACTTTTACTCGCCAGTGGATGTCCATTTGGCCCTACGATCACCAGCTTGCGCCAGTTCTTTCTCGTATCCCTTGTGGCTCCACGCAACGGAGTCCTAAACAAGATAGTTTCTGATTTGTGAAAGTTGATTTTCAACTTCCAGTCATCACAATATCGCTGAATATTCTCGAAGTCACTCTGCAAAAGAATCCTGATGTCCTCGACTTTTGCAGCTGTTCTGTACGCAATTAGATCCTCGGCATACGCTATTGCCTGAGTTAGACTACTTTTCAGATCGCTGGTGTAAATGCTGAATAGAATCGGCGAGTTGACCGCTCCCTGCTGAAGACCATTTTTAATATTAAAGGTTGTGGCAGAAGTTACATTGCCACTCTTGACAACAAACTTTCTGCCATTGAGCATATCATAAAGCATATACAATAGTGGTTTACTAATGCCAAGTCTGGTCAGCTTAAGATAAAGACCTTCTAACCGCACGGTGTCGAAGGCCTTCTCCTTAGATTTGTTCCATTGGACATCAGAGACGAGTTTAGACGCGGCATGAATGGTGTCATGTCCCGCCTTAAAACCGAACTGATTGTCTAGTATGATATTATTGTCCTCTGCCCACTTAGACAGAGCTTTATTGATAACTTTTTCGAATACCTTGCTGATACTCGGAAGGAGACTTATCGACCGGAGATTCGCCGGATTGGAGTTGTCCTTTCCCTTTCTCGGGAGAGGATGCACCACAGCTGTCTTCCAACGCACTGGATAATATGCATTATTCAGAGCGTTGTTAAACAGAGTGGTATAAATGTCTACTGCTTCTTGAGGTAAATGTCGAAGTACAACGTTGGATATGCCATCGACTCCTGCTGACTTCTTCTTTTTTAATGAATCGAAGATGAGCTGGAGCTCCAACTTCGTAATAAACAGGGAACTGGGCCCATTTCGCTCGGCGATTATGGCGTTTGCCTAATGATCTTCATTGAACCCGATGAAACCAAGGTTCTCTGATCGCCATTGCGTTATGTCATTCCGAATGTAGAAGTGGTGGAGCAAGGCTCTGTTTTCCAGGTCATGATTGGGGCGAATGCAAGCATTCACCTTGTACACTTGCTGGAGAGCAGCCCCCACAGCCTCCACTTTCTCCTGCGGATCTTCGACAATAAAGAGGTCATCGTCCAAGACGGCGTCCTCTGGATTAATTCCTGCTGTCAGAAGTACGTCTCTGTTGTCTGTCGTTCTCTGAAGCTTGAGACACGGAAGGTCGTTCTGATCATTCCTTCTAAATATTTTGTTAATTTGCGGAAACATGCTCGGGTCACTAGAGTTAACGGCCCGAATTTTGTTATGCCAATACAAATTAATTGACAACCGATAGTTTTCTTTAATTAGTTGGTTGATGTTCTTGATCGACGACTGCAGTGTCCTAATCTCCAGATCGTGAGGTTCAGTTAATCGTCGGTACAAGAGTTTGAGTCTTGTTAGCAGTCCACTTTTTTGTCTGTGTAATGCGTCAATGGTCGCATTTCGGTACATGTCTGTTGCGTCCCGTTGCTTGTATTTCGGTATTGTTCTGTTCATTGTTCGTTTGATTGTCTCGTCCATTTGTTCTAAGTATTGGTCTATTTCGTTATTTGTCAAATTCCTGTCATTTGGTGGAGATATGTTGTTCGAACTGATTTCGCTCGATAAGGCGTTGGTAAAGCGTGGCCAGCGCACCTTACTGTAATTGTAAGTGTGCACAGGTACATACTCACCCAACTCCACGAGCTCGTTCGGAAGCTGTATTACGGCGGCGAGTCCGCAGTGATCACTGTCGTACTCGATCGTTCGTAAACAGTTTCTTGGTCTTTGACCCACAGTGTCAGTAATTGTTAGTCTTGCGTCTATTAGCAATAGATCCAGATAGGCACCGCTTCTTGGAAACGATGGCCGATCCGTAGCCAGTAGGTCGTATACCATACTATAGACTCTTAGTGTACTTGTTCTCACATAAAAAACCTAGTAGCCGACTAACAAAATTTAGGCTACTGCTAGAAGAATACAACCATTGAATAATTATATACAGAAGTGACACCCGATTACTAAAAACGCTTTGTTCGCATGGTAGCCAATAGGAAAAAATAAATAAAATAAATGTCAAAAGGACACTTATTTATTTAATTGTCCTTTTATTATAGGTATACATGACGATTATGAGTCAATATTTTGTTTTGTGTTGAAATTTGTTTACAATTTATGTTATGAGGTATGATGGTATGGGTTGAGTTTGTATATTTTTTACCATGGCTACAATTTTTCAAACTATGCGGAAGATTTTATTTTGCCTATTGAATAAATTTATAGAACAAAATTTATTTAGGATTGTTTTGTTATTATTTTATATGTTTGGATAAAAAAATATATAACGAGTATGTATGTGTTTAAGGACTTAGAATAATTTGATGATTTTGATTATTTATGTTAGGGCTTGGGTGGAGGGTTTAATTTGTTTAAGTTTCTGTTGGAAGCTTAATTAAGATATTTCGACAATGAGGTGGACGGATAGATGTTTATAATGTTTTGTCTAGGAGCTCGTCAATCTTGTCTTTGGTATCAACACTTTCTTCCTCTGTGTGGATATTGGCTCATATCAAGCTCATGTTAGCAAATCATGAGGTGCTCGTTCACATTGTTAAATCTCAAGGTACTAAAATTCAAATAACTATTGCACAATTTTTTAATTTTAACAATGTTATTCGTTTAACAGGAAGGAACGTATAATCCAGAAATTAACTTTCACAAATTTACCCCCTTAACCCTAAGCCAATTGAAAAGATGTTATACATATCAATAATAATTTCGGTACATTTAAGTTTATAACCTAGCTTAAATTTAGATTTTTGGATGTTTTCAAGCAGCGACTATCTTAAACCGTTAATTTATATGTACTCAATAATGTTAAATTTCTTGACAAAATCAGCTGAATCGAAAGAAAAAAACACACCTTGATTGATCAAAGATGTTCATACTTCAAAATGACCATACAAATTTAATTCGAGAAATTATGTAATACTAAATTTGCACAAAAATTTGCATTTTCTTCAAATATTTTTGGACGCACAAAGAATTTAACTAGCATTTTCGAGTGGATTTTCAGAAACAGTCTTTATTAATGCTGAATATTCTGATTCAAAAAAGATTTTAGCTGGTGTTCCACAAGGATCTGTTTGGGGCCATTATTGTATAACATATACACGTCTGATTTTCCAAAGCTTAGTGGCTGCGAAACCGCTATCTTTGCAGACGATACTTGCATCTATTCAGCAGATTCAAATGGTTTATTGATTGAAACTAATTTGCAATTTGCCTTAGATAGCGTCCAAAACTATTTCAATAAGTGGAAAATTAAATTAAATGCTGGAAAGACTCAAGCCGTCTTTTTCACCAGAAAAAGGAAAGCTTGTTTTCTTCTCAGCAGAAGCTTAACAATTAATGGCACACAAACAGAATGGAAATCCGAAGCCAAATATTTAGGAGTACACCTTGAGAAAACATTAACTTTCGGATTACATATCCAGAAAACAATAAACAAGGCTAATATTGCATTAAAAATACTTTATCCGTATATCAATAGAAAATCAATGCTAAGTGATGAAAATAAGCTTATTTTATATAAAGTCATTTTCCAAAGCATTATGCTGTATGGATCACCTGTGTGGGGAAAATGTGCAAATGTGCATATACTTAGGTTGCAAAGAATGCAAAACAAAATTTTGAAGATGATGCTTAATCTGCCATGGCATTATTCGACAGAAGAATTACATAGAATAACAAAGATGGAAAGAATACCATCTAGAATACTTAAATTAGGCAACAACTATGACTTATCCTGTAGTTCATCTGATAACTACCTCATTTCAAATCTGGCTTTATGAACATTATTTATTTATTTATTTATTTAATTATAGAGATTTACATATTTATTAATTTTTTTCTGTGATATATTTATATGTCAATTTATTAAAATAAATTATTTTTTTTATTGATATTTATTCCTCTGTGATATATTTTTTTTTCTTTTTAATTAAATTATTTACTTATTTATTTTTTTTTATCTATTTATTTATTTATTTGTTTATTTATTTATTTATTAATTATTTATTTATTATTTATTTATTCAATTATTTATTAACTTATTTTTGTTTGTATTTTCATATTCAAATTGTTATTCATCTATTTATTTATTTATTAAATTATTTGTTTGTTTATGTTTTCTTATTTGTTATTCATTATTTACTTTAATGTTAATTTATTAAACTATTTGTTAATTTATTTATTCGTTTTTTATCTATTAAAACGTTTAATTAAATTTGTGATATCTACATTATTTTTGTAAAAAGTCATGATTTGAGGTGTTTGTCAGTAATTCCCTCCCCTTCTCTCCATCTCATCTATTTAAAGATGGTTTTTTCTGTAGCTTTTCCTTCTACCAATTATATTAAGTTCTGTAATATTTAAAAACATTGTTATAAATTTTTCAGTAGTAAGGTAGCTTTATACCAAGTCTCTGTAAATTGTGGAATATAGGTTTAATGAAAAAATGTATAATAATTCTGCTACAGTAAATGATCTATCTATCTATCTTCAGAAACAGTTAAAAAAGATCAATATTAAAATAGCACTTGAGTCCAAATGGGTTGTTGAAGAAAAAAACATTGAACCGAGATTTCTTGGAAATTGTGTATACTTTTAATAACTGTGCTGTGATGAAATTAACGAATAATTGATAGTTTTCGAGCTATAAATAAAATACTCCAAAAAAATGCTTTTTTGCATTTCTTCCATGTTGCGTCACGAAAGCTTAGTCGCAAACCTCAAATTCGGATTCAGCACCCATAAAAACATAGATGGGATAACTCCAAGCTAAGAAGCTTTTTGAGCACAAATCTTAATGCCTATACAAAAATATTCGTATATTAATTTTCATTCAATATTGTTTACTAGAAATCAATATTTTTTATTTTATAAATATATATGTATGTATACATAATGTAAATTGTGCATAAGTGTTATCTTATTACTAAATTTTAAAACTTATAACTATTTATCTTCCTGTTTATTTGTAAACTCCTGTTCAGTAAGTTTTTGTATGATTTATTAAAGTGTTTCACTGTAAGCACACAAATCTTTATCTTGTTTATAAGAAAATGCAAAAGCGCTTTGTGATAATCTCGATTTAAGAGAAGAAATGTTCACAAATTTTTTCTCAAAGTGATTAGCACAAATGTAAATTTTTTCATTTGAAATAAGTTTTTCCGAAAAACTGTAACCAGAATCCCTTAGCCATATTTTACGATGATGGTCATTTGGTACCTAAAACGCTAAAACTTCGTTCATTTGTACATCTGATGTTATCACAATTAATCATTTTTTATCCGTTTTTACTAAAATTGCAACAGCGAAAATTCAATATTGGACAAAATTCTTAAAGTCTAAAATCCGCAACGATCGAATAGGTACACAAAATAATAATGTATTTATAATTTTAAGAATGGCAAATCATCCAAAATCAATTGATTGGATACATTCTTTTTTTCATCTACAAGTCCTACCAAGTGTTTTCTTATAACAATAATAGTAATAAGTTCTTATTAAGTTAAATATGAGGTATTGACCAATTTGGATTACAATTGAAAAAGTGGATAAGATCAAATCTTGTTTTTCCTTTGGCTTTTCTGGTCACTGGTCAATGGATGTGGAAATGAAACAATTAAGTAAACATTTACTTTTCCCGACGTTTCGGCAGGGATTGCTGCCTTCTTCAGGGAGAGATATGTGAACAAAAATAATTTTAGTTAACTTCGAATTGAAGTTATATTATTTTTTTTTCACATAACTTCCCCTGAAGAAGGCAGCAATCCAGTCAAGGATAACTGAACAGCACTGAGTCGCATAAAAATATACTCCGATGACTTAAAACAATTATGTTTTTGTGTTGTAATAAGAGCTCAATCAAAAGCAGAAATAATAATTCATAAACAGAAAGAAAAAAATAATACATAAAGTTAAAGAACTGAACTAAGAACTAAAGTTATAGAACTGAAGAATGTTGACAACTTTGAGGAAGATTTAATTAATTTCAAGGATACGGACATAATTATTGGTCCAAATAGAATTTTAGCGTATATCCCTAGAGAGAATTGTTTACTCCTAAAGAAGTCCAACGACAGCACAACAACCCAATCGACAGTATTTGGCAAAATATTGTAGAGGGATGTGCAAAAACTCTGCAGATTGAATTGTATTAAAAAGATATATATTACTAAAAATGAAATAAGAAACCTCACATGCAGCCGCAGAGAATTAAAAAAAATATTAGGAGAAATATTTAAAGAAAGTAATATTAAAGTGCACATTATTGAGAAAAATATTGAAATTAATATTCCTTGTAAGAAGAAATTATTACTTAATAATCACCACATTCTTCCAACCAGCGGGCATCCAGAAATAAACCGCATGCTTCATGTAAAACGATGTGACGACGTTAGTAAAGTATTGCCCAATTTGTCAACGAAATAAATACATTCAGCCAAAAAAGCAACCAATGACTATCACATCGACAGCCGAATCGGGTTTTGACAAAATATTTTTAGATCTAGTAGGACCCTAAGAAGAATCAGAAAATAGATTTAAATATATCTTAACTGTACAAGATGGATTAACCAAATTCATCGAGGCAATACCCATTTCAAATAAAGAAGCAAGTACAGTGGCAAGAGCTCTAGTAGAAGGTTTTATTTTAAGATACGAAGTACCACATACAATAGCCTCCGATAAGGGAACTGAATTTTCAAATTAAGTTTTCCAGAAAACTTGTAATATTAAAATAGAACAGTTGCAACCAACAGCATATCACCATGAGAGCATAGAAGCTTTAGAGAACTCTCATAAAGTGTTAGGAGCATATTTGAGAAGTTATGTTTCAGAAAAGCATACCGAATGGAGCAAATGGCTGTCATACTACGTTTTCTGTTATAATACATCAGTACACCCTGAAACCGGATATACACCTTTCGAGTTTATATTCGGAAAACAATGTATCTTACCATCAAATCTGATTAAACAGGTAGAACCCATGTACAACTATGACGATTACGTGATTGATTTAAAACACAAATTACAAATCGACCATAAAGATGCTCGAGAAACTCTGATACGCAAAAAGATAGCAAGAAAAAATAGATTTGATTTAGGAGAGCGAACGAAAAGCTCAAATTTTGAAATAGGAAGTTTAGTTTTATTTAGACACGAAAATAGAAAGAAACTTGATCCAATTTACATAGGTCCATACGAGGTTTTATCTCAAAAGGGGTGTAAATTGCGATATAAAATATGAAAACAAAAAGATAACGGTTCACAAAAATAGGCTAAAGCTATTTTATATACATTTAACTCTGATTTAAAATTTTAAAAGCTGACCAGTAACTTTCTAAGCCCGAATGAATTATAATAATTAATAAAAAACAAAAAAATTTAAAGTTGTAAACATGATTATATAAAACTTACAAAAAAAGGCGAGAAGGTGCCTCCACAAATATAAAAATGTAAGCATAAATTAAAGAAAAATATAAGCACGATACAAGGTGTAGATAAACTTGTATTTTATATTACCATAATTTCAGGCGCGCATAGACTTGAGACTTATTTCTATTATATGTATAACTTGAATAACAATAAGGTAAAACTAGCACCATTCTCATAATAAAACAACTATTAATAAGCAAAAAAAAAGAATGTATATGTATACATACAAACCTAATTATTACTTCTTAAATACTATCACCCGGATTTATTAGATTTTCTTAAAATGCCTCTTAGAGGTCATTTAGTTAAGGTTGCTTAAATATTTAAATTACCTTTAAACGTTACTTAAATTTTCGTTACTTTAAATTTCTACAATCAATTTTCTATTGCTACTTAACTAAACGATTGTAATAAAACGTAACGTGAGAAAACTCACTATTACATGTACATTTCAGTTGCTTATTGACACATTGCGAACGGAAAATGAGCGCATGTACATAGTTACGAGAGAGAAAAAGAAGCAACTGGATGTAGCATCTAGACATAGTGAATCAAAAGAAATGAAACATGACTCCACTTTGGTTTGTGATGCTCTTATGAGAATTCTATTATTTAATGTTTTTAATTCACACCTTGGCCTTTTGATATAAAAATATGTTAATTAATTAGCAAAACAGTTTTTTTACAACTAAAAAGGAAACCACAAATCTTAAAACTTTCATTTGGTGCAGCAAAAATATGATAACTCTATACCCACGCCCATACATAGGTGCAGCTACCTAAAACTATTCGTCTCGAATGTCGAAATATGTTTAAATGGCTTTAAGTAACCTTTTAACGCGGTGAATGGCGTTTAAGTTAAGACGCATTTAAGTAACGTTGCTTAAAAGTGAAAATTGATTATAGTTACCGATTTCGCACTTAAGAGCAATTTAGAGGCATTTCAAAGTTACGAAGCCCTTAAATTTTCTTAATAAATATGGTTGTATCAGCCGAATTTATTAGATTATCTTAAAATGCCTCTTAGAGGTCATTTAGTTAAGTTTGCTTAAATATTTAAATTGCCTTTAAATTACTTTACTTAAATTCTCATCTATAATCAATTTTCTATTGCTGCTTAACTAAACGATTGAAATGTAACGTAACGTGGAAAACTGACTGATACATGTTCATTTCAGCAGTTTTTTGACAGCTTGCAAGCAAATGCAAACAAAAGATGAGCACATGTATTTATAAGAGAGAAAGAGAAACAACTAGCATACTAAATGCAAACGAAATGAAACATGACTCCGTTTTGGTTTGTGATGCTTTTATGTTTGTGTTCCGAAGCTTTGTTATTTAATTTTTTAAATCACACCTTGGGCTTTTGATAGAAAAATATGTTAATAAATGGAAACAATTAATTTAACAATTCAATTTATAAAAGGAAACCACAAATCTTAAAACTTTCATTAGGTACCCACAGCAAAAATACGAAAAGTCTACCCACATACATATATAAGTTTACCTATATTTCTGTAATAAAAACAAGAAACAATTGGTTTCGCATAAAAAAATGTGTTTAAGATGGCTTTAAGTAACCTTTGAACGCGGTGAATGGCGTTTAAGTTAAGATACATTTAAGTAACGTTGCTGTAAAATGAAAATTGATTATAAATACCGATTTCGCACTTAGAGCAATTTGGAAGCATTTTAAAGTTACGAAGCTTTTAAATTTTCTTAATAAATACGGGTGCTAATGTTTTATACATACTTACATAGGTATATAAAATGTTGGCAATATTAAAAAAAAAGTTGTGATATGCCAGTTTTAGTATAATATGTCTATATATGTATTTAAATACATTTATTAACCTAGTTTCATAAAAAATGCATCAACCCAGTTTTGAAATATCGCATTTTCAAAAAAACTTTTAACATTCTTGCATTATTGACATTTGTGAAGAGCTTTTGAATAAAAACTTTGTCAGAAATTGGTTTGGCCGTTAATGAGCAAATTGAGAATAAAAAAACTGTGATTTGGTAGGTACGCTTAATAGAAATTTAAGTAAATTTTTTTTACCAAAAAGTACAGTTATTGCTTTTCCTTGTCAAAACCGATGGGGTCGTTTTTGAGATAAATAAGCGTTTCCTTAACAGTTGTATGTCAATTAGGTACCGTTATTTTTGGACCTAAACAAAAAAACTTAATTTTCCTCCTGGAGAGTTACAAAAAAATCTTAAGTTCATAATTTGAAAAAAAAATTGCTTCAGTGGAGTGGGCCACCCACTGAAATCGAGTTCCCTTTCATCGTTATGTTATGTTTGATTGTTATCTAGAAATTTTTTAGCACGAATCCAAAACTTTCCCTCTATAGTACCTAGATCGCAAGTAAAAAATCTGTATGCATAGGTTTACCTACCTTAGAATACCTACTGTAGGTACAGTAAATACAAATATATCGGGTTTTTCAATAAGAGCGCTACAAAAATTTTTATTTAAATAAAAGAAAAACGGTTTTCGATATCAATGAAATTCTTTTTTCCTGTAAAAGTACATTTGATTTCATAATGTATGGAACTCGATTTCTTTTGCATGGCCACCACGGACACGCTTGCAGAAGTCCAGACGCTGAACCCAATTTTCGACGGTTTTCAAGCATAAATCGGCCGATACTGCTGCAAATTCACGTTCGATATTCGTACGAAGTTCATCAATCGTCGCTGGCTTGTTGGCATAGAGCATAGACTTGACGTAGCCCCACAGGAAATAGTCTAACGGCGTCAAATCGCACGACCGAGGCGGCCAAGCGGCAGGACCATTTCGTGAGATAACACGTTCTCCAAACTTGGTTTCCAATAAATTGATTGTGACATTCGTTGTGTGGCTTGTGGTGCCGTCCTGTTGGAACCACATTAACTCCAAGTCCATATCATCCAATTGGGTCCAACAATATTCGGTTACCATTGATCGGTAGCGATGCCCATTCAGAGTAACGTGCCGGTCTTGATCATCACGAAAGAAGTACGGCCCAATGACGCCGCCGGCCTATAAACCACACCAAACCGTAATTTTTGTCGGGATGCAATGATGACTCATGGAGTACGTGTGGATTGCTGCCTAACCAAAACCGCATATTTTGTTTATTGACGAAGCCATTCAGCCAGAAATGAGCCTCATCGCTGAAGATGATTTTTCGATGAAAATCCGAATCATTTGCAAGTTGTTGCTCAGCCCAATTCACGAACATACGACGCTTCTGGTGGTCAAGCGGCTTCAGTTCTTGCGTCAATTTAATCTTGTAAGGATGTAGGCCAAGATCTTTTCGCAAAATTCGCCACAACGACGTCACAGAGATGCCCAACGTTTGAGAACGACGTGTGAGAAACACATTTGGGCTTTCTGCAACTGAAGCCTCAGCGGCAGCAATATTCTCGACACTACGGGCACTTCTTTGTCTCACTGGCACGGGCACGGGAACATTTTATGTTGTGCTTGTGGATTAAAATTTTTCCACTAGATGCTCAATTGTTGATCTGCTAGGACGATTATGACGACCATAAATTGGACGTAGCGCTCTTAACGTTGAGGCCACTGACTCTGAATTTCTGAAGTAAATTTTAATAGTTTCGACTCGTTGTTGGCTAGTATATCTTTCCATCATGAAATGGCAAACCTTACTGAAGAGAAATTTCAAAGAGCGGCAAGAAATATGGCGTCGTTTTCTGTCCCTGTCGCTCTACTTTTGTAGCGTCCCAGTTTAAAAACCTTTGACATATATCTACCAAGGTACCTTCTATTATTTTTTTATTAAGAATATCTGCATATCTTCTGTAAAAGGCCCCAGAGTTTCTTAACAAACACAAACAGACCACAACCCACATATTGAAGGACGATGTACCTACCAACCTAGAGAAAATAGTTTGTATGAATGAATGATTGAATTTTATTTTATAATTTTGTTTAAACAAATTTATGGTAAGTAACCCTTATTTAATGAAAAAATAAAATTCATTCATTTGTAAAATAATTTGTAAGAACATCGTAAGATAATTTTGATTAAAACAACGAAATTACATGAAATCTAAAATTTACATGAAAAAAGAATTGAAATGCTCGCTACCAATTTTTTCAACTTAAATTTCTTTTGGTTTGATTCTGATCGACAAAATTGTAACTAGAATCCGGAAAAGGGTATATAATTTATGTAAGTAGATAGGTATATGGATATTTCCATACTTTTTTCTGTATGCACTTGTAAGGCACAAGATACAACAACAAGACACAAGGACGAAGAAATCAACCAAGAAAAAAATCAAAATCTCTCGACAACAAAAATACGACCAAAAACAACACACAGGCAGTGTGTGTGTGTGTGCCACGTTTTCAGTTCGATCTGCCTGTAGTAGGAATAGAAAAGAAAAAATTATGAAAAACAAAAAAAAAATTCTTTCCTTCCTATTGACTGACAGAAGCCAAACTCTCAACATCAAATGAATTTTCCTTCCTTTGGTAGACATAGGTCCAGCAACAAAAAAGCAAGAAAATACAGAGAAACGGTGTGAGAAAACAGCTAGCAGCTACTTTTGAATATTGCTTATGGCTTTTAATTCTTAGATACATGTTGGTGGACCTATGGTGATTTAAATTTTCTAGCACAGATTTTTGTTCTACGTGCGACATCTTTGCTTGTTATATTATCTTTGGTTTGAGTCTTGTCAGCAGTCCACTTTTTATCTGTGTACTGCGTCAAAGGTCGCATTCTGGTACATGTCAGTTGCGTCCCGTTGATTGCATTTTGGTATTGTTCTGTTCATTGTTCGTTCGATTGTCTCGTCCATTTGTTTTAAGTATTGGTCTATTTCGTTATTTGTCAAACAGGTACATACTCATCCAACTCCACGAGCTCGTTCGGAAGCTGTGTCCAGTGTTGTATCTACTCATCCAATTAAAAAGATGAACACCTCTTTGATTCTGAATTTGATTTCCTCAATCTAGGTGTTTGGCATTCAAATCACCGGCCATGAGAAAGTAACTTTCTTCCAAGCTGAAGCGTAGACATTCGAAAAGTTTTTCAAAGGCTCCGGACGCTGACTGAATGTAGAGATAATCTTTTCCAATTGTGTTGGACCAAAGTCCAGATGTATTTAAACTAAGTTCAACCAGAAACATGAGTTGACTAACAAAAATTCCAATATAGTCAGAAGAGATCGACCTAACCCTCCTCAAGGAGGGGGGGGGGGGGGTAGGCGCCGCAATTTTCATACAAAAAGACATTAATCATAAAGCTATATATAAGAGGCGTGCATTGTATGCATTTTTCTCCAACAGGGGAATTCTAGCGACCTGAGTATGTTTCCCCAAATTAACAAGATATTTAGAAGAATGATCAAAACGACCTTCCGTCTTTCGTGTCTTTAGCTTCAGAGAACAACAAGCAACAGAGGCGTACTTCTGACAGCAGCTGTCTTGGACGATGACCTCTTTACTGTCGAAGAGCCGCAAGATAAAGTGGAGGCTGTGGGTGCTGCTTTCCAGCAAGTGAACAAGGTGAATGCGTGTGTACGCCCGAATCATGACCTGGAAAAATAGCCTTGCTCCACCACTTCTACCTTCGGAATGCTATCACGCAATGGCGATCAGAGAACCTCGTTTTCACAGGGTTCAATGAAGATCATTTGGCAAACGCCATAATCGCCGAGCAAAACGGACCCAGTTCCCTGCTAATTACGAAGGTGGAGCCCCAGCTCATCTTCGATTCATTAAAGAAGAAGAAGTCGATGGCATATCCAACGTTGTACTTCGACACTTACCGCAAAAAGCAGCAGACATTTATACCACTCTGCCTAACAACGCCCTGAATAATGCGTATCATCCAGTGCGGTGAAAGACAGCTGTGGTGCATCCTCTCCCGAAAAAGGGAAAGGACAACTCCAATCCGGCGGTGAATTTCCGGTGGATAAATCTACTTCCGAGTATCAGCAAGGTATTCGATAAAGTTATCAGTAGAGCTCTGTCTAAGTGGGCAGAGGACAATAATATCATCCTGAACAATCAGTTCGCTTTTAAGGCGGGACATGACACTATGCATGCTGCTCCTAAACTCGTTTCTGATGTCCAATGGAGCAAATCTAAAAAGCAGTGTACGGGTGCCTGTCTGGTTGAGGAGGCCTTCAACACCGTTGGTTGGGTCTTTGTCTAAAGCTGACTAGAGTTGGCATTAGTAAACCATTATTGTATATGCTTTATGATATGGTCAACGGTAGAAAGTTTGTTGACAAGAGTAGCAATGTGAGTGGCAGCGATCTGGTAAGTAGTCTTACTCAGGCAATTGCGTATGCTGACGATCTAATTGCGTGCAGAACAGCTCAAAAAGTCGAGGTCAACAGGATTCTTTTGCAACGTGACTTAGAGAAGATTCAGCACTATTGCGTTGACTGGAAGTTGATAATCAACTTTCAAAAATTAGAAACTATCTTGTTTAGGACTCCGTTCCATGCAGCCACAAGGGATACGAGAAAAAACTGGCGCAAGCTGGTGATCGTTGGGCAAATGGACATCCACTGGCGAGTGAAAGTGTTGTAAAGTACCTTGGCATCTGGATGGATCAGTAATTCAATGGGATACATTTTGGGAGTGCTACAAAAATAGATGTAATGTTTTTAAGCAAAAAAAAGCAAAGCAAAGTTATAAACATTTAAAACCAACTCTCACTCACTCACTCTTAAAATGGGAATCTGCTCTAAAAACGATTCTTAGACCGAGAGTCGGTTCTCTTACAATTTTAAACGACATAAAGTATACTATAACGCTAAAGTACTCGTCCAACTTTAAAACCAGCAAAACCCTTATTTATTTCATAAAAAGAATAATTTACCTTTAGAGAAAAATTATTTCACGAAAAAGGAAAATGTTTTAAAAAGTTTTTTTTTAGACTTTTGAAGATTTGTTTACCTTATAAAAAGCAGAAGCATGAAATGAGGATGACTCCAATGACGCTATCTTATGGGGTTTTCTTTTGGTAACAAACATTTTTTTGTTCCCTTTCCGATTTGTCAAAACACTGATTTTAACAGTAAAAGCCTTCCAATGGATTTTTTTTTATCGAAAATCAAATTTGCAGACCTGGATTTTTCGGCAGATTTACCCCTCTTTTACTAACACCATTACGCAACAGAACAATTCACATCTATCAATTTGACAAGCCTGGATCACCATAATTTCACAGACACAAATTGTACACCAATACAATAAAAACAAAAAAAAATCAATCTGCAAACGTATACCATTCAAGACGAAAAAAATTAATTTTTAGATCAAAATCTGAATTCACCAAAAGAAAACTCCATTAAAAATTTTGCAGTATTGTGGCGATAAATACACATATACTGTACCTACAATTCAACAAAATTTGCTAAAATTTCCAGGGGAGTGGATCAATGATAAAAATTTTGTCTCCTTCTAGAATTATTTACAATTATATCTAACAATCACAATCCTAATCTATATGGTACTTTCACTTTATATCTATTTCATAAAATTTACCTTCTCCAGCGAGAAATTCTTTGTTTCCAAGTATTTTGTTTGAGTTCGTTTTAAATTTGTTTCTGTTATGTAGCTATGTCTAATTCTTCATCTGTCAGATTTGGGCTTGTTCAATCCAAATTTGCTTAAGTTACATTGCGGAGTTCATTCAAGTTAGAAAAGTTGTTTAATACTTTTAAGATTATGAAATTGTTTAACAAGGGCTCTCAGCAAAACGACTACTTTAACTAGAGCCGGTTCTTTTCCTTAAACGAGCAATGTTTAAAATTTTTCGCCAATGCATTTAAGGTGGGGGTTAATCATTTAAGTTGTTTTGGATTTAGTTGTACATTCATTTATTGAACTTCACAATCGTCAAATTTCACGATTGGAGTATTAAAAAAAAATTTCTTTTCTACTTTTAAGATTAGCAGTTAACATTTTGTTTGCTCACCTTATTTTCTGATCAACATTGAGGTTTTGTGCAAACTTCGAATAGAAAACCACAATAAAAATTAACTTTCGTGGTTGCTTAGGAGCGATAAGTACTCGTAATATGACGCACATTTTGGTAGCGCCATCAACAAGCGATGCGACCGATCGCAGCCCATCCCTGGATTGCGCGATCTTTGTCCAATTAGAACATAGCTTAATACTTAGATTCATGTCTGTTTTTATTTTTTATCGAGGTATCTATACGGGGTCGGTTGGGGTAGATAGGGACATTTTTTTCATTTTCTAAAAGACACATTAAAAAAAAAATTAAATATTAAATTTTAACTTTATTGACTTTTGAAAGCGGATAATTTATTATAAGATACCAAACTTCGAACAATGACATCAAAATAATGGTATAAGCAGCCATATGCGCTGTAGGGTGGTTTTTACATTTAACCCTGCCTTGTTTACATTTCCCCCATGTTTTTAAAATGGTAAATGGGGACACCTTACTTCTGTTTTTTAAGTGATAGGAATTTGGGAATGGGTTTTAATTTAAGGCATAACCCAGTATCATTACCAGGGACCCTAATTTCTTTATTTATTTATTATTTAACGTCTATCAAGCTACAAAACTTTATGGAGATTACACTTAAATGCTACCTTATACATTAAGGGTTTTTCAACAGGGACGCTACAAAAGTAGCAACAGGGACAGCAAACGACGCCATATTTCTTGCCGCTCCTTTGACATTTCTCTTCAGTAAGGTTTGCCATTTCATGATGTACGAGCCACCAACGAGTAAAAATTATTAAAATTTACTACCAAAATTCGTAGTCAGTGGCCTCAACGTTAAGAGCGCTACGTCCAATTTATGGTCGTCATAATCGTCCTAGCAGATCAACAATTGAGTCTAGTGGAAAAATTTTAATCCACAAGCACAATATAAAATGTTCCCGTGCCAGTGAGACAAAGAAGTGCCCGTAGTGTCGAGAATATTGCTGCCGCTGAGGCTTCAGTTGCAGAAAGCCCAAATGTGTTTCTCACACGTCGTTCTCAAACGTTGGGCATCTCTGTGACGTCGTTGTGGCGAATTTTGCGAAAAGATCTTGGCCTACATCCTTACAAGATTAAATTGACGCAAGAACTGAAGCCACTTGACCACCAGAAGCGTCGTATGTTCGTGAATTGGGCTGACCAACAACTTGCAAATGATAAGGATTTTCATCGAAACAGCTTCTTCAGCGATGAGGCTCATTTCTGGCTGAACGGCGTCGTCAATAAACAAAGTATGCGGTATTGGTTAGGCAGCAATCTACATGTACACCATGAGTCATCATTGCATCCCGAAAAAATTACGGTTTGGTGTGGTTTATGGGCCGGCGGCGTCATTGGGCCTTACTTCTTCCGTGAATCAAGACAGTCACGTTACTGTGAATGGGGATCGCTACTGTTCAATGATAACCGAATATTTTTGAGCCCAATTGGATGATATGGTCATCATTGCATCCCGAAAAAATAACGGTTTGGTGTGGTTTATGGGCCGGCGGCGTCATTGGGCCTTACTTCTTCCGTGAATCAAGACAGTCACGTTACTGTGAATGGGGATCGCTACTGTTCAATGATAACCGAATATTTTTGGGCCCAATTGGATGATATGGACTTGGAGGCATATGGTTCCAACAGGACGGCGCCACAAGCCACAGCGAATGTCACAATCAATTTATTGGAAACCAAGTTTGGAGAACGTGTTATCTCACGAAATGGTCCAGTCGCTTGGCCGCCTCGGTCGTGCAATTTGACGCCGTAAGACTATTTCCTGTGGGGCTACGTCAAGTCTATGCTCTATGCCAACAAGCCAGCGACGATTGATGAACTTCGTATGTGCGAATATCGAACGTGAATTTGCAGCAGTATCGGCCGATTTATGCTTGAAAACCGTCGAAAATTGGGTTCAGCGTCTAGACTTCTGCAAGCGTGCCCATGGTGGCCATGCAAAAGAAATCGAGTTCCATACATTATGAAATCAAACGTACTTTCACAGGACTAAAGAATTTCATTGATATCCAAAACCGTTTTTGTTTTATTTAAACAGACTTTTGAAGCGCTCTTATTGAAAAATCCGATACTTGCCGGCACTCTTCGTCGAGCCAGGGGTTTTGCTGTGGTGGTCGTGTGAGGCCCAGCACGTCAGAGGTGGCATCTCTGATGGCTTTCTGGCAATTCTTCTGGTTCCCGATGCTTGAATTTGATGGCGTTGAACTATTAAAGAGGGCCCGAGAGACTCCATCGGAAAAGGACCTGGCGATTTCTTGTGACTGTAGCTGTCCGACGTCGAACTTCCCCACAGTATTCCCCTGTTCATGGGCTTGATCTGGATATCCGTAGCATTACCTTGGCTACAACGAGGTTGTGGTCGGAGTCAACGTTGGCTCCTCGGAACGATCGAACATCTTTGATACTGGAGGAGTGCCTTGCGTCGATCGCAGTGTGGTCAATCTAGTTGGCGGTTGATTGTCCAGGAATTCGCCATATCCCCTTATGTATATCGAGAAGCAAGAACTTCGTGCTAGCTACTAGCGTCGAAGACACTGCCTCTCAACCCCGAGTATTTATTCATTTGAGATGGGGCAACGTTGAACATGTAGCAAATCACATTCACAGTGCTGTCAAGCCGCCTGCTATAAAACAACAATTTTTTTTTTTATTCAATTACCCGTTACCTTGGGACTCAATTAGTACCGAAACAGGACCCTTGAATTTTGATGTTCGGTCTGGTACCCACCTTGGTCCTTCTATATAATTTAGATACCAAACTGGTTCACCATTATCGTATTTGTTTTGCTTCGAGATATCTTGTTTAAGTGAACCTCTTACTTGAACAGTTATCGATTCGGGATGCAGCTTGTCGAAATATGTGCGAGGTCGGCGATTGAAAAGCAACTCCGCTGGGGAGTTACGTGTTGCTATAACAAGAATCGTGCTAGACGTAAACGGATATCTCCGTTTGGAATCTTCTTTAAATATTCTTTCGTAGTGCGTACCATTTGCTCCACTTGGCCATTGGTTGATAAGTGAAATGGAGCTGAAGAGATATGTTTGATTAAATTATTTTCGCAAATTTGTTAAAATCGTAGGATGTAAAGGATGAGCCATTTTCCGAAACAAAAAGCTGCCTCAAAACCGCCATCCTGCTCCAAGGATTTTTCTCTTCCTCCCAATTATATCCTTGGATGGGAGAAATATCAGGATGCGTCTGTTGGGGGCAGATATTGCACCGTTTTACTGTCTGTTCGATGTCCCCATCCAATTTCGGCCACCAAACATAGCTCCTTGCCAAACCCTTTATTCGAACTATCCCAAGATGGTTCGCGTGCAGTGCAGTTAGAAGTTTTGAACAATGAATTTTAGGAACTACCACTCTCTGACCCCATACTAGACTCGGAGAGATGAAGTCTCGTTCCTTCTATCGAAAAAAACTGTATAGTCTGGTTCCGTAGTAATTGGCCATCCCCTCAAGGTCCAATGTAAAACGCGTGATAAAATTTTGTCCTTTTTGGTGTCTTTTGCAATGTCATTTGCCTGTAGCAGTGGTGAATCAAGCAAATCTATCATCTAGACTACTTCTTCTTCATCTTCTTCTGAACAATTCAATCTGTCAACTGGTAGACGACTTAAGGCATCGGCATGAGCAATTTCCTTGCCTGGCTTGTGTTGAAGATTGTAATTATAGGCTCTTAAGAAAATTATGTTGCGAAGCATTCTCTCGGAAATGGTATTTGGAGTAGGTTTGTCAGGTGAAAACAGACCCAACAACGGTTTGTGATCTGTATATATCAAGAATGGTCTGTATACAAGTTTATGAAACTTTTTTATACTCGTACTTGCAATTATTGCTAGCGCTTCTTTATTATTTATGCATAGTTGCGCTCAGTTTTCTTTAGTCTTCGAATAATATGATATCGGGCGCTCAGACCCATCTGGTAATAAGTGTGCTAAAACGGAACCAACTCCGTAAGACGAAGCGTCACAAATAAGTATGACCGGTAGTTTCTCATTGAACGGCATTAGTACACTGTGTGACGACAAAAGGTTTTTAAGATTTACGAAAGAAGTTTGGTGAATCTTTGTCCACTTCCATGGTGAATCTTGCAGGCTTGCAGTTCACTTTTATTTTTCAGTGTAGGTGTATTTTGTATCGAAAGCATTTTTTCTTGTAAGGGATGTATTCCGTCTGCATCAATGCGAAAACCCCAGAATTTAATGGGCGGAACATCGAACATGCATTTTTCCTTATGCAATTTAAGATCAGCTGTTCGTATTCGATCAAAAACTTTTCGAAGTTTTCTAGCTAAGCCTTCAGAATTTTCCCCAACTACAACCACATCATCCACATATCACAAAACACCATCAATGCCAGGCAACAATCCTGACATGCACTTTTAAAATTCACCAGGTGCGGAAGAAATACCGAATTTTAGTCTTTTAACCTTGAACGCACCTTTATGCGTAATAATAGTTTGAGCTTGAGCAGTTTTGTCATCGACAGTAAGTTGCTGATACGCCTGGGCCAGATCGAACTTTGCAAACCCGGCCCCGTGTGGCAGATTTGCAATCAGCTCATGCATTGAGGGAATCGGATAACAATGTGGCTGCAAAGCCTTGTTTAAGGTTGCCTTGTAGTCACCAAAAATACGTATGGAACCATTTGATTTTGAAACGGGAACAATCAGTGTCTCCCACCTTGAATAATCTACAGACTCAAGAATTCCCTGTGATGCGGTCTAGCTCCGCTTCTACCTTTGATCGGATCGCAAAAGGTATCCTTCTAGCAGGTAAATGAATTGGTGCAACCTCTGGGTTCAAGGAAAGCGATATGGCTGGTCCTGTATAAACTCCCAATTCGTTTAAGAATAACACATAAAAACCATTCACCACTTTGTGAACAATTGAAGACGATTGAACTGAATGAATGCCTTGAATAGAGATTCCCAAGGGTGCATACCAATTATAACCCAAAATGTTCGTGCGTGTACCAGCAGCAATGAGAAGTCATAGATTTCGAATTTCTCTGCCTTTATACCAGATGTGGACTGGACATTCTCCTTTAAAGGTAATCGAATTCCCTTGAAAATCCATATTTTTTGTTGTTATTTTTGATAATTGTGGTTTGAATTGTGGCCATAACCTCTCAAAACTCATACCAGAAATGATTGTGAAGTTGGAACTAGAGTCAACTTCGAACTCGCATTTACATTAGTGATGGGAACTATCGAATAAAAACTATCGAATTATTCGATAGTAGCTATATATTCATTTATTCGATACTACCTAGTCATTCATTAATTCAGTAATGCAATTTTTGTTCAATTACTTTTTCACTCGATATAAACTTTGTATTATTTTATTACATACTTTTCACTCGACTACTACTTTAAGTTGTTTTTATTGTGGAATCGTTCATTGGCTTTTCGTTCAATTACTTTTTAAACGATAGTTTGACCGAACTTACTTTACTTTTTTCGTGTTGTTCTTGTTAGTTGGTTATTAGTTTGGCTATTTTCATTCATTTCCAATTAAAAACTAAAAAAATTAAATTTGGTGGAACCAGGCCCTAGCGACTTACAATTCTATATCTGTGTGTGGGTTATTGGCAGAAATGGAGGGGACCTACAATTTTTTGCCGAGTCCGAATGGCTTGATGAGAAGAACTTGTTCATGACAAAAATAATCTTGGAGGATTTGTCAGTTCCTCGCAAGAGGCAGTACATCGGGAAAAACAGTTCTTTTTTTTTTTAGGGGGCAGCGGCTGGGAATCGAACCCAGATCTTCGGCATGACAGTCCAACGCACCATTATGCCACGAGGTACTACATTCATTTCACATACTTTTGGGTAAACTACTAAACTTTCTATATGTTTTCCATTGAAAATTTGGAATAATATTGTTACTTTAATTTCTGATATTTATTTGCATAGACAAGATTTTGTGAAACTTATTAATTCATCGATATCTGATCGGATTTTTCAGTTAAATAATGGTCATATGGATTCTACTCTGGTATCCAAAGAGCATTTTAGTCCAAATGTCACCCAAAATACCTAAAATTGCTCTTTTCCTAAATTTGCTCTTATCAATAAAATCTCAATTTTTTCAAAATTCTTTGTAGGCTTTCTATTCCATTGACATCTCAGCCATCCTTTGATGGAATTTGATAATTTTTGGCTTGATGATTTTTGGCTTGATAAATTGAAAACGAATTCTACTTCAACGTAAAAAGAGTACCTATTTTGTTCAAGGTTTCTCCCAAAAGCCCTAAAATTGTCCTTTTCCAGAACAATAAATAAAATCACATTTTTTCGGATGTGTTTTGGAGGTCTTATTATCAGTCAAAATCAGCGCAATCCTTGAGTGGAGTTTGACAGTTTATGGCTTGACAAATAGAAGACGAGTTTTTATTTGACATGTATTTAGTATTTTATTGCAAATATTACCGGAAAGCCCTTAAATTTGGTATTTTCAGGAGGAAGCAAAAAAAATTAATTTTCTTGGCCTTTTTTAAGCTTATTCTAGTCCATCGTAGCCATATTTTGGTATAATCTGACAGTTTATGGTTCAAAGACACATTCTTCTTTGATATGCAACCCTGTGCATGTTTTACCCAAAAGCCTTGAAACTGCCCTTTTCGGTAGCAATAAACAAAATCACTGTTTTCGAATTTTTTAAGGTTTTTTAATCCACCGCCATCGGAGCCATCCTTTTGTGAAATTTCAAAAAAAGAAGACAAATTCTTATTTTTGTGTTTCGTTTGAAATGTCACCTAAGACCTATAAAACTGCTCTTTTTGTGAGCAAAACAAAATCTCAATTTATTCGTAATTGTTTAGGGTTTTTTAATCCATCGTAGCCATCCTTTGATGAATTTAACATTTTATGGCTTAAAATTATCCAATACATACTTTCTCAATGCTTTCAATTTTCTTTTAAATAGTTAACAAATATTCTTACTAAAAATTTCAGTGGTATTTTAGTTTTAAAAACGTATCCACTAATCTTATTTTCAAAAAAAAAGTAATTTTTACTTCATTTCAACTGAATGAATGAATGAATGAATGAATGAATGAATGAATTCGTTCGATAGTTGAAATCATTCAGTTACTAACTATCGATAGTTCAAATCATTCGATAGTTCACATCACTAATTTACATCCATTTATAATTATAATCGTTCGTTGCTTTAAATTTGGAACGCATGAAATCTGATCTACGGAATATACCGATTTCTTTGAACTTTTGTGACCCTGACCATCTATCTTACCACCCCTGCATACCTTCTTTATGCACGGAAAGAACTCTTACGAAAAATGAATCCCGATCTATACCTTGGCTCGTGATTTCGTAATTTACGACTATTTGTTTGCAATTTGCAAAACAGAGCAAAATGAAGATATTGATACTCAAAAATCGTAAATAAACATTAATAATTAGAAACATACCATGTTGTGGTGCCTTATCTCTTCGAAAAGTAAATTGCGATAAGAAAGTCGTGATTTAAGAATTTTTTGTTAGTGATTTGCAGTTATTCTCATGGAGTTGCAAATTGCGAGAAAAAAAACGTAAATCTGTGATTGAGCAATGTAAATTACTAGATATTTATCGCAAATCAATATTTTTAAATGCTGTTTGTGAAATTATTCTTTTGGAGAGTAAATTACGCCAAAAAATTTGTATTTTGCTATGAAAAGTACAAGCTTGAATTCGTAAATTGCGACTGCAAATTTTTCAATTGGTGATTTTTCAATTCTTTCCGTGTGTGTCTAGTTTTGCCTCAGTTGTTGCACACAGCTATGCGAATTTTTCAAGCAGAATGTTGGTGTGAACCTCCACAGCTGTAGCACGAACCTGACTGAAATGCAACTGTGCTGTGTTTTGTAAATTTAGCATTTTTGCACTTTTCCTTTTTATAGCCTTTCAACTTGATCATCGCTAATACTGGATGAAGGCACATTTGCTTTGATCATTTGTTAACTGCAGATGGCTGGTTCTGCTGCAGCTGCCTTTTCTTGGGCAGCTTGGAATTTAAGCGCTGGTGTTGCTATGAGCTCCTGCTGTAACCGGCTATCACGAAGTCCACACACAAACCGGCCTCGTAGCATCCGGTCCAATGAATTGCCAAAATTGCACTGGCTTGCAATTTTTCGATGCTCTGTAACGTTGTCTGTAGTTTTCTCATTGGAAAACTGGTCACCCTTGAAAAAATTGTAGAATGATGCAATCTCGGAAAGCGGTGGGGAGAAATGATCAGAAAGAGTCTTACAAATTGTATCATAATCAAGTTTGGCTACCTTTTTCGGAGAAATTAATGATTTCAATAAATTAAATAATGGTGCTCCGCAAAAATTAAGAAATGTTGCTTGCTTAAGACTTGCTGCTGATACTCCATTAGCTTCTATAAATAAGTCGAATCGTCTTTTGTAGGATCCCCAAGTGAACTGCTCGGAAACATCGAACACCGGCCTGAAGTTGACTTTTGGCAGTCGATGAATTGTCTGTAGAATCTTCTGTCTTAATAGCAAGAAGTTTTCTATCGAGATCTCTGGTCTGAATTTCTTCGTCTTCGGATGAATCGACCATTTGCGATTAATACAAAGTTCCCAGCGATTCTATCCTCGTCGCCATTTTTGTGTATTCAATTAAACGCGCAATTAAACGATTACAGGGTGAGTATGCAACACATTTCGGCAGGGCAAAAGCTTCCCCAGCTCTGGCTAGAGCAGCATTTATATGTCTGTCGAAATACAAATACTGATCCATCCAGATGCCAAGGTACTTTCCTACACTTTTACTTCATTTGGCATTCTGAGTTTTTGCCAGTTCTTAACGCTAACGCAGTCAAATACGCTAACTACGGAGCTATAGTCTAGTCATTTTGTATTTTTACTATGCAAATTTTGGGGTAGTTTTGATTTGGCCCCTATTTCATGTTTTTGGGGTCGCGGAATCCGAATCTGATGTTTGCGACCAAAATTTCGTAACGCAATATGGAAAAAATGCAAAAAATTAGGCAAACATTTATTTTCTGGGAGTTTTTCACTAATGGCATCAAATGGCATCAAAGAACCATTGAAATTGTACACAATTTCCAATAAATCTCTGTTTTAGATTTTTTCTGCGTCAGTTCATTTGGACTCAAGCGCTAATTGAAAATTGACGTATTTTTACTGTTTTCGAAAATCCACTCCAAAGCACTATGTAAATACTTTATGTGAAAGTTTTTAGTTTCTGTCTATGACATGACATTAGGAGTCTATTCTTTGCTCTCGTATCGCATGGTTGAAATTAAGTCATTACATTGTTTCTCTGTGCTAAGCCCATAATGTCTAATAAATGCTTTATTTGTGAAATCGTAACGACAGAATGTGAATACCTGTCGTGCATTGTCTGTCGATTGTTTTTCCATATCAAGTGCTTAAAACTAAACGATAGTGTAATCAAATTGATAAAAGAATGTGATAATATTTGCTGGAGGTGTGACCTGTGCTGTAATTACTCTTCCATGGTCTCTGATGCTAAATTAAACACCTTAACCAAAAAGCTTGAAAGTTTATGTAACGAGTTCAAGTCTTTCCGCGACTCATTCGATGCAAACACAAGCAAAGCTAAGAAACCATTAAACACTCGCTCAAAAGCTAAATTAAATCTAAATACCCCAGTCAATACATCAAATAGAAGCTTTTCCTCGCCTGCATTGCCTCGTAAAGCACTAAAGCCCATAAATGTAACCCCCATCCCCCTCCACAATAATAAACCCAAACCAGTTACGTCGACAGACAAAAAATCTTCAACAGACTCTGTCACAGTTGATAACAAAATAAAGAAAGTGAAATCAAAAAATAATGTGCCGCTTTGCTCTGACGTTGTTACTAACAAAAACAATAATGCAACGGTCGATGCAATTGACGATTCTCTTTCACTTGTTGATGCTGTGGGAGAACAAAAACCTACTACTAGTGTTGCCACTGCAAATATAAAAAACAATGTTGCCACTGTTATTTCTGGTGATAGTACTAATAGTACTAATGTTACTGATGAAAGTGTGGTATTTGTCACTGATGATGTTGTTGATGTACCTGATGTTGCTGACAATGATGCTGATGATCCTGTTGTTGCTGATGACGCTGTTGTTCCTGTTGCTGCTGATGTTGCTGATGTTCCTGCCGAAAAAGATGATGCCAATGTTGCTAAAGCTAAATTTGAAAGCCAAGAAAATAGCTTTGAAACTGTTTCCCGTGAAATTTTCCAAAATGTTGTTGTGCGTAAACTTAAGTGGTTTCACCTTGGTAGTTTTCGCCCCTCTGTCGCTTCTGAAGCTATTGTTAATCATTTAGCTGCCGTACTTGGCACAAACCCTGGATTCATTTCTTGCTTTAAATTAATTAAGCGAGGAGAACTTGAAGAGAATTTGCAATTCATTAACTTTAAAATTGGAGTTCCAGCAGAGTTCAACGATGCGATGTACCAAGATAATATCTGGCCTCTTGGAACAAAGTTACGTGCTTTTAAATACATTCCAAAAAACGAGAACACCCGACTTCAACACGAGAAAACGTAAGCTCAAAATTGTCCATATCTCCTGCTCTTCCTTCTTCCGATATAAACTCATACGGAAATGCTGTAAATGATGCCGAGTTCAAAATTGCTGATGTTCCTGTTGTTGTCGTTCCTGTTGCTGCTGATGATGGTGCTGTTAATACTGCTAATAATGTTGATACTGACTCATCGTGTACCCTCTTTTATCATAATGCGGGGGGAATGAGAACAAAAGTAAGTGATTTTTTTGTTGCTGCTACTGGTTGCCCATATACGATTGTTGCTTTGACTGAAACTTGGCTGAGTGAAAATATAAATTCATCTGAATTACTCAACTCTGATTTTGAAGTCTACAGAAAAGATCGTTGTGCAATTGAAACTGGATTTAATAGAGGAGGAGGTGTTTTACTAGCCATTCGCTCAAGTTTGAAAAGTAAAAAAATTCCACTTAAATTTTCTTCGGGTTCAATAGAACAATTGTGTATTTGTGTTGAATTTTTCACATCTAACATCAAATGTAATAAAATTAATGTATATTTTTTTGTCTCATATATTCCACCGAATTCAGATGCTCAAATTTATGAAAATCATATTAATAACGTACAATTTATTGCTAACACTTTAGAAACAGATTCTTTTATTGTAGTCCTAGGTGACTTTAATTTACCAAATATCAAATGGAGTTATTCTGAAGACGATAAATGTATTTTTCCTTTTAATGTCAGTAAGGATGTTGAATTTATTGTAACTGATAATATGTCGGCTATGAATCTACAGCAAACAAATTGCATTTTTAATTCTATTGGAAGAATGTTAGACTTAGTTTTTGTCCATCAAGATATTGAATGTTCTGTTTCAGAAGCTGATTTTCCACTTTTGTTAAATAGTTTACATCACAGAGCTTTAAATATATCTTTTAACTTTAGTGTTTTAAATCAATTATCTATGTCAAATTGTAATACTGCTGTGTATGACTTTGCTAAAGCCGATTACGTGTCATTAAATAACTTTATTTGTACAGTAGACTGGGAAAATATTCTCTCTACACCCAGTCTTGAACATACGTATAATGTTTTCTGTGAGGTGATAGAATTCGCTTTTTCTAGGTTTGTTCCAATTAAGGTTATAAAAAAGCAAAGTCAACCAATTTGGTTTAATAAAAAATTGTTAAACTTAAAACGCGCTATGAGAAATATGTACAAAAAGAGCAGAACTAATATTTCACTTCAAAGTAGGTTTTGTCAACTCCGAAAGGAATATGAATTCTTGAAAAAATTTCTTTATAAGCAATATCTGTGGTCTCTTGAGTCCAAAATCAAGCACGATTCTAAAGCGTTCTGGACATTCATTAACACAAAAAGAAAATCGCTAGGTCTACCTTCTGAAATGGAGTTAAATGGTGTCGTTAGTGGTAATTTGAATGTTATATGTAATATGTTTGGTACTTTCTTTCAGTCTAATTTCGTAAATCTTGATATGAGTTGTTCAAATGTACCTTTTAGTCAAGCTTTCACTGATATTGGTCATTTACACATAACAGAGAATGATATATTGAAAGAACTATCTTCCCTTGAATCGAGTACTTCCCTTGCACCTGATAATATACCACCAGTTTTTCTAAAAATGTGTAAACTCGGCCTTCTTAAGCCACTTCATATCATTTTCAATAAATCATTAGGCTATGGGGAGTTTCTCGAAACTTGGAAGTGGTCCTTTATAACACCTATACATAAATCAGGTTCTAAAAAAGCGGTAATAAATTATAGACCAATAGCTAAGCTTCAAATTATTCCAAAAGTCTTTGAAGCTATAGTCAAAGATAAGTTGTATAGTGCTGTTTGTAATAATATTTCAGACTTTCAACATGGTTTTGTGAGAGGTAAATCCACAACCACAAACCTGGTTATATTTGCAAATGCCTGCCTGCGTGCTTTAGAAAGTAGAAATCAAACCGATTCAATTTTTACAGATTTTTCTAAGGCCTTTGACAGTGTTCAACATAATATTCTAATTAAAAAGCTGGAATTTCTAGGGTTTCACTCACAAATATTGTTGTGGTTGAGTAGTTATTTAACTGGAAGGAAGCAATTTGTAAAAATTGGATCCGAGATCTCGTCAGAAATAATTAATTCTTCGGGTGTCCCGCAAGGTAGCCATCTTGGTCCACTTTTATTTCTATTATTTATAAATGATTTACCCACACATATCGCGCATTCGCAATGCCTTTTATATGCTGATGACCTCAAAATATTCAAAGAAGTTCAGTCTTATAACGATGCGTTCGATTTACAAACGGACTTAAATAGTATAACTGATTGGTGTGATCGCAATGGATTGTATTTTAACATCAGTAAGTGTTCGGTGTTAACCGTATCCAAAATTTTAAATCCTATTGTATACGATTACAATATTGGTAATATGACTCTAAAACGAGTATCTTGCCAGAAAGATCTGGGTGTAATCTTCGATGAACAATTAAAGTTCACCTGGCACTACGACTATATGATATCTAAAGCTAACTCAATGTTAGGTTTCTTGTTCCGAAATTCAAATGATTTCCAAGATCCATATACTCTTAAGGCGCTATATATTTCGTTAATACGTTCGTCTCTTGAGTATTGTTGTGTTGTATGGAACCCATACTATGCCAATGCCCGTTTGCGTATCGAAAAAATCCAAAGGCGTTTTTCAAAGTTTGCTATAAGAAAATTTAATTGGTCTTATATGCCGCCATATGATGCTAGATGTGCTTTAATAGATATCAAGCCACTTTTCGTAAGACGTGAATATTTTTCTGCTCTTTTTGCACGTGATGTTTTATGTGGGCATATTCAATGTTCACAATTGCTTTCTATGTTTAATTTGTATGTTCCTGTCAGACATTTAAGGCCTAGAGGAGGCGATTTCTTTTTCATTCCCTTACATAGGACAAATTACGGCCTAAATGACCCAATTACCATGGCTTCTATGCATTACAATAAGTACGACCACGTAATCGATTTTAATATGAGTAGAAACGTCTGTAAGAATATGATTTTGAATAGCATGTAAAATGTATATTATTCTTCATTAAAAGCTAATTTTTTTCATTTCGTGACATTTTTTAACTTGTTTTCAATATTTTTTTTTTTTTTTTTTTTTCTTTTTAAAGTTTGTACATATTATTTATATATATTAAACTCTAAATTTTAATCTAAGAAAGTTAATGTACTTGATAGATGATAATAAATAAATAAATAAATAAATAAATAAATAAATAAATAAATGAACCAAGATATACTTTTATGATGGTCTTTGATGCCCTGAGTTTGAATTTGGTCTTGAAATTGCTCTAGCATGTCACGTTTTATAGATATTCGAATCTAAAGAAAAGTATATCTTGGTTCATGTCATAGACAGAAATTAAAATTTTTCACTAACGTATTTACTAAGTGCTTTGGAGTGGATTTTCGAAAATAGTAAAAATGCGTCAATTTTCAACTAGCGCTTGAGTCCAAATGGATTTTCGCAGAAAAAAAACCTAAAACAGAGATTTATTGGAAATTGTGTACACTTTCACCACGAGGTACTACACTTTCAATGGTACTTTGATGTAATTTTCGAATAACTGATATTTTTCGAGCTGTTTGTGAAAAACTCCCAGAAAATGCATTTTGACATCATTTTTTCCATGTTGCTGCACGAAATTTTAGTCGCAAACCTCAGATTCGGATTCCCCTGAAAATATAAAAGGGGCAAAATCAAAACTACCCCATAATTTTCTCTCTAAGAGCCGCTTTGAGCACAAAATTCACTGGACTACTATTTTTTAATACAGTTGTGGGATTTTTAAATTGAAAAAGTACATATATAGGTACTTTATTTTTCTTACTATGTAGGGTGGGTATGAAATCTTTTTTGTTTTGTTTTATATGGGTTAATTGTGATGGGAAAAAAGGAATTATACAACAAGTTTTTTTCTAGGGCCTGACTAGTATTTGACGAGTTTTCCCTGTCTAGGTTGACCCTACCGAAGCCTGTCGTTGTTGGCTTATCATCCTTCTCATAAGTTGATTAGGGTGGTTGGCGAATACTGAGATGAAGGAATGGAACACGAAAGTGTACTAATCAGCATTAAAACTCGATGTCTTGTGAACAATTTGTGTCCGGTGAAGTTGGGGTGTCCCCAAATGTTAAAATTGATTTCTCCATTAATTTTTTCTATGAAAATTGAACAAATCCAAACGGAGACTCCACTAGAAATATTGACTACATGACACATTTCTTGCAATTTTTTATTTCAAGGGGAGGCTCAGGGTCGTTCTCATTGCACATGAAACGTTTTCACCAAGTCTCATGGTGGTACCAATTTATTTTATTAGCAGGCATTATTTTACTTGTACTCTCAGACATCTTTAAATATACGAAGTATTAATTTGAAAGTATGTAACTTTCACTAGCGTGACATTGGACCCTTTTTGAAAATCAATTTGCTTTGACATGACTTCTTTAATTATTAAGAATATCAGTTAATTTTGTTTTAATTGGTTGTCTGAAATGTTGCTAGGTCTTCTTTTAAATATAAAGGGTATTCATGCAACGCCGTAAGCTTACAAATTGTGTAAAATGATAAGTTTAAGCAAAGTTTGCATGAACGACCTTTTTAAAACATTTGATAAAATGCTACGTAATTCAATCAGAGTAAGAGTCACAATGACGTTTGGATAAGTTTAACCAGTTTGGTTTGGTTAATTTTACGCAACAAAGTCCTTTGATAAATTTAACCAAATTGTGTAAATCATTTCCCATACAAAATTTGACAGTTCATTAACCAAAAGATAATCTTAAGCAATTTGTAAACTTATCAAGGGTTTTACGAAGTTGCATGAATACCCTTATTGTTTTGTTCAGTTTTTGGAGTAAAAACAAAACTTTTGAGAAAAAGTTTTCTTTTTTTGAAAGTGTGCCATTTGGCGAGTTTTCAAAGTTCTTTGTGGAAAGAGCTATTGAAAAATAGGTAGTTCTCATAAAAATCTACAAGACCTCATAATTGGTGTATTTTTTTTTTTTTTTAAGTGGACCTAAGCCGTAACTTCTTCAAAATTCCATTCCCAAAAAACTGAATAGGATTTCCCTCTTCTATCAAAATGTAAGAGGGCTTCGAACAAAAACTGCTGATCTCTATTTTAACTCTCAGGCATTTTCACATGACATCTTTCTTTTGACAGAAACCTGGCTTAATTCAAGCTTTTTGGACACAGAACTTTTTAATGAAGAGTTTTTAGTTTATAGAAAAGATCGTCATGTTGACAGACCAAAAGAAGTGGAAAGTGGTGTTTTGATCGCAGTTCGTAATAAATGTATATCTTCTCTTATTATATTCCCTTTTAATCTATCAGTTGAATTAGTTTGCCTTAAGTTAGCCGTAGAGTCTAAATTTATTTATATATTAAATGCTTACATTCCTCCAAAAAGCTCGGACTCAATTTATGTAGAACTCTCTAAGGCCCTCGATTTTATTATTGCTCCAACTTCTTTACTTACTCGACTTACTTACTTCTCTACTTCTCGGAGACCTTAATTTACCATCTATAGAGTTGAATCCTTCTGAGGATGAATCTTGTCATGAAGAGTCCTTAACTTCTTCACAAACTGAGCTTCAATTTTTGGATAGAATTATTACAACTGACTTACAGCAAGTAAGCTGTATTAAAAATTTAAAAAATCGAATTCTCGATTTATTATTTTCTTCAGACGCTAATAGTACTCTTGTTCTCGAATCTAGTTCTGGAATCACTAATATAGATAGTTACCATCCTCCTCTGGATGTAGTTCTTGACTTGAGCAGTCATATAATTGAAAATAGCAACGCTTATGATCGCTCATATAGTTTTGACTTTATAAAGGCAAACTTTCAGTTGCTTTCAGAAGAATTAGCTAGATCTGGCATTGACAGTATATCAAATTCTAGTAATATTGACGATGCAGTTACTAGTTTTAATACCATACTTTATAACTGCATAAATAATATTATCCCTTTAAAATTATTTAAAAATACGAGCTTTTGCCACTCATGGTATACAAAAGAGTTGAGGATACTACGAAATAAAAGAAATAGAGCTTGGAAAACATATATAAAAACTCTTTCTTTAGTTGACCACAACTCTTACATTATCTTTTCCGAAAAATTTAAATCTCTTTCAAAGTCTTTATATATTAATCATGTATACGAAATAGGAAGACCTCTTAAAGAAGACCCTAAAGCATTTTGGAAATTCAAAAAAAAATTCCGATGGTTACCCCGCAAATTTCATATATGAAAATTGTGTGTTGAAAGAAACTACTGATATTTGCAACGCCTTTGCGAACAATTTTCGTAACTTTTTCGTAGACACACCTCTTGATATTGATGAACATTATTTCAGAAATTTGCATTCTTATGCTCAAACGAGTTGCAACAATTTCGCTGCGCAACAAAGTACTGTTTTAGATTTTCTCTCATCGTTAAATGATGATTTCTCTTCTGGGCCAGATGGAGTTCCCCCAACATTATTGAAACTTTGTAGGCATATACTGGCTGAACCTCTTCAACTTTTGTTTGAATTTTCGATTAAATCAGGAAAATTTCCCTGTTCACGGAAAACTTAATTTCTAACTCCAGTTTTTTAAAAAGGTGATAAAGATAATATTTCGAATTATAAACCTATATCAAAACTGTCATGTATTCCAACGCGCTTTGAACAAGTTGTGTGAAACTTTTCATACCAAGAATATAATATGTGAACAACAGCATGGGTTTGTGAGAATAAAATCAACAGTAACAAACCTCCTTACGTTCTTGCATAAATGTTCTAACGCATTAGAAATTGGAAGTGAAATGGATTGTAGATATACTGATTTTTCTTAAGCGTTCGACCAACTTAGTCACAACATTATTATCTTCAAACTAAAATCTTAAGGATCTCCAACATTTTTTATCACCTGGGTAAAATCATATCTTGAAAATAGATCGTACCAGGTGAACTTTAGAAACTGCCTTTCAAACTCATTCAAGGCTCACTCCGGTGTGCCCTTGGGAAGTCATCTAGCCCCATTTCTATTTATTCTTGCTATTAATGATGTATTTTTTATTATTATTATTATTATTATTTCTTTATTTCAATAAATGTTTACAGTATTTTATAACAAAATAATTTATTGACATGGCAAGTTGCCGTCTGCCAGAAAATGACATTTTTTAACATAGTTTTACAAAAATAAATAAAAATAATTGGTAGATTAATATTTTACATGAATTAAAAAGTGGGTACATAATAATTTAGACATATTTTGATCTGTTTTTACAATATTATGAATTTTATATTTTTAATTTTAATAGAAAAATTACACAAGTATACGTTCAAGTGATATTCTTATATTCGCTGATGACATGACCATATTCTTTTGTATTCTTTTGCAAGCCGATATTGATAGTTTCGCTACTTGGTGTGATTAAAACGGTCTTTCTCTTAACACTGCCAAATGTCAAACAATTGCTTTCTCTAGAAAGCGACTTGCAAATGCTTTTAATTATTCTATTTCACAACACAAACTCTGTCAAGTCTTTAGCTTCAAGGACTTGGGTGTTAACTTCAGCTCAAATTTAGAATTCACTGAACATCAACTCATCAACTTCATTGTTAACAAAGCAAGCTCTATGCTTGGGTTACGTTAACAAAAACGTTGGGCAAAGAAATTTTAGGATCCGTACGTTACGCTTTCCTTATACAATTGTTATGTACGACCTCATCTAGAGTACGCGTCTCAAGAATGGTCTCCCTTTTATGAAATTCATAAAAATCGTATTGAATCGATACAACATAAATTCATTCGCTTTGCTCTGAAAGGTCTTCCTTGGGCAGATCCATTCAACCTTCCACCATATGAACATAGGATCCAGCTACTGCAAGTCAAAACCTTATATCAAAAGCGGGTTAATAATGATCTTTTATTTTTTCACCAACTTATAAATGGTGAAATCGATGCTCCTGATTTGTTGACTTGTATTGGCATAAATTTCCGTGGAGGATCTCACCATCTGAGAAGATTTGAACTTTTACATATAAATTTCCATAGAATTAACTACGGTTTACGTGAGCCTCTTAACCGTATGTGCAGGATATTTAATTTAAATGGCTCCTCGGTTGATTTTGACGTTAGTGACATGGGATTGAAAAAAATTTTTCGAATCAGTGGTCCACTTTCGTGATTGTTTTTTTTTACTTTTAGATCATATTTAATTCAAAAGTGATATATATTGTTTAATTATGTTTATTGTTTGTTTGTTTAACTATGCAAATGTGTTAATTTTATTTGTATGCATGTGTTAGCTCGCATTATTTTACAAATACTAACACATGCACTTATGATGAGCCTCTGATTGTAGGTTTGCAGCTTGCTCTAAGATCACTACAACAAAGAATCTGAAGTGTAAAAATAAGCCGTTTTTACCATGGACCCTGCATTTTCTTTTCTGGCTTTTCGGCAGGGGTCGCTGCCTTCTTGAGGGAAACTTTATTGTGTCATACAAAAAATAAAAACAATGCACTTGTTACATTCAGTGTTATAACAATTTAAACAATAAAATGTACTCTCACTATTTATGTGTAGTTAAAGTGCGTTTCCATCTGAGACTACTTTTACTACAAAACTCTCGATAGTGAATATCGGATAGCTGTCTACCCCTCTGTGAGCTTATTTCAGAACTCTATTCAACTGCGGGATTTATTGTCGAGAGCTGCTTAATAGTCTGCCTACCTGAACACGTGTCGAACTCATGTAAAATTTGATATACAATTTTTAAATAAATTTGTTTCAATGTTTTGGATCGGACAGAAAAAATATTCATACAAGAAATTTTCATCTTGCAATTTTGAAGAAATTAGTAGTACCTCGTGGCATAATGGTTAGTGCGTAGGACTGTCATGCCAAAGGTCTGGGTTCGATTCCCAGCCACCGCCACCTAAAAACTTAAATGTTTTTTTCCGAGGTACTGCCTCTTGCGAGGAACTGACAAATCCTCCAAGAGTATACTTGTCATGGATGAGTGCTTCTCATCTAGCCGTTCGGGCTCGGCAAAAAATTGTAGGTCCCCTCCATTCCTGCCAACAAACACGCACACAGGAATGGTTGAGAGTTGATAGTCACTAGGCCCTGGTTCTTCATGAGCTGTTGCGCCACAAAATGTATTTATTTATTTTTAATTCTGAAGAAAAGTCAAACTTTCTGTAATTAGTCTCTAAGAAGATAGAAAGCAGTAAATTTTCCAAATATTACTTGTTTCCCCTTCTTTACCTGAGTGGTTTTTGGAAGATTTGTTTGAGACAAAAATAAAAATTTTGTCTAACATCGTTATTACTCTGGTAGCCTGGCCCAGACGACCCCATGACATGTTTTTTCTAATTTTTTCGTGCTGTATAGAGGGTTAAGGCCGACTGTCAATTGGATTAAAATTAAAAAAAAATAAATAAATTTGGTGACACAACAGCTCGTGAAGAGCCAAAGCCTAGTGACTTATAACTCTCAACCATTCCTGTGTGCGTATTTTTGGCAGGAATGGAGGGGACCTACAATTTTTTGCCGAGTCCGAACGGCTAGATGAGAAAGCACTTATTCATGACAAGTATACTCTTGGAGGATTTGTCAGTTCCTCGCAAGAGGCAGTACCTCGCGAAAAAAACATTTTTGTTTTTAGGTGGCAGCGGCTGGGAATTGAACTCATTTGGTTTAAATTAAATAAGAGACTTATTTTTGACATTTCCACTTGAAGATTCACCTCAGTTCCAAGAATTAAACTTTGGATAAAATTTAACGTCAATATACAACAATGTTCTTGATATCGATTTAATTCTAGGTATATTTCATGTAAGCGAATGAAATGTAACAGAGACTGAATAATATCCGTTGAAAAAATACACTCATTCCGATTATCTAAAATGTGCTAATTTTTATTTTCAGAGTTGGGATCGAAGTACGCTTATGGAATCTTATCAAGTTAGAGAGAGAAAATATTAAAAGAATTGCCGGAGGATCTGAAATGTGTTTGTCTGCTGATGAAACAGACTGTGTGTACGAATCGTGTGATGAATAGCTTAATGTTGTAAAAATATTTCCATTATTGTATTATGTACTGTTATATCATTTTGTAAAAATAAAAATAAATTAATGCAGTGAGCTAGGATCCATCTACAGACATCCTTCAAATACACTCAAAGGCTTATTTTTATATTTTTGCATTTAGGCTATTGATTATGCCATTTAAAAAGGAACTAAGACGTTCATAGGTTCTTATTGTAAATATCAATAATTGGGCTATTGAAGATGAGAAAACCGCGGAGTGCTTGTGAATTAGTGGGTGCATTTTGGGGGGGGGGGGTGTTGTGCAAAACCACCCTTTTCAGTTTTTTTGCATATACGAAGCAAAACTTCAAAATAATGTTGAAAACTTTTTTGTAGATAATAAAATTTACCAATTTAATGATCCATTTCGATGGTAAATTTTACTGTCTACAAAAAAGGTGTGCAACATTATTTCGAAATTTTGTTTCGTTTTCGAGTTATATGTCCCAAAACCGACACCTGCTTTTATTCTTGATAAAATAATTTTATTCTAAAAACTAATTTATGTATTTATGAAACTAAGCACAACAAGCTTGATTTAAGTATGATATTCTTAATATAAGATTTATACGATCTTATTACAAGATTTATGTTCTTAAATTAAGTTTATTATAGTCTTGATTTAGTTTTTTTTTTCAATTATTAAACATATATGAAACAATCTAAGTTCAAGATTTTTAGAATTAAAACGAGCCGAAACAATCTTAAACGTGCATATATTGCCCCCACAGCATTCTAATTTTAAGTTCTTACATTCTTGAGAAAGAATGCGCTACATTCTAGTTCGGACGTGATAAGTTCAAGTGGTTTAAGTGTTTTAACCATATGGGCGGATATTTTTAAAAGTGGATGACAGTAGGGGGAAGGGGGGATGGTGTAAACGATTTTCAGATAATTGCTTTTAAAACAGCAATGCAGCTTTTGATGTCACTTTTTTTTTGCAAAAAATAAATATTTGTAATATTTCCATTTTATTTGAATTAATTATTTGAAAAAAATATAAAGACTTTTAAAAAAATTTTGGCTTTTAAAAAAATACCGATTTCGTTTATATGTGCCCCTCTAGTGGGGTAAGTGTAAACAAGTCTGAAATTGGTATGGGGTAGGTATACACACTATCGTTTTTTATGTTTTTTATTAAAGAAAAGTTTTTATCGAATTACAAAATTTGACAGATCAACTTCGAAGGCATATCTTGATGCAGCTCGAGATGTCCCGGCTTGAATAACTGGACTGGGAAGAACGTATTTTACATCATTTCTTGAAACGATTGAAATATCTTCAATCAATGGGTAAACAAAACTTGTGGTCTTAGATGCGGATTTCCTTAAAAACGTTATATCGACTTCCAATGACCCATGGACTTTTATTATTTTCCCAACGTAATATTTTGGTCGTCCCTTTTGATCAGCATTGATTTAAACATATTCATTTTCTTTTAATTCATAGTCATCTAGCAGCTCTTTCTGAAAACTGTTTGAATCATCCGATGACACATTGTCATAAAAGTTCGAATCTCCAGATGAATCGTTCAAATTCAAGCTTATTTCCGATTCAGATGACTCATTTGATTTCTAAATAAGAAAGACATTTAGGTGCAAGGATTAAAGTTTTTATTTAGGTATCTAAATAGATGAAAAATTCTTACCAGTTTCTTGCTTGAAATAGGTTTTGAAGCCAGCTTTTTCTTTGAATTATTCTTTGATTTATTCTTTGAATTTGAAATCTTTTCCAAGATCTTATTTTTTTCTGGAGTATCGGTATAAATAGTTGATTTAGCCAACCTTCTTTTGTTTGCATTTTTTCGAATAAACCGCGGAAATAGGCGGACACTTTCTATAGAGAGGTCAACTTGGAGACTTGGAGAATTATTATTTTCAGCAGTGTAGCTTAAATTTGAATTTTTCTCCTATTGTTCTGGCAACAACGGATCTTTGACAAATGTAGGTAGTGTAAGATCTGGAACAGTAATAGCGGGTTCTTGATCAATTGGTACATTGGCTGAATGAGGCTGTTCAGATGGAATCGCAGAGGCAAAGTCATCATCGTTAAAAATCTGAGTGTTCAGCGGCCATATTCCTGATTTTTGAAATCCAGATGAAATATTTCGTGTATTAAAAACATTATTAAATGGGACTCGAGAAAGTTTAGCAGTGTCATAAATTGTGATAGGGGATCCTGGTTTGCTTGTAAGACGATCTTGGAATTATGCTTTTAAAGCGTTTTTAAATGGTCCATATACGGAAACATCAAGAGGTTGTAAACGGTGACTGCAGTGGGGTGGGAATGACAAAATTATAATTTCATTGTCTCTTGAATAGTCTATTGACTGGATTGATGCATGACTAATGTGATTATCAAGCAAAAGAAGAGTATGATTATCCTTGCTACTCCTTGTGTGTTTGTTAAGGTGTTTAAGCGTTTCCACAAAACTTTCAGTGGTCATCCAACCAGTTTTTGTTTCTAGCCCAATACTTCCGGTTGGAGCACCGCTTAGAAAAGCATCTTTATATTTTAACCTGGGGAGTAAATATACGGGTGGCAGCGCTAAGCCCACAGCATTTATAATTCCAACAAATGTGACTAATTCCCCACGCTCTTGCGAAACAATTTGTGCCACTTGCTTCGTTTTTGACTCAGCAATGACCTATAGGTTAAATTATTATAAAAATTATTTTGAAATTATACGTTATAAAATCGCGAGCGTTTGAAGTTACCTTTGGGTTAGATAAGACAGTCGTAATTCCAGTTTCATATAAATTAAATATTTGATGTGGTTCGAATTTATATTTTAGCATCACACTTGTAAAGTTATCAAAGAACCTCTGCACATTTGTCTTATTAAACGAAATCGCTCTGGCAAGTGAAGTGCTCTCTGGCTTTCTCAAGCTAAGAGTTGGGTTTCGCTTCATAAACAACTTCATCCAATCTGTTCCTGCTATCGTAGCACATCTTTGTAAAATTAATATTGTATTTTAAGGCAGTTTCCCTGTAAGATTTTTTTTGAAAGAGAATTTCGCAAATAGCGGCCTCATTATCTGACTCGGCCTTCTCAATTCTTCCTTTTTTCTTATAGGTGCGTACCATCTTCTATCGAAGGGACAAGAGTAGAAATTTTGTATTTTGTAGCAAATAAACGAAAAATTACTTCAGTGGGGGTAGGTGTAAACGCGTGTACAAGTGCCCCTTTTTTTTCGTTTACACCTACCCCAGTCGGAGTTTTTTTCATAAAAATCTTTTTACAAAATAAAAACATGTTCACTAAAATACTTTCCAAATTGATAAGAAAATACAATATTTAAACTTTAATAATATGCACTCGCGATTTAAAAAGGTTAAATATTTTTCGTTTGGCGGACGAACAAACAATTTTTCCGAGTTTTACTTTTAGACTGCCAAAATAGTTTTTTGCGTATCCCCCTTCCCCCTAAGTATTTTTGCAGTTTTTAATGTGCTATTATTTTATGAATGAATTTTTGATTTTTAACAGAAGTCGACAGTTTTTTTTATATTTACATTTATTTATAGAAATAATATCTCAATTCGGGTTTCGGGCAGAATTCAGGGACAAATTGTTTTTGTAGAGAAAATCAGAGGTAATGAATGTAAAGTTGAGTAATTATTTATATTGTATTAAATTGATGAAGAAACAATGTTGATGCCGACAGAAAACTGGCTTCAAAACGCCCAAAGTAGCAGCATGTGAAGATGTTTAAGTGTAAGAAAAGCCCTTAAGGTGAAATTTTGTGTCTTTCAATCAAAACTCAAAAGTGTTATGAGGATTGACAACGAGTACGTAATTGCTAAATCGTGCACTTCAGCCTTTCAATTTGCCACACCACTATATAAGAACGACGATTTAGACGTAAAGTTTTCCTGTGCAGAGGTCCAATTAGTATTGAGTGAACTCCAAACTTATAAGTCTCCAGGATCAAATGGTATACCCCAAGAGTTCTACAGATTTATCACTGCTACTTTTATAGACACCCTTGCAAAAGCCTTAAAGCATGCATATGATACAGCCTTTGTGCCAAACTACTTCAAAGTAGCAATCATCTGTCCAATCTTCAAAAAGGAGGACAGTTGAGACCCTTCAAGGTATAGAGGACTTTACGACTGGGTTCAGAATAAGAATTTATTTAGTAAAGCAAAGGCTGTTTTTCGAAAGAACTACTCGGCTTTATGCTTTTTTCAAGAAAGCACTTAGTCCATAGCTATTTAACAAGGGAATTTCGACAAAGTTGGTTAACATTTTGGATGCATTTTACAAAAACACTACTTCGGCAATCGTCTTTGGAAATAGATACTCAGAGCATTTCCAGGTTGAAATAGGATTGAGGCAACGCTGTAGTTTGAGCCCTCTGCTTCTCGCTCTATGATACACCTACCTTGGTGAACGGTTATGTAGAAATCTTAACTGGAAGAACCATTTGTTAGGTAAACTAGCCAATTCCAAAAACGCGCTAAATGCAACATGGAAGACAGTGACGTTGTGCAAAGACGTTGAGTTTCAAGAGTATCAAATGTTCCAAGCCACAGACAAACCATAATGGGCTATACAGCACAAGTTTTGGACGGCGAAGAGTACTTTTTGAAACGAACTTTTATGCTACCAAATAGTACGGTGAACCATATACTTATGCTGGGAACGGGCCTTCCGCCTTTGTTCATTTCAACACTGAAAATGCATGTTGACTACATACTGAATACCTTCTTGTCTTGGAGAGATTTAGCGGAGCACTGTGGGCACTCTCACTTCAAAGCGATTCGATGGAAGTGTGAAAAAATGAACTCTATGACCTCATAAGCTTATTGGATGATAAAAATAGAGAACTCTATATTTGGAAGGCCAAAACCTCTTTTCATAGAGGTATATATGCAAGACTTAATTACAACTTCGCAACAAATAAATATTTTAGGGCGAAGTATCCGACTCACCTCATGTCACTGATTTTAGAGAGAAATGCTTCCCCTGAATTGTTTTTCATACAAGTGACTTGGAAGAAATTTGCGGGCTATGTAACCAAAGGGAAAGGGAGGACGTGTTCCATTTTATTGAAAGATGTCCTGTTTTTGTTGAAACCAGAAAAAGTACGTTCGGGAAAAATTATTTAAGCGAGAATGAAATTATCGATATTCGCAACGGACAGATGGACAGGGTGATTTTGTATGATTTTATAAAGCTTGCACTTTGCTATAGGAAACGAATTTTGGAATACTTTTTTTTTTAAATACATTCTTGAATTTTTTTTTGTAAAACCAAATTATGTGTTAGTTGCCAACTGACAGACGGTGAACGCCATGTGTTAAAAAACTGATGATTTACAAAATGTGTATGTATATAATACTTTATAAGAAATAATATCCCTTAAAGCTTGACCTAAATCGTGCATAAATCAAGGTAAACGGTGGATACATACATTATATCAATATCAATTTTTAAATGCAATGGCGCAAAATTTTAAACATTGCTCGTTTAAGTTAAAGAACCGGTTCTAGTTAAAGTATTTCTAAATTTTAAACGCACTAAACAACTCTTCTAACTAGATTGAACTCCACAACGTAACGTAAGCAATTTCATGTTAAACAACCCCAAATCTGACAGATAAAGAAAGAGACATAGCTACACACCAGAAACAAATTTAAATGGACAAAAACTTCGAAACATATAATTTCTCGCTGAGGAAGAATAATTTTTTAAATATACAGTGAAAGTGCCAATAGGTACTTTGGGAGATTTAATTTAAATTTTGATTGTTTAGATATCATTGTAGTTTATTCTAGGAGACAAAACTTATTATCTTTTGCTTACTTGAATTGTTGTTGCACTTTCTTGGGAATTGTTGCAATTTCGTTGAGTCTTATGTCGTAAGTGGGTACAGTGTATGTGTGTTTATCGCCACAATATTGCTAAATAAAAGATTATTGAAATGGAATCCTGTATGTTTTTGCTTATTATTAAGTCAAGAATCTTCAAAAGTCTTTTGAAAACATTTCCCTTCATTTCTCTTTTTTGTGAAATAACTTTTCTCTGTGGTTAATGTATACTTTTTATGAGATAAAGAATGAATTTGCTGCTTTTAAAGTTAGACGAGTGCTTTAGCGTTAAAGTATACTTTATTCCGTTTAAAATTGCAAGAAAGCTGACTCTCGTTCTAAAAATTGCATTTAGAACAGACTCCCATTTTATAAGTGATTTAGAATTGGTTTTAATTGTTTAAAATTTTGCGCCAATGTTTCCGTTCTCCCTTCAGATGCCCCAGGACTATATCTATATTAAACTTCTTAATACAAAATTACCACCACTTTAAGTACACAAATACATGTATTCCCATCAAACAATAGCGAAACTTTTTCTTAAGCTAAGAGCAGACGATTTGCAAAAGTCGCAAATATTTGCGAGTATGACGTAATTTTTACGTCATAATTTGCGGTCTTTGATCGCAAATCGTCTGAACATAACTTTGGGACAGCCTGCAAATGCTCGCAAATCATTTGCATATGATTTGCGAGGCCCAAGTCGGAAATGTACGGGTGGCGCACCAATTGTGCTACAATAAGAAATTCAAATAACTTTTTTTTTAATCGATGTATTTCATTTTTTTTTTTTTATTGGTTAGAAAATTAAATTTTATTTTAAATAGTTAGTTGTTTTTATCATAGACCGCAAATGACCTCCACGCTCTCCCACGCATATGCGGCACCTGATCAAAAAATTATTCATTGCGGCCTGAAGAGTTGAAGTTGAGATCGCCTCAATTATTGTCGTTATGGACTGCTTTAATTCAGTTTAATTCCTGGGCTTCGTTTTATATACCTCTTGCTTGACATAACCCCATAAAAATAAGTCTGGTGCAGTCAGGTCAGGTGACCTTGGGGGCCAGTGAAGAGTGGAGTTCCTAGAAATTAATTTGTTTGCGAATTTTTTGTTTAGCTCCGCCATAACTGGTCTGGCTATATGTGCAGTTGCTCCCTCTTGCTGAAACCAAACGCTGTTGAATGGAATACGTCTTCGGCGCAGTTCTGGGTAAAAAAACTCCTTCAACATCTTTAAATAACGGTCCCCATTGACAGTAACGGTTACACCGTTTTCTTCAAAGAAGTACGGCCCGACAATACACCTTGATGAAACTGCGCACCACACAGTGACTCGTTCTGGGTGCAGTTCCGTCTCATGGAGCATTTCTGGATTAGACTCATTCCATATACGGCAATTTTGCTTGTTTACATTGCCGTTAAGATCAAAATGGGCCTCATCAGACATGAACAAACAATTGATCAATGTGTTGTCTTCTTCGGCCATTGATATCATTTTTTGGCAAAATTCCAGGCGAACAGGCAAATCCTGAGGGTTTAACTTGCTAGTAATTTGGACTTTGTACGGAAACAAGTTTAAATCGTCATGAAGTATCCGTTGTAATGACCGTCTACTAACTCCAATTTGCCCCGATAAGTTTCGGGTCGAAACGCTCGGATTGGCCTGTATTGCAGATGCTACTGCTGCGATTGTATCCTGAACCCGGATATTGGCATCTCGATGGTACGGCCTTCGTGCGATGCTTCCAGATTCGGCAAACATGTTTATTAACCTCATAATAGTCCATCTACTCGGGGGATTACCGCCAAACTCCCGCCTAAATTCCCTTTGGACGGAAATGACGGACTACAAAGCATGGTACCGTTGCACTATCCAAATTCTTTTCTCCGTATCCCAAGCATCCATTTTTATAAATCTAAATAGTAACCTACAAAATAAAAAAAAATAAGCCGATTACTCACACAGAAAAAAAGTTATTACGTTTTATTTTTGTAGCACGATTCGTACGCCACCCTGTATTTGTGACATTTTGGCAAATCATGTGAACACTCACAAAAATAATTTGTGACAATTTGCGAGTATTTGCGACGGGCACAACCATTTGCGAAAACACGAAAATGGAACACTGCAAATGCGGACATTTGCGATCAATTTTGTTGTACTTGAAGTAATTGTCTGTGATTTTAAGTATGTATGTAGGTACCTCCATTATTTTTATTATTATTTTAATGATTTAAATTTATTTTTTTTTTGTTTTTTTAATGAAAATAAGCTTAACGCAGTTAAAAAAATTTAAACTGGCCTGGAGCCCATAAAACATCACCAAAATATATACACATAAGATACATACCCATGTGTGTTTGTATGTACATATGTTTACCTATATAGCATTTTGAGACTATAGCTATGACAAAACTCAACAAATAAACTAATTTGTCAATAGAGAAATGTCACGCTCGCAAATCTGCAAATGAGTAAGAATATGATATCTACAAATGTTGCCGCAAATTGTCTGAACACCTCTCAAATATGCTGCAAAATTTGCGAGCATATCATTTGCGATCACCTTGATGGCAAATGTATTTGAAAACTTTGGGACAACCTTCGCAAATCGTCTGAACATGTGTCAAACGTAAGGCATTTGCGGTGTATTTGCGAGTTTTTTCGTGACGTCAGTGCTCGCAAAAATTTGCGACTATCGCAAACCGTCTGCTCGTAGCTTTAGAATCAAGTTTGCTTAAGTGTTTTTTGTAAAATAATTTTTGTTTTTTAATAATAAAAGTATAAATACTCGTATATTGATATTATTAATGCCTTTTTATTTTGGAATAGTTGGGAGAAAGGAGGTTCTGATTTTGAAGGTAAGACCACTCAATTTTAAATCAAAATTAAATGAGCTAGAAATAATCCGAAAGAAACTTAAATACAAGAATTTTTGCTCTTATTTTAATTTTGCTAATGCTTAATTTAAGAATTAAAAACCTGTTTTAAGTATTGCATTGTTCTTATCTCTAGTATATCTAAGAACACGTGATCTTAATTTAAGATCGGAATGGTCTTAAATTAAGCATATTCATTTTTAAAATTAACCAATTGAATACTTAACTTAAGCCTTATAAGCCTTGAAAAAGCCTTTTAAAAAATGCTTTGTTTTGTGATTTAAGAAAAAATATTTAAACAAGAACAATAATTATACTTTTAATTGTTAAATTTGTCTTAAAATTGAAATTATTGTAAAATTTAGCAAATGCCACTCTGGCAGACGACAGATATTGTTATGCCTTAATTATTCAATTGTTCCTTATTCTTAATGATATAAACTGTATAACTTTTATATTGAATAAAATCTATCTATCTTAGTTTTGAAATTAAAATTCTAAGCTTATAAAAACGGATTTAGTTGTGATTAATTTTTGATAGCACAAAAAAATCGATGAAATTTATTGAAAATACTTTTTCAGATTTTTGTTCATTTTGCAAACAGAATAACAAAAAATAATTTCCATGGGCTAAGCCACCCATTGGGTCATAAATTTTCCCTATATTAATAAACTATAAGCCTAAAAATTGAAAAATTATTATTTTTGGATGCAAAAATCACTTGCATGCAAACAATGCCTTGAGGTGAATAAATAGTTTTTTTGGAAATGTAAACCGACTTTCCAAAAAAAATAAAAATATTGAACTCACCACACTTTTTTTCGCATACAAAACAGTTGCCGGTCCATTGTTTTACATGACATTTTACCATAGTAATGGGTTTTTATACATATAACTGTAAACTAATCATGCAAACAATAAATTTTGGATTTCACCTCAATTATTTTTGACATGCGAGAACATTTGTATAGATTTTTTTTTGCGCACGGGAACTGTAAACTAGTCTTAAGATGTCAATTTAAATTACCACTTTTGTCCCCTCTTTAAGTTTTTTTGCTTATACAAATCAACTATGAAAATTTCATATCGATCATTTCGGCCGTTACCGAGTTATAGAGACATGAAAAAAGTGGACGTGGTTGTGGGTGGGTCTAAAAAAAGTTACCAACAATTTTCTCTTACTCATTTAAACAATACCTGATACCAAAAGTAATCCTTAGAGCTGTTGAATCGAAATAGAAAAGTGAGTGTGGAAGTGGGCGGATTTGAACAAAAAAATTTTTTCAAAAATTGTCTTGCTCACACAAATCAACTCTGAAAATTTCATGCACTTCGGTAATGCCGTTGTCGAGATATAGAGACATAAAAAAAATTCGTGTTTTTTACCTACCCCACGCCATGTGACAACACCATCCGAGCAAAAGCTATTCATTATTAGGTGCCTTTTATTGGTATTTATAGCTAGCGCAGCAATGCAAGTACCAATAAAACGCTATACTAACTTTTACATTCAACCCAATTCCGGCACCTCATAAGTTAAAACTTAATGAAATTTTATGTCAACTTTTATATCTACCTTTTAACTGACTTATTTGTCAACACTTTTGGGTTTGTTGTTGTTTGTCAAGGGAAATTTTACTTTGCTAGCTATAACTTTTTCAATAGAACGCGCCCTATTATTTACTAACCCACCCCACCACCAACAGCACCAATTTCACAGCCATATTTGAAAACGTTTGTGCGCACACACTCTACCACACACCGCACCAATAGTCGATCTCGATCTGTGAAAGTGTGCACACGTTTTCGGCTTTCACAGTGTTTACAAATAAAATCGGAGTGTTCAGTACAAGTTAGTACCACAGCCAAGTTTTTTTTCAATAGTGCAATAGCACAAAGGAAGAGGTGGCGGACCGTCAATCGGAGGGTCACGGGTTCGAACCCCAGCCGGGCATCAGAACTATTCAGGCTTTTTTTCATAATAGAGAAGTAGAAAATTTTATTGTCTGGGAGAACCAGCAAATGGAAAAGGAAAAAAGTGCTGGTGCACCGAAAGGTGGCCCAGCAACGAGATCAAAGGGACCAGGGGTACCAGTAGCGGGGACATCGAAAGATGTCAAAGCAACGGCACCAACAGCTATAACATCGGCAACGGCGACATCAGCCGAGATCCCTGTTAAGAGGAGAAAAAACATTAGATGTGCGCCAAACGTGGTGAAGCGGCGCTCTACCACCACTCCAGCAGAGCTGCCAGCTGGGGGGGGAAGGGCGTCGTTATCAGCCAATACATTAGCAGCTAATATTGATATTCAATTGAACTCTTCGCCCGACGAAGAGATAGAATACATGTCCGAAGGGAGAGAGGGACTGTACACTACAGGTGAAAGCAACATCTTAGATCTCTCCACACCAGAGGCGTCCTCCTCTGAAGAAGATGAGGTACAAATCGAGACAGCTGAACAGCCAAAGGGTAATGAAGAGCAGTTAATAAGTGAGCAAATTGGAGCTATAGAAGGGGAGATGGTGCGCCTCAATGCCCAACTATCGACACTGGTGCAAGCTCTAAAGATGAAACAAGAGGCTCGGCGACAAAAAGAAAGGCTGGAGCGGGAACTTAAAAAGGCACCACAGGCGCCAAACAAAGAGGCGCAACAGCAACCAAAGCTGCCAGCAAAAAAGCAGCAAGAACCACAGCAGCAGCCCAAAGAAAAGCTGCAAGTACAGCAGCCACAGCAGCAACCAATGCCCAAGGAACAGAGGCAACAAAAAAAACAGCAGCAGAACCAAACGCAGCATACACAAAAGCAACAGTCACAGCAGCAGCAATCACAACAGAAGCAGATACAACAGCAACAACAGCAAAAGCAAGAGGAGCGGAACCGACAGCAGCAGGGAGAACACCAGCAGCAGTCACAGCCGCCCCAAAGAAAAACAGAGAAGGTGCCGCCCATCAACACCTATAAGATGGAATTACAGGAGACCATAGAACCACATAGACCACATTAAGGGGGAGTGCAAGCTCGGTGAAGAACGGGTCGAAGACATGACCCAGCTTAAATGTACACTTTGCGGAAAGGAGGGGCACCCTGCTAATTATCGGGGTTGCTCAGCTTTTCAGCAAATAAGAAACAACAAAGCGGCTAAGCAGACAGCGGTAGAGATACGCCCATCAACGCGTGCTCCTACAGCAACGCCCGTTAATCCCCAAATTTCCTACGCCCAAATGGCGGCAGGAAGGGGAAAAACGGTACAGCCTGCAGCTAAGGCAGCCCAGCCGGCCCTAGTGCCAAAGGCACCGGACGCTCAGGCCGAAATTAGAAGTATGTTGCTGGCAATTCAAGGCCAGTTAACAGGACTTCAGACCCAGATAAAGGAGCAGGCGACTAGGGTAGACTATCTCTACTCTGTTTTGCCTAGCCTAACGCAAATTAGAGGTTAAAGGCGCGCTGTCGGAGAGGCCTCTTAGGATCCTTGCTGTGAATGTAAATTCACTGATTAGGACCGAACGTAGAGCTAATCTTTTCCAATTGTTGAAAGACCAAAGTCCAGATGTGTTTATGGCCAGCGAAACTAAGCCGAACCAGAAACATAAGTTGACTAACAACAATTACAATATCGTTAGAAGAGATCGACCCAACTCCACTCAAGGGGGGGGCGTCGCAATCTTCATACGAAAAGGCATTAATCATAAAGTTATATATAATAGTGATCTGCGCAGATTTCGGCTGTTAGAGGCGTGCATCGTATGCATTCCTCTCCAACAGGGGAAGCGAATGTATGTGATCGCGGCTTATGCACCGGCATCACATCAGCCAACTGATTTTATGACAGAGCTTGAAAAACTTTTCGAATGTCTACACTTGAGCTTGGAAGAAAATTACTTTCTCATGGCCGGTGATTTGAATGCCAAACACCAAGATTGGGGAAATCAAATTCAAAATCAAAGAGGTATTCATCTTTTCAATTGGATGAGTCGATACAACACTGAGTATGGTGTCGACCTGCTGGCTACGGATCGGCCATCGTTTCCAAGAAGCGGTGCCTATCTGGATCTATTGCTAATAGACGCAAGACTGACAATTACTGACACTGTGGGTCAAAGACCAAGAAACTGCTTACGAACGATCGAGTACGACAGTGATCACTGCGGACTCGCCGCCGTAATACAGCTTCCGAACGAGCTCGTGGAGTTGGATGAGTATGTACCTGTGCATACTTACAATTACAGTAAGGCGCGCTGGCCACGCTTTACCAACGCCTTATCGAGCGAAATCAGTTCGAATAACATATCCCCACCAAATGACAGGAATTTGACAAATAACGAAATAGACCAATACCTAGAACAAATGGATGAGACAATCAAAAGAACAATGATTAGAATAATACCGAAATACAAGCAACGGGACGCAACCGACATGTATCGAAACGCAACCATTGAGGCACTACACAGACAAAAAAGTGGACTGCTGACAAGACTAAAACTAAAACTCTTGTACCGACGGTTTACTGACCCTCACCATCTGGAGATTAGGACACTGAAGTGGTCGATCAAAAACATCAACCAACTAATTAAAGAGAACTATCGGTTGTCAATTAATTTGTATTGGGACAACAAAATTCGGGCCGTTAATGCTAGCGACCCGAGCATGTTTCCGCAAATTAACAAGATATTTAGAAGGAATGATCAGAACGACCTTCCTTGTCTTAAGCTTCAGAGAACGACGGACAACAGAGACGTACTTCTGACAGCAGGAATTAATCCAGAGGCCGCCGTCTTGGACGATGACCTCTTTATTGTCGAAGATCCGCAGGAGAAAGTGGAGGCTGTGGGGGCTGCTTTCCAGCAAGTGTACAAGGTGAATGCTTGCATTCGCCCGAATCACGACCTGGAAAACAGAGCCTTGCTCCATCACTTCTACCTTCGGAATGACATCACGCAATGGCGATCAGAGAACCCTGGTTTTACCGGGTTCAATGAAGATCATTTGGCAAACGCCATAATCGCCGAGCGAAATGGACCCAGTTCCCTGTTAATTACGAAGGTGGATCTCCAGCTCATCTTCGATTCATTAAAGAAGAAGAAGTCAGCAGGAGTCGATGGCATATCCAACGTTGTACTTCGACATTTACCTCAAGAAGCAGTAGAAATTTATACCACTCTGTTTAACAACGCTTTGAATAATGCATATTATCCAGTGCGGTGGAAGACAGCTGTGGGGCATCCTCTCCCGAAAAAGGGAAAGGACAACTCCAATCCGGCGAATCTCCGGTCGATAAGTCTTCTTCCGAGTATCAGCAAGGTATTCGAAAAAGTTATCAATAGAGCTCTGTCTAAGTGGGCAGAGGACAATAATATCATACCGGACAATCAGTTCGGTTTTAAGGCGGGACATGACACTATTCATGCCGCATCGAAACTCGTTTCTGATGTCCAATGGAACAAATCTAAGAAGCAGTGTACGGGTGCCTGTCTGGTTGATTTGGAGAAGGCCTTCGACACCGTATGGTTAGAGGGTCTTTATCTAAAGCTGACCAGACTTGGCATTAGTAAACCACTATTGTATATGCTTTATGATATGCTCAATGGCAGAAAGTTTGTTGTCAAAAGTGGCAATGTAACATCTGCCACAACCTTTAATATTAAAAATGGTCTTCAGCAGGGAGCGGTCAACTCGCCGATTCTATTCAGCATTTACACCAGCGATCTGATAAGTAGTCTAACTCAGGCAATTGCGTATGCCGACGATCTAATTGCGTACAGAACAGCTCCAAAAGTCGAGGTCATCAGGATTCTTTTGCAGCGTGACTTCGAGAAGATTCAGCGATATTGCGATGACTGGAAGTTGAAAATCAACTTTCAGAAATCAGAAACTATCTTGTTTAGGACTCCGTTGCTTAGAGCCACAAGGGATACGAGAAAGAACTGGCGCAAGCTGGTGATCGTAGGACCAAATGGACATCCACTGGCGAGTAAAAGTGTAGTAAAGTACCTTGGCATCTGGATGGATCAGTATTTGTATTTCGACAGACATATAAATGCTGCTCTGGCCAGGGCTAGGGGAGCTTTTGCCCTGACGAAACGGTTGTTTTATAGCAGCCGGCTTGACAGCAGGGTGAAGGTGATTTGCTACATGGCCCTTATCCGGCCGATGATTGCCTATGGGTGCCCGGTTTGGTTCAACGTTGCCCCATCTCAAATGGAAAAGATTCGGGTGTTTGAGAGGCAGTGTCTTCGACGCTGCCTTGGATTGCACAGAACACCAGAGTCGGAGTACAAACACTACTATTCCAACCTGGCTCTATACAACGGGGCCAACATAAACAGGATAGATAATTTCTTGCTGAAGCTTATTCGAGGTCACATTGCAAGAGCGATGTCCTCGTCTAACAGCTTAATTTTCGGGGCTTACTACCTCAACAACGAATACTACGAGAGTGTGCGTCTAAGCGGCTTTATTCCGCCCGATGCATTCCTCCACCTAGACAGTCGAGGGCTGATCCAGGATAGAGCGGCGATTCCGCTAATCTACCACGTCGGCCGTAGAACTGTAGATCGGCGGCTCCTTTACAGTCGAGACGTCCTCGCACAAGACGGAGCTGAGCACCTTCGGTTCAGTAGGACTGTGTCCGAACGGGACCGAAGAGATAGGGTAAAGCAGGAGAACCAGTTCTGGTGGTTGAAAAACGAAGATGAAGTTCCTTCAGACATTTAATAGTTGACCTTGCTATTTTCTCTTGTATGGCCGACTTACATAGGCTTACGTAGTTAGTTTTAAGTAGGGACAGTCAGGGTGGCACCAAAAAAAAAAAAAAAAAAAAAAAAAAAAATAAAATCAACAAAAATACCAAAAAAAAGTATAAAAACCGGAAAATGCTTGCTGTGGCTGTTCTAGTTTGTAAGTAGCATTAGTTTAAAATTAGTTGTAAGTAGTTTTAAGTAGTTTTAATTAGCTTTAATTTAGTTTTATGTAGTTTGTAAGTTTTATATAAAACCAAAAAATAAAGACATAGATACCGAGTTTTTTTGTGAAATTCTTCTCGGTAAAAAATAAAACCGACCTGGATTTAGTATTAAGATAGTTCTTAGGCCGAAAGGCATTAGCATTAAGTTATTCTAGTTAGTTCTTAGAGCGCCCGACTGGGGCCAGTAAGTTAGTTTTAAGATATTGATAAGTAGGCTAGTTTTTATGAATTTTTGTCTAGCTTTAAGATAGTTCTAAGATAATTGAAAAATAAAAATGAATTTACAAAAAAAAAAAAAAAAAACACCGCACCAATAAAACACAAAAAAAATACTCTACAAAATATGTACCTGTTACCCACTGATCTCTATATATATACACTGAATAGTGTATTCATTATAATGTATAACAGTTTTCTTGCTTTCGTTTGAAGATGACAAGTAGGTGGTCGGCTTCATAATTTGACGTCTACATTTACACAAAAAAGCGAAATGAAAGGGAAAAACTTTGTGGGAGCTTGTTTTATTATTTTTTTTTTTCATTAAATTATTCACTGTGTGCATTTTGTTTCTGCTATTATTTTCCAATGGCACTAGAATTATTAGAAAGGTGTTTAAATAGGTAATAGTAAATATGTAGATGGGGATGGGAACAATCGACTTCGTTCTTTATTTGTGTGATGAGGAGAATGCGATTTAGTCTGTGTTTTCTTTATGATCTTACCTCCTTGTCGCTGTCTACGTTTGTAATTTCGTTTCATTTAACAATTTGTGAATGAAATACAATTAAAAACACAACAATGTCAGCAAGCAGATTTGGGGGGGAGCAACGAATGGAGATTTGACGTCTTCATAGTGGATTATTTTGTATAACTTGTTACACAGTTATATTGTTATACAAAAAAGTGGTCAGCTTCATAATAACTATTCTTGAACTTTCTTATGTCGATACGCTATCCAGTGTATTATAGAGATCAGTGATTCGTCCTCACATAATATTACACCGATCAACACACCGCATCAAAAATCAAAGGTGCCTACATATTTCCAACAATACAGACAAAACAAAAAACGAAAGTAAAAAAACAACCAAAAAATAAATATATATGCATACATACATACCTACCGAATTAATGCCAACGAAAATTCATACCTACTTTCAAACTACATCCAAGCATATCTACCATAGATAAACAAATAAAGATGGCAATCCTCAGCTGTCAATGGGCGCGTTCGGCCGGCTATCGGATTTGTTATCCAAGATAACTGAGTAGCCGAAACTTTTGTGAACGACCAGAACCAGATAGGTTAGCTGAAAAAAGGTGACACAGAAATTGAATTAAAATTTAACTTTTTTAATGGAGTTTTATTCCATTTATATTTACATATTGCGTAGAGTCCAAATAACCATTATCTAGCTGCATGTAACTAATTAATTTTCCTTTCAAAAAACCCGATACTGCAAAACTGAACATGAACAACTCAAACTTCTTGTCAAATATCAGCTGTTTTGAGATTTCTCTTTGGATTTCTGAGTATCCTAGAATTTTTGGGATAACTTCGGATTTGTTTGTTGGTCACAGATGATTTGTCATCATCTGTTTTTTAACAAGGCATTACAATAACACAAAGCTATCCGGATAACTGAGAATTAACATCCGAACGCAGCCAATTTTATTTTGCTACAAACTGGAAGCGAACAGCTGATGTATTAGATTTGCAAAGTATTAGCTTCTTTTGGCTAGTCCACATGCAATTTTCAGTTTCGAAACTGTTTGGTTGCAAAAATGAGTCCTATGGATTCATATGAGACTTCGCGCACATGCAGAAACTATTCCGTCGTCAATTCGAGCAATTTTTCAGTTTGTGTTTTGGCACAAACTGGACGATTGCCCGAAATCAGTTTCTCAGTTTGTGTCATTTGGAATAATACGAGTATGTAACTGCGCGGACACTCAACCAAATAGTTGCGGATATTTGAATTTTGTTCTTTCCAAAGGGGTATTATGTTCTCTGTGCGAAAGAGAGCAAATGTATCTTTTCTTTAATTTGCTGAGTAAAGGAATAGGATACGATAATATTTTTCTTTGTATGTATGAGATAGAAAAACTGAATAAACATTGTCGGTGTGTTAGTTAGATTCTTTTCGATTGCTTGTGGAGTTGCTCATGTGCGCGCTCATCGTTCAACTTGTGATTAAACTGTTTTGTTGCGGTAACACTTGCATTTGCAGGACTAGCCTTCCTGGCCACAGTTCGGTTGTTAATCCTAATGGAACAAATCTGCTCCAATTTTAGGGAAAGAAATTAAATAAAAACACACTAATGCTATCCGAAAAAAACTAGCAACTGCGTTGGTTCTGGAGAGTCTTTACTTGTTTTTGTAAAAGCTCTCCCAAAACAATGCAAAACCATCAGCAAGAAAACAAAGATTTTACTTGTCAGAATTACTTATGGCGTTAAATGAAAGCACCTACACTGACGCAATGTGAGTTCGCTAGAATATTTTTTCATTTTGCTTTGGGAAAGCCTTACTCACCGCTTGATCAAATAATTCACCAAAGTTTTGGTTCTCTTCTCTGATGGTAAGAGGACCCAAAAACACACCACACGAGACGGACACAATGACCGCAATATTGAAAACCACGTTTGGACTTTTTTACATATAGCTTATTTTAACCACTTTCGATTAAAAAAAAACTTTGTCGAGATTATGGCGAGACCAAAGCAAGATGGGCAAATCATGCTCAATGCAAAGAACCACGTGTAAATGTGATGACGTGTAAATGGACATGGTGAGAAAAAAGCGAGATGAGCTTAATGACCATGATACTGGGACCTACGGTTCGACGACCACGGCGAAAGACATGTGAGTCTCGAGTATGCCGATTCGTTTTCCAAAACAACGCATGAAAATTATAACAAATTTTTGGTTAAACTCGCTTGAAAAATTTTAGGTTTGATATCACTACTTGAAATTCAGTCTTAATCTGGATTTAACAACTTAAATTACCTACAGAATGCAGTTTGAATCCAATTAATCATATTAAACGAGTGAATAATATGGGTAATTGCGAATTTATTAAACTTTGAGTTATTTAAGACTGGACATAAGGACTCCCCGATTCTTATTTTATTAATATTTTGTGAAAGAAACTGTTTTTAGTTTTAGACCTTTTTTCCTAAATCTGCTCCGAAAAAGTACTGCCGAACCCTGGTACTGGCTACTCTACTGGCTTCCCTACAGGCTACGAAAAAAGCAAGCCAGTTGACGAGCCTGTTGCTCAGGCTTCTATGTGTTAATAGCGACTGGCTAGCCAGTACTGGCTCTTGTGGCCTCAGGGTTAAAAGCAGTGAAAGAAGCACTCACAGAATCAACTCGTCCATTCAGCGTAGGTCTTGTTGTTTTTGCAATTCACATATATTCATCGACACAAAGTGTAATTACAAATACAACAATGTCAACAAATGGGTTTTGGAGGGTGAAACGTACGAAAGATTGGCTTCTTGATAATTGATATTCCCAGATATCTTCCTACTTCAAATAACAAATAAATAATTAAAAAATACCAAAATTTATATTTTCATACTGAACTAAATGCCAACGAAAATTTATACCTACCTTCAAACTTCATTCAAGCATATCTACATACTAGAAATAAAAACAAATAATAAATAAAACCTACCGTTTACATGTTTTTCAAATGAAGTAAGGATCGCCGACGCCGACCACCAAAGCATCTTCTCTACTACTGAAAAAAAAAACAAAATAATAACGACCAAAAAAGTCTTCATTTATCACGCGCCCAACAGCAGCACCCAGCATAATGAATTCATTATTTGTTTACCCACCCCATTAACCAACGTATTTCTCAAAAAGCGGCCCAAACACAGCACACCACTTGTACAGACTAAAAAAAAAGAAATTCAAAACCAACCAACATACACACATACCTACCTACAAAGCAGCTACCAAACCTACCTACAAATTTAAAAAAAAAATCTACCTTAAATCATATAAAATGAAGGAAGGACCGCCGAAAGCGACCTTCCCCTTTGAAAGCATTTCCTCGACTTAAAATGAAAAAAAAGTCTTTTTGTACTATTATGATTAATTTATTCGTTACTTTATTTAAAATATAAAAATGTTCTCAATACAAATAAAATACAAATGTACAGATAGTCAATATGTGACCACTCGAGTAGACAGCTTAATACAATCTGAATCTTTTAATCTTCAAACTATGTGTAGGGACGCCAAAGAAGTTCGCGTCTTGCGAATTCATATTACTCAAGATATAAACAGTTCATAAAAAGATTCTTTTGAATTGACAAAAAGTATGCAAGATACAATAATCTGTTGAATTGACAAAAGTAATTTGATTATAGTGTATGGGAGTGAGGTTTATAAGAATTTGATGAGTTGGTACATCACACCTCCCCTTTTAAATGAAAAATTAGGTGTAACAAATTTTTTAGGCTAAAATATTCTTTTTTTTTTATAGTTTGAAGTATTTTCTTTTAATGAAGCTGAAGATCGCTGCACCGAAAACAAATAATATTTTTAGGAGAGGATCTGGACGTATTGTGAAATGATTTTTCAAAAATTTAAAAAGGATTGTGTTGGGCATGAATTTTTCTAGACGTGATGTCTTTTATTTTTTTAATATTTTGGTGTTTAATATTTTTTTCAAATCAAAAATCGTTAAATATCATGTACTTTTTTTTTAGGAGAGAATCCCCGCCACAAAAGTAATTTTATGAAAAAAATAAAATATGTCGTATGTAGAATAGCCTTAAATGCAGACGTGATATTTTTTATTTTTTTTTTTTATTTTTTACTGTTAAGATTTCTTAGCATGATTTCTTCAAGGCTTACAGCAAAACTTTAGACCCTTAAAGCTCTAAGTTGAGATATGACAGGAAGAAAACAAGACCATCAAAATAACGGCATTTTAGAACTCTCAACGTGATTGATTTTTTTTTTTTTAATTTACAATCTAAGCTCTTTTTTTTTGTTTTTACTAAAGCAAATACTTTAGAAATAAATATTTAAGATAAAATAAGTTGAAAGTGGATGGCTTTTTTAAAGGAAACTTCTCTTTTACTTCCCAACCCTCCCAAAAGCTTAAAAAGAAACGTGTTAGACTTTGGTATTTTGTACCACGATACATTCACATGTACTCGTAAGAACTCACACTCAGATTTTGGTTACAAGTCCCCTCGCAAAATTTTCTGTCAGCTCTTGTACTAAACAGTAGGAAAGTAATGATTACCTAATACATACTTTATGTATTCGACGCTTGGGCAAACTATAGTTTTGAACCTCAGGAGCAAGTTCGTGCTAGTGCACTCAATCAGGCATATTTTTTTTTTCTAAGAAACTACATTAAGATCCTTAAATATTTTTAAAACAATTCTTAATGTAGATCACAGTGGTAGAACCCCACTGCTAGATATATGTATATGTACATGACCCTTAGACTATTTGGAATTAAACGTTATGTAATAGATATAAACACACTGAAGTTTCCTTAAAAAAGCTATCCGCTTTCAACTTATTTTATCTTAAAAATTTGTTTCTAAAATTGTATTACTTGCTTTAATAAAAACAAAAAAAAAGAGCTTAGATTGTGAATTTAAAAAAAAAAATAAAATCAATCACGTTGAGAGTTTTAAAAAGCCGTTATTTTGATGGTCTTGTTTTCTTCCTATCATATCTCAACTCTAAGCTTTAAGGGTCTAAAGTTTTGCTGTAAACCTTGAAGAAATCATGCTAAGAAATCTTAAAAAAAAACAAAAACAAAACAAAAAAAAGATCTTAGATTGTAAATTAAAAAAAAAATAAAATCAATCACGTTGAGAGTTCTAAAATGCCGTTATTTTGATGGTCTTGTTTTCTTCCTATCATATCTCAACTCTGAGCTTTAAGGGTCTAAAGTTTTGCTGTAAGCCTTGAAGAAATCATGCTAAGAAATCTTAACAGTAAAAAATAAAAAAAAAAATAAAAAATATCACGTCTGCATTTAAGGCTATTCTACATACGACATATTTTATTTTTTTCATAAAATTATTTTTGTGGAGGGGATTCTCTCCTAAAAAAAAAGTACATGATATTTAACGATTTTTGATTTGAAAAAAATATTAAACACCAAAATATTAAAAAAATAAAAGACATCACGTCTAGAAAAATTCATGTCCAAAACAATCCTTTTTAAATTTTTGAAAAATCATTTCACAATACGTCCAGATCCTCTCCTAAAAATATTATTTGTTTTCGGTGCAGCGATCTTCAGCTTCATTTCTTTTAGTCTTATTATACATTTTTTTCTAATAAATTGAAATATTTTCTTTTAATCTTAATATTAATTTTTTCTAAAATTTGAAATATTTTCTTTTATCTTAAAATAGCATTTTTTTCTTAAAACTAATCCTTTTTAGTCGGTGGTTGAGTATCCTCCTCTTGCGGATACAGATCTTCTTCCTTTGTTTATGTTACGGGTTCTTAAGGAAATGTTTTCATTAAAAATACTTTCGTGGACTTTAAGAATGCTAATTGATTCATTGAAATTAGTTATAGTAGTTTTTATAATTTGAATTTGTTCTTTCATAAGCATTTGAACCTTAGAATCGTCGTCTTCTACTTGTTTTATAGCTTCGCTATAATATTTTGCATCATCAGCATCGGGAACGCCGAATAACCAATTCAAAGCATAACATCCGCCATTAAAGATTCCTCAATTAGTTCTATGACGATTAATTAAGTGAGCTAATGTTTCTTCTTTTTGAATAAGTTTTGCAACTTGTATTGATAAGAAATCAAGTGTTTGAGAACAATGAGAATTTAGTATTATTCCAGAATTTTTCTCACATAGAGACTTTGATTTTTCGTAAACTTTCTCTATCAATTCTAATTTCATTTTATAAAATGATATATCTGTATAAGTGATTAATTGCCAATGATCAGAATAAAATCTGACATTGCCCAGATTTTCATAGAATAACTCACTACCATTCGTGATTTCATTGATTTTGAAGTTTTCGGCATTCGCCTCTGATATGGGAAACCTGTAATGAAATTTTCGTAGTGTAAGTTTAGTAAAATGAGAATTTCATGAATTAGAAATATGAGCGTGTTTAATACGATTTACATGAACTTTAACTGGTTTATTTTTTATTTCTAACGTAACATTTGTGTTACCATGAATCTCTAAGATCTTATAGGGACCTTTATAGTTAGGAGTAAGTTTTCGAGAAGTTCCAGCTCCAGATGAATTGTTTTTTAAATATACTAAGTCATCAACACAATAAGTTGGATTATGAATATTTCGATCATAACTAGTTTTTGACTTTTGTTTCTCAGTTAATAGGTTTTCTTTAGCGATTTGATGAGTCCTGTTCAGTCTATATTTTAATTGATCATAGTAATTTTCATAGGTATATTTAAATTCAGGATATTCTGTTAAAGAGCTTGGTAGTATAGGTCTGTGACCAAATAAAAGTTCATATGGTGTGAACTTTGTTGAAGAATGAATATGAGTGTTGTATGAAAACATTGCTAATGGAATGTATTTATCCCAATTAGTTTGATTTTGATTAATATAATGACATGTATCGAAACGCAACCATTGAGGCACTACACAGACAAAAAAGTGGACTGCTGACAAGACTAAAACTCTTGTACCGACGGTTTACTGACCCTCACCATCTGGAGATTAGGACACTGAAGTGGTCGATCAAAAACATCAACCAACTAATTAAAGAGAACTATCGGTTGTCAATTAATTTGTATTGGGATAACAAAATTCGGGCCGTTAATGCTATCGACCCGAGCATGTTTCCGCAAATTAACAAGATATTTAGAAGGAATGATCAGAACGACCTTCCTTGTCTTAAGCTTCAGAGAACGACGGATAACAGAGACGTACTTCTGACAGCAGGAATTAATCCAGAGGCCGCCGTCTTGGACGATGACCTCTTTATTGTCGAAGATCCGCAGGAGAAAGTGGAGGCTGTGGGGGCTGCTTTCCAGCAAGTGTACAAGGTGAATGCTTGCATTCGCCCGAATCACGACCTGGAAAACAGAGCCTTGCTCCATCACTTCTACCTTCGGAATGACATCACGCAATGGCGATCAGAGAACCCTGGTTTTACCGGGTTCAATGAAGATCATTTGGCAAACGCCATAATCGCCGAGCGAAATGGACCCAGTTCCCTGTTAATAACGAAGGTGGAGCTCCAGCTCATCTTCGATTCATTAAAGAAGAAGAAGTCAGCAGGAGTCGATGGCATATCCAACGTTGTACTTCGACATTTACCTCAAGAAGCAGTAGAAATTTATACCACTCTGTTTAACAACGCTTTGAATAATGCATATTATCCAGTGCGGTGGAAGACAGCTGTGGGGCATCCTCTCCCGAAAAAGGGAAAGGACAACTCCAATCCGGCGAATCTCCGGTCGATAAGTCTTCTTCCGAGTATCAGCAAGGTATTCGAAAAAGTTATCAATAGAGCTCTGTCTAAGTGGGCAGAGGACAATAATATCATACCGGACAATCAGTTCGGTTTTAAGGCGGGACATGACACTATTCATGCCGCATCGAAACTCGTTTCTGATGTCCAATGGAACAAATCTAAGAAGCAGTGTACGGGTGCCTGTCTGGTTGATTTGGAGAAGGCCTTCGACACCGTATGGTTAGAGGGTCTTTATCTAAAGCTGACCAGACTTGGCATTAGTAAACCACTATTGTATATGCTTTATGATATGCTCAATGGCAGAAAGTTTGTTGTCAAAAGTGGCAATGTAACATCTGCCACAACCTTTAATATTAAAAATGGTCTTCAGCAGGGAGCGGTCAACTCGCCGATTCTATTCAGCATTTACACCAGCGATCTGATAAGTAGTCTAACTCAGGCAATTGCGTATGCCGACGATCTAATTGCGTACAGAACAGCTCCAAAAGTCGAGGTCATCAGGATTCTTTTGCAGCGTGACTTCGAGAAGATTCAGCGATATTGCGATGACTGGAAGTTGAAAATCAACTTTCAGAAATCAGAAACTATCTTGTTTAGGACTCCGTTGCTTAGAGCCACAAGGGATACGAGAAAGAACTGGCGCAAGCTGGTGATCGTAGGACCAAATGGACATCCACTGGCGAGTAAAAGTGTAGTAAAGTACCTTGGCATCTGGATGGATCAGTATTTGTATTTCGACAGACATATAAATGCTGCTCTGGCCAGGGCTAGGGGAGCTTTTGCCCTGACGAAACGGTTGTTTTATAGCAGCCGGCTTGACAGCAGGGTGAAGGTGATTTGCTACATGGCCCTTATCCGGCCGATGATTGCCTATGGGTGCCCGGTTTGGTTCAACGTTGCCCCATCTCAAATGGAAAAGATTCGGGTGTTTGAGAGGCAGTGTCTTCGACGCTGCCTTGGATTGCACAGAACACCAGAGTCGGAGTACAAACACTACTATTCCAACCTGGCTCTATACAACGGGGCCAACATAAACAGGATAGATAATTTCTTGCTGAAGCTTATTCGAGGTCACATTGCAAGAGCGATGTCCTCGTCTAACAGCTTAATTTTCGGGGCTTACTACCCCAACAACGAATACTACGAGAGTGTGCGTCTAAGCGGCTTTATTCCGCCCGATGCATTCCTCCACCTAGACAGTCGAGGGCTGATCCAGGATAGAGCGGCGATTCCGCTAATCTACCACGTCGGCCGTAGAACTGTAGATCGGCGGCTCCTTTACAGTCGAGACGTCCTCGCACAAGACGGAGCTGAGCACCTTCGGTTCAGTAGGACTGTGTCCGAACGGGACCGAAGAGATAGGGTAAAGCAGGAGAACCAGTTCTGGTGGTTGAAAAACGAAGATGAAGTTCCTTCAGACATTTAATAGTTGACCTTGCTATTTTCTCTTGTATGGCCGACTTACATAGGCTTACGTAGTTAGTTTTAAGTAGGGACAGTCAGGGTGGCACCAAAAAAAAAAAAAAAAAAAAAAAAAAAAAATAAAATCAACAAAAATACCAAAAAAAAGTATAAAAACCGGAAAATGCTTGCTGTGGCTGTTCTAGTTTGTAAGTAGCATTAGTTTAAAATTAGTTGTAAGTAGTTTTAAGTAGTTTTAATTAGCTTTAATTTAGTTTTATGTAGTTTGTAAGTTTTATATAAAACCAAAAAATAAAGACATAGATACCGAGTTTTTTTGTGAAATTCTTCTCGGTAAAAAATAAAACCGACCTGGATTTAGTATTAAGATAGTTCTTAGGCCGAAAGGCATTAGCATTAAGTTATTCTAGTTAGTTCTTAGAGCGCCCGACTGGGGCCAGTAAGTTAGTTTTAAGATATTGATAAGTAGGCTAGTTTTTATGAATTTTTGTCTAGCTTTAAGATAGTTCTAAGATAATTGAAAAATAAAAATGAATTTACAAAAAAAAAAAAAAAAAAACACCGCACCAATAAAACACAAAAAAAATACTCTACAAAATATGTACCTGTTACCCACTGATCTCTATATATATACACTGAATAGTGTATTCATTATAATGTATAACAGTTTTCTTGCTTTCGTTTGAAGATGACAAGTAGGTGGTCGGCTTCATAATTTGACGTCTACATTTACACAAAAAAGCGAAATGAAAGGGAAAAACTTTGTGGGAGCTTGTTTTATTATTTTTTTTTTTCATTAAATTATTCACTGTGTGCATTTTGTTTCTGCTATTATTTTCCAATGGCACTAGAATTATTAGAAAGGTGTTTAAATAGGTAATAGTAAATATGTAGATGGGGATGGGAACAATCGACTTCGTTCTTTATTTGTGTGATGAGGAGAATGCGATTTAGTCTGTGTTTTCTTTATGATCTTACTTCCTTGTCGCTGTCTACGTTTGTAATTTCGTTTCATTTAACAATTTGTGAATGAAATACAATTAAAAACACAACAATGTCAGCAAGCAGATTTGGGGGGGAGCAACGAATGGAGATTTGACGTCTTCATAGTGGATTATTTTGTATAACTTGTTACACAGTTATATTGTTATACAAAAAAGTGGTCAGCTTCATAATAACTATTCTTGAACTTTCTTATGTCGATACGCTATCCAGTGTATTATAGAGATCAGTGATTCGTCCTCACATAATATTACACCGATCAACACACCGCATCAAAAATCAAAGGTGCCTACATATTTCCAACAATACAGACAAAACAAAAAACGAAAGTAAAAAAACAACCAAAAAATAAATATATATGCATACATACATACCTACCGAATTAATGCCAACGAAAATTCATACCTACTTTCAAACTACATCCAAGCATATCTACCATAGATAAACAAATAAAGATGGCAATCCTCAGCTGTCAATGGGCGCGTTCGGCCGGCTATCGGATTTGTTATCCAAGATAACTGAGTAGCCGAAACTTTTGTGAACGACCAGAACCAGATAGGTTAGCTGAAAAAAGGTGACACAGAAATTGAATTAAAATTTAACTTTTTTAATGGAGTTTTATTCCATTTATATTTACATATTGCGTAGAGTCCAAATAACCATTATCTAGCTGCATGTAACTAATTAATTTTCCTTTCAAAAAACCCGACACTGCAAAACTGAACATGAACAACTCAAACTTCTTGTCAAATATCAGCTGTTTTGAGATTTCTCTTTGGATTTCTGAGTATCCTAGAATTTTTGGGATAACTTCGGATTTGTTTGTTGGTCACAGATGATTTGTCATCATCTGTTTTTTAACAAGGCATTACAATAACACAAAGCTATCCGGATAACTGAGAATTAACATCCGAACGCAGCCAATTTTATTTTGCTACAAACTGGAAGCGAACAGCTGATGTATTAGATTTGCAAAGTATTAGCTTCTTTTGGCTAGTCCACATGCAATTTTCAGTTTCGAAACTGTTTGGTTGCAAAAATGAGTCGTATGGATTCATATTAGACTTCGCGCACATGCAGAAACTATTCCGTCGTCAATTCTAGCAATTTTTCAGTTTGTGTTTTGGCACAAACTGGACGATTGCCCGAAATCAGTTTCTCAGTTTGTGTCATTTGGAATAATACGAGTATGTAACTGCGCGGACACTCAACCAAATAGTTGCGGATATTTGAATTTTGTTCTTTCCAAAGGGGTATTATGTTCTCTGTGCGAAAGAGAGCAAATGTATCTTTTCTTTAATTTGCTGAGTAAAGGAATAGGATACGATAATATTTTTCTTTGTATGTATGAGATAGAAAAACTGAATAAACATTGTCGGTGTGTTAGTTAGATTCTTTTCGATTGCTTGTGGAGTTGCTCATGTGCGCGCTCATCGTTCAACTTGTGATTAAACTGTTTTGTTGCGGTAACACTTGCATTTGCAGGACTAGCCTTCCTGGCCACAGTTCGGTTGTTAATCCTAATGGAACAAATCTGCTCCAATTTTAGGGAAAGAAATTAAATAAAAACACACTAATGCTATCCGAAAAAAACTAGCAACTGCGTTGGTTCTGGAGAGTCTTTACTTGTTTTTGTAAAAGCTCTCCCAAAACAATGCAAAACCATCAGCAAGAAAACAAAGATTTTACTTGTCAGAATTACTTATGGCGTTAAATGAAAGCACCTACACTGACGCAATGTGAGTTCGCTAGAATATTTATTCATTTTGCTTTGGGAAAGCCTTACTCACCGCTTGATCAAATAATTCACCAAAGTTTTGGTTCTCTTCTCTGATGGTAAGAGGACCCAAAAACACACCACACGAGACGGACACAATGACCGCAATATTGAAAACCACGTTTGGACTTTTTTACATATAGCTTATTTTAACCACTTTCGATTAAAAAAAAACTTTGTCGAGATTATGGCGAGACCAAAGCAAGATGGGCAAATCATGCTCAATGCAAAGAACCACGTGTAAATGTGATGACGTGTAAATGGACATGGTGAGAAAAAAGCGAGATGAGCTTAATGACCATGATACTGGGACCTACGGTTCGACGACCACGGCGAAAGACATGTGAGTCTCGAGTATGCCGATTCGTTTTCCAAAACAACGCATGAAAATTATAACAAATTTTTGGTTAAACTCGCTTGAAAAATTTTAGGTTTGATATCACTACTTGAAATTCAGTCTTAATCTGGATTTAACAACTTAAATTACCTACAGAATGCAGTTTGAATCCAATTAATCATATTAAACGAGTGAATAATATGGGTAATTGCGAATTTATTAAACTTTGAGTTATTTAAGACTGGACATAAGGACTCCCCGATTCTTATTTTATTAATATTTTGTGAAAGAAACTGTTTTTAGTTTTAGACCTTTTTTCCTAAATCTGCTCCGAAAAAGTACTGCCGAACCCTGGTACTGGCTACTCTACTGGCTTCCCTACAGGCTACGAAAAAAGCAAGCCAGTTGACGAGCCTGTTGCTCAGGCTTCTATGTGTTAATAGCGACTGGCTAGCCAGTACTGGCTCTTGTGGCCTCAGGGTTAAAAGCAGTGAAAGAAGCACTCACAGAATCAACTCGTCCATTCAGCGTAGGTCTTGTTGTTTTTGCAATTCACATATATTCATCGACACAAAGTGTAATTACAAATACAACAATGTCAACAAATGGGTTTTGGAGGGTGAAACGTACGAAAGATTGGCTTCTTGATAATTGATATTCCCAGATATCTTCCTACTTCAAATAACAAATAAATAATTAAAAAATACCAAAATTTATATTTTCATACTGAACTAAATGCCAACGAAAATTTATACCTACCTTCAAACTTCATTCAAGCATATCTACATACTAGAAATAAAAACAAATAATAAATAAAACCTACCGTTTACATGTTTTTCAAATGAAGTAAGGATCGCCGACGCCGACCACCAAAGCATCTTCTCTACTACTGAAAAAAAAACAAAATAATAACGACCAAAAAAGTCTTCATTTATCACGCGCCCAACAGCAGCACCCAGCATAATGAATTCATTATTTGTTTACCCACCCCATTAACCAACGTATTTCTCAATAAGCGGCCCAAACACAGCACACCACTTGTACAGACTAAAAAAAAAGAAATTCAAAACCAACCAACATACACACATACCTACCTACAAAGCAGCTACCAAACCTACCTACAAATTTAAAAAAAAATCTACCTTAAATCATATAAAATGAAGGAAGGACCGCCGAAAGCGACCTTCCCCTTTGAAAGCATTTCCTCGACTTAAAATGAAAAAAAAGTCTTTTTGTACTATTATGATTAATTTATTCGTTACTTTATTTAAAATATAAAAATGTTCTCAATACAAATAAAATACAAATGTACAGATAGTCAATATGTGACCACTCGAGTAGACAGCTTAATACAATCTGAATCTTTTAATCTTCAAACTATGTGTAGGGACGCCAAAGAAGTTCGCGTCTTGCGAATTCATATTACTCAAGATATAAACAGTTCATAAAAAGATTCTTTTGAATTGACAAAAAGTATGCAAGATACAATAATCTGTTGAATTGACAAAAGTAATTTGATTATAGTGTATGGGAGTGAGGTTTATAAGAATTTGATGAGTTGGTACATCACACCTCCCCTTTTAAATGAAAAATTAGGTGTAACAAATTTTTTAGGCTAAAATATTCTCTTTTTTTTTATAGTTTGAAGTATTTTCTTTTAATGAAGCTGAAGATCGCTGCACCGAAAACAAATAATATTTTTAGGAGAGGATCTGGACGTATTGTGAAATGATTTTTCAAAAATTTAAAAAGGATTGTGTTGGGCATGAATTTTTCTAGACGTGATGTCTTTTATTTTTTTAATATTTTGGTGTTTAATATTTTTTTCAAATCAAAAATCGTTAAATATCATGTACTTTTTTTTTAGGAGAGAATCCCCGCCACAAAAGTAATTTTATGAAAAAAATAAAATATGTCGTATGTAGAATAGCCTTAAATGCAGACGTGATATTTTTTATTTTTTTTTTTTATTTTTTACTGTTAAGATTTCTTAGCATGATTTCTTCAAGGCTTACAGCAAAACTTTAGACCCTTAAAGCTCTAAGTTGAGATATGACAGGAAGAAAACAAGACCATCAAAATAACGGCATTTTAGAACTCTCAACGTGATTGATTTTTTTTTTTTTAATTTACAATCTAAGCTTTTTTTTTTGTTTTTACTAAAGCAAATACTTTAGAAATAAATATTTAAGATAAAATAAGTTGAAAGTGGATGGCTTTTTTAAAGGAAACTTCTCTTTTACTTCCCAACCCTCCCAAAAGCTTAAAAAGAAACGTGTTAGACTTTGGTATTTTGTACCACGATACATTCACATGTACTCGTAAGAACTCACACTCAGATTTTGGTTACAAGTCCCCTCGCAAAATTTTCTGTCAGCTCTTGTACTAAACAGTAGGAAAGTAATGATTACCTAATACATACTTTATGTATTCGACGCTTGGGCAAACTATAGTTTTGAACCTCAGGAGCAAGTTCGTGCTAGTGCACTCAATCAGGCATATTTTTTTTTTTCTAAGAAACTACATTAAGATCCTTAAATATTTTTAAAACAATTCTTAATGTAGATCACAGTGGTAGAACCCCACTGCTAGATATATGTATATGTACATGACCCTTAGACTATTTGGAATTAAACGTTATGTAATAGATATAAACACACTGAAGTTTCCTTAAAAAAGCTATCCGCTTTCAACTTATTTTATCTTAAAAATTTGTTTCTAAAATTGTATTACTTGCTTTAATAAAAACAAAAAAAAAGAGCTTAGATTGTGAATTTAAAAAAAAAAATAAAATCAATCACGTTGAGAGTTTTAAAAAGCCGTTATTTTGATGGTCTTGTTTTCTTCCTATCATATCTCAACTCTAAGCTTTAAGGGTCTAAAGTTTTGCTGTAAACCTTGAAGAAATCATGCTAAGAAATCTTAAAAAAAAACAAAAACAAAACAAAAAAAAGATCTTAGATTGTAAATTAAAAAAAAAATAAAATCAATCACGTTGAGAGTTCTAAAATGCCGTTATTTTGATGGTCTTGTTTTCTTCCTATCATATCTCAACTCTGAGCTTTAAGGGTCTAAAGTTTTGCTGTAAGCCTTGAAGAAATCATGCTAAGAAATCTTAACAGTAAAAAATAAAAAAAAAAATAAAAAATATCACGTCTGCATTTAAGGCTATTCTACATACGACATATTTTATTTTTTTCATAAAATTATTTTTGTGGAGGGGATTCTCTCCTAAAAAAAAAGTACATGATATTTAACGATTTTTGATTTGAAAAAAATATTAAACACCAAAATATTAAAAAAATAAAAGACATCACGTCTAGAAAAATTCATGTCCAAAACAATCCTTTTTAAATTTTTGAAAAATCATTTCACAATACGTCCAGATCCTCTCCTAAAAATATTATTTGTTTTCGGTGCAGCGATCTTCAGCTTCATTTCTTTTAGTCTTATTATACATTTTTTTCTAATAAATTGAAATATTTTCTTTTAATCTTAATATTAATTTTTTCTAAAATTTGAAATATTTTCTTTTATCTTAAAATAGCATTTTTTTCTTAAAACTAATCCTTTTTAGTCGGTGGTTGAGTATCCTCCTCTTGCGGATACAGATCTTCTTCCTTTGTTTATGTTACGGGTTCTTAAGGAAATGTTTTCATTAAAAATACTTTCGTGGACTTTAAGAATGCTAATTGATTCATTGAAATTAGTTATAGTAGTTTTTATAATTTGAATTTGTTCTTTCATAAGCATTTGAACCTTAGAATCGTCGTCTTCTACTTGTTTTATAGCTTCGCTATAATATTTTGCATCATCAGCATCGGGAACGCCGAATAACCAATTCAAAGCATAACATCCGCCATTAAAGATTCCTCAATTAGTTCTATGACGATTAATTAAGTGAGCTAATGTTTCTTCTTTTTGAATAAGTTTTGCAACTTGTATTGATAAGAAATCAAGTGTTTGAGAACAATGAGAATTTAGTATTATTCCAGAATTTTTCTCACATAGAGACTTTGATTTTTCGTAAACTTTCTCTATCAATTCTAATTTCATTTTATAAAATGATATATCTGTATAAGTGATTAATTGCCAATGATCAGAATAAAATCTGACATTGCCCAGATTTTCATAGAATAACTCACTACCATTCGTGATTTCATTGATTTTGAAGTTTTCGGCATTCGCCTCTGATATGGGAAACCTGTAATGAAATTTTCGTAGTGTAAGTTTAGTAAAATGAGAATTTCATGAATTAGAAATATGAGCGTGTTTAATACGATTTACATGAACTTTAACTGGTTTATTTTTTATTTCTAACGTAACATTTGTGTTACCATGAATCTCTAAGATCTTATAGGGACCTTTATAGTTAGGAGTAAGTTTTCGAGAAGTTCCAGCTCCAGATGAATTGTTTTTTAAATATACTAAGTCATCAACACAATAAGTTGGATTATGAATATTTCGATCATAACTAGTTTTTGACTTTTGTTTCTCAGTTAATAGGTTTTCTTTAGCGATTTGATGAGTCCTGTTCAGTCTATATTTTAATTGATCATAGTAATTTTCATAGGTATATTTAAATTCAGGATATTCTGTTAAAGAGCTTGGTAGTATAGGTCTGTGACCAAATAAAAGTTCATATGGTGTGAACTTTGTTGAAGAATGAATATGAGTGTTGTATGAAAACATTGCTAATGGAATGTATTTATCCCAATTAGTTTGATTTTGATTAATATAATGCTTTAGATAGTCTTTAAGTGTAGAATGTGACCTTTCTAGAGCACCATTAGATTGTGGGTGATAAGCACTAGTAGTTATGTGTTTTGAAACAATTTTGTTAGATTCTTAATAATTTCTGATGTAAAATCAGTTCCTTGATCAGTTAAGATAGATTTAGGAATTCCGAACATAGTTATAAAATTCACAAGGTTATCAACAACAGTTTCAACTACATGATTAACTAAAGGTATGGAATAAGACAACTTTGTTAAGTCATCTTGCATGGTAAGTACATATTTATTTCCTTTTTCAGTTAATGGTAAGGTACCTACAATGTGAAGGGCTAGTCTTTCGAATGGCTTAATACTTGTACTAGTAATTTCCATGGGAGCTTTATTAGTACATCTCATGGTTTTGTTTAATTGACATGATTGACACTCTTTAATATATTTCTTGATTTCATTACGCATTTTATGCCATTTGTATTTTTGTGATATTCTTCTTAACATCCTTTGATATCCGCAATGACCGGATAATGGCAAATCATGGTTTTCCTTGAGAATTACTGGGATTTGTTCAGGAGTTGGAGTTTTGATAACATTTTTGTACATCGAGATACTAATTTTTGCATTCCAGTTCCAATTGAATACGTAAGTTTTGTATTGTATAAAAGAAATCTGAATAAGAGGGTTTTTCGTAGAAATTGTTTTTATAAAATAGTGATAAAATACTTGTTTGTTTTTGCTAGTTGTTTTGTAATTTGAATGTAACTCATGTGGTACATTACGTATTACTTCAGAGTTAATAGAATTATATCATCGGTATGAAAATTTTCGTTTGAAAGATCAATAGCGGTAGTATAAGCTATTGTTTCTTTTGAGTTTAGTATATTTTCTTCGAGTTCTTTAAAATCGTGAATATTTGGTGAAAGAGAGTTGTAGTAAAATTTAACATAGTCATTAAATGTTTCTTTAGTTTCCGCATAGAAGATAGTAGTTGTATTTTCTTGACGAATACGAGATAAGCAGTCTGCATTTGAGTTTATACGACCAGGTTTGAAATATATCTCATAATCGTACTGTTCAAGTTTTAATCGCCAACGCACTAGTTTAGATCCAGGATCTTTTACATTGAACAACCAAACTAATAGTCTGTGATTTGTTACAATTTGGTCGAAAGTGATTAACACTCCACACTTCGTTCTGTTGTGCTGTAGTTTGACTCTTGTCTATTAAGTGTTCTACTTGCGTAAGAAATAGGCAGGTCAGAACCAATTTCACCTTGGCTCAATATGGCACCTATTGCAAAATTGGAAGCATCCGTGATAAGGATAAATTCCTAAGAAAAGTACGGATTCTATAATATTGGCTCGGATGTAAGTTTCACTTTAAGACAATCGAATGCAGATTGTTGTTCTTTTCCCCATTTAAAAGGAACATCTTTTTTTAAAAGATTTGTAAGGGGTCGAGTTATTTTTGAAAAAATTTCAATGAACCGTAGCCTGCGAGGCCTAAGAAAGATTGTATATCTTTAATGTTAACAGGAACTGGAAAGTGGCATACAACGTCAATTTTTTCAGAATTGGGTTTGACACCTTGATCTGTGATTTTATGACCTAAATAAATAACCTCATTTCTCATGAGCTCGCACTTATCTGGTTGCAGTTTCAGATTATTAAGTTGAAGTCTTTGGAAAACATTTCGAAGTTTTGATGGTCTTCTAATGATGACGCATAAATCACAATGTCGTCTAAATAGACAAAACATTGTAGACCTTGAAGGCCTGTTAAAACATTGTTCATCAATCTCTGGAAGACTGATGGTGCATTTTTTAATCCGAAAGGCATACGAATAAACTCGTAGTGCCCATCGGGAGTTGAAAAAGCGGTTTTGCAACGATCTTCTGGTCGAACATTAATTTGGTGAAAACCAGAAGCTAGATCGAGAGTTGTGAAGTAATTAGAATGACTTAATTGATCCAAAATATCAACAATATTTGGAAGAGGAAAAGCATCACCAATTGTGACGTTATTCAGTTTCCTGTAGTCAATGACAACACGCCATTTTTGTTGACCTGAAGCGTCAACTTTCTTTGGAACCACCCAAAGTGGAGCGGACCATGGAGATAAGGAAGGCTTAATGATTTCTTGATTTAGCATTTTTTTTTATTTGCTTGTTAACTTCTACTTTATGTTTTTCAGGGTAACGGTACGTTTTTGCCGCTATAGGTCCTGAATTATTTGTTATTATTTCATGCTGAATAGCTGATGTAGAAGTGAGGACATCTCCCTCTAAGTGAAATATGTCACTGAATTCTTTGCATATTTCGATAATATGATATTTTTCTTCAGTATTTAAATGATCAAGTCTTAAGTTAGCTTGTAAATCTTGAAAACGATCAAATTTATTTGATTTTGTCAATGGAATTAAATTCGGTAATGGTTCCAATTGACAGGAAAGATTTTGAAGAATTATAGGATTTTCAGTGGTATTTAGAATTGAAGCAGGAGCGTAAGAATCATTATTTACTTGAGTAATTGCTCTTGACAAGAATACACCTTCTTGTAAATATAGCTCTGGAAGAATGCCTTCTTTAAGCTGAGGATTAGTTATAAAAACTGAAATGAGTTTTTCAGTACGAGGTTCGATTTCAATAAAGTTTGAAATTGGTGAACTTTCTTTTGAATTGATTGGAATATTTCCGTACTTAAAACGGAGACATTGGATTTTGTAATCGATAATCGCATCCATGGATTTAAGGAAGTCATTTCCTAGAATTCCATCATATGGAATATTTGAATCCACGGTTAATACATGGAATTTATATGGAAGTGATTTATTAGGAAAGTTTAGTATAAGATTTGAGCAGCCTCAATGGGATTATTCTGACAAATTCCATTTAATAGAATTTGCTCGTTTTGATAAATAATAGTTTGAGGTCGAAGAGATTGACCTTTGACAATTGAAATATTTGATCCTGTATCCAGTAAAAGTTTAAGAATTTGATTTTTTGATTCCGTACATAGAATGAGAACGTAGGAATTTGTTTCTGAGAACAGAATATTTTCAACTATCAATTGTTTGTTGCCTCGTTCGATATCGTTGACTCCATTTGGACAACTTGTAATGAAGTCGGATTTGAGTTTTTTAATTGTTGTTGCTTCTTTTGATTATTATAACTTCGTTTACGACATTCATCTTTTGAATGTCCTTTCTTTTTGCAATATTTGCAAAATTAAAAATTGCTTGAATTTGATTCATTTTTACTTTCAATTAAATGAAGATTAGTATTACTATTTTGTTCTTTTATACGAACAGAGTTTTGATTTTGATTTGATTTATAGTTATTTGTATGTTTGGAATTTATTTTTTTACTATACATATTTGCAACTTGTTCTTCCGCTATCGCTATTGAAATAGCTTCATTCAGGGTTTTAATATCACGAACTCGTAGAATATTTGATATATTTTGATTAGAAAATTAAATGAAAAGATTAAGGACTATTTCATTAAGAAGTTCAAGTCTGCCTTCTAGAGAAGACTTTGCAAAATTTTGTTGTTGAATGGAATTTATTGTTCTTTTCAAACATGTTTCTACACGAAATACAAATTGACTAACTGTTTCGCCGAAGTTTTGTTTTAAGTTTGTCAGTTCACAAAGTAATTGGGAATAATGTTTGCTATCCTGGTACATTGTTCTTAAAAAAAATTTCAATTCATCCCATTTATTGAACTTACGATTTAGACAAGCGGCTTTTGCCTTGCCCGAAATTTGTTTTTCTATATAGCTTAGTAAAACAGGTTGCTGTGAGACGGATGCGAGAGCAATTGCTTTATTGCAATCTGATATGAAAGAAGAGAGTTCATCTCTTGAACCGTCAAATCTATTAATAAATTTAATTAGGAATGTTATTGGAAGATTTTCAGAGATTTCTGAGTTTTGAGATTCCATCTCGAGTTCATCGTTATCTGTCTGAGACATTCTTATTTGTTTTTTTCTTTTATTTATATATAAAGCAACGAAAATTCGGATGTGCTTAATCAAATGTTTCTCACTGTAATGAATACCAAACAAGAGATTAAATTGTTCCTAACCAATAGCAATTAAATAGAAAGAACACAATTAATTATTGTCGACTCGTAGAGTACATAGACGATATTCTGAATTCAATAGACTTTAATCAAAATATACACACAAATATTATGTAGGTGAATAATTTGGATACGCACAAAAACACAAATATAGGTATATGAAAATGTAGGTAACTTACATGTGGAAAAGAAGGAATGAGCAAACACAAAAAACAAAATACAATTTCACTTCTGACACCAATTTATTATGATTAATTTATTCGTTACTTTATTTAAAATATAAAAATTTTCTCAATACAAATAAAATACAAATGTACAGACAGTCAATATGTGAACACTCGAGTAGACAGCTTAATACAATCTGAATCTTTTAATCTTCAAACTATGTGTAGGGACGCCAAAGAATTTGGCGTCTTGCGAATTCGTATTACTCAAGACATAAACAGTTCATAAAAAGATTCTGTGAACTGACAAAAAGTATGCAAGATACAATAATCTGTTGAATTGACAAAAGTAATTTGATTAAAGTGTGTGGGAGTGAGGTTTATAAGAATTTGATGATTTGGTACATAACAGTACGGACATGGCGATTAAAACCATAGATAAACAACAGAGAATATCAATTACCAGAGAATATCAATTACCAAGAACAGAGAATATCAATTACCAAGAAGCCAATATTTCGTACGTTTCACCCTCCAAAACCCATTTGTTTACATTGTTTGTATTTGTAATTTCACTTCGTGTCGATGAATAGATGTGAATTGCAACAACAATGTTTTTTTTTTGTATTAATTTTCCCGTGGGTAGGTGCAAAACCTGCATATCAGGCTCTATGAGGACCGAAAAACGCGTGCTCATAGAAGTGTGAGATTCTTACTACACTAAAACCACCTCCACTTCCCGATTGCAACTAAGTTGAAACTTATCTAGCAATTTATTTTTAACGAAGTTTAGTAATGTGAAAGTTCCTGCTTAATCCGCGATTTTAAAGCGGTTTTCAATTCACCGCAACAAGTCGGAAAGTTTTGTTCTTCGCAAACTGCGTACTAAATTCGACTCGTCAAGAATGTCAATAATCGTTGAATTAGCGTGTTCTAATAGTCGATTTTTATGTTTTCGCGCGAAACATTTTATTTCGTCCCGGACCGTAGGAATCCCGAGATCCCTGTGAAGATCTTCGTTTCTTTTATACCACGGAGCATTTACAAATGACCTAAGCAATTTATTTTCAAACGTTTGTAAGTTATTTAAGTTTGTATCGCAGGTACAACCCCAAAGTTGTATGCCATAAGTCCAAACAGGTTTAAGAACCTGTCAGTATAAAATCAATTTATTTTCAATACTAAGCTTTGAATATTTACCGAGTAACCAGTTCATATCTCTTAATTTACTTTTTAGTATTTCGCATTTCTTTTTCACGTGCGGCTTCCATTTTAATTTCGCGTCCAGAGTCATTCCCAGATACTTTGCCTCATTTGCAAATGGAACACGACCGGTATTAAGAAAGACGGGTAGTATATTTATTTTGTATACGTAAAGTCCACGTGGATTGACTTTTGCTCATTGAGCGCTATTCGCCATATTTTGTCTACTTATTAACATTATTAAGAGCATTTTGTAATTTAATTGTAGCTTCGCTAATCGTTTTGCCTACTGCTACTGCTAGTATTGCAGTATCATCAGCAAACGTGGCTACAATAGTGTCATCTGTTTGAGGTATATCGCGTGTAAATAAAAGGTACAGAACAGACCTAATACACTTCCTTGTGGTACCCAAGCCACTATTTCTTTGACATCAGAATAGTCATTTCCGTGTCTTACACGAAAAAGTCTTACACGAAAAATCTGGTATAAAATTTGAATTTCCCGCCCATCCGGCCATATTAAAATGTAAAAAAAAAAAGAAGAAACCAAAGAAGAATAAACTGAATTAAAAGGCATTCCAAACCAATACTTCAAGTGATAACCACGCATTTTTTATTAAATTATTTATCGCTTTTCGTCCGCTTTGTTTAAGTTTAAGAACGTTTCAATTTTCGTTAGCTTTAATTGAGCTAATTTGTAAAAAATCTTACAAATTTTCATGGCGCCCGAGCAGGGACAAATTAAAATTAAATAATTTGGTTCGAGTTTCGCGAATTTTAAACTAAATTGTACAATAAGTACATATTTCTTATAAATACATATATAGAAATATCAAATCCGCGACGCGATTAATCTTTAAAATCGGTAGAACCGTTTAATTAGTGCGCGATAAAAACAAAATTAAGCCCCAATAAAGGAGCCAGTCAACAGTCAAGGACAGCAGGAATTATACATCCGTGTCGCCGCACCCGCAGCCGAAGCCGTCGTTGTACATCACCACGAAGCCCCAGAACCACCCCATGCACGACCACTGTATTTGCAACCAGTGCACCAGGGAAGTTGCTTCGAAAGAAGAATCAGAGGTATTAACAAAAACTGAAAGATAAAGTTAAATTAATTGCCAAATAATTGCGGCTTTTGTCTTTGATTGACATTACGACACTTTAAGTTTTTGTCAAATTTATTGCAATTTAATATATTTATGAAACAAACAAAGTGCGCGGTTTGGAATAATACAAAATTATTTATTGAATTTTATTCAACTAAAAAGCAAGTCAGTTTAAACTGATAACTACTTAAATAACTTCAAAGCAAAATAAAACTATTGGCCATCGATCTGTCGTTGCCGCCATTGCCGTCGCCGTCGTACATCATCACTCGAATTGTCCTATTATCTCGTACACTCGCTTTTTCGGAAAAATTTTATGAAACTTATCATAATTTAAGTTAATTTCGCGATCGGTGTTGCAATAATTTTTAAATTTGTATATTCAATAAATAATTATTGAATATAAAAACAAAAACAAAAAAAAAAAACCGATCGAAGTTGTTGCGAAAATACATATGTTTACAAATTACAAACTTCACATTGACATTTGATTTGACATTTCATTTAGTTCCGATCTTTCGTTAAGTTATCAATTGGCAAGTGTGGTGGTGTTCAGCAACACAAAATTTATTTTTTCGAAGACTGTGTTCTGTGAAAATTATCCATAAAATAATTTCGCTTAAGATCATTTGATTTTACAATTAAAGTGACTTTCGACAATTTGCACATTTAGATATTTAGTAAATTGAATTTATTTTGGAATTCTCAAATGAAAATAAACTAATTTTTCAATAGTTTTTCTGATAATTTTTCAATATTAAAGTGTAATTTGACTTAAGTGCGGATTAGCTAATTCCAAGGCACAAGTAAGAATACTTTTTTTTCGAAAGTTCATAAATAAATAAACGTAAATAAAAGCAAAATGACGGGCAAGAAAAGGCAGGTATCTCCGAAAAAGGACGCAGATCTTGACCATTTAATACATCAGCGAACAAGTATCAAAAACAATATTACAAGAATAAAAACGGGATTAGAAGAAAAAACGTTGTCACTCAATCCAATCGAACTAGAATGTCGATTAGATATTTTAAATACTTACATTGACCAACTCATGAATTGCCAATCTGAAATCGAGTCAGTCGATCGAACCGATAATTTCCGCGGTGAATTGGAAAACATTTGTGTGAGTGCAAAAGCACTACTTATATCGATGGTGAATAAAAGACGCAAATCAAGTGCTGTTGAATATTCCTTCAACAATCCACACCATTCACGTCTACCAAAAATGTCTTTACCTAAATTTAGCGGGAAATATTCGGAATACAAACATTTCATGAGTCTTTTCGAAAATTTAGTCGATAACGATCCGATGCTTCCGGACATAGAAAAATTCAATCATCTTATTTCTTGTTTATCGGGTGAAGCTTTAGGAACAGTTAAAGCTTTTCAAATTACGGAACAAAATTATCCCAAAGCTTTGGCAAGTTTATAAAAAGTGTATGACAACAATTGCTTGATATTTTTCGACAACGTGTCTACACTGTTCGAATTGAAAGAAATCACAAAGCCATCAGCCTCTTCATTGCGCACCATGATAGACACTGTTTCGGCTGTTTACGATTCTCTTCTTTCATTAGGTGATGAAAAGAATATCACAAACGCAATAATCATTCATTTAGTTATGCCTAAGGTTGATGCTATAACTAGGTTAAAGTGGGAAGAGCAGTTAGATTTTAGTACGCTTCCTTTATGGAGTGACTGTGAAGCTGCTCTCAATAAAAGATATCAGCACCTTTCAGCTGAAGAAGCATCATCTTCAAAATTCAAACACTCGGATAGACAATCTAAATCAAAACATGAACCATCAAGCCATAGTAAAAATCAAAGATCTGCATTTTCTTGCGTAAGCCCACAACAAAACAAATCGAAATGTTTATAAATACCAAACGTTTGCTTCAATACCTGTCATTCAGAGATTTGAATTTGCAAAGAGTGTTCCAGTTTGCATTAACTGCCTTCGAAAAGGACACACTGTTTCAAAGTGCAAACTAAGTAGGTGTAGTGTGTGTAATAGATCACATCATACATTGTTACATCAGTATGAAACAACCTTTTATAGCTCACCGTCACAAGCATCTTCAAGTGTTCGAGCTATGCATGCCTCGGTTTTGACTGACCAGGTCGTTCTCGTTACTGCAATTGTGCAGATAAAAGGCATAACTGGTGAGTTTTCACTGGCTCGAGCATTACTTGAACTTCAAAACCAATTTATCTCAACTTGGCGAGATAAAAATTCCAAGGTTTGTCGAAACTCATTCGAACGCAAAAATACAAGTTCATGGGTTTGCCGATGCATCGATTAGGGCTTACGGTTGTTGTATTTACATCCGAAGTCAAAGCACGGCCAGTATCAAGTCGACGCTACTTACAGCAAAGTCTAAGGTGGCCCCTTTGAAAACAAAATCGCTTCCGCGATTAGAACTTTGCGCAGCGCATACTCTTGCCAAATTATGGATAAGAGTAGAGGCAATGTTGAATCTAGACGTTGAACAGGTTGTTTTTTGGACCGACTCTGAAATAACTTTGCATTGGATAAAAACACATCCAACTGCGCTTGCAATCTTTGTTGCAAATAGAGTGTCCGACATCCAAGAGTGGACACAAAAAGTTTCATGGAAACATGTGCCAACAAAACAAAATCCAGCAGACATTGTGTCAAGAGGCTGCAATGTTGATGAGCTCAATGCGTCAATTTGGTTCAATGGTCCACAATTCTTACTAGAAGAACCATCATCGTGGCCGGTCAATTTGCATTTTGAGTTGTCTCCAGAAGATGAAGCCTTAGAAAAAAGGAAAACAAACATGGCGCTGATAGCGGTTGAAAACCCTCGAACCAAACTTTTAGAATATATCGAGGAAGAAACATCATATATCGACCTTGCGACTACATTAGTATATATAATGCGATTCTTTAAAAGATTAAAAAATAAGACAGAAGTTTTCGAAGAATCACCTACGGCAAAAGAGTTGAATTTATCGTTTCTCAAAATAGTCGAAACTGTCCAAAACTATGAATTTTCCGATGAAATTCAAAAACTTAAAAAGAAAGTTACGTTGCAAAACAGTATTCAAAAGCTTAATCCATTTATTCACGATTATACGGACGACAATTGTTCATTCTCGCTAATTTGTGTAGGTGGTCGTCTGTTGAACGCACCCATGGAGTATGATGCCAAATTCCCACTTTTATTGACAAAAAATTCACCATTTGTAAAAACGTACTTAACGTTCTTACATAGGAAAAATTACCATGCTGGACCTCAAGCTATGGTGGCATTGCTTCGAGAAAGGATTTGGCTAATAAACGCTAAAGAAGCATGCCAAAAGATTGTGCGACAATGCATACATTGTTTCAAATACAAACCAAAATTGCTAACACAAAGAATGGGTAATTTACCAGCTGATCGATTGCGAGCGCAACGACCGTTTTTAATATGCGGTGTAGATTTCAGTGGCCCGGTATATACCACTCTTAAAATTCGTGGCCGGCCACCGAATAAAAGGTATATTGTTGTTTTTGTTTGTTTAACTTCAAAGGCTGTACATTTTGAATTAGCTCCTAATCTATCCTCTGAATGTTTTAATCTGGCCCTTAAAAGGTTTATCTGTCGCCGAGGGGTTCCCAAGACGATCCACTGCGACAACGGGACGAACTTCGTGGGAGCTCAGAGGATTCTGAGAGAGGCTCAAGAGGAGTTCGAGAGAGGAAAGGAAGCAGTTCACCGGTATGCACCAGAGGAAGGGTTCAGCTTCGCCTTCATACCACCAAGAGCCCCTCATTTCGGTGGCCTATGGGAGGCGGCAGTGAATGCGGCGAAAACACTCTTACAGCGTACCGTGGGCAACGCTCTTCTCACAACCGAAGAGCTGCTCACCGTTCTTATCAAGGTCCAGGCAATCCTCAATTCAATACCAATTGCCCCTCTAAGCGCCGACCCCAACGACGGCGAAGCACTCACCCCAGCACATCTGCTGATCGGCAGCAGCTTACGATCGCTCCCACCAGAAACAGTGCCGGAACAGCAGATGGCTTGCTTGAAAAGATGGCAGCTTCTATGCTGGCTCAAGCAGCAGTTCTGGCAGAAGTGGTCCAAGGAGTATCTGCTTGGCCTTCAAGCTCGGTCCAAGTGGGTACAGGAGCAACCCAATCTCGTCGTGGGCAAGCTCGTTTTAATCCACGAGGACAACGCTCCTCCACAGCAGTGGAAACTGGGACGAGTCGTGGCAGTCGTCGAAGGGCAGGACGGAAAGGTCAGGGTCGCCGACGTCAAAACGCAAGGTAGGGTCCTGAGACGTCCAATCGTCAAGCTAGCCGTTCTTCCTGATGACTAGGTTCATTTGAAGCCTTCCAGCCATTCAACGTGGCCGGTGTTTTGACGACGCATACATTTAAAAAAAAAAAAAAATTAAAAAATAATGATATTAAATTAATCAAATAACTATTGTGAACTATTTGAATCTGGTATAAAATTTGAATTTCCCGCCCATCCGGCCATATTAAAATGTAAAAAAAAAAAAAAAAGAAGAAACCAAAGAAGAATAAACTGAATTAAAAGGCATTCCAAACCAATACTTCAAGTGATAACCACGCATTTTTTATTAAATTATTTATCGCTTTTCGTCCGCTTTGTTTAAGTTTAAAAACGTTTCAATTTTCGTTAGCTTTAATTGAGCTAATTTGTAAAAAATCTTACAAATTTTCAAAATATGATATCGCCGTTTTTAGCAAATTACTCAAGCGATTTAAATAAGCTTTGCGTTGAGGAGCACGGGTTCGCTGCCATTTCTTACGTAGTTTTCGTTTCTCTTTCACTAAATCTCTTATTTCATCCAGATATTTTATGTCCTTATAGCGAGGCATTAGCCTTTGATAAGATGTGTTATCCCAAGCTGCTTTTTGTATTATATCAACAAAGGTATCTACTGCGTCTTCAAGCTCAAGAGGCGTTTGTTATGATAACCTTAACTCAATGTTGTCCTCGCTATCTTTTTAAATCCATCCCAGTTGGTTTTACTGTTTGTTAACCTGGGTGGTTTTTCAATTTTAACAAGGCTTTCGCTCATAGTGAGTACGACGGCAGAATGATCTGAGAAGAAGTCATAGCCCTTTGAAATTTCTGTACGTTTAGAGGGTATTCCTTTCACCATGAATAAATCGATTAGGTCAGGTATTTTCGACGGATCAGTTGGCCAGTAAGTTGGCTTGCCAGTCGAATGAAAGTCACAATTATTTTCCATTCCTGCTTCATATAGCATGCGACCCTTTTGAGATATGCATCGTGAGGCCCAGAAGGTGTGCTTTGCATTAAAGTCACCACCAACAATTAAATTTGGGCTAAGTGACTTTATCAATGTCGTAAATTCACTCTTATCAATTTTGCAACGCAGAGGGTAATACATGGAAGAGACATTGAGAGGAATATTTTTAGTTTTAACCTGTACACTACTCAATTGCATTGATTCCGCCTCTATTTTGAGGCCTATCGAGAGTTCAATGCATTTTTTTATATACAATGATGATCCACCTCTAGCTTTGTTTGACGGGTGAATAGCGTGGTAGTCATGAAACCCGTGGATTTTAAAATTTGATTCATGTTTGGCATGCGTTTCTGATATCAAACATATGTCAATATCATCTTCTTGCATATACATCTCCAATTCTTCAAGTTTTTGCCACAACCCGTTGTTATTCCACGTAAGAAATTTAAGCTTTTCCATCATTTATTTTTTGAGAGAGGTTTGGGTCGAAAGCAATTTTCGAGCTTACTTAACCTATCAAAGATAAGTTTATTTGTTTCACATTGTTCTTCAAGTTTTGACAAAATTATTAAAAAGACTTTCGAAAACGGTTCTGTTTCAGTCTCGTTATTTACGGGTATATTTTTTGTCGCTATTTGGGCATATGATTTTGCATTTCCTTGCTTTGATATTTTGTCCGAAGGTACTGACACTGTTTTCTTTTCCTTACGGATACTAGGTTTTGGACCTTTCGTAGATTTGGCACTCTTGGGAATTGCGGTTTCTAATTGCCTTGGTGGGTTTCTTTGTGTTCGGGCAGATTTTAATCGTCGCTTTTGTAATTCCATAGCTACTTCACAGCCCCTATAGCTTGCTGGGTGATTCCCATTACAATTAATGCACGTCGGTGGACTTTCACTTTTTCCGTTGCAGGTAACGGTTAGATGTTTTCCAGCGCATTTTACACACCTTGGCTCTTTTTTGCAATAGGTTTGGGTGTGATTGAATTCTCGGCAGCGTTTACACTGAGGGATTAACCTTGTGCTCTTTCTCAGAGGGGTCTTTCCGACTTATTTTCATAGGTATACCATTCTACTTTTTCTTCGTTTAGTTTTCGTGACAGAAGACGATAACGCTGTGAGATTTATTTGGTTTGACAGCTCATTTTTTTTCGGCGAATAACAAAAACATCGATGTGAAATTGTTAAATTAATTACACAAGAAATTGTAATTGTTAGTTAATATTCATCCGCTGTTATAATAAACTTCAAAAAATGAATCTATTAAATGTCTTCAATCACTCTGATTTTCATTCATCTTCAATGCATCTTGCATATTACACAGGGTGGCCCTTTCTTCATCCAGAATAATTTTAAAATTATTGGTGGATATATTCTAAGGAAAAAAATAGTTAAAAAATAATTTTTCTGCAATTTAAACCGGAACTTCAATTTGTTGTTTAAACTCCACTAAACTCTCAATTTCCACTTTATAAGTATTAAGGTATATAACGGGTGATTTTTTAGCTGGTTTGGTTTTGGCAACACTGGTTTTGACAGCTGACGTGTGTTTAGTACCTTGTGTCACTGTCAAACAGCTTCAGTTTGGTTTGCAATTTAACCATGGATCGTCTTACAAATGAACAACGCTTGCAAATTATTGGTGAATGGGCTCTTGGAAAGCTGGCCGAGGATCCGCTTTTTTATCGAAAAATTGTGTTCAGCGATGAGGCTCATTTTTGGTTGAATGGGTGCGTAAATAAGCATAATTGCCGCATTTGGAGTGAAGATCAGCCAGAAGCATTGCAACAGCTACCAATGCATCCCGAAAAAGCCACTGTTTGGTGCGGTTTATGGGCCGGAGGCATTATTGGGCCATATTTCTTCAAAGATGATGCGAATCGCAGCGTTACTGTCAATGGTGAACGCTACCGAGCGATGATAACAAACTTTTTTTTGCCCGAAATGGAAGTTCTTGACTTGCATGATATGTGGTTTCAACAAGACGGTGCCACATGCCACACAGCACGCGAAACAATGGCGCAATTGCGAGGCGAGTTTGGTGAACAGTTAATTTCGCGTTTCGGGCCGGTCAATTGGCCGCCTAGATCGTGCGATTTGACACCATTAGATTATTTTTTGTGGGGGTATGTCAAGGCTAATGTCTATAGGGACAAGCCCGCTTCGATTGACGCACTGGAAGCCAACATCCATGCATTCATTCGTGAGATACCGGCCGATATGTGTGAAAGAGTATGCCAAAATTGGACTCAGCGGATGGGCTACCTGAGACGCAGCCGCGGTCAACATTTGCATGAAATTATCTTTAAACATTAAATTGCAAGGTTCAAACTATCGATTCAAATCAATATTTCATTCATTTTTTTGAATTTTTCGTGTTTTTTTTTTTTTTAATTCTAAACCTCTTAAAAAATCACCCGTTATAAGGTGGGTTTTATTATCTTCTGTTGGGATTCGCGTATTGATCTGGATTTAACTTTAGAACAAAAAAGAAATAATGAGGAATTTTCAAAATCGTTTTTGTAGCACGTGTTAAAAGTTAATCCAGCCCTGTTTTGGAGATAATAAAACAGCAATAGCTGTTTTTTATTTATTTTTTAACTTCATGACATCTAAGCATTTAGTTTTGAGTATTTAATAGGAGTATTGAATGCTTATAACTGAAATAATACTTCATAATATAAAAGAAATTAAATAGTTTAAGCAAATGCACTAACTTTCTTAAAGTTTTAATTTGGATAATTATTTTTTAAAAAATGACTATGAAACAACTTAATTAGAAAAATTGATTCGAGAATGGTTTTTAAGAAATTATAGCATGGCCTTGTGGCTGTTGTCGTATTTTGTAGTTATTTTAATTTTAAATACATTTGGTCGTAAAATTCAAAAAAGTTAATTAAACAGAAATAAAGAGCATAACATTGCAAGATGCCAATTAGTGTTTTTTTTAAGAAAGTCATTACTCATCTAAAAGCGGATAAATAATTCCCCCCTCCCATACGTTTTTTTTTTTAAATATCATTTCATAGATTATCCTGTATGAAATAGGGAGACCCTGTTTATGGTTTTGTTATGACATCTAATTGACACCGAGGTGAATAATTCTGACCATGGAATGTGTTCAACGAATAGAAACAAAACGAGGGCCAGATTCACATTAGGTTTGTTTTTGTCTATGTCTGAAAGGGCTTGGACGAAAAAAAGACATCGGGGCTAAACAATGCTCCGTGGTTCAAAATTTTTAATTCATCAATTTCTGTGGATCTACTGGGTTTTAATAATGATTTAGGTTTCATGTAAGTTATAAAAGCCCATTCTTCAACCGCCCTCAGTTAAATCACCAAATCAGTGAGCTAAAAGTGCGGAGCTATGGATCAAAACTTTAACCCCGTTTATTGTATTAATTATACAAACACATATCGTTAAATAAATTAATAGATAGATAAAAAAGATTAATTAATACAGCTTACAGTAATGAGAAATAATAGAAATATGCTCGGGTGGCAAACTGAATTAAAATTATAAAATTTCTAGTTATAGCTTCTAGCGAGTTATGTTACAATCAACACCAACAATGGTGAAATCAAATCTCAACATAAACACAGACAGTCTCCAGCATCCGGCCACTGGCACTGTGAATACGTTTTGTTTGTCATCATGCTGATTCAGCATGGATGGCGTTTTATATTACTTAGGGTTCCACGACAGAGGAACATTCATTTTTAAGTTTCAGTTTAAAAATAGATCGTAAGAAGAACGGTTATAAATCAATAAAGTAATTCCCTTTTCTTTTTTTTTTTAAAGCCAAAAACGGGAAATATAACTTATTTGGCGCAGTCGGTAGGATAGGGTTAACAAATATTGAAAGTAGATTAATAAAAAAAAAAACCTATCCAGTGATCGGACCACTCAAGCAAAGAGTGTGTATATAAAAAAAATATATATGTGCATGTATAAGATTCAAAACGAGCGAAAGAGTCCTAGCAAAGCCCAGTCGAAATATCAAATAAAAGAAAAAAAAGTAATTTCAATGATGATTAGGTATGTAATTAGTATTTAATATATATATAGTTGATACAGGTTACCAGGAATGATGTGCACTGCTTGACGGTTGAACTCAAAAAGAACGATACAATTTAATTGTCTTCTTTACAAAGCAAGTGTGCGGCATTGCGAATGAGTTAAAAAAGATAACAATGATAACAATGATAACATCTTTGAGTGAGATTAAAATCATAGGGTATAGTTAAGTTCTTAGGTAATTTTTAACAATCATAATTTTGTAGTTAATTTACAAAGCTTAATAAATTGAATGAATGAAAATATAATGATTGTAGTTAATTATGTATGAATGATTGATATTTTGAATGTTTAACAAAATAAAACACTGATTGAGTCTTGAACATCCCGGCCCCCCTGGAACAGGTTTCAGGACATAGGCAATGGAGCCAGCTTGGTTATTGGGCGAACAAAGGTACCCCCAGTCGTCTTCACTGTAGCAACTCGAACTCGACCATCAGCTCCTTCATTTGTCTTCTCGATTTTGCCGAGGAGCCATTTGGTGGGCGGAAGATTGGGCTCCTTTATAACCACAATGTCACCAGGCTTCAGGTTGGTAGTAGATCGCTTCCACTTTGGTCGTTCTAGTAGTGTGGTGATGTACTCCGAATGCCATCTTTTCCAAAATCCTTGCACTATGTTTTGTAGATAATTCCAATGTGAGAGGCGATTAATAGGTGTGGTAAGCGTTGTAGGTTCTGGTACAGCTGTTAACGGTTCACCTATAAGAAAATGAGCTGGGGTTAGAGGATTTAAATCATCATCTGATATAGGAAAAAGAGGGCGAGAATTCAAAACAGATTCTATTTGCGTAAGAACTGTGTACAGTTCTTCGAAGGTGAGTAAAGTGTCGCCGATTACTCGTCGTAGGTGAAATTTGACGGATTTCACGCCAGCTTCCCAAAGACCACCGAAGTGGGGTGAAGAGGGGGGAATAAAGTGCCATGCGATGTTATCCTTGGCAAGCGACGTGGCAACAGCTTCGTTATGGGCTTCTGACAACACCAATTTGTGCATCTCGTTGAGGCACCGACGGGCGCCTTGGAAATTAGTGCCGTTGTCCGAATAGATGTTCGAACAAAGTCCACGTCGAGACACAAATCTACGTAAGGCAGCCAGAAATGTTTCAGAAGTTAGATCACTCACTAACTCGAGGTGAATGGCCTTAGTAGCCATACATACAAACAAACATATGTATGCTTTTGTAATTTTTGGATTACGACCCCGTGAGAGTTTAATACTTATTGGGCCAGCGTAATCACAACCAGTGTTTGAAAAGGGACGACTTTGTGTAATCCTTGGAAGTGGTAGATCACCCATCAGTTGTGATATAGTGTTTTTCCGCTGCTTGAAACATTTGTTGCACCTGAACACTTTTTTACGAATCATATTACGGCATCCCAAAATCCAATACTGCTGTCTGATGATGGCAAAAGTTGCGGAAACTCCTGGATGTAGGTAGCTGTTATGTATGTCTTCTATAATTAGAGAAGAAAAACGATTTTTTGGAAGAATAATAGGATGTTTTATATTAAATGATATATTAGCATTTTTAATTCTTCCTCCAACCCTAAGAAGACCCTTGTTGTCAAGAAACGCAGAGTATTTTAATAATTTTGATTTTGGGGATAACTGATTTGTAGTTTTTAGGGCGCGAATATCTTCACTGAATGAGTTTTCTTGTACCGATTTAAGGATAGTTAATTTTGCTACTTGAATTTCTTTAAGAGTTAAATATGAAGTTCGACGATTAGATTCTGGGCCTAGATAGTTGAATGTAAACCGAATAACATAAGCAAGTTTTCTCTGCATACGTAGCCAAGACGAAGTGTTGTCGATTATATAGTCAATTATGTCGATTTTATTCGATGTCAGAAGCACCTGACGCGGATATGGTTTTTGTTCGATTAAAAGTTCATTACTTTCCGGTTCTAAATTCATTAGTTTAGGTTTAGGCCATTGAATTTCATCTAATGATAGCCACGATGGACCAGTCCACCAGAGATGATGATTTGGTAAATTAGACGGTAAAATACCACGCGAAGCACAGTCTGCTGGATTCGATTCTGATGAAATGTGGCGCCAAACGTGTCTGGGAGTGGTTTCAAGTATAGCAGCGGTTCTATTAGCGACGAATGTTGTCCAGCGACGAGGGGGTGAAGCCAGCCAATGCAAAACAATTTCAGAGTCACACCAAGTCACGACCTTTGAAATATTCCCTGTAAACGAAGATTTTATGAGATTCAGCAAGCGAGACAGAAGAAGAGCTCCGCATAACTCCAAACGCGGGATTGATACAGGTTTTAATGGGCAACCTTAGTTTTGGCTGCAATTATCGTAAGCTTGTATTTTCCATCAGCGATTTCACAGCGAGTGTAAACAACAGCAGCATATGCAAGTGAGGACGCATCGCAGAATCCGTGAAGTTCGACTCCTTCTGACGACGGAAACAAGTTTCTTAGAACCCTAACCTGCTCGAAAAAGGTTAGTTCCTGTCTGTATTGAAACCATCGGTCAGCCAGCTCCGAAGGAAGTGGGTCGTCCCATCCTAGTTTTAGTTTTGATGACCAAAGCTCCTGAAAGAGGATTTTAAACAATATGACGGATGGTGCTAGTAATCCTAAGGGGTCGAATATTCGGGAAACCTCTGACAGCAATGACCGCCTTGTTGAAGTTATCTTTGGAAGAAACTTTGACATGCGAAACGAGTACTCATCACTTGAAGGGCTCCAATGCATACCAAGAACCTTTATGAACGATTGCGAACGTTCTATGTCGAAGATTGAGTATTCACATTCTTCTTTTGGAAGAGAAGCTAACAAAGGCCAACAATTTGAGCTCCACTTACGCAGCTGAAGTTTAGCCACAGAAAGCAGAGCAACTACTTCTGACTGTAGTTCGATTAGCTCCTTTGGTGATTTTGCACCTGTCATGACGTCGTCAACGTAAACATCCTCCAAGAGGACACGAGCAGCCTTTGGGTACTGTGATTTATAATCTTCTGCCAACTGTTTTAAGACCCTTACGGACAAAAATGGAGCAGATGATGTCCCGTAAGTCACAGTACGTAACCGATAATGTTCTAACTCCTTCAACGGAGAGTCACGCCAAACAATACGCTGGTAGTCGCAGTGTAAATCATCCACCCAAATTTGGCGAAACATTTTCACAACATCCGCAGTGAATACAAACCGATGTTGCCGAAAGCGCAAGCAGACTCCAATTAGGTCTCTTTGAATGGGAGGTCCTACCAAAAGAGTGCTGTTTAGAGATATACCTTTCGAATCCTTGGCTGAACCATCAAATACAACACGCAGTTTTGTAGAGGAACTATCTGGTTTCAGCACTGCATGGTGAGGGAGATAAAAACACTTGCCATTGCACATTCCTATTTCTGCTTGAGGAATGCGAGTCATGTGGCCTAAGCTTATGTACTCACGCATGAAGTTGGAATACATATCTTTCAATATTGAATTTTGCGAAAAGCGACGCTCCATTGAGTAAAGACGTGAAACAGCTAAAGATAAAGTGCCTTCAAACGAAGGATTTGGTTTTTTAAAGGGAAGTTGAACTACAAAGTTCCCATCTGTAGACCGAGAAAATGTCCTACGAAAATGTTCTTCTGCCTGATCGACAACCAACGATGGATTTACTGGTGTAACCTCTTCAATCTCCCAAAAACGTTGTAACAATCTATCTATATCAAGAGTAGAATGCAGAGAAGTACAGAAATTTGCATTTTCGGACTCAAAGAATTGTCCTGTTACTATCCAACCGAACGATGAATTTTGAGCGAGAGGTAAACCGTCACGACCGTGGATTTGTCCGTCTTTCAGAATGCTCCAAAGTTTATCACATCCGAGAAGAACATCAACAGGAGCAGCTAGGTTGAAATTTGGATCTGCGAGATCAAGATTAAGTGTATGCGACCATGAAGAAACATCTATAAATTGAGAGGGTAGGTTCGAAGTCAACTTATCGAGTATAAAGGCATCAACGAAAATATGATTAGAGTTGAAACGAGAAACCAGTTTTAATGAAATGAGTCCTTTAGTATATCCTACTTCCGTGGACGATAGACCAAGAATAGGGATTCTCGCATGTGTTCGTTGAAAACCGAGTCTTTGGGCGAAGGATTCCACAACGAAAGAAGATTGGGACCCGGAATCAAGAAGCACCCGGCAGTCTATGAAATTTCCCAGAGTATCTTGAACTTTAGCTAAAAGAGTTGGCAAAAGTGTTTTTCTAGGACAGCTAAATTCAAGCGAATGGTTATTCACGAGTGGAAGCGCAGGTGTAACGAGGTTTGATAACGACGGCGACGAAGGAGATTGAGATTGGAGCGGAGATACTGAAGACGATTCCTGTTTTGTTTTGGAATCTGCAGAGTGAACTAGCGAATGATGGCGTGCTCGGCACACCCGACAGCGAAACGAAGAATGGCATTTATACGAAGAATGTCCAACGCGAAGACAATTAAAGCATAAGGAATTGGTTTTAACAAAGTTTCGGCGTGATTCAATGTCTAACGTGACGAATTTAGGGCACTGAGGTAAAATATGATCACTTTGACACATTGGGCATTTTGACTGCGTTGTCGAATCAGAAGGCTCAGCTAAATGAGCCCGAATATTATTTGCTGGCTTAGCCCGCGACGTGATCAATCGACTACTGACAGACTGACAAGCTTCGAGAGCATCACAGCGTGCCTCTAGAAATTCTAAAAATTCGATTATAGTACAGTCTTCCCGAGAACCAATATGCTCTGCCCAAGATTGTTTTGTATCATGGTCGAGTTTATTCAACAACAAGTAGATGAGCCATGGGTCGCGACTGTTTTTTCCCAATGCATGAAGCCCCCGCACGACTTCATCGGCTCCGTCTGAAATTTTCCTAAGAAGTTGAACATTGCAAACCGTGGAATTAGGAAGCGACAAGAAAGTTTCAATAAACGATTGAACTATTAACTGACTGCGATCATAACGCTTTTCAAGACGATCCCATGCTTCGGCATAGTTTGCTTCGGATATAGCTATGTGCTTAATTAAATTAGCTGCATCACCTCGAAGATACGACTTCAGGTAATGGAACTTATGAGTCGCATTGAGATTTTTCTTGGTATCGACCGATCCTAGAAATAGATCCCGAAAGGACGGCCAGTAATTATAATTTCCACTAAATGGTGGCACCACGATACAAGGCAATTGAGAAGTACCACTGTTATTTTGCGACGAAGACGAATTTAATTTTTCTAAAAAGGATGTCTGCTGTTCGGTTAACCGGTCTATAGCTGATGAATTTTCATTAGAATGTGCCCTAACCCGTATAGCATTTGCAATTTGTGCATTTGTAACAAAGTACTTGGATTCATATGCGGAAAATTCATTTTCGATTTCTTCGATTTCATCAACAGCATCTTCTCCCAAATTTTCAATTATTGCGTTATGCAAAAATGAAAACTCAGACCACGCGGTCTCCAATTTGTCAAACCGAATTTGCAACATTTCAACCGTCGTAGATTCATCGATTGTTTCTACAAATGCTGCCGCCCGAGTTAAGCGCCCTTTGGCGTTCCCACATTTGATTTTTAATGCACTTGACATTGCACAAATTGTATTAAATACAAAAAAGTTATGCGGCGTAGGAATAATTTCCTTGCTGTGAATTTATTCGAGAAAATTCAGTCAGTTTATTTGCACGTCATCACTTTGCACATATATATATGTAGAGATTTTATGCAAATATATATATGGCAGATTTGATTTATACGATATTTGCAATCACAACTTAATTATTAATGTTCTGTCTTTAAAAATCCGACGACGAAGGACCAATATGTATAAGATTCAAAACGAGCGAAAGAGTCCTAGCAAAGCCCAGTCGAAATATCAAATAAAAGAAAAAAAAGTAATTTCAATGATGATTAGGTATGTAATTAGTATTTAATATATATATAGTAGATACAGGTTACCAGGAATGATGTGCACTGCTTGACGGTTGAACTCAAAAAGAACGATACAATTTAATTGTCTTCTTTACAAAGCAAGTGTGCGGCATTGCGAATGAGTTAAAAAAGATAACAATGATAACAATGATAACATCTTTGAGTGAGATTAAAATCATAGGGTATAGTTAAGTTCTTAGGTAATTTTTAACAATCATAATTTTGTAGTTAATTTACAAAGCTTAATAAATTGAATGAATGAAAATATAATGATTGTAGTTAATTATGTATGAATGATTGATATTTTGAATGTTTAACAAAATAAAACACTGATTGAGTCTTGAACAGTGCATATTGAAGTGCAAATAAAAGTGTGTATATATAAAAAAAATATATATGTGCATATTGAAGTGCAAATAAAAGCGTGCATATATATAAAAAAAAATATATATATATGCGCATATTGAAGTGCGAATAAAAGTGTCAATCATTGATTTAAAACGTAAATTATTTCGTTTAAACATTTTTGACGCGTTAAGAAACCAAAATATGAACGCACAACAACAAGCAGCAATGCAACAGCAAGCTGCACAGCAAGCGGAAGTACATCAACAACAAGCAGCAATGCAACAGCAAGCTGCACAGCAAGCGGAAGTACATCAACAACAAACAGCACAACAACAACAAGCAGCACACCAACATGGTAACTTAAGCCTCAACCTAAATCCTCTCAAATACATTGAGAAAATTCAATGTTTTGATGGTCGGAATGAAGATTTACCAATCTTCATTGCTAACGTGGATGATATTATCCCCACATTAAATCTTTACAATCAACAGGCACAAACTATGTGCATTAACATAATTAAGAATAAGCTTACTGGCAAAGCCAAGCAAGCTATTGAAATCCATAACCATCTAAATAGATGGGTGGATATAAAAAATATGTTAGTATTAAATTTTTCAGGATTTAAATCCTCCAATCAATTATACGAAGACTTAAGAAACGCACAATACCGGGGTGACGTTCTTAGCTTTTACAATTATATACAAAAAAGTCTGAGTTTATTAAATCAAAAATGCTTACAAGAAGGGCAACAACAGGATTTACATCGTAATATTGAGATAGCTCTAAAAACTTTCAAAGAAAAACTTCTACAACATATGAGAACAGTTATATGTGCACTGAAACCACTTACAATAGAGTTAGCATTACATGAATTAACATCAGCAGGTTTTTTAAATGAAACAAAAACATATGACAAACAATATGACATGACAAAACAAAGTAACAACAGTAAGAATCCTAATTCTCAAAATTTTAATGAACAAAAAACAAGTAATTTTCAGCGATATAACAATCACAATTAAACACATAATGCATTCAGACAAGTTTCACCACCACAAGGTAATCAATGGCAACCGAAACCATGTATACCAAATAGACAGTACCATAACAATTTTAATAACAATTATAATTCAAATCATGCACCTAGACCTAGAATTGATTTAAATAATTCTGCACAGGTTCGTACACAGAACCAACAAGTATTAGGACGACGCGATCCTAACTCAAATTTCAGATTTGGGTTCAATCCATCTTACCAATATAGAAATAATCCTCGTCCAATGGGCGTTAATAATACTGATCCCCTTGATGTTAATAATCCTAATCTCCTTGAAACAGAAGAATCTACTGTAAATTTTACTTACCCAGGGAAGTCGAGACACTTCCCATAATAATAATCAAAATTGATGATCAACATATCAGATTATTGGTGGACACAGGAGCTTCTATATCACTTCAAAACAAAAATATATTGCCTTATTATAAGAGAATAAAATTAACTAACCCTTTATCTATAAATACAATTGATACAAAAACTATAATAAGAGAAGAAATATTAACCCCATTGTGCAAACTCATAAATGTTTGCACACGTTTCAATGATTTTTTGTTTTTATTGTAAATATATTAATTTTCTTTTTCTTTGTAACGAGAGCTCCTGTGTGAACGATTTATTTGAATGGTTCACCAGACGAAATACGAACTTTTGTCTGTTTAATTAGTATGCATATTCCCACGTTAGCGTGGGATAGAGAAAATATCACACAGTAGCTCCTCGAATTATAAGCGCTGTACATTAGTTTATGCCTAAAATAAAATCATTATAATTTCACCTTTCAAGAAGATCAGTCGTTTAATTTTGTCATCCAGAAACTACTTCGCTCTTACTTCGTTTTTTAATATTGATTTTTTTTGTGTTGAGCATTATTCAACTTTGTGTATTGAACATTTTGGCGACCGTGGCAGGACACAACTAAAAGAATTTAGTGTGCCTGAATTTTATCATTATTTGAACGAAAACAAGAGTGTCGGTTATTCAATTAACATTAATTGTGTTATTTAAATGAAGAAAATTACAACTTGTGTTTTGAGTCAGTTAATAATCACAATCATACAATAAAAAAATTTTTTTGTGAACGTAATTACCATGGCTCAATCTCTGAAAGGACTCACTGACCCTCAAGAGCAAATTGGAACCGAGATCTGCGCCTTTTCCCGCAACTATAGAAAAGATGGAAACGATCGAAAAACGGTAACAAATTTGCAGAAAAGAAAGGAAAAGTTGGAGAATTTTTGGGATTATTTCGACACCAACGACAGCGAAATTCGGGATAAATACTCAAACCAGCTACAACATCAGTATTTTATCAAGGAGTATTACGAAGAAATTCGTAAGGTTTACGAGGCAACGAAGTTGGATATCGTCAATCGGTTGACAAAACTGCAAGAGCCGGACGCAGAGCACATCCAGGAGGAGCCACCAGCAGCACCGCCATCACGATTATTGTTCTCACCACCGCCAGCAGTATCAACTAAAACGAATTCTAATGAAATTAAACAAAGGCATCTAAAAGTCTCTAAACCAAACCGCTCTCCCCACGTGAAAGGTTCAAAGTGCTGTCAAAGCATCTCCAAAAATCATTGGATTATTGTTCACCAGAGTTAAAGAGCACTGAACCCCAAATGTTTGAAGTGAAGGTAACAAACATAAAGGAAAACTTTGAGAATATCAAAGTATTGTATCAGCGGCTGGATGGTGACCTTAATGAAGAAGACATTGAAATATATTTCCATCTTCAACAGCAACTAGAGTTACGATTGATTCGGCTTCCAACAAAGGTCACAGCTACATCTGGTGTGCAAAATCAACCTTTATCCTGCACTTCATTGAAACTGCCGAAAATTGAGTTGCCAAAATTCGACGGGAATTATCTAAAGTGGCGTCAATTTTATGATCTATTCAAGCCAATGATCCTTGAGCAACCAATATCACTTGCCCAAAAGCTCTATTTTTTGCGATCTAATCTGACCGGAGAAGCACTCGGGCTAATTCAAGGATTTCCAGCTACAGACAACAACTTTGAAGCAGCTTGGCAGACGCTTATGGATAGATACGATAATAAACGGCTTCTTTTGTCAGCTCAGTTAGAAAAACTTCTGAGCCACCCATCAGCATCTGGAACTGCCTACAGTTTAAGAAAACTACACGACAACACAAAGGAAGGTATAGGCACTCATCAATCTTGGTTTCCCCGCTCATGACTGGGATCCCATTGTAGTCCACCTGATGCTTAAGAAGGTGGACAAGGAAAGCAGGACACTTTTTGAGCAATCGCTAGATGATCCAAGAAGCAGTCCTACCCTGAAAGAGTTACTTAAATTTATTGAATCCCGGTTTCAAATCCTTGAAACAATAAGCAGTGCAGACGAGAGAAGGAAGCCAACATCTGTAGTAGTAGCCAAAGTTGATGGCTGTCTAATGTGCAGCTCAGGTAGCCATAAAATATTTAACTGCAAATCATTTCTTTCTCTTTCAGGTGGTGATCGTGAGAGAACTGTTCAAAGGCTTGGAATTTGCCGTAACTGCCTTAAATCAGGGCATGCGTCAAACGCATGCCAATCTAGGGGATGCCTGAGTTGTAATGGCAAACATAATACCCTTTTGCACAATAAAAAGGAATCAAGGCAATCTTTTAAAAGTAAACAAAATAATAATCAAATTCATTCCATAGGTAGCCAGCAGCAGCAACCAGCTCAAAGGGGGGAAGTCCCATCAACTAATTGAAATAATTATTTTGCTCATTCCACAGGTAGCCATCAGCAGCAACCAACTCAAAGGGGGGAAGGTCAATCAACATCAACCAACTATAATACGATTTCAAATACAGCAACTTGTTGCAAATTGAAACCACGACAAGTGTATTTAGCCACTTCGTTGATTAACGTTAGGTCAGCATGTGGAACCTGGCTTCCTTGTCGTGTCTTGCTAGATTCAGGATCGCAAATTCAATTTGTGACTGTTGCCTTTGCACAAGCACTGGGTCTCCCGAAGCACCAATCGGAAACCTCAATAAGTGGCATAGGGGGACATGGCACACAAACACAATTTGCCATAGCACTCACACTGGAATCAAATAATTCAAGTTTCAAGGCAAGTATTGAAGCAACTATCCTAGCTAGGATAACAGATTACCAGCCAAGATGTGAAGTTCCGTCACAACATTGGGATATTCCGTCGCACATTCAGTTGGCTGATCCAGGATTCATGTCTAACCAAAAAATCGACATGCTTATCGGTGCCGAGCTGTTTTTCGATCTTCTTCTTCCAGGGGAAATAACTGTTAGACCTCAACTTCCTACACTCCGGAACACTAAATTAGGATGGATAGTCGCTGGTGGAGTTCAAGCTACAAACCACATTGCTGTATGCACTATTGCCATCTCTATCCTCGAAGCCATCTCTATCCTCATTAGAGAAACTTGTGACTAGGTTCTGGGAGTACGAGACTCATGATACTCCAATCAAACGGATGAGCAACGAAGAGCATAATTGTGAGGAAGTTTTCAACTACAGCACTACAATTGTACCAAATGGAAGATTCATGGTAAGTCTTCCTTTCAAAAAAAGTCCATCTTATTTGGGTGCTTCTCTGGAAAGGGCACGAAAAAGATTTTTCTCTTTAGAACAACGGTTTGAAAAGGATAAAACATTATGAGAACTCTACTCTCAGTTCCTTTTGGAGTATGAAGAATTGGGCCATATGAGTCCCATTGAAGATTTTGTGATCCCACAAAATCATTACTTCATCCCGCATCATTGTGTATTGAAGCCAGAAAGCTCCTCAACAGCGTTGCGTGTGGTCTTTGATTGTTCAGCAAAAACAACATCTTGAGTTTCTCTCAATAATGTTCTAGGCGTAGGACCAACAGTCCAACCTGACTTGTTTTCAATAATTATTAATTTCAGATTTGAAAGGTATGCATTTACAGCAGACATAAGTAAAATGTACCGACAAGTACTAGTAAAACCAGAAGACAGAGTCTTTCAACTTATTCTTTGGAGACCTCAAAGCAATCAACCTCTCAAGGCATATAAGCTTAACACATTGACCTACGGATCAGCTTGTGCTCCATATTTAGCAACCAAATGCCTTGTCCAGCTTGCAGACAATTATCAACAGCTGCACGAAAGGGCATCCCAAACTATACGTGAAAATATTTACGTTGATGATCTACTAGCTGGAGCGGACACAATTTCAGAGGCCAGAGAACTGCTTGAAGACATAACACTTCTTCTAGGAAAGGGTAAATTTGAACTAAGAAAATTCTGTTCTAATGATAACAACATTCTCAAGAATATTCCTGATGCACACAAAGAAAGGTTAGTAAGATGCCATCAGTCCGACGTAATCAAAACCTTGGGATTGATTTGGAATCCAACTCTCGATCAATTTGAATTTGGATGCATAGATGAATCAGGTAACATCTATAGTAAGTTACTTTGCTCAAAATCTCGCATCGCTCCGATGAAGGCCATAACAATTGCTCGTCTTTAACTTCAAGCTGCAGAGCTGTTGGTTGAACTGGTAAGGAGAATACTCCTAATATTTAAGAAGTATGTTCATAAGATAGCATACTACAAGGATTCAACAACTGTGCTGGCTTGGATAAACTCTCCTTCTTATGTCTGGGATACATTTGTTGCAAATAGAGTAGCTAAGATCCAAGCAGAAACTCAGATATTGCAATGGAATCATATCAAAGGAGAGATTAATCCAGCTGACATAATAACGAGAGGATGTACGCTCGTAGACCTTTCATCATCATTGACATGGTTTGAAGGCCCAACCTTTCTTAAACTAGATGAATCACGTTGGGAGCCAACTAAGTACATAATTCCACAGGTGGTTCCAGAATTGCGAAAAAACAAAACGGCGTTGAGGACTGCAACTCAAGAACAGAATATATTAAAAACTATTAATCATAGAAACTCTTTCTATACATTGCAGACAATATTTTCATACTGTAGCAGATTCTTACGAAACGCTCGACGTCCCGACCTTCTTAGAAGGAGTGGCATGCTTTCTGCTGATGAACTGCGTGAAGGAACCCGCCTCCTCATGGTATGCACTCAACGTATGTCATTCCCAGAAGAATACAAAGCTTTGAAAGGCAATGTAAGTATAAGTGCTCAATCAAGCTTAGCAACATTAATGCCCTATTATGATAAAAAACATAACTTAATTTTAGTGGGAGGTAGACTAGCAAATTCTGTTCTTTTGCCGGATGCAAAAAATCAAATTCTGTTGCCTAAGAACAACATTGTCACAAGGTTGCTGTTGGAGCATTTACATAGAAAAAACTTACACATATCCCACAGGGCCCTGATAGCAATTTCTCGTCAACAATATTGGATATTAAGCATTGGAAGAGAAACAAGATCAGTTATCAAAAGGTGTATCATATGTGCTAAATCAAGACCAACATCCATAACACAGCTAATGGGCGACCTACCAATGGAAAGAGTAATACCATCTCGTCCATTTTACTACACAGGGGTTGATTTTGCTGGTCCTATAAAATCAAATTACAAAATCCGAGGTAAAACTCCTTCAAAATCGTATCTCGCAATTTTCATATGCTTTTCCACAAAAGCAATTCATATAGAAGTTGTTGGAGATCTCTCTACAGAGTCGTTCATCAATTGCCTCAAAAGGTTTATAGGCAGACGTGGATTGTGTCACACTATTTTCTGCGATAATGCGACCAATTTCGTCGGTGCAAGCAACAAGCTCAAGGAGCTTAAAGCAGTTATGCAATCAAAGAGAATGGAATCAGCCATTCAATCATCATGTATCCAGACGGGAATTAATTGGCAATTTATTCCTCCTCGTTCTCCGCACTTTGGGGGACTCTGGGAGTCAGCTGTAAAATTTGCTAAGGGATTGTTGATTCGACACTTGGGTGAGGCTTCATTAACATACGAGGAGCTCACCACAATCACAAATAGAAGCAATACTCAATTCAAGGCCTTTAATACCAATTTCATCCGACTCAAATGATCTAGAAGCTCTCACCCCCGGAAATTTTTTAATAGGAGCACCACTTCTATCCATAGCTGAACCCGATGTCACTGATAAAAAAGTAAGTTCTCTCAATAAATATCGACAGATACAGCATGTTCAACAATCATTCTGGAAGAGATGGTCGGGTGAGTACTTACATCTCTTACAAAAACGAGCTAAGTGGAAAACTGAGTCCCAAAACTTAAAGCTAAATACTCTTGTTTTATTAAAGGAACTCAATATGCCACCAACAAAATGGAAGTTAGGACGTGTAGTAGAAGTGATTAAAGGAAATGATGGAGTGGTTCGTGTTGCTAACATTTAGACCAGTGGAGGTATTCTCCAGCGAGCTATCCATAACTTGTGTCCCCTGCCGGTAGAAGAATCAGACAAAACAGATCCTCCAACAGATCATACAAAGAAGCCACCTCTAAAAAATTATGGAGAACCTAATAATTGTCCATCATCACGGAAACTCAGAAGCGGCAGAGTTACAACGGGATCTTTATTGGTATCATTTTTTATCGCACTGTTGATTGCGCCAGTTAACACAACATATGCAGACAACCACGTCATTATAAACCAGCTCGATAACGCAGTCGGAATCTACTTTGAAGACATTGGAACACTGCGTGTAGTTAACAATTTTTGGAGTGTTTATGTTTATTTTAATCTTACCAATTATTGGTTGGAATTAACTGAAATCAAAACTTATTTAAATGAATTGGAAGGCGCTTGCACGGCAGAGAAATCGGAAAGGATTTACTATTGTCATGAAACTATCGACATCTTTCGACAAAGAGTAGCTGTCATTGACCAAAACAACGAATTCATTAATGGGTTCAACACCTCAAGTCGGACAGCGATTCGGCATCGCAGATCTCCATTCGATTTCGTTGGTAGTGTGGCGCATAGTTTGTTCGGTATCCTCGATCAAGAAGAGGCTGAGCACATCCAAAATCAGATTGACATAGCAAATAAACATGAAAATCACTTATCTGCTCTTATTAAAAAACAAAGTTCTATTTCAGATTCAACCGCAAATATTTTGAGACGTAATGGAAGTGAGAAAGCAATTCCAAACATTGAACACATATCTGGTTAGAACATTTAACGTAATTGGAAAACAACAAGATGGCATTGTCATGAATCAACACTTTGTTTCCCTTACGTCATATTTAATTATGATTTTAATGAATTTTCAGAGCACTCAAGACATTCTACTTGATGTCATACTGGATTTGAATCATGCTAAAATCAATCCACAGCTCATCACACCAATGCAACTTAACGACCAGCTGCAGATTGTTCAAGAAAATCTTCCATCAACCCTGAGATTACCTAATGTTTCAGTGTTGGACCTATTTAAAATCATTACAGTCAAAGGACGGACGCTTAAAGATTCAATGGTTTTTGAAATGCTGATACCACTAGCACAAGATCAAGAATTTCAGGTGTTTAATCTTATTCCTTTGCCTATCAGTCACAGCAACATGAGTCTTCTAGTGGATATATCTAAGCCATACCTTGCAGTAACATTAGCAAGAGACAAATTTTTTGGACTAACTTAATATGAGTTTTCATCCTGCAAGCCTTTAGCCGCGAGAAACCATCTATGCACTCAGGTTGTCCCGACTAATATCCATCAACAAATTTTTCATGTTTGTGAAATGGCCCTACTGAACCATGAAGATAATGCATTGACCGATTGCATCTTAAATGAAATACCACCTCAAAATCGGTGGCTCGCACTTAAGCAAACTAATAGCTGGTCATTTTCATTGATTACTAGTTCAACAGGTCTTCTCATTTGCAACGGAGTAACGAGCAGCATAGCCTTATCAGACAATGGCGTGATAGAGTTCAAGGATATGTGTACTCTCAAAATAGGAAACACCATCATAAACGGACACTCAAACTACAAAACAATTATTGCCAAGTCGTTCATTCCTAGTGTAAAAATCAGCAGCTGGATTGGAACCCGTAACCTGTCGAAAGACCTTGTCCCCCCGTTGAAGGTAAGCACAATTAATTATGACCAATTTAAAAATCTTACACAGGAATTAGAAGACCTGAAGAAAGACATAACATCACCTGAAGAGCCCCAATTGAACATCCATGATTACCACCATTATGGTTTGAGCTCCTTGCTGCTCGTGACTACTATTGGAATGATAATCATTTATTGCCTGCGGCAGAGAAGGCCAATTCCAACACCAAGAAGAACAGTTCCTCGCTTTGAAGCCACCTTATAAATTGAAGGTTAGGAACCTCCAAGGAGGGGTGTATGTGCAAACTCATAAATGTTTGCACACGTTTCAATAATTTTTTGTTTTTATTGTAAATATATTAATTTTCTTTTTCTTTGTAACGAGAGCTCCTGTGTGAACGATTTATTTGAATGGTTCCCCAGACGAAATACGAACCTTTGTCTGTTTAATTAGTATGCATATTCCCACGTTAGCGTGGGATAGAGAAATTATCACACAGTAGCTCCTCGAATTATAAGCGCTGTACATTAGTTTATGCCTAAAATAAAATCATTATAATTTCACCTTTCAAGAAGATCAGTCGTTTAATTTTGTCATCCAGAAACTACTTCGCTCTTACTTCGTTTTTTAATATTGATTTTTTTTGTGTTGAACATTATTCAACTTTGTGTATTGAACACCCATTGCCTGTGGAGTTCAATGAAAATGGATCCACAATGTGTTGGAAATTGTTAGATTTTTCAAACAATAAATTTGATGGAATTTTAGGTACTAATGTACTCAAACCAATTGAAGCCATTATAAACCTTAAAGAAGGCTATATAGAAATAAACAATAATAAAATTAATTTTGATAAATATAATCTGAAACAACAACATGTCCATATGAATACGAAGAAATAACTTCTTTGAGCGTAAATCACTTAAGTATAAAAAATTTAATTCCTAATGATTTAAATATTGAGGAACAAGAAGAACTTGAATTATTCCTTCATAATAATAGGGATCTCTCCAGTCGATCTCGATCTATGGAAGTGTGCGCACGTTATCGGCGTGAAACTGTGAAAAGTTTTCTTTAACTAAAATAGGAGTGACTTTTCAAAGTTCTAATTTTACCCAGGTATTTTTAATAGTTAGCACAGAGGTAGAGGTGGCCGACCGACAACCTGAGGATCACAGGTTCGAGTCCCAGTTGGTCAAAAATTATTTGGCTTTTTTTTCACAATCGTGAAATAGAAAACTTTATCGATTGGGAAAAGCAGCAAATGCAAACCAACAACACCGCGGGGACATCGAAGGATGCCTCAGCAACAACAATAAAGACAGCTATGGCACCACCAGCTAAAGCCACGGTTAGTGCCGTAGCACCAACAACAACAACAACCAAGCAAGCAATGGCACCAACAGCAACCATCAACGGCACCAACAGCCGATGCAAAAAATAAAAGAAGGAAGAGGATTAGCTGTGCGGCGAACCTTGTTAAGCGCCGCTCCACCACCACCTCAGCCCAGCTGCCAGCCGGGGTGAAGGAGACGGCGCGCACAGCCAAAACAGCAGCAGCAGCAAAAATCCATCAACAACTGGATACCTCACCATCCGATGACGACATCGAATATATGTCCGAAGGTACCGAGGGATTATATACAACGGGGGATTCAAACAGCAACTTGCTTGTTGATCTAACCTCACCACAGGCGTCCTCCGAAGAAGGAAACTGAGGCGCAAATCGCACTTGATGAGCAAGCGATTAGCGAAAAAATTGATGCCATTCGGGGGAAATGGAAAGGCTCAATTCCATTGTAACCCCTCTAATTCAAGCCCTGAAAAGCACACAGGAAGCTCGACGAGAACGCGAGAGGCAGGAGCGCGACCTCAAAAAAATTGCTACAGGCACCACAAAAAGCAACGCCACTAAAAGCAACGCCACAACAAGAGCTGGCAGAGCCAAAGCGAAAGCAAGCTCAACAACAACAACAGCAAATACCACAGCAGAACCAAAAAGAGCAGCAACAACAACAGCTACCAAACGAACAAACACAGCAGCAACCGAAGGTGCAACGCACGAAAAAACAGCAGCAACAGCAAGAACAGAAAGTCCAAAAGCGGAGTAGCCAGCAGCGGAACGAACAGCAGCAGGGAGTACACCAGCAGCAGCCACAGCCGCCCCAAAATAAAAAAGAAAAAGTGCCACCAATTAACACTTACAAAATGGAATTGCAGGAAACTATTGACCTATGTAAGTCGGCCATAGGCCAAAACTTTTTTATTAAACGTTTAAGTAAAGATAGACATGCAATACACTGCTCCACAGTGGCGCAGCACAAAATAATAAAAGAATTATTAAAGAAATCCACGACTGAGTTCTTCAGTTTTACCCCCAAATTGGATAAATATCAAACGGTCCTCTTGAAGGGCATAGATTCCTGCACGGAACCACAGGTGCTCTTAAATGAGCTCCGTCAAAAAGCGAGCGACGATCTCGACTTTATCGGGGTCAAGCCGTTCGCTACAGTCAGAGCCAGACGGGAGAAGCGGTCTTTGCCGTTCTTTCTGGTACTGCTATCGCCCAGCAGCAAACTGGATAGGTTGAGGAGTATCTCCGTCCTCAACTACCAGGTTGTTACTTGGGATAAATTAAAGAGACGCGGTGACATGCTTCAATGCATGCGCTGCCAAAGGTTTGGCCACGCTGCAGCAAACTGCGAAATGCAGTCACGCTGCGTTAAGTGCGGTGAGGACCACATAAAGGGAGAGTGTAAACTCGGCGAGAAACGGGTCGAAGACATGACCCAGCTGTGCACTTTGCGGAAAGGAGGGGCACCCTGCTAATTATCGGGGTTGCTCAGCTTTTCAGCAAGTTCGAATTAACAAAGCGGCTAAGCAGACAGCGATAGAGATACGCCCATCAACTCGTGCTCCTACAACAACACCCGTCAATCCCCAAATTTCCTACGCCCAAATGGCGGCAGGAAAGGAAAAAACGATACAGCCTGCAGCTAAAATAGCTCAACCGGCCCTCGTGCCAAAAGCTCCGGACGCTCAGGCCGAAATTAGAAGCATGTTGCTGGCAATTCAAGGCCAGCTGACAGGACTTCACAATCAGATAAAGGAGCAGGCAACTAGGGTAGACTATCTCTACTCAGTTTTGCCTAGCCTAACGCAAATTAGAGGTTAAAGGCGCGCTGTCGGAGAGGCCTCTTAGGATCCTTGCTGTGAATGTAAATTCACTGATTAGGACCGAACGTAGAGCTAATCTTTTCCAATTGTTGAAAGACCAAATCCAGATGTGTTTATGGCCAGCGAAACTAAGCCAAACCAGAAACATAAATTGACTAACAACAATTACAATGTCGTTAGAAGAGATCGACCCAACTCCACTTAAGGGGGGGCGTCGCAATCTTCATACGAAAAGGCATAAATCATAATGTTATATATAATAGTGATCTACGTAGATTTCGGCTGTTAGAGGCGTGTGTCGTTTGCATTCCTCTCCAACAGGGGAAGCGAATGTATGTGATCGCGGTTTATGCACTGGAATCACCTCAGCCAACTGATTTTTTGACAGAGCTCGAAAAACTTTTCCAAGGTCTACACTACACTTGAGATTGGACGAAAATTACTTTCTCATGGCCGGTGATTTGAATGCCAAACACTTAGATTGGGGAAATCAAGTACAGAATCCGAGAGGTATTCATCTTTTTAATTGGATGAGTCAGTATAATACTGAATATCGTATAGAACTGCTGGCTACGGATCGGCCATCGTTTCCAAGAAGCGGTGCCTATCTGGATTTATTGCTATTAGACGCAAGATTGACAATTACTGACACTGTGGGTCAAAGACCAAGGAATTGTTAACGAACGATCGAGTACGATAGTGACCACTGCGGACTCGCTGCCGTACTACAGCTTCCGAACGAGCTCGTGGAGTTGGATGAGTATGTACCTGTGCACACGCTTTACCAACGCCTCAACGAGCGAAATTAGATCGAACAACATATCCCCACCAAATGACAGAAATTTGACAAATAACGAAATAGACCAATACTTAGAACAAATGGACGAGACAATCAAACGAACAATGAACAGAACAATACCGAAATACAAACAACGGGACGCAACCGACATGTACCGGAACGCGACCATTGACGCATTACACAGACAAAAAAGTGGACTGCTGACAAGACTAAAACTCTTGTACCGACGGTTTACTGACCCTCACGACTTGGAGATTAGGACACTGAAGTCGTCGATCAAGAACATCAACCAACTAATTAAAGAAAACTATCGGTTGTCAATTTATTTGTATTGGGATAACAAAATTCGGGCCGTTAACTCTAGTGACCCGAGCATGTTTCCCCAAATTAACAAGATATTCAGAAGGAATGATCAGAACGATCTTCCGTGTCTTAAGCTTCAGAGAACGACGGACAACAGAGACGTACTTCTGGCAGCAGGTGATCCAGAGGACGCCGTCTTGAACGATGACCTCTTTATTATCGAAGAACCGCAGGAGAAAGTGGGGGCTGTGGGGGCTGCTTTCCAGCAAGTGTACAAGGTGAATGCTGCGTGCATTCCCCCGAATCATGAGCTGGAAAACAGAGTCTTGCTCCATCACTTCTACCTTCGGAATGACATCACGCAATGGCAATCAGAGAGCCTTGGTTTCACCGGGTTCAATGAAGATCATTTGGCAAATGCCATAATCGCTGAGTGAAATGGGCCCAGTTCCCTGTTAATTACGAAGGTGAAGCTCCAGCTCATCTTCGATTCATTAAAGAAGAAGAAGTCAGCAGGAGTCGATGGCATATCCAACGTTGTACTTCGACATTTACCTCAAGAAGCAGTAGACATTTTACCACTCTATTTAACAACTCTCTGAATAATGCATATTTTCCAGTGCGGTGGAAGACAGCTGTGGTGCATCCTCTCCCAAAAAAGGGAAAGGACAACTCTAATCCGGCGAATCTCCGGTCGATAAGTCTTCTTCCGAGTATTAGCAAGGTATTCGAAAAAGTTATCAATAGAGCTCTGTCTAAGTGGGCAGAGGACAATAATATCATACCGGACAATCAGTTTGGTTTTAAGACGGGACATGACACCATTCATGCCGCGTCGAAACTCGTTTCTGATGTCCAATGGAACAAATCTAAGAAGCAGTGTACGGGTGCCTGTCTGGTTGATTTGGAGAAGGCCTTCGACACCGTATGGTTAGAGGGTCTTTATCTAAAGCTGACCAGACTGTGCATTAGTAAACCACTATTGTATATGCTTTATGATATGCTCAATGGCAGAAAGTTTGTTGTCAAGAGTGGCAATGTAACTTCTGCCACAACCTTTAATATTAAAAATGGTCTTCAGCAGGGAGCGGTCAACTCGCCGATTCTATTCAGCATTTATCCCAGCGATCTGAAAAGTAGTCTAACTCAGGCAATAGCGTATGCCGACGATCTAATTGCGTACAGAACAGCTCCAAAAGTCGAGTTCATCAGGATTCTTTTGCAGCGTGACTTCGAGAAGATTCAGCAATATTGCGATGACTGGAAGTTGAAAACCAACTTTCAGAAATCAGAAACTATCTTGTTTAGGACTCCGTTGCTTAGAGCCACAAGGGATACGAGAAAGAACTGGCGCAAATCTTGAAGGGCATAGATTCCTGCACGGAACCACAGGTGCTCTTAAATGAGCTCCGTCAAAAAGCGAGCGACGATCTCGACTTTATCGGGGTCAAGCCGTTCGCTACAGTCAGAGCCAGACGTGAGAAGCGGTCTTTGCCGTTCTTTCTGGTACTGCTATCGCCCAGCAGCAAACTGGATAGGTTGAGGAGTATCTCCGTCCTCAACTACCAGGTTGTTACTTGGGATAAATTAAAGAGACGCGGTGACATGCTTCAATGCATGCGCTGCCAAAGGTTTGGCCACGCTGCAGCAAACTGCGAAATGCAGTCACGCTGCGTTAAGTGCGGTGAGGACAACATAAAGGGAGAGTGTAAACTCGGCGAGGAACGGGTCGAAGACATGACCCAGCTGTGCACTTTGCGGAAAGGAGGGGCACCCTGCTAATTATCGGGGTTGCTCAGCTTTTCAGCAAATTTGAATTAACAAAGCGGCTACGCAGACAGCGATAGAGATACGCCCATCAACTCGTGCTCCTACAACAACACCCGTCAATCCCCAAATTTCCTACGCCCAAATGGCGGCAGGAAAGGGAAAAACGGTACAGCCTGTAGCTAAGGTAGCTCAACCGGCCCTCGTGCCAAAAGCTCCGGACGCTCAGGCCGAAATTAGAAGCATGTTGCTGGCAATTCAAGGCCAGCTGACAGGACTTCACAATCAGATAAAGGAGCAGGCGACTAGGGTAGACTATCTCTACTCTGTTTTGCCTAGCCTAACGCAAATTAGAGGTTAAAGGCGCGCTGTCGGAGAGGCCTCTTAGGTTCCTTGCTGTGAATGTAAATTCACTGATTAGGACCGAACGTAGAGCTAATCTTTTCCAATTGTTGAAAGACCAAAGTCCAGATGTGTTTATGGCCAGCGAAACTAAGCTGAACCAGAAACATAAGTTCAATAACAACAATTACAATATCGTTAGAAGAGATCGACCCAGCTCCACTCAAGGCGGAGGCGTCGCAATCTTCATACGAAAAGGCATTAATCATAAAGTTATGTATAACAGTGATCTGCGCAGATTTCGGCTGTAAGAGACGTGCATCGTTTGCATTCATCTCCAACAGGGGAAGCGAATGTATGTGATCGCGGCTTATGCACCGGCATCACCTCAGCCAACTGATTTTATGACAGAGCTTGAAAAACTTTTCGAATGTCTACACTTTAGCTTGGAAGAAAATTACTTTCTCATGGCCGGTGATTTGAATGCCAAAGACCAAGATTGGGGAAATCAAATTCAAAATCAAAGAGGTATCCATCTTTTCAATTGGACGAGTCAATACAACACTAAATATGGTGTCGCCCCGCTGGCTACGGATTGGCCATCGTTTCCAAGAAGCGGTGCTTATCTGGACCTATTGCTAATAGACGCAAGACTGACAATTACTGACACTGTGGGTCAAAGACCAAGAAACTGTTTACGTTTGTATTTCGACAGACATATAAATGCTGCTCTGGCCAGGGCTAGGGGAGCCTTTGCCCTGACGAAACGGTTGTTTTATAGCAGCTGGCTTGATAGCAGGGTGAAGGTGATTTGCTACATGGCCCTTATCCGGCCGATGATTGCCTATGGATGCCCGGTTTGGTTCAACGTTGCCCCATCTCAAATGGAAAAGATTCGGGTGTTTGAGAGGCAGTGTCTTCGACGCTGCCTTGGATTGCACAGAACACCAGAGTCGGAGTACAAACATTACTATTCCAACCTGGTTCTTTACAACGGTGCCAACATAAACAGGATAGATAATTTCTTGCTGAAGCTTATTCGGGGTCACATTGCAAGAGCGATGTCCTCGTCTAACAGCTTAATTTTCGGGGCTTATTACCCCAACAACGAATACTACGAGAGTGTGCGTCTAAGCGGCTTTATTCCGCCCGATGCATTCCTCCACCTAGACAGTCGAGGGTTGATCCAGGATAGAGCGGCGGTTCCGCTAATCTACCACGTCTGCCGGAGAACTGTAGATCGGCGGCTCCTGTACAGTCGGGACGTCCTCGCACAAGACGGAGCTGAGCACCTTCGGTTCAGTAGGACTGTGTCCGAACGGGACCGAAGAGGTAGGGTAAAGCAGGAGAACCAGTTCTGGTGGTTGAAAAACGAAGATGAAGTTCCTTCAGATATTTAATAGTTGACCTTGCTATTTTCTTTTGTATGGCCGACTTGCATAGGTTTAGGTAGTTAGTTTTAAGTAGGGACAGTCAGAGTGGCACAAAAAAAAAAAAAAAAATTATACAATCCACAAAAATCCAAAAAAATTTTAAAACCGGGAAATGCTTTCTGTGGCTGTTCTAGTTTGTAAGTAGTCTGTAAGTAGCTTATAAGTAGATTGTAATTAGTTTATAATTAGTTGTAAATAGTTTTAAGTAGCTTTAAGTAGTTTTAATTAGTTTTAATTAGCTTTAATTGAGTTTTATGTAGTTTGTAAGTTTTATATAAAACCAAAAAAAATAAAGACAGAGATACCGAGTTTTTTGTAAATTCTTCTCGGTAAAAAATAAAACCGACCTGGATTTAGTATTAAGACAGTTCTTAGGCCGAAAGGCATTATCATTAAGTTATTATAGTTTAACTTAGAGCGTCCGATTGGGGCCAGTAAGTTAGTATTAAGATATTGATAAGTAGGCTAGTTTTTATGAATTTTTGTCTAGCTTTAAGATAGTTTTAAGAAAATTGAAAATGAAAATGAATTTGAAAAAAAAAAAACATGTAGTGGTGGTTGAGGCAAGTCCGTGAGTGGACCACCCACTAAGAAGTGTGCTGTAGTGAGAACTTCCATATCTTGAGGATCATTAGACATTCGGGATAAAGGCCTGGAATTCATTACAGCTTCAATTTGGCATAAGAGTGTGGTCATCTCATCATATGTGAACGAACGATTTCCAACAGTTATAAAAGTTTTTTGCATGAGCCTCTTAGCTACGCGGACTGCTGCTTCCCACAACCCTCCAAAGTGGGGAGCTCTGGGTGGTATGAAGTGCCATTCAATTCTTCGACCTTGACAAAATTGCTGTATTTCATCAGAATTGATAGCAGAACCCAAACTGCGACCAATTTTTTCAAGTTCATTTTTGGCACCTGTAAAATTAGTTCCATTATCAGAATAGAGTTTTAAGGAATTACCTCTGCGTGCTTTAAATCGTCTTAGAGCAGCTAGGAATGCTTCAGTGGACAAGTCAGGAACTAGCTCAAGATGTACCGCCTTAGTAACAAAGCATACGAATATGCATACATATCCCTTGATTGGAGGGCGACCTCTAATCCGCTGCGTTAAGTATATTGGACCGCAATAATCAATCCCGGTGGTTGAGAAGGGTCTGGCAGGAGTAATTTGGTCTGCGGGTAGGTCTCCCATTAATTGTGTTGATAGTTTCGGGTTAAACCGAAAACATGTTAGACAGGATCGCAGTACCTTCCCAACGTTTCGAAGGCCATCTATGATCCAGAATTTTCTTCTAATAATGTGCAGGACGGTTTGATTACCTGCGAGAAGATATTTTAAATGATAGTACATTACAATAGAATTAGTTAATGGGTGTGAAGGTGGGAGTATAATTTGATGTTTTGAATCATAATTAAGTGGAGAGTAACTTAAACGCCCTCCTACACGAAGTATTCCTTGGTCATCCAGAAACAATCCAAGTCGAAGCATATTGCTTTCGGTTATTTCTCGTCCTTGGGACAGAACCTTTATTTCCTTCTTAAAATACACCGTTTGTATGTTCCAAATTACGGCTTTTTCGGATTCATCTATTTCTCTTGATGATACCATTTTTGTTCTGTCAATTGATTTTGACCTCCAACGGCGAACATAGCAAAACACTAAAATTAAACGAAAATAGGAATTTAAATATTTGCAATTTAAGGTAAGATCAGTGACTTCATGATTATTATTATTTGCCAGAAAAACAAATTTTTGTCTTTTTTGTTCAAGGCAATCATTTGATATCCGAATTTCCAGGTGCGGCCACAAGTGTCTTTCTAGCTCTAAGAATTGTGGACCATCAAACCACAATTTGTTTTGAAGCAATCCTTCAGGTAAACATCCACGAGAGATAATGTCTGCGGGGTTGAGCTTTGATGGAACATGGTTCCATGATTCACGATTAGTTAGCTGCTGAATTTTAGATACTCTATTTGACACGAAAATATTCCATTGGTTTTCTGTGGATCTTATCCATGAAAGGGCAATAGTTGAATCCGCCCAACAAAAGGTTGATTCAATGTCAATGTCAATAGCCAATTTAATTCTTTGAATTAATTCTGCAAGCAGTAATGCTCCACAGAGTTCCAAACGTGCTAAAGATTCGCACAATATTGGTGCTACCCTTGATTTAGCACATACCAAATGAGTGTTTATAGTTCCATCTGAACTTAAACTTCGAAAGTAAACGCAAGCTCCGTAAGCTCTCATGCTTGCATCACTAAAGCCATGCAATTGTATTTTTGCTCCTTGAATAAGTACTACCCTGGGTAATCTTAGTTTTTGTAAACATTGTATTTGTTGATAGAAATCTTTCCATTGATGATGAAGGTCTTGAGCTAAGCTTTCATCCCAGTCAAAGCCCTTGGTCAGAGATGACGTCAAAACAGCTTTGCATTCACCACTACAGGATTGATGAAACCCAAAGGATCAAATAATCTTGCAACCTGGGAAAGAATAATGCGTTTTGTTAGGCTAGTACTAGTAATGGTTGAGTTAAAAGTGCTAAATGAAAAGTTGTCAATATAAGGATTCCAGAGTAATCCTAATACACGAATGACTTCATCATTATCAATCTTCAGTAGAGTTTCCTCATCCCCTGGATCTATGTCAGCCAATACCTCCTCTGCATTTGAGCACCATTTCTTCAGTGGAAATGCACCCTTGAGTAGTAGTTTTGTAACTTCATTTTTAATTGTACGAAGTTCTTCTATAGTGTCAGCTCCTGCCATCAAATTGTCAACATAAAAACTATTTAGAACATGGTGTGCTCCAATAGTGTTGTGTAATTTCTCTTCATGCGCTAATGTGATCATGCTTTTGATAGCCAGGTAAGACGCTGACGTAGTTTCATTCGTTACTGTATTAAGACGGTAGATTTCAACTGGTTGTTTACCATCATGTCGCCAGAGAATACACTGCATGTTTTGATCATTTTCATTGAGGTAAACTTGACGAAACATTTTTACTATATCTGCGGTAATGGCAAGTTTGAACAATCTGAAACGAATTAAAATTTTAAAAATATCATCTTGAAGTTTTGGACCATTCATAAGTAGATCATTTAAAGAAATTCCGTTGCTGGTTCTGCATGATCCGTCGATTACCACTCTTACTTTAGTTGACGAACTTTCTGGTTTTATAACAGGATGGTGAGGCAAGAAGTAATTTGGGCTACCAAGATCTTAATTGGAAATCTTTCTCATATGGCCCAAATTTATATATTCTTGAATGAATTCTGCATAAGCATGTTTTAGTTGCGCGAGTTAATTACTATTGCTAGTAATGGATCAAAAAATATCAACTTGAGAATAGCTTGGTATGCTATTCTCGTCTTCTTTATTTGGAAATCTTCAAGTAGTATAAATGAAACACCAGAGTTAGAGTATAACTGATACGAAGTCTAGTTATTTGCTTTATTGAGTGAGATAGAACTTAACACTTTAGCGTTGATAATTATAAGAACCTCGATTCATAATTCTGAATCGTATTTATACTGTTTTGCTTATGTGCAATATCTTAAACATATTATATACCTAATACATAGGTCGTGCCTGTGGTCACGTATACACAATATGGTTTCTTGGAATATATTAATGGTTAAAGTCTGCATCATATCCTGTGCATGAGTTCATGGCATGATCGTAGCGTGATCGCATGTTTGCTAAGGCGTGGTCATTGTTGGTTGCTTGTGCATGATGTTATTTTATATTATTTTTAGATACGGAGTATCTTAGGTTGTTAACTCTCCTCCCTCTTAAAATTAAATGTCCTCGTTTAATATGCCTTTAGCCATTAATGCTTCTTTGTATAACTTATTATATTCTTTCTTAGCTTGTACATTCTTATAAGCTGAATATGTTTTACAAATTTTGTTTAATATTATTCCAAGTAATATAATTGTTGATATAATAATACAAGTATATATTGTGGATAATATAAGATGTTCCTCTATTGGAATCGTAAATTTTCTTAATGCTTTAATATTATCAAATTTATATTTTGAATCTGTTTGTAAGATTTCTAAAATTTCAAATTCATCCTTATGTTCTAAGTCTAAATATCTTTTGATTTCCGATTTATAATTTACATATGTTTGATTATTAATTGTTACGGATGTATTAAATTGAATAAGGTTTACATCGGTAATATTTGTTTGATTATCAATATTATAATTTCCACTTAATAAAATATTACTTTCGTCAATTCTAAATAATGGTGCATTTTCTTCTTGAACAATGTTACATTGTGCTAATTTGTTATTTAGAATAGGTATAGTGCAATTGTCTTTAGGTAGTTCTTTACAAATCATAGAATCTACAAATTTATTACATTTTTCTGTTCTGGTAAATTTATTATTACATTTTGAAATTGATTTATCTAATAAGAGTTTTCCATGTCTGAATTCAATTGGGGTTAAAATAAAGTGTTTACATTTTTATTTATGATTGGGTATTTGTATACTACTATTATTTTGCTTATTATTTTTACGAGAAATATTTGTGAATATTCAAGTATGTCTATTATTGATACTTCGATTTTTTCTTTATTAATAATTTCTTTGATTTCACTTAGTTTGATTGCTTTTGAATTAAAATTATTATTTTTTGCTAGGTTGATAGTTTCCATTGTATTTGACAATTCCTTCTTTATTTCCCTAAGCATGAATGTTTCTTTAATCGTTTGTGGATCTAAAGTTTTTAATATGGTTTCAAAATTAGTATTTATTTGAAGTTGTTTATTATTATTTTCCGAAAGGTTATTTAAAGATTCATGGATATCTACTAAATCGTCATGATCGGGATTTCCGTACATAAATTTAATTACGGAACCGAAAAAGTTTATTGATCGTTTAGATCTCGTATGTGTTATAATTTGTTCTTCAAGAGTGCTAATTTCTCTGATTAGTCCTTCATCTTCTAATGATGGTTGATATGCTGTACTTACTATGTTATGAAAAGGTTTTAGCATTTTATCTAAGTCTATAACATGGTATAAAAAGTTTGTTTCATTATATAAATATGCGTCGTCTGCTTGAGTGGCAATATATTTTTTATTTTTTAAATTTACTATGTTTGAGGATTTCACAAAGTTTAGCTTTGTTACCTGAAGGATGAATATTATTATAAGGTAAATATTTTTTCTTGATGTCATCTTTATGAATGATCTTCCCCTGTGTTGTTTGGAAAGTGTCCCCACTGTCTTTATTAACAATGTATTTTTTATATTTTGGCTTATCTTTAGTACGTCTATTACTTTTTACGAACACTTGATCGTTCCTTCTATATTCTTTATTAACACGTTTTTTATTGTGATATTCTATATTTTTTAACTGTTTGTTTTCCAATGTTTTACTTATATTTGGATGTTTACCTCTATCAAAATATATATCTATAGGTTTTTCTTTAGTCACTGAATGGATAGTTAAATTATATTGTTTAATCGCGTTAAATATTTCAATGATCGGTTTAGTATTATTTTGTAAGGCTAATGCGTTACTGAGCTCGATAAGAGTACTATGGAATCTTTCGACTTGACCGTTCGTTGTAGAATGTTGAACTGGAGTCTTAAAATGTTTGATATTCGATTTATTCAAGATTGCTTGAAAAGAGGAGGTTAAGAATTTATTTTCGTTATCTGTGGTTATTTGTTCACAGTGTGGGTATACGTTAAGTATTTCTTCGAGTCTTAGATATAAATTTTGTTTATTCTCGAGTCTTATTATGTGTGCGTATTTCGAATACTTGTCTAATGAGGTTAAAAATAGTTCGTTTGATATATAGAATATATCCATATGTACCATCTGTCCAGCAAATGTGGGTATTGGTGTTGGTTTTAATTCTTGTTTAACCGGATGTCGCTCATACTTTGTTTTATGGCATATTCTGCATGTATTCGTGATCTCTTTGCAAGTTTGTCTGAGGTTAGGCCAAAAATAGATTTTAAGTATTTCTTCTGCATTGTTTATCGCGTTTCGATGGGCACGGTTATGTGTTTCGGTAGAAATTCGAATTTTTTCATCTACGTCGGTTATATCTTGTAGCAAGTTTCTTGCGATTAAAATTTTATAATTTTCAAAGTGTTTAAATATTTCGTCCTCTATATGGAAAAGGCTTTGTTCGTCGATTTTTATCGCATTAGTACGTGTTGGATTTAAAATCTTTTTCAGTTCTGAAATGGCGAACTTGGTATCTTTATAAGTGACTGTACTTTGGTCGTTAGTTAAAATGGGTTTCATGATTGAATTTAAAGGGTTTGGCACGCATTTAAGTGTTTTAAATGGTGAGTTATCAAATGAATGTACAGAGTCTTCGATTTCTGTGTTCATGTTTAATTGTTGGGTACGTGACAAAGCGTCGGCTACAACATTTTGGTGGCGTGGTTTATACATTAATTTGGCACCGTATTCTTCTATGAGATTTTTCCATCTCTTAAGTTTTGTATGTGGATTCTTTTCAGATATCGCAAAGATTAATGACTGGTGGTCAGTATATATAGTTAATTCAGCTATACCATATAGGTGATTCCTTAATTTTTGTAATGCCCATATTATGGCTAAAAGTTCTTTTTCGTTAGTCGAATATGCTTGTTCAGTCTCATTAAGAGTACGGGAAATAAAAGTTATTGGGTGTCTTTCTTGTGAAAGTACGGCTCCTATTGCAAAATTACTTGCGTCAGTTGTAAGCTCAAAAGGCTTATTAAAATCTGGTTGGAAGAGTTCTACCTGTTCCATTAATTTATTTTTTAATATTTGTATTGCTTCTAAGGCTAATTTATCATTTTCTATATTTAATTTTACTTTCTGGCTTTGATTCTTTTTTATCATACCATTGTCTCCTTTTAAATAAGCCGTAAGGGGTTAGGCTATTTGGGCGAAATTCTGTATGAATTTTCTGTAGTAGCTAGCTAGCCCGAGGAATGATCGTAATTCTTTAAGTGTGGTTGGTACTGGATACTCGCTCATAGTTGCGATCTTGGCGGGATCCACCGTCACTCGATTACTTTTAATCACATGTCCCAGATATTCCACTGAGTCTTTGAATAAATGAGATTTCTCTTGCGATATTTTCATATTTGCAATATGCAAAGCGTTTACTATAGTGCGAATATGTTCCATATGTTCTTCAGGTGTGGAAGAGTATATTAACACATCGTCTATGTAGATGTACGCAAATTTGCCAATATATTCCCTTAGTATATCGTCAACACATCTTTGAAATATACTTGGAACATTTTTGAGACCGAAAGGCATTCGTAAGAATTCATATTTAGCCCCATTAACAGCGAATGCTGTTTTTTCTCTATCAGACTCTTTTATTTTAATCTGGTGAAAACCGGATTCAAGATCTATAATAGAGAATATTTTTGCTTTACCTATGTTTTGGATAGTCATGTTCACGTCAGGAATTGGGTATCTATCTGTAATTGTATGTAAATTCAGTTTCTGAAAATCAATTACCATTCGCCGTTTAGGCCTCCCTTGTTCATCGATACCTTTCTTGGGAACAGTCCAAATAGGTGAATTATATGGAGATTTACTTGGTTGTATAATCCCATCCTTAAGTAAGTTTTCTACTTCTTTATTGACAAATTCATTGTCAGCGAACGGATATGGATATTGTTTAGTCCAAATCGGTTCTTCATTATTTGTGCGAATAGTCGCTTCAATTCTGGTTGTGAAAGGAAGTGTTTCACTAATATTATTATTCTTATTCATTAATTGCTCTATTTTATATTTATAAAAATCTGAATCGTTTGTAAAATGGATTGTTTGAGGTAATTGTTCCTCATAAAATAATTTATATTCAAAAAGATCTATTTTACCTTTTATTAATCTAAGACCTTGTTCTCCCAAAATTAAATCAAAATCTACTAATTCATCAATTTCATAGAAATCTATCTCTTAGCCAAAAATATTCATTTTCTTTTTGTATCTAATAATTGACATACCGTGAAGAGTTTTTGTTCTTAAGGGTTCAATTGCTACTCTAATACCAATTTCACATTTATTACTAATAAAATTATTTGTGGCACCCGAATCCACTAAAATATCTACGGATTTACCTGTAGTACGACATTTTCTTACAAGACATGGTAAACCCTTTATACGTCTAAAAAAGTACACTCAGACCTATAATCTTGATCGTATTGTTTAGAATTATTGCTTACCAACTCATCTTCCATTCTGCCTGTTTCTAGTTGATTCACTCGTTGAAATTTTCTGTTGCGATCGGAGTCTTCTCTTTCTCGTTTCACTGCATTGCCTGGTGGATCATATTGTTGTTGTCTTGGTGGATTATATCTTTGGAAGTTGTTGTTATAGTTGTTCTGTTGCTTAAACGGATTCTTCTGTCTGAAAGCTGATGTATCGGTTTCCATTGCGTTTGGATGTTGTGGGTTCACATAGTTCTGCACTTGTGCTTGTATATTTGGTTTATACCGGTTTTTCTCTGGTATATGTTGGAAATTGTTATGTGGTTGTGGTTGTCTTCGTTCGAGATTTACTTGATGATGTTGAACGGGGTGTGGCCTAGATGATGACTGGCCAGTATTTATTTCTGCCATGTTGTCATGTTGTATTGTGAGCGCTATTGCATAAATTAAATTTATTTTATTTTAAATGTAATAGAAAAAAAAACAAACTTTTTATTTTAATGAGGATGAACCTCTTTATTCGAGTGCTTCTTAAGAACTAACTTAACAGAATTTGTTTCCTAAAATCTAACTGAAAAGTAACTTAATCTATCCAACCCGAGATTGCACTTTGCTGTTGCATGTGCTGTCTCCAGACACCTCGTCATCACATTCCTTCACGTAGTCACCTGGTGATTCTTATGAGTCGTGGGAAGCGAATCTGGATGTGGGACATTTATCTGCTGAAGTTAACATTTCTTGCGTTAACTCCTCCCTGCCTAAATTGAAACGCCCTCGTTCGACGTTGATGGCTTTATTAGATTTGGCAAATCCTTAATTCCTATGGTAATGGATCCTTGCTCGTTTTTAGGTGAGAATTCTTGGTTGGTGTTTTTCTTTGTTTTACCAAAAAGGAAAGTTGTTATTATTATGAGGAGTATTATTACCAGGAATACGTTAATCCCAATATTTAATGCATTTTTCCTTTCCAGTAGATCAATCTGTTCCGTGCAATTCATCTGTAATTCTTTTATCATTCCTGGGGAAAGTACCTCTTTGAACTCTTGCACTGATGATCTAGGTTGCAACAAAGCTGGTAAAGGTTGATGTTTAGTTATCTCGCTGGTTTTGAAAATCATCCCATTCACAATGATCGTGGTGTTTGAGTTGAATTTTGCTTTTCAACAGGTTGGGGATACACGTAGAGTTACTTATAGCTACAATATTTCTACTATTACAAATAGAATGTTCGCTTATTACTAAACAATTTTGTTTTATACTATATGTTTTATTTTTACATTTTAAAATTTTTTTAAAAGGAATTTCGTTTATCTTTATTCCCCTCTTTACTGCTTTTATCAGAGAATATCAATTACCAAGAAGCCAATCCTTGGCTGTCATCCGGCTTTGCCTAAAAAACTGAAACACGCACACATAGACAGTTGGGCTAAGTCCACCACTAGGTTTTTGCACACATTGACAGTTGGGATCAACCCACCACTGATTTATTCGCACACATAGACAGTTGGGATCAACCCACCACGAATATGTCGGTTATTTTTGAAAATCTTCAGTTATTTTCAAATTCACTTGGGCTGCAATGGGCTTGTTCAAAAAGTATAAAAAAGGGAGAAATTATATATCAAGTGCTCACCGGACCTTATGAGAATAAGTTGTGGTTTTTTTTTAAATGTAAATTGTAGTCGCTTTTTACTAATTCCCGCCTGTCTGGAAAATAAATATCTTTAATTACTTTCTTTTCGATAAACAATTTTTTTTTTCTGTTTATTTTTTCTTTTCAACTCCCGAAATATATAAAGAAATGTAGAAAATGTACTCTTTTCTTGACGGAAAATAACTGACGGTGAGTAAGAAGAAATTTTTAAATAATTATGCGAAATGAAAAAAGATATTCACAAACTAGAATTTTGGCATATATACTACGCTTGCATGTGTTGTTAAACCAGCTTGAAGCTCGCGTCATTTTTTGTAAGCCTGGGTCGAGTCGAAATGAGCTTAATTTGACTAGATCTCGTTCGAGGAGCGGAGTCGAGTCGAAATTTGTGACGAAAAACCTGGATCAAAGAGATGGTCTTACAGATATTGCATTATGGTCTGTTTATTTGCTTGTTTGTGAGAAAATATAGTTTTGCTTTAATAATGTCGAGCATCAGCTAACCAGCTGTGATTAATTATTAAAATTACTGAATATTGGATTAAATAACTCTACAATGAGCCCTATAGTTTTTAATCAATTGGTTATTAATAATAATAATATTAATATAATGCATATTTAAACGTTTTCATAAGAGCCCAAATGAGGTAATTTTGCAAATTACAGAAAAAGTGTTTTCATCTGTAATTTGGTATTTCTTTTGACAGCTCATTTCATTTTTTGAGTTTCAACCCTGCCTGTAAATCACTTTTTGTTGTTAGTTTTTTAATTCAGCTTTAACATTTTCGTTCAAAATCTTTTCAAAGCTATTCAAAATGTGCCCAATTCGGTGTGTTCGTTAGGTTTTGACTTAATTTCCTAGAAAATTTTGTGCAAGTTTGGTTGAAATTATCTCATTTCGTCAGTCATATAGGAGCTTTCAATAGAGCGAGACGTCAAGTTGAGCAATATTTATCTCTGATCGTGATTTTTTTTTTTGTCATTATTAGCAAACGTGCAAGATCCCCTAGTGCCGAGGACAATCTTATGTCCTCGGGTAGTAAGTTTCCGAAAACGAAAACTATGAACGTAAATAAAAGGGACTCCAGAGGTAACTACTGGAGTCCTTTGCAATGTCTGCCAGATAGTGACACCGACAATGAAAATGAAGGTGAAAAAATGGACGAGTCCACATCGCCAGTTAAGCCCACCAAAAGATTGCAAATTCCTCCCATAAAACTATTACAAAAACCTTGTGAGTTTGTGCATACCCTGATGGAATCAATTAAAGTTTCCGATTATTCAATCAAAAAAATGTCAATAGGTATAAAAATTATGTGCGAATCATTAAATTCTTATAACCTAGTGCTCGAAAAATTAAATGTGGATAATTGCCAGTTCTTTACTCATGCACTCAAAAGTGAAAAAGCTTTTAAAGTTGTTTTGTATGGCTTAAGTGAACTAAACACTACTGTGCTGAAAAATGAACTGATTAAACTTGGACTGCTGTGCAAAGAAGTTAAAATGATCACGAAAAAATATGATCAATATACGGATACTTTCTATATAGTATCTCTTGAAAGTGGTTCAGTGAAACTGTTTGAACTAAAGAAAAATTATCGTTCAATATTTCACACTCAAATTAACTGGTCGTATCAACGAAAACAAAAAAATCGTTTGACCCAATGCAGAAATTGCCAATTGTTTGGTCATGGCGAGAGAAACTGTCATGTGAAAACATACTGCTCTATATGCGCGGCTTCTCATAAGACCGAAGAATGCACTAATACAGAAGTTCACAAATGTGCAAACTGCAACGAGAAGCATAAATCAACAGATAGCGCATGCGCAATCAGCCAAAGAATATAAACCCTGTCAACATACAGAAGTTCAACTCTTCTCATCTGTCAATGGACGATTTCCCATCTTTACCTCAACGTATGCATGGAAGGCAAGTGCAGAATAACAACGTTTATGTTCCTACAAGACCAAGTACATGGGACAAGATAACACCTGCGGTGGATACTCAGCCAAGTACGAGTTTTATCAACAAACCAACGTCAGCTACGTGTGGTGAGTTATTCTCAATGGAAGAATTAAATACACTTGTAATGGAGATGATTACTAAATTAGGTTCATGTAAAACAAAAATAGATCAATTTCAAGCTATCGCACAGTTAGCTACTAAGTTTCTCTATTCCAATGTCAAGTAATATGATAACAAATAATATGCTAGATTATAATTTAAATATTATAACATGGAATGCCAAAGGCATTCGTAATAAAAATATAGAATTTTTGAATTTTTTGAATCAAAATGCTATTGATGTAGCTTTTGTAACGGAAACATGGTTAAGTTCAGATATATCTTTTTCTACACCAAATTATACATGTCATCGCGTAGATCGAATTGATCAAATCGGTGGAGGTGTAGCAATGTTAGTAAAAAAATCAATTCAGCATTCTCTCTTGCCTGTTGTTAGGACTCGATATGTTGAGAATGTTGGTGTGGAAATAAAGTTAAGGCATCATGCAACTATAAAAATGTTTTGTGTGTATTTTCCAGGAAAAAATTCATCTGTAGAAAAGAGAATGCATTTTAAAAGAGACTTAAGAAAATTGATTATTAGAAACGAAAATTATATAATTGGAGATGACTTTAATTGTAGACATAGAGATTGGGGATGTATTCGTGCGAACTCGTGGGGTAATGTTCTTGCTAGTATGTCTTGTTTGTTTCCGTATTCAATGTTGTTTCCGTTTAGTCCAACTTATTTTCCTTCTGGATCGAGAGGTTCACCTTCCGTCCTTGATCTTTTTATAACGAACATTCCTTCGTTTTTCAGTCAGCCTGAAACTATCAATGAATTAAGTTCCGATCATGTTCCTGTTTTTTGTAAAATGAATGAATCAGCTGAAACTAGAGAACAATACTTCTTGGATTTAAAAAATGCCAACTGGAGTCGTTTTAGGTCAGTTATTAGATCCAAGTTAAGTTCAATTCCTACAGATTTGGATAGAGTGTGTTCAAAAGAAGATGTTGATGCTCATGTTGATGTATTTTCCAACCAAATTCTAGAATCAGTACAGTCTTGTGTTCCAAAAAAAAACCAAAAAACCTTTTTTTATTAAGATACCGGATTATATTCTAGAATACATTCGTATAAGGAATTCGTTAAACAGGCAATGGCAACGTTACCGCCTACCACAATACCGTATTGAAGTTAAATTTTATAACAAAAAGATTGCGGAGGAAATTAGTAAGTTTCGAAATAAAAATTGGAATGAAAAACTTAGTAAGTTGGAAAAAAGTGCCAAACCGTTTTGGAACATAGCCAAAATTATTAAAAATAAAAACAGACAAGTACCTAATCTTGAAAATAATAATGAAGTAGTGTATCGAAATTCAGATAAGGCTAATGTTTTTGCATCAACATTTTTGAAAAATCATTCTGTGTCCCAACACCTCAGCGATGATTCCACCAAAATCCTTGTTAGTCAAACATTAAATACAGTTAACTCACAGATCATTGAAACTCCTAGGGATCATTTTATAACTAGAGGGGATGTGAAAAATATTGTTTCAAACTTAAAAACTAAAAAGTCAGATGGACTAGACAACATTAAAAATATTTATTTAAAAAAACTACCAAGAGCAGGGATTGAGTTCATAGCGTTCTTAATTAACGCTTGTCTTAAAACGCAATACTTTCCAGCTAAATGGAAGTATGCTAAGGTAATTCCAATTCCTAAACCGGGAAAGCAAATGAAACTCCCTACTAGCTATAGACCGATAAGTCTGCTTAGTTGTATAAGTAAAATATTTGAAAAAGTTCTCAAAGCAAAAATATTACGAATCGTTGATGACTTTAATATACTTCCATATGAACAATTTGGATTCAGAATGCATCACAGCACTTCCCATCAAGTATTTAGAGTCTGTGAAAATGTAAGAAAAAATCGTTCTCTTGGCAAATCGACTGGTCTTATTCTACTCGATATAGAAAAGGCTTTCGACTCAGTATGGCATGATGGGATTGTGCACAAGATGGTATGTTTCGGGTTTCCCATGTATCTCGTAAAAATAATTCAAAGTTTTTTATCTAACCGCTACTTTAGTGTTTTCGTCAATAACTGTCCGTCAAACTGTTATCATGTCAACCAAGGTGTCCCACAAGGATCAGTACTAGGCCCTTTTCTGTACAATATCTTTACAGCTGATATTCCCAGGTTACCCGAGTGTCAAATAGCTATATTCGCGGATGATACAGGTATCTTTTCATCGCATGAATTTAGTCTTAACATTGAGACGAATTTAAAAAATGCAATCGAATTGATGACCAAATATTATGCAAAATGGAAAATAAAGCTGAACATTGACAAACTACAAGCTATCTTTTTTAGTAGAAAAAGAAAGTCTTGTTATCTTCCAAGCAATCAGCTTAACGTTAATGGTGTGAATGTCAAATGGGACTCAAGTGTTAAATATCTTGGTATTTATTTAGATCAAAAACTAACTTTTAGGGAGCATATTGCCAAAACTTTGCAAAAAGTAAGCATTGCTATAAATATATTATATCCTTTTATAAATAGAAAGTCGTGCCTTAGTAAAGATAACAAAATAATTATCCAAAAAGTTATATTCCAGGCAATCCTCCTCTATGGGTGCCAGGTTTGGGGAAAATGTGCAAAAAGTCACCTCAAAAAACTGCAAGTATCGCAGAACAAGCTACTCAAAATGATGCTTAACCTTCCACGATACCATTACACCTTAGATTTACACGAGAAAGCAAATGTTGAAATGATTTCTTTTAGAATAAATAAACTAAATAGCAATTTTTTGCTGAATTGCGAGACCTCCGATAATCCACTCATTAATCAATTGATTCCTTAACCATTTTTTTGAAGTAATTTGTAATAATTTTGTTTTTCTGTTCAATATTTATTATTTATCTAATTGTTTACTCATATATCTATTACTTATTTGTTTAACTGTTCATTTATTTATGTTATCATTGATATGTTTTATACTTCTTATTTATTTGTTTTTCTATTAAATTATTTTGCTTTGTTTTATGGTCAATTTATTCATGTTCACACTGTACCTATTTATATATTTAATTCTTTATTTATCTATTTATTTATTTATTTATTTATTCATGTATTTATTTATTTATTTATTTATTTATTTACTTATTTATTTTTTATTTTATATACTTATTTATTCATTTATTTATTTATTCATCTAGTTGCTTACTTATTTATTTATTTAGTTATTTATCTATTTATTTATTTATTTATCTATTTATTTATCTATAAATTTTTGTATCCATCTATTTAATTTTTTTATTACCATATTAATTTATTTATTTATTTATTTATTCAAATTATTTATTTATTGATTTATTTATTCACTAACCAACTACTAATATACTAAAATAAACCTATCTATTTATTATTATTCATACTAACTTCATTTTTACTAACCTGCTTCATAACTATAGTTTTGAAGTTTAAATTTTATCCGAGTCAAAATGTACCTGCCCTTTTCAATTTGCATTGAAGGCTTTGTTTGTATTTTCCTTCAAAATTAATATCCTTACCTTATTAAATTTCAAAATAAATTAATATACTTATTCAGTTGAAAGATATCATAATGTAGTATATCAAATCTCTGTATGTAAACTGTGCGGTAGCTTACCAAATGTAATTGTTAATACGAAAATAAAGATCTGTCTATCTATCTATCTCATTTCGAAATTTGAATTTGTGTGGAAAATGAGATGATTTCGTATCAAATTTGAAAATTTTCAACGAAATTTCTTCATTTGGTCTAACGAAACGTAGTATTAAGGCTCTCCAAAACCAACACGAATACCGATTGATTCGCTGTGAATCATTCACAATAGTACAAAATATGACAAAAACATAGACAATACTTAACAACAACAAAAATTCATCGTCACTCCTTATTGGCGTTGGCTTGGGAGAGCTTCTAGTTTTTTTTACTTCATTTCTATTTTGATTGTATTAGTAAACATGGTCACGCTAGGAGCTACTAGCCATTTTGTAATTTTAATTCAGTTTGGCACCCGAGCATATTTCTATTATTTCTCATTACTGTAAGCCAAAATGCTTTAGGTTTGTATTAATTAATTAATCTATTATATCTGTCTATTTATTTATTTAACGATATGTGTTCGTATTAATTGAACAGGGTTATTGTTTTGATCCATAGCTCCGCACTTTTAGCTCACTGATTTTGTGGTTTAACTGAGGGTGGTTCAAGCATGTAATTGACTTTTATAACTTACATGAAACCTAAATCATCATTAAAACCCAGTAAATCTACAGAAATTGATGGATTAAAAATTTTGAATTACGGAGCATTGTTTAGCCCCGACGTCGTTTTTTTCGTCCAAGCCCATTCAGACAAGGCAAAAACACACCTAATGTGAACCTGGCCCTAGTTGGGTTTCTATTTGTTGAACACGTCCCGTGGTCAAAATTATTCACCTCGGTCTGTCAATTAGATGTCAAAACTAAACAAAATACATGGTGTTCCCTATTTCATGCAGGATAATTTATGAAATGATATTAAAACAAAAAATCGTATGGGAAGGGGGGATTTTTATCCGCTTTTAGATAAGAGTAGTAACTTTCTTAAAAAAAAAATGAAAATCAACGGCACTACTAACTTGCAACTTGCAATGTTATGCTCTTTATTTTTGTTTAATTAACTTTTTTCAGTTCTACGACCAAATTTATTTAAAATAAAAATAACTAAAAAATAAGACAACAGCAAGAATGTCATGCTAACATTTCTTAAAACCATTCTCGAATCAATTTTTCTAATTAAGTTGTTTCGTAATCATTCAAAAAAAAAAATAATTATTCAACTTAAAATATAAAAAAAGTTAGTGTATTTGTTAAAACTATTTCATTTCTTTTATAGCATGTAGTAAAATTTCAGTAATAAGTATTCAATACTCCTATTAAACACTCAAAACCAAATGCTTAGATGTCATGAAGTTTAAAAAAAAATTAAAAATAGCTATTGCTGTTTTATTATCTGCAAAAGAGGACTGGATTTACTTTTAACACGTGCTACGTAAACGATTTTGAAAACTCCTCATTATTTCTTTTTTGTACTAAAGTTAAATCCAGATCAATCCCGAATCCCGAAAGAAGATAATAAAACCCACCTGATATCAACTTTAATACTTTTAAATTGGAAATTGACAGTTTAGTGGAGTTTAAACAAAAAAATTAAAGTTCTGGTGTCAGGTTGCAGTAAACTATTCTTTTATTTCTTATTTTTCTTAACTATTTTTTTTCCTTAGAATATATCCAACAATAATTTTAAAATTATTCTGGATGAAGAAAGGGCCACCCTGTATAATATGCAAGATGCATTGAAGATATTTGGAAATCTGTGTGATTGAAGACATTTTATGGATTCATTTTTTGTATTTTATTATAATCGTTGATGAATATTAACTGACAATTACAATTGCTTGTGTACTTTAAATTAATTAAACAATTTCACATCGATGTTTTTGCTATCAGCCGAAGTAAACTTCTCAATTTTTTTTTCCAATTTTCAAAGAAAAAAAAACTGAGCTGTCAAAACAAATAAATCTCACCGCGTTACATTGTTGTTGCGATTCACATCTATTCATGGACACGAAGTGAAATTACAAATACAACAATGTAAGCAAATGGGTTTTGGAGGGTGAAACGTACGAAAGATTGGCTTCTTGGTAATTGATATTCTCTGGCTTTTAAAGGGTGATTTTTTAGCTGGTTTGGTTTTGGCAACACTGGTTTTGACAGCTGACGTGTGTTTAGTACCTTGTGTCACTGTCAAACAGCTTCAGTTTGGTTTACAATTTAACCATGGATCGTCTTACAAATGAACAATGCTTGCAAATTATTGAATTTTACTATCAAAATTCGTGCTCGGTTCGAAATGTTCATCGCGCGCTGCTTCCATTTATGGTCGGCATTCTCGACCTTCTGAGCAGTCTATTCGGAAGATTGTGACCAAATTTCGCACCAAATTTACTTTGTTGGACATTAAACCACCAACACGTTTACGTACTGTGCGTAGTGAAGAAAATATTGCGGCCGTATCAGCTAGTGTGACAGAAGACCGCGAAATGTCGATTCGGCGCCGTTCCCAGCAGTTAGGCCTTTGTTACAGCACTACGTGGAAAATTTTGCGGAAGGATTTGGGCGTAAAGCCTTTTAAGATACAGCTGGTGCAAGAACTAAAGCCAGCCGACCTACCACAACGCCGAATTTTTGGTGAATGGGCTCTTGGAAAGCTGGCCGAGGATCCGCTTTTTTATGGAAAAATTGTGTTCAGCGATGAGGCTCATTTTTGGTTGAATGGGTACGTAAATAAGCATAATTGCCGCATTTGGAGTGAAGATCAGCCAGAATCATTGCAACAGCTACCAATGCATCCCGAAAAAGCCACTGTTTGGTGCGGTTTATGGGCCGGCGGCATTATTGGGCCATATTTCTTCAAAGATGATGCGAATCGCAGCGTTACTGTCAATGGTGAACGCTACCGAGCGATGATAACAAACTTTTTTTTGCCCGAAATGGAAGTTCTTAACTTGCATGATATGTGGTTTCAACAAGACGGTGTCACATGCCACACAGCACGCGAAACAATGGCGCAATTGCGAGGCGAGTTTGGTGAACAGTTAATTTCACGTTTCGGACCGGTCAATTGGCCGCCTAGATCGTGCGATTTGACACCATTAGATTATTTTTTGTGGGGGTATGTCAAGGCTAATGTCTATAGGGACAAGCCCGCTTCGATTGACGCACTGGAAGCCAACATCCATGCATTCATTCGTGAGATACCGGTCGATATGTGTGAAAGAGTATGCCAAAATTGGACTCAGCGGATGGGCTACCTGAGACGCAGCCGCGGTCAACATTTGCATGAAATTATCTTTAAACATTAAATTGCAAGGTTCAAACTATCGATTCAAATAAATATTGTTAGGAGCCAAGGTTCCACAGGGGAGTTCTTCGGTACCCGAGAAGTGGCTACGGCACGCTTGTGATTTCACGGCTCAGCTCGTCGTATGGGGTGGTTCTTGCCGCTTCTCAAGGTACCTCCTGCTCGACTAAACATTAATTTATACTCGTGCCTAAGGTAACAATAATTTGAATGTGACACAAATCTAGGGACTCTGACGATATCCAAGAGAAAAGTTAAGTTTGGTGCTTCGAATTTTAATCCAAAAAAAAAATTAACATCAATAAAAGAAAAACTAACCTAACTTAACTAACTAAATATACCCTTCTACCAACCCTTCACCCAAAAGAATAATAAAAAAAATAAAAGGTAAAAGATTAACAAAAAAAGAACTAAACCCTAATAAAATCCTAAGTCCTATTTCTAAAGCACCTCCTTTTATCACCCTTAGATATCGTCACACCGAATTCCAAAACGTTCGTCTGATGTTATTGACGAAGGTCTGGCCAACCCACCCAAGTATCGCGTAGACACTTCCTTCGCTATTTCCATGGCCAAGTGTTCTTGGAAATAGCCCCTATGTTGACCCAACCAGTTACGAATTAGTTCATAGTAAAAAGTCGGCCTGTCACGTCTTTAACCAGAATCCATCAGGACGGCATTACCAAGCCTCCACACACCGTAAGCTATGAAATTAGCACACCATAGTTTTTCAGTTTTATAGCTCAAATACCAGTTTTATTTATAAAATTCATTAAATAAAAAAAAAAGAACGACAAACTAATTCGAGCTCTCCCACTCGTTTCTTTTCCCGAATATATATGTATAAATTCAAAAATAAAAAAAAAATAAACTACTATAAATAAAAAACCAAAAGATAAGCAAATTTGACCTTAAGGCTTTCCGATATATGGAACCTTTATATCCAACCAATTATCAACTACTCACTTGTTTTTACCTTGGTCCCTCGTTGTTCTGCCGGCAGCACACTGGAGATCAGGAGTAGACACTTTAACTACCACTTCTAAACAAATTGATATATCACTAAATCTTAAGATCACTTTTAACTTCTCTTAGTTAAAAAAAAAAAAAATTCAAAAAAAATTTAATAACTAAAAAAAAAAACGATTTGGAGAACCAAATTTTACACACTTGTTAATTTACGTTACGTTAAACTTTGGACTTATGGTAAGTATGTCTATATCTAATTGTATTTTTTTCTTTTCTCTTTAACCACTTCTTCCTTTATCTTTTTATATTTCAGTTCGTTCTTTAAACTTCACTTTTCTTTCCTTCTCCTGATCTATCCCTTTTGCCTTCCAAACACCTCCTTCTTTCACAAATCCCTCTCGATAGCGTCTCCTCTGTTGATAGCTATATATATAATTTCTATATGTATAGAATCCTCCAGTAGACTTAGGTCTTTGTGTCCTCAAAAGATTTGACCTTTATCACTTTGGACAAAGGAACTCTTTCGCCTCAAAAGATGTCCTTAATGAAGGTCAAAAGAAGACAAAAAAAAATGGCAGAGGCCTAGGTCCCTGTAGTGAATTTTACGTTCGCACAAAGCAAACCTAAACCTAAATTAAAAGAAACACTCGTCAGAAAGCCTGCATTTAAGATTTCCATTATGGTTACATACCTCTGCTTAAAAATTTGGAAAAGCGAAACTCCTCACAATATTGCCCTTAAATTCGTCTTCAGGACGCTATTCTTTCTAGAAGAATCAAAGTTCATATATATGTATATATATATATATACCGATCACTGTTTCACTTTTGAATTTACCTTCAATTTAAATTGAATTCCACCTGAACTTCTTTTTTTTATCTTTTCTCTTTTTTTTTTTAAAGAATACACTTTTGTTTTATTCACCAAAATAGCGTGACAAGTTTTAATTTAAAAAAAAAATCAATTTTAAATTCGGACTTAAAATTAACCGGCAGTTAAGCTTTCAAAAAAAATTACTTCTTCGCTTTACCTTATCGCAAGAAACAATGACCATAAAATCCCTAGGTTAGTTCCTGGCCTCTATCCTAATACCTAAGTAAATAGTTACCACTACATCTGAGTGAGATAACTATTTTCAACCCTTTTGCTTAAAAATAACACAAAACTAATTATAGTTGGATTATTATCTTCTATCCCTATCACTAATAATTTCCCCCCTTTATCCATCTCCAAAATTCTATGCACACACAGATATCCACCGCTCATGCCCTTATATATGTTTGTCTCAGTCTTCATTCTCTTCTACTAATCTAATATCACATAATTCTAACATAATCCTATTATTTCTCCTAATCAAATCAATCTAATCTTATTATCCATCTATTAAGTCAAATAAACTATCTAAACTATTAAAATTTCCTTTTATTAAAATTTCCTTCACATGTATTAACACTTATCCTAAACACGCACCTTAAAAATTCATTAGAATTCATTTCATCATAGTATAAAACTTAGCGAAAGTTTTCTGCGCATGCGCTAGAAATAGTTATTCTGCCCCCCTTTCCCTTGTGTGAAAAGAGACCAAGCTACTATTGCATGCGCAGAAGAAAACGGCAGGATACTTGAAGAATTGAACTTCGTGAAATGTCAAAAAAAATCAAAACAAAACAACATCATGGCTGTGCTGCGGAGTAAAATTATATGGGTAAGTTTTATTTTTTTTAAAATTTGTATTATAAAAGTGATTTTAATTATATTTTATTGTCTCTAATTTCTTTTCAGATCATTTTGACTATTTTGGAATACTTTCGAGGTAAGTAGCCTATGTAGGTAGTGTGTTATTTGTATTGTAAAAATTCAGATTCAACATCTGGAGTTTTACAAAAACAGACATAGTGCCTAAATTAATTTTTGTTCTTCTTTTCCTTTCAGGATTCAATCGTGTATTTCCCCATGGATCTCATGGGCTCACCAATGTTGCCCTGAGTCTGGAATCCGCAGTGCGGTGATTGCTAAACGCCCTTAAGCTCAGGTAAGCTTACCACGTAACAGGCTCGTTGCAAGTGGCTGAGTGGTCGTGAGGCCACTTGAAACGTAAAAAAAAAGTGGATAAGCTACTTTATCAGTATTCTTTCCGCGTTTTGAATGGTCTCGTAGTGTGGTTGAGCCTACTCCCTGAGATTTCATACTTCTAGTAGAGTCGGGCATCTTATTTTTTCTACACTAACAAAACTAACAAAACTGCTTTAACTTTTCCAACCTTCGGTTTTTTTTTTTTTTTTTGTTTTGTTTTTTGTTCTTATACTGTCCATGACATTAATATTTACTAACTATAGCAGTTGTTGCAAAGATGCTTCTATTAAAACTTAATAACAATTAATGATTAACTATAGTTCAGGTACGGCGACTAGGTAAACATCACAGGTAGAGATCAGATGCTTAACTTTAAACTAATTATCACAGCTATAAATAAACTATAAACTAAATAAAAAAAAAACAATCAGGTACTTTTGCTAACTCTATGTAAATATCACAGCTTAAAATCAGGTACTGAAACTTATGGACTAACTATCACAGATAACCTTAGGTACTACAGCTTACGAGCTTATATCACAGATCCTACTATAAAATAAAGTATCTTAGAAATCAAATCAGATACTTCTACTAAAAAAAAATATCACAGATCCTAAAAAAAAACTAAGCTTCTATAACTAATACAAAAAAAAAACTACAGAAGAGAGGTGTATATATAAAAACTATAAGATAAATATATAAACTGTGTAAAACGACTGAAGTACATTTAACTAAACCTAGTATCACAGTGAAAAAAAAGAAAAGAAAAAACAACACCATCTGAGTGCGTCATTAAGATTTCATTTGCTTTATACGTGGAGGTCTTTCGCGTGATAGACTCCAACTTTTTCACCTTTCAAGTTTCCTATCGCGTATAGAGAATTCCCTACGGTTTTCAAAACGATCTATTTTATGAATTTTTGGCCTAGTTTCGCGTTGTAATTTTCGACTTTGTTACTTTGTTTAAAGTTTCTTCGGTAAACTATTTGTCCTACTTTATATTGCACATCTCTACTTCTAGTGTTATACACTTTTGCACTCTTTTGATGAGCGATTTTTAAATTTTCAAAAATTTTTGCTCTGATTAGCTCGAGTCTATCGTCCTTGTCCAATATTTCGATTTTCGATTCTTTTATTGCGCCTAATTTACGGAGCAATTCGTACGATTTGCCGTTTTGTACCATAGGTGTACCAAAAACCGCATAATAGGGCTCAACTGCAATAGCGTCGTGTAAAACACTTCGCAACGAAAACGCTACGTTGCTGACATGTTGATCCCAGTGTTTTTGGTCGTTACCTAGATAGGATCTAATCTTCGATAATACCGACTGGTTAACTCGTTCTGAAGCGTTAGCTTGTGGGGAATAGATCGCTGTTCTCACATGCTTCACTCCATAGCGATTTAAAAAACTAGCGAATAGTTCCGACACAAATTGTTTTCCGTTATCGGAATGAATGTATTCGGGGACGCCAAATACATGAAAAACATTTTCTTCTAAAAACTTAACTACCTCAGATGATGTTGCTTTTCGTATTGCTTTTAAAAATACATATTTACTGAAGTGGTCAAGAGCAATGAATATGTGCGTGTTACCGTTTCTAGTGCGTGGATAGGGACCAAGAAAATCTATATATAGCCGTTGAAATGGTCGTTCAGTAATAGTCTGTTGTCCCATCGGCGGCCGAGTTGTGGTGTTGATGGGCTTGCTACACTTGCAAGCGTCGCATGATCTCACCCAAAGCTGAACATCGTTAGTCATCCCGGGCCAGTAGTATTTCTGTCTCAACTTAGACAATGTTTTGTTTATGCCACCGTGTCCAGATGCTGGTGAGTCATGTGCGGCTCTCAAAAGACCCTCACACAACTCCTTAGGAACCCATAGCTTCCATGCTCTGTCGTCTTGTATTGCGTCGCCTGTTCTAATGTCCGTTCGTTTATAAACGAATCCGTCCGAAATGCAAATGTCTGGTAGTTTTTCTTTGTCTTGTTCTACTATTTTCTTCAGTTCAACATATTCCTCTGAAGAGAAATGTGGTGAACTAAAGTCAACCTCTGGCGCTAAGTCTTCGGTCGTGATCTCCTCCATATGAACTCGTGAGAGAGTATCAGGGACCACGTTTTGGACACCCTTCCTATGTTCGATCACGAAGTCGAAACCTTGGAGTTTAAAACTCCACCTGGCTAACCGTCCAGCAAGGTCTTTTTGCGTCATCAACCATTTCAGACTTACGTGATCGGTGATTATAGTAAAGGGTAAACCCTCAACGTAAGCCCTGAACTTCTTTACCGATAGAATGGCCGCATAGCATTCAAGTTCCGTAACGCTATAATTCCTTTGAGCGGAATTAAGTTTCTGGGACATGAATGCTATCGGCCGTTCATTTTTCTCGTCATCCATCTGGAAAATCACACTCCCTACACCTGAGGTTGAAGCATCGCACTGAATATAAAAATGTTTTGAAAAGTCTGGATTTGTGAGTATAGGTGCTGTAACTAAACTTGTTTTGAGTAGTTGAAATGCTGTAATTGCTTCGTCTGTCATTTCAAATTTTTGTCCTTTTTTTAAGCAATCGGTCATCGGAGCTGCTAAAAACGCATAATTTGGTATAAAACGCCTATACCAGCCCGTCATGCCTAGGAACCTTCGGAGTTGTTTGGGGGTCTTAGGTACCGGAAAGTCCTCGACCGCCGATACTTTGTCCTTGTCAGTTCGTATGCATCCGTCACCAACTACATATCCGAGATATTTTATTTCTTTAAAGCAAAATTTGCTTTTTTCGACATTAATAGTCAGGCCACCTTGCCTAAGTGCAATAGCTACTTCCTCCAGTACCTTCATATGGGTTTCGAAGTCTGGAGAACAAATCAAGAGGTCATCGAGATAGACAAAGACATTCTGCCGAAGACGACCAGGAATGACTTTGTCCATTAACTTAGACATTCTCTGAGCGGCATTACACAACCCAAACGGCATAACCGTGAATTGGTATAACGGCCGCCCAGGGACTGTAAAAGCTGTCTTCTCCCTTGACTTGCTCTCCAGAGGAATTTGCCAAAAGGCATCCTTCAAGTCGATACTGGAGATAAACTTCGTATCCTGCAGCCTACTTATTATACCCTCTATGTGTGGAAGTGGATACGCAAACTTTTTCGTCCTGGCATTCACCTTCCGAGAATCTAAACAAAGCCTACTTTTCGCACCCTTTCGCACTAAAACAACTGGAGAACTCCAAGCACTATTACTCTCCTCTATCACCCCCATTTCCAGCATCCTGTCCAACTCGGCGTACATAAGCTTTTGTACTGCTGGTGAAATGGGGTAGTGCCTTTGTTTTATGGGAATATTTTCGTCTTCCACTTCAATAACATGCTCCTCAAGGTTGGTTTTACCCAACCCGAGTACGGCAAAAGAAGGAAACAGTAACTTGACACTCTCCAATTGCTGAGCTTGATCAGGTGTGAGATCTCGAAAGGTAGGTTGCTCTTTGGTTACGGTTGGTATGCCTATCTCACTAACTATGCTTGGAGCCACTTTAAATGTGCTCCAAAAATCAACACCCAGATATAGCGGTTGTAAAAGGCCAGGAACAACATAGATCTCCAACTCGTGTGATTTACCACCCCACGAGACATTCGTTTTGAAGCGACCCTCTATTTTCTGATGATTTCCATCAGCTGTTTTAATGTCGTTGTTCATTTTTGTAATTTGTATATTCTTTTCAGTTATAAACTGTATTGCACCTCTCCCTAAACATGTAACGGACGCTCCACTATCTAATAACCCTAATATCTCTTCTCCTTCTAATTGCACTTTCGCGTATGGCCTATTGTCATCAGTCACAGATAAAATCGTTGATTCTATTTTGTTCTTTCTTAACCTAAGTATTGCATGTTTTTCCCTAAGCCTACTTATTTTTAAATAATTTCTACTTTTTGTTTCCTTCAAATCGATTTCTTCATTAAAAATTCTTCTCCTAGCTTCTTCATACTCTTTCATCCTCTGGTGAAGACTTTTTGGAGGATTTCGTTCTTCCTTTTGGTAAGTATTTAAATTATCTTGTTCGGTTCTTCTTTCTAAAATTCTTATTCTTTCAGGTTTTTCTTCTGTTCTTCCGGGAGTGGCTTCAACGTCGACGGTTGACTCCCGGGTACACTGCCGACCTTCTGGTTTCCCTGACAGTCCGCGCACTTGAAAGACACACTACCCTGTCCACAGCAAAAACAAGTCAAGGTATGAAACGTTGAAGGGCAAGCGCCCAAAGATTGTCTTGTATCTTTCAAAACGTCCCTGTTCACTTGTCCTTTATACTTATTTTGCTTCTCTTGTTCAAAATTTCTTCTTTCCGGTTTTTTTCCTTGTATAGCTTCTACTAGTAACTCTTCTTCTTCTGAGTCACTAAATGTTTGTCTTCTTCTAGAGTAATCCCCACCATCTATTTCATTTACAAACTTATTTTTAAACTTTGAGTCCCTGACAGTCAAGTGCTCTTCCGCGCGCTTGCATTCCTCTCTTAGCTCTCTAATGTTGCTGATAGAGCAGCCAAAAATTAGAGTGCTTACTCTGTCTTTCAAATTTTTCCTGACCATCGACACCAGATCACTTTCTTTAGGCCTTGTTTGCATTTGCAAAGTGAGGCCTCTAATATCCGCGTAAAAATCATCAAATGTCTCGTGGGATTGTTGTTTTCGATCCATGATCGCCCTGAGGATTTCATGATCTCGCTTGTTATTCTTGAACTGCCTAAGAAGTTCTGTTTTGAGATCATAATAATTCAAAAGATCATCACCTTGATTCTCCTCTAAGAACTGCCAATACCATCTCTCTGCAGAGGCAGTAACCAAATGGTGGAAATTTGCAAATAGTTGTTCGTCGGTCAGTCCACTTTTTTTCTGTAGTGTCTCCACTCGGAAAATAAAACTTTCAACCGACATGCTTTTCGATGTACCATCAAACTTAATTCCCCATTTATGAACATCAACCTTGCTGTTGACATCCCTAAATGAGGATTGGTGACTCGATGGTTGCGATGTCGGTTGAATATTTGACGAGTGGTTTGTACGTCTAACGTTCTGTTTAGCGTTTGTGGTGTCTAATCTTGAGTCTTGTTTAAATTTTGTGTCTCTCTGATCTGTCAAGGACTGCTCCATACTATGCAACTTGGAATGCACCTCTTTCATATTATTGTCTAACAGTTTGTACATTTCTGACAAACCGTCAGCAAGAATACTTAGAGTTTTAGTCTGGCTTTCCTTAACAGTCAGAGAGGCAACTGTTTATATTCTGTCTATTAGTTCAAGTTCAGTCAATTGTACAGTTGTATTTTTTTGTGTTCTTTTGTTTGCTGTTTCTTTAAGTTTTCTGTTTTCTTGTTCTATTTGTTCTCGCCTCTGTTCTATTTGTAATCGTTCTTGTTCAAGTTCTTGGTTTCGTTGTAAAAGTTTTTCTCGTTCTCTGTTGTACTGTTCGTCATCGTTATTGTTGTCGTCTTCTTCATAGCTGTCCGAAGCCTCTTCTCGTATTACTGTTGTTATTGTCCTGTCTCTCTCTTCTGTACCATGTAAATCTATGTCCCGAATTATTTTTGTAATTTCGTGAAACGTTCTGTCTAAGTCTTCGTTTTCTGTCAAAGTTGGTAGCACGGTGCACAGTGGTTGTTCTTCTGTCAGCCCTGCTGCTTCATTTCCAACCTCTAACACCCCAGCTCTCTGACGAGTGATTCTCTTTTTAGGCTGACCCTCCTTAGGGACTGCACCCGTCCTACTCTTTCTCCCCTCTGGCATACTCCTTTCTCAATATATATATAAAAAAATAAAAATAGCAAAATAAAGAATTCAAAAGAAAAAAAAAACTAAAATATATGTATCAAAAAAAAAAATCCAAAAACCCAAACCAAATTAAAAAAAAAAAAAATGTAATAAGAAATTAAAAAAAATTAAAAGATGAACGCAGAAAGAGAAATGTAAAATACGTTTATAAAATCCAAAAAAAAAAAAAAAAATTTATAATGTAAGTTTCAAAAAGAAAAAAAAATTATTAAAAATTTTTCCCAAATATAAGAAAAATGTAATAGAAAACTAAAAAAAAACAAAATGTAATAATAAAAAACGTAGAATATACTATGTATGTTTTGATGTATTTAAACGTGTTTATAATAAGTTAACGCGTAGGTGTGTGAAGACTTGCAAAGTTTCCTTTCCCTCTGATATTTGGTAGTCTGTTAAGTTGTGTTTTGTTTTCTGTCTTGTAACCGGTGCGTTTGGAATTCAGTGGCTGCTTTGGTTCATCTCTCTCCCACAACCACTACATTTTTCCTGGCATGTAGCTTAGTCAATGGTTGGCTGTAGGTTCAAGATAAACCTCTACAGGAACAAAGTTTGCAAATCCGAGTCTCTACCTCACTATGAATCTGGTTGTACCTGATTCTATGGATAGCCAAGACTCAAAATCTTACGACCCTGTTCCACTTTTGGTGTTGTCACAGATGTCCAACTACCTCACAGAAATCTCTGGCTCTTGGCCTGAAGATTTGGACAGCTGCTTTCGGCCTGTGACAAGACCAAAAGCTCGTAGTCCCCAGATTTGTGCATCAAAACAAAACTGTTAAAGGTGTCAAAAAAATCAAGCAAAACAAGTCCAAGGGGTTGAAAAAAAATCATTCCCTCAGAGTTGCCTTGAATAGTTTTCAAAAAAAAACTTTAGGTCTCGTTGGGCGCCATTGTTAGGAGCCAAGGTTCCACAGGGGAGTTCTTCGGTACCCGAGAAGTGGCTACGGCACGCTTGTGATTTCACGGCTCAGCTCGTCGTATGGGGTGGTTCTTGCCGCTTCTCAAGGTACCTCCTGCTCGACTAAACATTAATTTATACTCGTGCCTAAGGTAACAATAATTTGAATGTGACACAAATCTAGGGACTCTGACGATATCCAAGAGAAAAGTTAAGTTTGGTGCTTCGAATTTTAATCCAAAAAAAAAAATTAAGATCAATAAAAGAAAAACTAACCTAACTTAACTAACTAAATATACCCTTCTACCAACCCTTCACCCAAAAGAATAATAAAAAAAATAAAAGGTAAAAGATTAACAAAAAAAGAACTAAACCCTAATAAAATCCTAAGTCCTATTTCTAAAGCACCTCCTTTTATCACCCTTAGATATCGTCACACCGAATTCCAAAACGTTCGTCTGATGTTATTGACGAAGGTCTGGCCAACCCAACCAAGTATCGCGTAGACACTTCCTTCGCTATTTCCATGGCCAAGTGTTCTTGGAAATAGCCCCTATGTTGACCCAACCAGTTACGAATTAGTTCATAGTAAAAAGTCGGCCTGTCACGTCTTTAACCAGAATCCATCAGGACGGCATTACCAAGCCTCCACACACCGTAAGCTATGAAATTAGCACACCATAGTTTTTCAGTTTTATAGCTCAAATACCAGTTTTATTTATAAAATTCATTAAATAAAAAAAAAAGAACGACAAACTAATTCGAGCTCTCCCCCTCGTTTCTTTTCCCGAATATATATGTATAAATTCAAAAATAAAAAAAAAATAAACTACTATAAATAAAAAAACAAAAGATAAGCAAATTTGACCTTAAGGCTTTCCGATATATGGAACCTTTATATCCAACCAATTATCAACTACTCACTTGTTTTTACCTTGGTCCCTCGTTGTTCTGCCGGCAGCACACTGGAGATCAGGAGTAGACACTTTAACTACCACTTCTAAACAAATTGATATATCACTAAGTCTTAAGATCACTTTTAACTTCTCTTAGTTAAAAAAAAAAAAAATTCAAAAAAAATTTAATAACTAAAAAAAAAAACGATTTGGAGAACCAAATTTTACACACTTGTTAATTTACGTTACGTTAAACTTTGGACTTATGGTAAGTATGTCTATATCTAATTGTATTTTTTTCTTTTCTCTTTAACCACTTCTTCCTTTATCTTTTTATATTTCAGTTCGTTCTTTAAACTTCACTTTTCTTTCCTTCTCCTGATCTATCCCTTTTGCCTTCCAAACACCTCCTTCTTTCACAAATCCCTCTCGATAGCGTCTCCTCTGTTGATAGCTATATATATAATTTCTATATGTATAGAATCCTCCAGTAGACTTAGGTCTTTGTGTCCTCAAAAGATTTGACCTTTATCACTTTGGACAAAGGAACTCTTTCACCTCAAAAGATGTCCTTAATGAAGGTCAAAAGAAGACAAAAAAAAATGGCAGAGGCCTAGGTCCCTGTAGTGAATTTTACGTTCGCACAAAGCAAACCTAAACCTAAATTAAAAGAAACACTCGTCAGAAAGCCTGCATTTGAGATTTCCATTATGGTTACATACCTCTGCTTAAAAATTTGGAAAAGCGAAACTCCTCACAATATTGCCCTTGAATTCGTCTTCAGGACGCTATTCTTTCTAGAAGAATCAAAGTTCATATATATGTATATATATATATATACCGATCACTGTTTCACTTTTGAATTTACCTTCAATTTAAATTGAATTCCACCTGAACTTCTTTTTTTTATCTTTTCTCTTTTTTTTTTTAAAGAATACACTTTTGTTTTATTCACCAAAATAGCGTGACAAGTTTTAATTTAAAAAAAAAATCAATTTTAAATTCGGACTTAAAATTAACCGGCAGTTAAGCTTTCAAAAAAAATTACTTCTTCGCTTTACCTTATCGCAAGAAACAATGACCATAAAATCCCTAGGTTAGTTCCTGGCCTCTATCCTAATACCTAAGTAAATAGTTACCACTACATCTGAGTGAGATAACTATTTTCAACCCTTTTGCTTAAAAATAACACAAAACTAATTATAGTTGGATTATTATCTTCTATCCCTATCACTAATAATTTCCCCCCTTTATCCATCTCCAAAATTCTATGCACACACAGATATCCACCGCTCATGCCCTTATATATGTTTGTCTCAGTCTTCATTCTCTTCTACTAATCTAATATCACATAATTCTAACATAATCCTATTATTTCTCCTAATCAAATCAATCTAATCTTATTATCCATCTATTAAGTCAAATAAACTATCTAAACTATTAAAATTTCCTTTTATTAAAATTTCCTTCACATGTATTAACACTTATCCTAAACACGCACCTTAAAAATTCATTAGAATTCATTTCATCATAGTATAAAACTTAGCGAAAGTTTTCTGCGCATGCGCTAGAAATAGTTATTCTGCCCCCCTTTCCCTTGTGTGAAAAGAGACCAAGCTACTATTGCATGCGCAGAAGAAAACGGCAGGATACTTGAAGAATTGAACTTCGTGAAATGTCAAAAAAAATCAAAACAAAACAACATCATGGCTGTGCTGCGGAGTAAAATTATATGGGTAAGTTTTATTTTTTTTTAAATTTGTATTATAAAAGTGATTTTAATTATATTTTATTGTCTCTAATTTCTTTTCAGATCATTTTGACTATTTTGGAATACTTTCGAGGTAAGTAGCCTATGTAGGTAGTGTGTTATTTGTATTGTAAAAATTCAGATTCAACATCTGGAGTTTTACAAAAACAGACATAGTGCCTAAATTAATTTTTGTTCTTCTTTTCCTTTCAGGATTCAATCGTGTATTTCCCCATGGATCTCATGGGCTCACCAATGTTGCCCTGAGTCTGGAATCCGCAGTGCGGTGATTGCTAAACGCCCTTAAGCTCAGGTAAGCTTACCACGTAACAATATTTCATTCATTTTTTCGAATTTTTGTGTTTTTTTTTTTTAAGTTCTAAACCTCTTAAAAAATCACCCGTTATTATAAGCATAGTACAAATATCTGGGTCTGTTGTTGGTATATCAATTATATAAATTAAATTCTTACCATTAGAGGCAATTTTAATATTTCAAAAATCAAGTGCCTCGTCAATATTTATGAAAGGTGTATTTTGTTTTCTAAAAAATTCTTCTGTTAGCTTTATTTCAGAACTTGACAGTATAAAAGAATTCACTACATTAACTTTTGCCCAATGAATGGCGTAAGCTATATTTATTAATTCTTCTTTTACTAAATCTAGTTCATATTTTAATTTTAATGTTTCAGTGTCTTTATTCTTTACTTCGTTTTTTACAATTTTAAATATTTCGTTTGTTACATTGGTGATTTCGTTAATTTTTCCTATGGTCATACGGTTTATTATCATTTGCCTATTATTGTTTTCGAGTACGTTGTTCATTTTTTCTGTTAAAATTTCATAATCATGATGATCCGGACTACCGCTGATCCATTTCCAGGCGGTACCTAGGAAATCAAGTGATCTTTTCTTTTTCTTATTTTCAAATTTCAATCCTGCCAGGTAGGTTTTTATTTTATCTATTTCATGGGAAATGTAAGGATAAAGGGGGTGATTTGGTATGGTTTCTATCAGGGTATTTTCTATATTCCTTGTCAGGTTTTCGTAATGTTCAATATCAATTATGTGGATTATTTTGAAAGATCCTGTCTGTATTTTCGAGGTTCCAACATTTATCTTAACCAATTGAGACTTTGAGTAATCCAATATTTGTATATCCGCTGCGCATAGCGGTAATAACCTATAAAGAAGAATTTTCATTTTTAATTAGATTCTTATGGACAATTTTTCCAGACCTGGTTACTATTGTGGAATTTTTGTTTTCGGCTACGATTTCTTTTTTATATTTAGGAGTGAGTTTGTTGCCTAGTCTTTTGTTAATTTTTACATGAATGGTATCTCCTATTGCAAAATTTTTAAAAGCTTTCTTTTTCTTATTATGATAACTAAGATCAGCAGTTTGCTTATCTTTGATTGCTTGAGTGACAATTTGTCTCTCTTCTTGTAACTGTTCGGGGTTATTAATTTTATTTCGTGCAAAAAATACTTCGATAGGTTTTTTGTTTGTGGTGGTATGAACGGATCTATTATATTCGTAAATGGACTTGTCGAGCATTTCGGAGAATGAACTAAAGTTTTGTTCGGCTTTCATACAACGTAATAGTTCAGAAAGTGTTGAATGAAATCTTTCAATTTGACCATTCACAGAACTTACGTATGGAGGGGCTTTAAACACTTTAATGTTGAAAAAATTCTCAACCATGAATAGAATGGAATTGGAGCTTAATGATTTCTCATTATCAACCACAATCCATTCTGGGATACCGAAAGATAATATAATCTCTCTTAAGGGTTGCTTGATATGTTCTGTAGCTCTAGACGTTACGATTCTTGCTAAAGCATACTTGAAAAATTTGTCTATGGCAGTCAGTACAACTTTCTTGTCAGTGAAATATAGATCAATATGTAAGATCTGTCCAGGATATAAGGGTATAGGGGTAGGTTGTAAGGGTATATTGTTGGGGTGTCGATCGTATTTTTGTTCCTTGCAAATTTGACATTTATCCGTAATGTTCTTTATTTTTTCCTGCATTTTTGGAAAATAAAACCTTTGTAGTAACTGAATTTTGTTTTCTCTGCTATTTCGGTGAGCGCGATTGTGCTCTTTAAGAATTTCGGTTTCTTGTAAATTTTCATCTGTTAGGTCTGTTACCATGTTTCTTGAGAATAGTACTTTATAGAGGCTAAAATGTGAAGGAAATATTTCTTGGATTTTTCCGAGAATCGCTTCCTCAGCTTTGATTCCATTTATTACAGAAGGGTTAAGATATTTTTTAAAAATTTCGGCAAGTTTTTCTGAGGTAAAATTTGGTTCAACAATAGTATGACGATGATATGTTGAGAAAATGATTTCGAATTTATATTCAGAAGTATTACCGACATTAAGAAAGATTTGGTTTTTGAACACGTTTATGGGTTGATTCGCCATTTGGATAAGGTTTTGATTCGAGCTTTCGTGGCTATGTAGAGTTGTTGTTAACACATTTATTTGACAACATCTTGGTGGCCTAGATAGTGCATCAGCGACTATATTAGTTTTTCCGGGTTTATACTTGATCTCATAGTTGTACTCTTCCAAAATTGACTTCCATCGCTTCATCTTAGAATTGTGGTTCTTATTACTGAGAGGGAAAGTCAATGGTTGATGGTCTGTAAATATTTTGACACGAGCAGTACCGTATAGGTAATTTCTTAGAGAAGTGAGTGCCCATATTATGGCAAGCATCTCCTTCTCGTTAGTTGCGTAATGCTCTTCGGTGGTATTAAGTGTTCTCGAAATGAATGTTATCGGTTTGTCACCTTGTGACAAAACTGCACCTATCGCGTAATTTGATGCGTCAGTAGTTAGCTCAAAATCTTTCGTAAAGTCTGGGTATGCGAGAATAATATCTTGCGAAGCTAAGGAGTTTTTTATTTTCAGGAAGGCATCTCTAGCATTATCGTCGAGATTAATTTTTATTTTATCGGAATTTACTTTGGACAAACGTCCTCCTTCCCCTCTTAAAAGGGATGTCAGGGGCTTAGCGAGCTTCGCATAGTCTTTAATGAAGCGACGGTAGTATCCTGACATACCTAGAAATGAACGTAGCTCCTTAAGGGTATTTGGAGCTGGAAATTTTGAAATTGCATCTACTTTAGCTGGATTAGCTAAAATTCCCTTGGGGGAAATAATAAAACCTAGGAATTCAACCTTGTTCTTAAAAAAGTCACATTTCTCCAGATGAATTTTCATGTTCGCTTCAAATAGCGTCTGAAAAATAATTTCCAAATGTTTTAAATGTTCTGATTCACTTTTACCAAACACTATAATATCGTCTATATAGACGAAGCAAATCTTTCCTATGTGTTCGCGGAGGATGTCGTCGAGTGCGCGTTGGAAAATTGACGGCGCGTTTTTTAGGCCAAATGGGAGCCTAACAAATTCAAACTTTCCATTGTTTATTGAGAAGGCGGTCTTCTCTATATCAGATTCCTTAAGAGGTATTTGATGGAATCCGTTTTTTAGATCGAGAACTGAAAACATTCGGTTTTGCCTAGTTGTGCCAGTACTTCGTTAATGTCTTGGATTGGGTAACGATCTGCGATAGTATTTGCGTTCAGCTTCCTATAATCGATTACTAATCTATATTGTTTGTTACCTGCAGCATCAGGTTTCTTAGGCACAATCCAGACAGGCGAATTGTATGGTGACCGAGAAGGTCTAATAATTCCGTCTTCTAGAAGTTTCCTAAGCTGGTTTTCGATTTCTTCTTTAAGAGAAGTAGGATATGGGTAACACCTCGTATAAATCGGAGTGTCTGTGAAAGTACGAATTTCTCCAAGAACCTTTGTCGTGAAAGTTAGTTTTTCGTCGGGATCGCCGAAAAGTGAGGGAAAATGTTTGATAGTTGTGATAAGAGCTTCTTTCTGAGTGTCTGACTTATGTTCGAACTTTGTGTCAATAGAATTGATAGTCATAGAGCTTTGTTGTTTAATTTTTACCTTAATCTTATTGAGGATTGTCATAAAATTCTCTTTTGTATGTATGACGGCTGATAATTCTTTTAAGCTGTCGTTCCCAAGTATACCATGGAACGATTTTAAATTTGGTAAGATGTAGAATTTAAAATGAATGTTCTGACCGAATAAATTAATAAAGGTGTGTTGGGTTATTGAAACATCTCCTGCGATTGATTTTGCAAGAAAGTTTTGTTTATTATTTAGAGGAGTTGTAACGAGTTGGGGCTGAATGTAATTTCTGCTAGACCCGGTGTCTATCAGAAATTTTAAAATGTTCCCACTCTTCGTCTTACATTCAAAAAATGGAAGCGAAGAGTCTGCTAACCTAAAAAATGGATATCTGCAAAGTCCGTAGAGTAGTCATGTTCAAATGAAGTTCCATTTTCATCATATTGATTTAAAGTATTTATGTAACCTTGTAATTCCTCATCTGGATTTTCAAGGAATCCACTCTGGTATTGTTCATAAGGAGTATCTTCCGGAACAGATTCTATGTGAAAATGTGGTTGATTTTGTTTTGTAACCATGTTATTTAATTTTCTAGTGTTAAGACTGGGATTCGGTACTGGTTTGATGTTAGTCATATTAGGCTGATTACCTTTTTGAAGATTCTGTTGTTGCGGACGCATGGGTCTTAATTGATTATTATATGCGCTCCAGTTCTGGTAGCCTAGGTTTGAATAATTTGGAGATTGTCCATAATTTGGGGTTTGATTTAATACGTTTGACGTTGTCGGGTATCTGGAAGGATGAGGATTAGGGTATGTTGAGTATTGCTGCGGAACTGGTTTAGGTGCTACAGAGGAATAAGTTCTGCCAATCATATTTGGGTTTCTTCGGGGTATAAAGGGTTGTGGTTGTGGTTTTCTTAGTGTTATTTGGTGTTGAATATGATTAGATCTAGTGTTTTGATTCTCTAACTTTAAACATAAGTTCAGGGCATGAGGGAGATCAATTGGTTCTTTTATTGATAGTAATCTAGGTAAGTCTCCTCTTAACCCTCTTATAAAGGTATCAAGGGGTTTTGACCTATAAGTTTCCGTAAGAACTTTGGTTGCTTCAACACCCATATCCCTACAAGATATTTTATTGAGAAAAAGTGAGAGATGTGAGTAAACTAATTGATAAAACTCTTGGACCGTTTTGCTTCATTGAACAAGAGAAGCCATTTGGAATTCCAACGTATTAATATCCCGTTTGTCTGCATAGTGCATAATCAAACATTGGGATATACTTTCCTAATTTAAAGGGATATTATAAGATTCTAGAGCGATATCCGCTTCTCCCACAATTTTATTGCGTATAACGCTTAAAATAGCAAAGTATTTAGGAGTGCCTTTAAAAGGTTCATATATTCCGAGAATTCTCTCAACGCTTTTTCTCCAGGATCCAAATTCAGCTTTGTCACCTGAGAAAATTTTTAGGCACTTGACAATATCGGGGATTCTATCCATTTCCGATATGTCTGTTCCGAATTGTGCGTCAATACCTTGGTCTCTTTCGATATTTCGGGTGGGATTATTTTGAGTAGGCTGGCTTTGTTCCCTTAGGACTCGATTGACGATACTCGTGATGAGTATGTCCAATTCTGGTGTAGATTGGATACTCTGACTTGTGGATGCCGAGTATGGCGGGAAATTATTTGCACCTGTACTAGCATTTGTTGGAATAGGATTTTGCGGATTTTGTGAAGGGTTACCGGCAGACCTATTTTGAGGATATTGTGAAGGGTTACCGGCAGAATTGGTTTCAGATGCAATACTATCGGTATTCGATCTTGTAGTCACCATGATTACGTTTGAATATTTGAGATATTTAGTTTGAAAATTATTACAAATTTATTACACTATAAAACTTTTCGTAAAAATAAAAAAAATTAAAAATTAATTCACAATTGAAATTTCTGATCCTTTTTCTGTTTTCTTTAAAATATTTTTCTTTCAAAACAAACTTAAAAATTTATTCAAAATTGAATTTTTTCCTTTTACCTATTAATCTTTTATTTTTTATTTTTTTAACTTAAGTCTAACTTACATAAAAATGAAGAACATGATCCCACGGTGGTGAGTTAAGTGTTGATCCTTTTTTCTAGCTACAGCTGGTACTCAGGCACTTCCTTGTCTCACACTCCCTCGTGGCTTACTATGTCTACAGACTATAGCAAATTTATTCTTCTTGGGTTTGGCCGAAGAAGTGACACGAACACTGGTAATTTACTCTTCGAAACGTGGCGAGCTTCTTGAGGTCTATTTTCACGTTAGAGTTCTTGTTTGATTTTCTTTTTTTTTCTTTACCACTTGAAGTGAACTAAGTCCTAAAACCCGACGAACTTCTTTAGGTCGATTTTAAGTTTTAAGTCATATCACTTTCAATGTTCTAGGTCTTGGAATGCGACAAACTACTTTAGGTCGATTTCACGTTTTACTTTTTAACACTTTCTCAGGCCAACCACGTTGGGCGCCAATTAAATTTATTTTAATTTAAATGTATTAAAAAAAAAACAAACTTTTTATTTTAATGAGGATGAACCTCTTTATTCGAGTGCTACTTAAGAACTAACTTAACAGAATTCGTTTTCTAAAATCTATCTGAAAAGTAACTTAATCTATCCAACCCGAGATTGCACTTTGCTGTTGCATGTGCTGTCTCCAGACACCTCGTCATCACATTCCTTCACGTAGTCACCTGGTGATTCTTATGAGTCGTGGGAAGTAAATCTGGATGTGGGACATTTATCTGCTAAAGTTAACATTTCTTGCTTTAACTCAAATGCTCTTTCCAAAGTACTTGGAGGATTGGAATATAAAGTTATTTTTATGAATGACGAATTTATATGCGTTGTTAAAGTACGAATTGCTTCTTCGTTGGCCATTTGTTCTTGGACACGTTTTCCTTCGGCTGATGATATTATTGCTATTTTGGATAGCACCAAATTTAGTGCGTAGTTTATTTTATCATAAAATTCTGATAATGTTAACCTTCCTTGTTTTATATTTTGAAGTTCGTTCATTAGAACGTAAAGAGGTCTGCTATCTGCGTAAGTATGGTCAAGGCGATTTATTATAGCTTCAAAATTATTTATTGTATTTTGATTCACTAGTACATTTGCTGCTTCACCTTGTATTTTTGTTTTAATCAACATGAGGGCTTCATAATACGTGTTTGAGTTCTGGATGTTTTCAAGTGGTTCCATAATATCTGTTACGTATTTCCTCTATGCTCTGTATTCCGAAGTATTTCCACTAAATACTGGTGTATTTTTAAAAGGTCCCAAACTCATTTCTTTTGGATCTTTATATTCAGGTTTTACTAGCTTGGCTAGTAACTAGGAGTTACTAGCTTAGCTTGGCGAGTGGTTGTGTTCTTGAGTGCCTCAAAGAAAAGTTTATCATATTCTTGTACAAAATAAGTTAAAAATATAAATTTCTATTGGAATAAATTAGGTCGTGGGTGGCAACATTTTGCACATAACAACACATCTTTATTCTTTCGTCTGCACTTTTAAAACAGCAAAATATAAAAAAAAAAATTATTCCAAATACTGTTAAGTGATAAAAAGCCTGAAAGTTCTTGCACGACATAAAAACCAACTGTGCCTCTTGGTACTCAGCGGAGAAACTACACACAACAAAGCAAAACAACTACATTTCTTACTTTGTGAGTACGTATATTTATTACAAATAAGCTTAGCTTTAAATTGCAATTGCAACAAAAAAAACACAAAAGAAATACACACCTCAGGCTAGTATTAGCACTCAATTGAAGCAGTAGCAAGATCGAGCTTCACCACACTGCAATAATCTAAGATCTGAACCATATTTTATATACAGCTTCACCATACCAAAAAAAAAGCCAATACAGAAACCATTGGTAAATACAGCAGCCAAGTTTGGTATTTTTGCAAACAAAATACAGTGACTCAAAATTGTGCTCATGAACTGCAAGCCAAAACTCAAAAGACCAATTACAGAAATTTCACCAGAACACAAAAATATTTCAACTCTGAAAAAACTTTGCCCAAAATCAGATATGTCCATTACCGTCCAAAGGAATGAATTAATAAGAGAAATGGATAAACTTTTAGACAAGAAACTTGAACACCTAGCAACTAAAGAAGATATCAACAGAATTAAAAAGGAAATCGCAGTCCTTAAAGAGGAGAATAAGTATTTGAAGGAAGAAATATCCAAGCTCAAAGAAGAAGAAGTTCAAATTAAACGGAAAATGGAGGAAACTGAAAAGTTTAAAAAGAGGATGAATGTTGTCGTGACAGGTTTAAATACAGAAAACGTCGAGGAAGCCAAAACCCAGTTTCAAGAAGTCTGCAGTATCCCTTCATGTATCCGCTACAACCAACAGTGCCAGAAAAATAAGTTCAGCCAATGCAAACAAAACAATCTTTGTCTTTGAACTAGCCAATTCAACAGAAATTCAGTCTGTCTTATCATCGTCGAATAAGTTAAATGGCACACATATTTCTATCAACAAGGACCTGACTGGAAATGAAAGAGCAGAACAGTTTCATCTAATACAGGTAAAACGGTGCCTCACTAAATCCGACAGTAGACTTCGGCTTGAAATAAAACGTTGGACTCTAACAGTCGATGGGAGCAGATGATACAAATGTACCCCTGAAGGAATAATTAAGGCTACAAACGAAGATTACAAAACCTTTATTGAAAATCACCTTACAAAAATGAAAGCCACATACTTGGTTATTATAGATTTACCTAGGTATCAAAATACGTATGCACAAAAACTCCTTCAGAGTAATTAGCAACCTAAAGTCTGTCAGGTTTTATGTTATAATGTAGCTGGTCTTGCAAATAAATCAATATTATGTTACTTTTATAAATTTATATCTGAATTTCAAGTCTTTTTTTATATGAAACATTTATTATATCAGAACAAATACAAAACAACGAACAATTATTTAAAGGCTTTAAATTACACTGGATTCCTGCAACAAAATCTCAAAAATTTGGAAGAGCTAGTGGAAGATGTTTGTTTGGGTACAGTAAGAGTATCGAAGCCTTACATCAATTACAGTTTGTAAATTAGAACAGAACTACTATTTTACGTGGAACTTTTCATGGAACAGCCGTTAACTTTGTACGTTGCTATCTCAACTGCAACCATTGGATGAGAGACTACATTAAAATAGTAAATTTGTTTGAAGATTTCGAGTTGAATAACTTTATACTGTTAGGTGATCTAAAAGTCAGAACGGGAACGAGGGGTTCTATTGATATCTCAGCAGTGTCCCAAAAGCCAGTAACAGACTCTAGAAGTTCGAAAGATTCTACAACTGATAGAAATTGCAACGCGTTTCCAGAGTTCTTAGAAGAAATTGGGGACATTCTTAATAGGAGAAGTTTTGGTGACACAAATGAAGAGTACACCTTTGTATCAAGTAGAGGATCATCTGTAATTGATTATTGCTGTCCATCTTATAACTCAATCGGTATCATAGAAGATTTTTCTATTGGATGTAAAACATTCTCAGACCATATGCCATTAAGTCTAACCCTCAAATCATCCGAAAACATCTCTAGAGATTCTCCTATGCAGTTACTTCCAAGGCTAAAGTGGGTTACTAACAAGCGCTTGGAGTATATACAAAAACTTAATGAAGCTGTTACAAATAACATTGCCCGCGAAGAATCCATCGAAGTAAGATGTGAAACCATAAAAAAATGTATATACGAAGCAAATGAGATGCCCAACACCCAAATTATAAAATTCGATAGAAAGAAACCTTGGTATGACTTAGACTGCTACATCGCAAGAAAAGCTTCAGTAAGAACCCTTAGAATATTTAAAAAATACAACTTAGAAATAAGTAGACAAAAATATGCTGCAGCAAATAAAAAATATAAAGCTCTGTTGAAATCAAAACAGTACGAATACTACCAGCGTATCTCACGCCAACTTGCATCTGTAACCTCGGCTAGACTGGTGGAAAATTGCAAAGGAAATCCGTGAAGATTCGACAAAAACTGGTATTGGACAAATCACTACTAACGAGCTAATGGATCACTTCAACAGCGCATTGAACTCATCCTCGTCGCAATTCATGGTACCCATAACATCTTCGGAAATTGTTCATCAAAAAAAACTCGATAACCAAATAGAACTGAATGAAGTAATCTTGGCAATAGAATCAACAAAAGAAAATAAAGCACTCGGTATTGACGGTATTCCAAACGAGTTTTATAAAAATGCTAGCACTCCATTTATTGAAGAAATACATATTTTGCTAAGGGATATCTTTCATACAGAAATGATGCCGTCATCCTTTAAAAGATCAATAATTTTCCCAGTTTATAAAAAGGGTGACTCAAGCCTTGCCTCAAACTACCGAGGGCTGTCTTTTCTTGACACACTTTATAAAATATTTACAACCATTCTGCTAAACAGACTCACTAGCTGGATCGAAGAAAACCAGATACTAAATGAATACCAGGCTGCGTACAGAAGTCAGTATAGTACAGTTGACCAAGATTATCGACAGCTTCAGCAGCAACTGCAGTAAATGGTGTCTAGATGTCAATCTAGAAAAGTCTGAAGTCGTTATCTTCCGGAATGGTGGTAGAAGAGCGGCTACTGAAAAATGGTACTTCAACCATGGAGAAATAAAAATATCCAACCAATACAAATATCTTGGAGTTACTTTCACGTACAATATGTCTTGGTCTGAACACTTAACAAAACGTCTTGCAACATCAAAAAACTCTATAAACTCAACGTGGTCTAAATTTGTGCGAAATAAATATGTGGCACACTCCGCTAAATATAAAGTGCACGAAGCAGCCACAAAATCAATAATGCATTGTTGTGCGCAAGTTTGGGAATACAAAGAATACGCCCAAGTTGAAAAACTTCAGCGCTTCTTTGTCAAGAGATGCTCCGGACTCCCAGACAACACACCTAATTATGCAGTTTATATTGAAACCGGACTTTCAAAGGCATTCATTTCGACATTAAAAGTTCACCTAGCATACATACGGAAAGTAATGTCATTGCCACGTAACCGTCTTCCACGTATTCTCTCAGAAGCTGTTATCCAGAAAAATATTTATTGGGCCCAGGAATGGCCAGGCCTTTTCCTAAAAACTCAAATCGATTTCAGTTTCGAAGCTCCCTGCACAGAATGGAATCGTGTTCATAATATACTCTTAACCAAATTATCGGAAAAGGATTGGTCCAACTTCACCAGCAAGGCGCTCCAGTCACAGTTCCATGATGAATATTGCAATCTCCTGTACACTGAAGTCCCGAACTACTTCCATGATAGGAATCCACGAGATATGATCAATCTAATCCTTAAGGCAAGAAGCGGTTTACTTAACTTAAATGCTAAAGCTTTCCGTAATGATACTATAGGCATATGCACTTTATGTAATCTAGATGCTGCAGAAAACACTTATCACTTTATTGGAGTATGCCCTATTTTAAGAGGATACCGCAAACAATATCTAGGAAGTGATTTGCTAGACAGACCAACATTCCTCAGTATCTTGAATGGCCTAAATTACCATAACCTTTACAAATTTTTAAAAAACTCAATCAAATATCGTGGTCTTATAATAAACGAATATGAATAGTTAAAACTCGCTAATCTTTGCTTTTATAAAGTATAAACATTTTTGAACCTGACAGACGGCTTAAAACAAGTTATTGTCAAATTTGATTTTGAATACCAGCAAAATCATGATTTTGTTAAGATTTAATTGAAAATAAAATTATTTTATCTTTTATCTATCTATCTTTATATTCAGGTTTTACAGGTTTTAATATTTGTGTGGTGGTGACAGCTTTGAAAGCACCTTGTTGTGACAAGCGTATGCTTTCTAATTCTGAATTTAATGTATCTGTTACATTTTTCCAGTAATTATCCTTTTCGGACTGCGTTTGTATGAACTGTTCGTTACTTCTTTGTAACTGTAGGTTTTGTTCATTTAGATTATTTGTAGTTTGTATTAAGGCTTGGATTTCAGCACGCAGAGCTGCAAGTTCTATAGTTGTCGCCATTTTATTATAATTTTTATTTGTTATTTCTTTAAGCTCGAAGTCTTTTTCTCCACAAGCTCGTTTATTCATTAATTTTTTAAATAATTAACTTTTGCACTTATCACTATTTTTCACTGCTTTACTACACTTTAAGTAAAGACATTCTTTGCAAGCGTATCTGCTATGCTAGATTTAACTTGACTCAATTCAATGAGGTTTGTTTGTTGGCAAAGATCCTTGTTTTTTCAAAGGATCCCGGTTGAGCCCCCAGTTAATTACTATTGCTAGTAATGGATCAAAAAATATCAACTTGAGAATAGCTTGGTATGCTATTCTCGTCTTCTTTATCTGGAAATCTTCAAGTAGTATAAATGAAACACCAGAGTTAGAGTATAACTGATACGAAGTCTAGTTATTTGCTTTATTGAGTGAGATAGAACTTAACACTTTAGCGTTGATAATTATAAGAACCTCGATTCATAATTCTGAATCGTATTTATACTGTTTTGCTTATGTGCAATATCTTAAACATATTATATACCTAATACATAGGTCGTGCCTGTGGTCACGTATACACATTATGGTTTCTTGGAATATCTTAATGGTTAAAGTCTGCATCATATCCTGTGCATGAGTTTATGGCATGATCGTAGCGTGATCGCATGTTTGCTAGGGCGTGGTCATTGTTGGTTGCTTGTGCATGATGTTATTTTATATTATTTTTAGATACGGAGTATCTTGGGTTGTTAACTCGCGTCTTTGTTGATTCTTCTCTCCAAATTAAGTCAACTATAAAAAACTTTTTTATTTTATTTCCAAAGAAAAAACTAATAAAAAGAAATTTTAAATTACACTTGTATGCATTTCAACCGGCGTGCCGGTCATTTCAGCAACACGACTGAGAGATATAGTTGTCACTTATATAAACATAGAACATTATAAATTATGTAAAGGAGAGTTAGAGCAATGCAGATATAAGTAATGATAAAAAATGATTACATTAAAATAAATAGAGTGACTACATTAGTAATTTTGTTTTTATTTTTAATTTTTATATAAACAAAGTGCAAACGAGAAAACAGGTTAGAAACAATTGAATAAACATGATTCTACATTGCCATTATCTGCATTTAATGCAGAGTTGTCTGTTTGTATGTAATAACTTTCGGTTGCATCAAGTTTATTACTATCTGACACGCTTGCCAATAAACGAACATTATTTAAAGTGATTGGTAAGTGTTGTTCTTGTAATGCGTGGGCTGCAATTGCTGACTTTTTCGGATCGTTGTTTTTAATGTAATTTTGGTGATCTTTGAATCGCGTTAAAATTGATCTCTTAGTTTGTCCATAGTATTTACGTCCACAGTTGCATTTAATTTCGTAAACACCAGATTTTTCTAAGTTTTCTTTTTTGTCTTTTATACTTGTCAATTTGTTTTTAAGTTTAAATTTATTGGAAAATACCAAATCCATTTTGTTGCGGTGGAACACTGTTCTTAGTCCATTTGTAATGTCTGGAGCGAAGGTTATTGACACACGACTAAAATCAGTTGTTTGTGTTGTTCTATTTTGTGTGAATAAAGTTGAAAGTTCATCTTTTTTGCGTTTATTTGCGTGTTGTTGGATGATTTTGTCAATCAGTTGTGATCCGTAACCATTTGTTTTGGCTGTGTTTATTATGTATGTGTATTCTTCTTTATAATATTTGTCGGATAGTGGTAGACTGACCAGTCTATGTGCCAAAGAATAGAATGCCGATAATTTGTGTTGGATTGGTGCGAATGCGTTGCTTGGGATGTACCTGGAAGTGCTCGTTGGTTTATGGTAGATGGCTATGTCAATTCGATTTGAAGCATTTCTGATCAGCTTTAAATCTAAAAACGCCTATGTACACGCAGCTGAAATGTGCATGAACATAAATTTCTTTCAGTTCAGAGGACGTTTTTTCAAAATAAGTTCTGGAACGAGTATGGGCAACACACTCTCACCCCTAATCGCAGAGATGTTTATGGCGGATTTTGAAATGGAACTAAAGGGGAAAGGACATCTTCCATCAGTCTGGCTCCGATATGTTGACGATGTCTTTACAATAATAAAAAGAGATAAGGTAAATGATTTGTTATCCATTTTAAACAGTCACCACACCAGCATTAAATTTACCTACGAAATAGAAGAGAACTCCACCATTAACTTTTTAGATTTAAAGCTGATCAGAAATGCTTCAAATCGAATTGACATAGCCATCTACCATAAACCAACGAGCACTTCCAGGTACATCCCAAGCAACGCATTCGCACCAATCCAACACAAATTATCGGCATTCCATTCTTTGGCACATAGACTGGTCAGTCTACCACTATCCAACAAATATTATAAAGAAGAATACACATACATAATAAACACAGCCAAAACAAATGGTTTCGGATCACAACTGATTGACAAAATCATCCAACAACACGCAAATAAACGCAAAAAAGATGAACTTTCAACTTTATTCACACAAAATAGAACAACACAAATAACTGATTTTAGTCGTGTGTCAATAACCTTCGCTCCAGACACTACAAATGGACTAAGAACAGTGTTCCACCGCAACAAAATGGATTTGGTATTTTCCAATAAATTTAAACTTAAAAACAAATTGACAAGTATAAAAGACAAAAAAGAAAACTTAGAAAAATCTGGTGTTTACGAAATTAAATGCAACTGTGGACGTAAATACTATGGACAAACTAAGAGATCAATTTTAACGCGATTCAAAGATCACCAAAATTACATTAAAAACAACGATCCGAAAAAGTCAGCAATTGCAGCCCACGCATTACAAGAACAACACTTACCAATCACTTTAAATAATGTTCGTTTATTGGCAAGCGTGTCAGATAGTAATAAACTTGATGCAACCGAAAGTTATTACATACAAACAGACAACTCTGCATTAAATGCAGATAATGGCAATGTAGAATCATGTTTATTCAATTGTTTCTAACCTGTTTTCTCGTTTGCACTTTGTTTATATAAAAATTAAAAATAATAACAAAATTACTAATGTAGTCACTCTATTTATTTTAATGTAATCATTTTTTATCATTACTTATATCTGCATTGCTCTAACTCTCCTTTACATAATTTATAATGTTCTATGTTTATATAAGTGACAACTATATCTCTCAGTCGTGTTGCTGAAATGACCGGCACGCCGGTTGAAATGCATACAAGTGTAATTTAAAATTTCTTTTTATTAGTTTTTTCTTTGGAAATAAAATAAAAAAGTTTTTTATAGTTGACTCAAAATTTAATGGTGTTTTTATTTCAAATCAAAAATTTAATAAATTAGAGTCATCGTGATTGTTCATCAATAAAACAAATTTCCAGTAATGTTTTCCAATATGACGGCTTCAATATCTACGCTGAAGTCATTTATACGAGATTTCAAAGTAAGTGACGATTTATAGTTCGAACTTATACTCGATGAACTAATTCCATGAATGGTTGTGTTTAAAAAAAGTCTTTTCAAACCCAAAAGTTGTATTAAACGATTAGTGATAAAATTTAATTGAGAGCCGCTGTCAAGTAGAGCGCGACATGTAATGAATTGGTTATTTGAAGATTTAACTTCGATAAGAGCAGTAGAAAGAATAACTTGACTTTTAGATATGTCAGAGATAGTTTTTACGCTTGGCTCATCGTCAAGAGTGGGCAGTGCTTGTTGAGCATTTCCTGCTAATGAAGAACTTGGAAAATCTTGAATTGAGTTAGTTGAGCTTACTGGCTCCCGAGAAGAAAATAGTGTTTGATTTAGTTTTTGATTAGTTCCACTTGCATGTGGATTATATTTAGATAAATGTTGGTCTCGGTGTAATAGTGTATGATGACTACCTTGGCAGCTTCTACACCTGCTAGACTGGCAGTTCCGAGCTCCATGTCCCGGCTTGAGACAATTGATGCATAAATTTAGTGATTTTACTAGATTGTACCGATCATTCTGGGATTTGGATATAAAATTAGTGCATGTTTTCACACTTTGACAATTTAGAGTGCAAAAAGGACAGCTTGTAGATTGCGTTACTTGGAACGAGTGAGGCCTTTGCTGATAACGAACTGTTTTGAAGTTTTTATCTTGCGGTTTGTTTGATGAATGTTGCTTTTTATTAAATTCAATTAGTTCTAAAGTTCTACATCTTTTTTGTACAAAATTAGAGAAGTCTTTCCATGTTGGAAGATATGCATTACCTTTTTCCAATTCAGAGTTTGAATTCGAATCAGCCTGATCTTTTGTCATTGAGTCGTCTAGCTTTGTTACATGCTCCTCCCATAAAGAAGCAGTAAAAGAGTCCAATTTTGATGTTACCAAAGCGAGTAATAGTCCATCAGCTACTTGTTCTTTTGTTGATAAAGACAAGAGAGCCCTCATGTTAGAATTAATTGTTTGTTAATGGATACTAGATGATTAACTGAAGCAAATGGAATGTTTTTTAAATCAATTATATTACCAATATGTATACGATACAGATACCTTTTATTATCGTACTGACTCCTCAGTATGCGTATCGCCTTTGGATAATTTTCTGCCGTTGGTTCTAGTGACCTTATGCATTCGTAGGCGTTGCCTTCGAGTAAATTTCGAAGACGTTGGAATTTGTCTCGAGGATCAGGAACCTTTTCCTCAACCATGATGGAGTACATACTCCACCAATCTAACCACTTGTCAGGTTCACCAGAAAACACTTTTAATTTGTGTTTGGAAGGTCTGAATGCGTATTAGATGACCCGCCAAAAAACAGGGTATTACCAGCCAATTGACGATCAACGTTACCATTTATATTAAGCAATAATTTGGATTTGAGATCTGAATATGAGTCCTCGAAATCATAGCGTTCTGGTGATTCGTTAGAATCGTCTTCCTCAAGTTGGGATTGAATTCCATTAAAATTATTAAAGTAACCTTCTAATAGACCTAATTTTGTTTCTAGTTCGAAACAATTCATTGATTTTATTTTATCATCAGTTAAAAGTCCCTTGATTCGAGTTAATTGTCCTTTTATTACACCCCGACGGGTTTTTAATTTTTTGATTATTTCAGCCATGACAGTAACTATGTATTGATTGATGTCATTTAATTCAAAAATTAAGATGAACGTGTATGTATTTGATGTCAATAAATGTTTTATATTGAACGCGACGAGAAACGATGCGACGAGATATCATACAATATTTGAAGACACTTTGCAATATGTGGCCAAAAAAAAAACAAACAATAATGACCAAAACAATAATTGGCAATTAGGTATTTTGCTTTATAATGAATTACACTTGATTATGCATGCAACGATATGCGACACTTGACCAAACAAAAAAAATTCTATTTTATATTATTTTATGATTTCATGAACCATATGTATCTGTCTACCAACAATAATGGGAGGTAAATAAAATAAACAAAAATGTTAACACTGAGATGCGATTGAATGAGCAAACGATAAGACAACCAAAAATGCAGCACTGGCACATGAGAGATATGTATGTATATTCACACGAAAAACCTTGAGCGACGCGACGACCGACACGACTCATATATTGTCTACCTACAATATTGGGAGGTAAATAAAATAAACAAAAATGTTAACACTGGGATGCGATTGAATGAGCAAACGATAAGACAACCAAAAATGCAGCACTGGCACATGAGATATATGTATGTATATTCACACGAAAAACCTTGAGCGACGCGACGACCGACACGACTCATATATTGTCTACCTACAATATTGGGAGGTAGAAGAATAAACGAAAATATACGACCGAGAATATATGTATTTGTTGAGTTATGACTTGCTGCCACTGATTAGTATGATTATTGTGATTATTAAATACAATAATGTCACTATTGAAAATAAAACTGAAATTACCAAAATCTAAATGTTCCATAATTCAATTTCCCGGGTTACGGCACCAAATGTTTATGGGGATACATTAGTTTATGCAACCCTTGAGAACCAAAAAAAAAATACACCTTGTTGTTACATATTTTTATTTAAATAGATCTTTAATCGAAACTTTTTATTTTACATATTTTTACTTAAATGGATCTTTACTATTCAACGGTCGGACGGCAAGTAACAAAATTTGTATTTAATTTAAAAGAGACTCCATAGCCCCAACGAATTTAGAAGTCGATACCAAGATACAATTTTCATAATGAAATTGAAGGCGACTCCTACACCAATAATTCCGCTTATTATGATAAGTATTTTTTTAAATTCCATTCTGAGAATTGATGAAGAGTAGTGCAATGTAGCTACTTTATATGGGATACAATGTAGCACAATTGAAATAGGATATGAAATGCATTAAATGCAACAGATAAATTGATGTGAAAATTAGTAATGAGTGCATTAATGACACTCAGGAATGTGCTTAGATTGTTCTATTAATAATATAGAACAGACAAAGAAGAATGATAATTAGAATAATTTGATGATTCAGACATAACAAATAAAAAATATGCTGAGGTAAACAGGAAACATGGGATGACGATGGCAAAAATGACGATTTAGCAGAGCTAAATTTTACAATGGAGGCTTCTCTAGCGTACCATACCTAGAGTATGTTACTAGAGATGGTGAAGTCTTAAAATTCTTGATAGATACTGGAGCTAACAAGAACTCAAATCAGCAAAATGCTTTCTGATGATGTTATAAGACTATCTAAAAGTCTTTTCAATTCTCCACTTTGGATTGTTCCAAAGAAACCCAACTCTGCAGGCGAAAATATAGACTTGTTATTGACTTCAAACGACTGAATGCAATAACAATTGCAGATGCTTATCCGATTCCGGACATAACAAATACTCTCGCAAGTTTAGGGGAAAGTAAATACTTCACGACCCTTGATCTTACGTCTGGCTTTCACCAGATTAAGATGAAAAAAGCGACATAGCAAGGACTGCATTTTCAACGGCAAATGGCAAATATGAGTTTCTGCCGTTCGGGTTAAAAAACGCACCTGCTATATTCCAACGCATGATTAACGACGTGCTTAAACCTCTTATAGGCAAAATATGCTATGTCTATAAAGACGACATAATCGTCTTCGGCAAAAGTATATCTGATCATTTGAACAATCTTGAGCAAGTTTTATCGTATCTTGATAAGGCAAATCTAAGAGTGAACTTAGAGAAATCAAAGTTCCTAAGAACTCAAGTTAATTTCTTGGGTTATATAATCAATCAAGAAGGAATTCGGGCAGATCCTGACAAAATCCAAAAGATTCCACCCCCAAAAAATTTTAAAGAGCTAAATTAGCAAAACCATTAACCAATCTAACAAGAGGCGAAAATGCCCAAATTAAAGCAAATCAGTCGAAATCCATCTTGACGATCAAGCGTTAAACGCATTTAAATGCCTCAAGGACATGCTTATATCTTCGGATATTCATATATTCCCCAATTTTGAGAAACCTTTCATCCTTACAACCGATGCCTCCAACTACGCCATCGGAGCCGTCCTCTCGCAAGGCGAAATCGGTAAAGAAAGACCCATTACATTTATATCTTATTATATTTGTATCAACTATTGAAAAGGAGATGCTAGTGATAATATGGTCCCTTGATAAATTAAGAACATATCTTTACGGAGCCAAAAACATAAGAATCTTTACTGACCATCAGCCATTAACATTCGCGCTGAGTAATCGCAATACTAACGCAAAACTAAAAAGATGGAAGGCAAGAATAGTAGAGTATAACGGTATTCTTATCTATAAGTCTGGACGATCAAATGTCGTCGCAGACGCACTGTCGCGACTCCCCGTGCTTAATATTATAACTTTATCCTCTGGAACTCAACTAAGTGCTGAAGAAGATAGCAGTGATCTTATACCGCACTGCGAAGCACGAAGCACCTATTAACGTTTTTAGAAACCAACTTATCTTTTCTGAAGGTAATGAAATGACATGCTACGAAGAACCTCACCCAAAATATCAAAGACATTATATCAAGCCGCGCTCTTACGACGAAGAAACTCTTACAAAATTCTTAAAGGAAAAATTAAATCCTAATATACTTTATGGTATCAAAATTCCAGAAAAATTCATTCCACTCTTACAAGAAATTTATAAAGCCTCATCTAGCCAATATAAAATAAGAATTACACAAAGAGTAGTCACAGATATAAATAAGGAAGAAAATAAAGTTAACATAATACAAGAAGAACATAAACGAACTCATAGAAATTATATCGAAAATAAAAACCAAATTCTTGAAAAATATTACTTCCCTCAAATGACTAAATTAATTAAAAACTTCGTTAATTCCTGTAACGTTTGTCGCTCGAACAAATACGATCGTCACCCCCCTAAACCTCATCTTCAGCCTACCCCTATTCCATCGTATCCAACCGAAATTCTACACATGGACATCATAGAATTTAAAAAAGAAAATTTCATAACCTGTGTAGATAAATTCTCCAAATTTACTAAATTTTTCCATATCAAAAACAAATCCGCTTTACACATCCGGAATAGGATAATAAAATTGATTCATTTCTTCACTGCTCCTAAGATCTTAGTAACAGACAATGAAAGCAGTTTTATAAGTCCAATAGTATTCATAGGTTCTAACCTAACTATTCTGCTCATAGGGGCAACAATCAATTTGATTCTGTTCATCTTTTTGAAACAACAGTCAAAAAACAAGAAACAAATTCAACTTTCCTCATTTGAACCTTTAAAATTAAACATCCCCGTAGTTGATCCAAACTCCCATATTAATTCACTAGAGCAAATTTCTCTCAAAATCTAATCTACGAGACGCAGATACTTAAGAAAGGGGGAGTTAACACGATACATTTCCATTCACATTCCCATTCACATTCCCATTTACATTCCTACCCAATTTCCGTTGCTAACAATGCAGACACCTAGTTTTGTCAAATCAGCATTATCAAAAATATTATATTTGTTATTTGTTATGAAAATCATATTCTTGGAAATCAAATAATATTTTATTTGTTAATTTTGCAATTTCTTAGAAATTAAAACATTTACATTAATCAACTTTTTGTTAATTTATCTTATTGTTAATTTTGCAATAATGAATTCTTGGAAACTAAAAAATATTGTTAAAGAATTATATTTTATAAATAGAAGGTAAAAGAATCAATAAAGTTACAATTCGTTAGTCAACCAAACCAAACTGTGTTTTTTTTTTTACTCTTTTTTTATTTTATACAATGGCAAAAAAAAATCTCTCTTTTTGTTTTACACTATTATTTATATATAAAAGAAATAGTTAATTGAAATTGAAATGAAGAAAAAAAAAATGAATTTGAATTTTGATATTTTTTTTATTTTGAAGAGAGAAAAAACAAATGTATGATAGGTATTTGAATTTAATGAAATGAACAATAAAGTTTCGAATTAGAATTTTGAAAACTAGAACAAAAAAAAAAAATAATCTTAAAGTTGCCTGTTTTCTAGGTTATCCACATATGCATTTAGCTTGGGAAAATCCAAAAAAAAAAATGACTAATGGTTCCGTTAGCGGTGGTGACACTGGATGGAACTGGGCCTCGTTTATACTGGTTTATAAGCTTATTAAAGGTTTTACAATGATTTTTTTTCTTTCAGCGTACGAACAGCGGCGTATACAGCTCCATTCCTTGGGGGGGGGGGTCATACCAAAACAAAAACCCAATTCAGTTCTTATAAATTTATTAATTAAAAGACTGATCCACGGTTTCCATTTTTTTCGCTTTTTGTACTTTTTTTTTTATTTCTGCTGGTCCCACAAATTTTTTTTTTAATTATAGAGAGTTGGGGTCGAAATTTTAGCAAAGTCAAAATTCGTTTTGCAAAACTTTTCTTTCGAAATTTTGTTTCTCAATATTCTCCAAATTCCGTTTACATTATTTTGACGAAATAAAGAGAAGTTTGGAAATTGTAAAAAGGGCGTAATTTTTCTTCTTTTTTCAATTATCTTGTAATCATCTTAAAATAAAATACAGTAGAATACGCCCGATATAGTGAGGTAATAAAACCAGCCTGTTCACTCTTTCGAGATTGTTTACTTTTTCGCAAGCTTTCAATGAGGTTTAAAAAAAAGAAACACTTGTTTAGTGTCCTTAAGCAATGTTAAATTCTTTCGGGACATTTTGTAAAAAAAAAAATATGTTTTTATATATAATTTTGTGTGTTCAATATAGTTAATTTTTTTAGATTTACTAAATCGAGCGGCTACTGTATTATTATTTGCTGACAAAGCTTAAACATTTTTATATTAAGGGTATTCATGCAACTTCGTAAAACCGTAGATAATAAGTTTACAAATTTGTTAAATTTATCTTTTGGATAATGAACTGTCAAATTTTGTATGTGAAATGATTCACACAATTTTTTAAAGTTATCAAGGGATTTTGTTCGTAAAATTAACCAAACTGGTTACACTTATCCAAACGTCATTGTTACTCTTACTCTGATTGAATTACCTAGCATTTAATCAAATGTATAACAAAGGTCGTTCATGCAAACTTTTTACACAATTTGTAAACTTACGACGTTGCATGAATATCCTTATTATTTTCTGTGTAAAACACAAATTTTATAGAGCTGAGTTTTGGAAACAAAATTTTGATCCACTCCCGAATGTTAATATGATCTTGGGGTTGTGTACCAAAAATATTTCGTATGGATTTTTTGTGCACGCTAAAAAATATGTAGGTTTTGGAGATGTTAATCTTAATATTTTACTTAATATTAAAATATTTTTCTTAATATCTTACGTTTGAAGACAGTCTTAAGCGACAGTTTGCATTATTTTTTTTTAATCTGATAGGGGGATAATAATGAAGGGATAATTTTCTCATTTATCAATCAAAAATTGTGGTAGTTAGAACCACTCTTTAATTGGAGACAAAAATTCTTAGCTTCCACAATTTGTTTTCATTGAAGCCTGAAAACGAACATGTGAAATATTGGCCGCAGATCAGATCTCAATCAAAAAATATTTTTAGGGTGTATGACAGGGCTGTGTCTAAGGGTGGGGAACTGGAGCAAATGACCCAAGTGCCTTCCTATGAAGGGGGTCATGCCGTACTGCGAATGGCTCGCCACGTTCCATGAATGGTGCCATGAAATGTGTTTGCGGAATATTCATTAACGCAAACTGCAAAAGTCTTCTCTTAAAAAATTCAAATACAAATTTTACTGCGTTAGTATTGTGTTCAATAGTCAAGTTCGCTAAGGTCACGAATTTGAATACATCATCTACGGTGCAACTGAGCAGTACAAAAATCGATTTGATGATTATTGAAAAGGCAGAGAGCATGTTTGTAAACGTCAAAAGCTTTAGCAAGTAAATTGACTGGCGTTGATGAAAACAAATTTTCAACAAATAGGACGAATACATATTATTTGTCATGACGCTTTCTGCGTCAAAAAAACGACGATCATTTCACGAACAAATTGACTTTGACTGACCGATATTGTGATCAATTCATAGTAAAGGGAATAATGTTTAAAAGCACGCTTAACTTGCGTTGGATTGTCATCAATCGAATATACGATCGATACAATCAAAAGAAAATGTATTTTAAACACAATCCAAAATTAATAGTAACTGTTAAATTGGTGTTTAAAAGTCAGACAAGAATGTATGATTAGAGTTTTTGTTGATTTCATTCAAACATTCCAAGCAGAGCGATGTATTTTAAGTTACGTTGCGTTGGAATGAAATTAACGATAGAAAAAATATCGAACTAAAAATAAAAATGTCGACAGGTTAAAAAATCAATTTATTTCAACTTTTTTTCTATGTACTAAATATTGGGAAGAAATATCGAAAATTCGATAAAAGTCGATCCTTTTCTTGACTTTCTTTTTAGGCTACTGACTTTTTGTCTAAGTTCGAAGCTAAAAATTTTATGAACTAGTAACCAAAATAGGTATTCTTTCATGCAAAAAAGTCGATATAAACCGACATTTCAACAAGTTAAATCGCCTTTTTTGCTGGTAATTCGTACGTAACCTATACTGAAACATATTGGTACTGGGTTTGAGTCAGAACGGCCCTGGTGTATGGAATACGGTTTAAAGTAAAATTTTTGTTTTTCATTGTAATATTCGTATAATATCGTCTGTTAATTTTTTTTATCCATTCATTCATTTATTTTTTTTTTATCGAAGATGATTTCCTTGATATTTTGAACAAAATTCCCAGTAAATAAGTAAGTTAGGTTAGGTTAAGGTGGCTGTCAGGAAAACTGCTGACACACTTAGGCCATAATAGGCCCATTGTGATACCACATAAAGAATGCGAGGTAATCCTCGTTAATTAAACCAGTTGGAGCTATTAATATAGCGATGGAGACGGTGAATGTCGATTTTATTTAAGTCACTGGGATCATTAAAGAAAAAATTTCCTAAGTGTGTTTTGCATCTTTGAGAAAGAGCAGGACATGAGCAAAGAAGGTGTGGGATAGTTTCTTCCTCCTCCTCGTCCATGCAGCTTCTGCAGAAATCATTTGAAAAAACTGTCCTGTAATGACACCAATTGTGGAGCTAATATGCAATCTACTCAGAGATAACAAACATTTCGATCGCTTTGGATCAAGTGTTGGCCAGATCTGTTTTGTCGCCAGACAAGTAGTGATACCTGTCAATCTGCTGTTTGTCATCATCATGGAATCTTGCTTAAGCATAAGTTTACATGTAGCTATCGGTATTCCAATATTCATCTTGTAAGGTGATGTTGGTGCACTGGTTCCTATCCTGGCGAGTTCATCGGCTTTACAGTTTCCTAGAATATCTCTGCGTCCCGACACCCAGAAAGGTGAATGTTGAACTGTTCTGCCATCTCCATTAGAGACGATCGACAGTTTCGGGCAGTTAGGGAGCTTGTAGAAACAGGTCCTAATGATTTAAGGGCAGCTTGGCTATCTAAGAAGATACGGATATTCAAAGTAGATATTACGTTTTCTTTGAGCAAGATAAAACTTCTTTTATCGCCAGGATTTCCGCTTGGAACACGCTACAATGATCAGGGAGACGGAAGGAGAGACTAATGTTTAGCCGTTCTGAGTACACACCGCCACCTACCCCCTCTTCGGTTTTTGAGCCATTCGTGTAGAAGTGAATTGCTTCAGCTCTTAAGAATTCATTATCTTCCCAAGTGGATTTTGTTGGAATTGTTTCTTGAAAATTTTTGCCAAAAACCGGCTGAGCGATGGTGTAGTCGGAGTGTTTAGGGACTGATTCGAATTTGTTCAAAATGATAGTGTGGCCTATAGAGTTATTGGACCATTGAGAAATGGCTCTGAGACGAATAGCTGCGTTTGCCGCCACTTCTTTAGTGTATATATCGAGGGGTGTGATGTTAAGCAGTGTGTCTAACGCAGCGGAAGGTGTCGAACGGAGAGCTCCGCTGATACACATGCAAGCCGATCTCTGTACTTTGCTTAGCTTATCACGATAAGTTATTTTATCTAAAGCAGTCCACCATACTGCCACCCCATAAGTGAGTATCGGTCTGATGACCACGGTGTATAGCCAGTGGGTGATTTGTGGTGACAAGCCCCATTTGTTTCCAATAGCTTTTTTACAGGAGGAAAGTGCCACCGTGGCCTTTCTAATTCTCTCTTGTATATTTGGTTTCCAGCTCAACTTTTTGTCTAAAATCAGACCCAGATATTTAGCTTGATCTGAGGAGTTAAGTGGAATACAATTTATTGATGGAGGGTCTATATTCGGAATTTTATATTTCCTTGTAAAGAGGACAAGTTCAGTTTTGTGGGGATTCACACCTAGTCCACATTTGTCTGTCCATTCAAGTAGTTTGTTGAGAGCGGTTTGCATTATTTCTGTTATGATTTGAAGATGCTTTCCCGATATTGCAATGGCAACGTCATCAGCATATGCAATAACTTTGAAACCATCCGCTTCTAGATTGACTAATAGTTCATTAATTACGATGTTCCATAAGATTGGGGAATAAGTAAGTTAAATCGATCAAAAACAATATTGAAAATACTTTGAGAATTAAAGAGTGTATATCTGCCAAAAACGTAGATCTACCAAATTGATTTTGAATCAAAAAATACATCAATGCAAAAATGTTCTTAATGCAAGTGGTTAAAATCGTGTACTTGATAAATCTTAACCCAAAAAAAAAAATATTGTTTAATTTCGACAATAAAACCCCAATAGTATTATTCGGGCAATGGCTTGTAAATGTTGATAGGAGAAGGTAAATAAACTTTACCAATAATGAGTATGTAGCCTATTCCAAAGCTATAAGAAATAATTTTTTTTTAAATTATATTTTAAGATTGCAAATATTTTTGCTTTTTTATTATTTTTTGCGTATATCTTTTGAGTTCTCGGGGGACCCCCCCCCCCCCCTTGTATACGCCGTTGCGTACGAACTGTTCAAAGCGATTCACTTTTCAGTCTTATTAAAGCTTTTTAAAAATGTTTTTTTTTCAGCTACAAACTAATCAAAGCGATTCACTGATCACGATATTTTTTTTTCTTTTTCCCGCACAAGTGCAACTAGCGACAATTCTTTTCTTTATATTTTATACTGGACTGTAAAATTATAAACGATTTTCTCAATTCTTGTTAACTTTTATTTTCGGGAGCAAATCACGACGATGTTACCCTTTCTAAAGTTCAGATCCAACTCAACTAGTGTGTGACATTGATGAAAATGGTTAGACCTCCTACTCATTAGTAAATAAGCATCGTAAAATTTAACGGTCGCTTTCATTATCTCTTGTGCAATTTTTTTTCTAAATGCTTATGTACATTAGCAAAAAAAATTTACATTTGGTTAAGTGGGTTCTTGGTTTGCGGTGGTTTATATTTTTCTCAGAACTCTCAATAAAAAAAGTTTGCGGTACTGAATTGGCATGAACAAAAATGAAAAGTAGTGATGGGCTTTGTGGTTAGTGTTGGTATATAAAAAAATAAATGTTATCGGAATTGCACATTGCAAATCTTGGGTATTTGTTTTGAAATTTTTAATTTCTGCAGCAATGTTGCTACTTTTCACTACATCAATGCAGGAATTATTTAAGGACAGGTTGCGATATTTCTATATTTGTACTTACGTATTCATAGGATACCTATATATCTGATCGTTTCCTAATTTTTTTTTTATGATTTTATGATAACAGTCCTAGGTAAAGGATGACTGAATAATTGGCCTAAAAATAATTTAAATACTTATGTATTTCTTACAAAAAAGTTATTAATCTTTAAAATAAATATTTGGGTTTCATTTTTGATTTTCATCGCCTATAGCCGCTGTAAAGCTTAGAACATTTACAGTGAGCGTCAAATGTAAGTAAACACTAATATGATTCCTGGAGTTACATGGGACTTAAACCGAAATATAAAAGCTGAAAATAAAGAGTAGGTAGCTACGTAACTATGTTCAGTTTTTTGTTAGGAACAAAATTATTACTTTTAAATTGAATATTTTTGTTTCGGTCTACTGCTATTGAATAAAGCTTTTTTTTATTTGTTGGGATGCAATTTTTTTATTGTACCCCATATTTGTTTGTTTAAATTTCATGTTAATCCAGAAAAAATGTTTTGACACCCACTGTAGACATTGAAAGTATACAAAACAACAAAGCATACGGGAGAGGATTGTGTTTCCATCGCTTGGTCAGAAGGGGCAATTTTATAAAAAAAATTTAAATAGAACAAAATATATTAAAAAACAAACACTTACAGTAGTTTTTGGAAAGCCAGAAGTCCACTCTTACATGGTTTATTATCAAATAAAGTTCTATTCAGAAACAGCTTCAGTTAAAATTGTTTCAAACATAAATTTTGAAAAAAGTGGGTTTTAACATACATAAGTAAGTACTACCTATGAATGGTTTTCCATTTTAAATACTGTTTTTTTGTTTATTGATGTCGGTACAAACGCGGGAAAATATATCTTTTTCTTGCTTACTTTCAATCTTCATGTCTTGAGTTGAATTTTTGGCAGATTTTACGCGATTCGTTTTATTGTTTATTATATTGTAACGACTGTCACATTTGTACTACAACGACTCTCGAATGAACTATAACCACTCTCGAATAAAAGAAAAACTGCATTTCGGATTAGACAGGACACAAACCAACCTACGGAGAGCTTTGGAGAGCTTTTGAACTTCCAAAACTAAAAGTCAGAATGAAAGCTTTAGAAAGGGAAATTCATGGGAAATTTCCGCTATGGAAAGCTTTGGAAGCAAATACTGGAACCTTCCAGCTTTTTCGGGAACCTTGTGAAAAGTATAAAAGCATATGTCTGACTGGCAGAGGGCGCAGTTTATTTTTAATAGTGAATGTGTAAAGTTTGGTTGTAATAAAAGTAAAGTGTTGAATTAATTTCAGTGGTGAATAATAAATTGTTTTGTGGTTTAAAGTAAAGTGTTTTGTTTTGTTAGGTAAATAAGTGGAGAATTTAAATAAAGTGAATACGTTTTACTAACGAACCTGAGAAAATATTACAATATTATTATATTTTACGAAATCTTTAAGAGAACTATTAGATATACCTAATCATAGCTTCCAAAAAACAAAAATTTATCTTATAATGTACGTATAGGTACATATGGTGCATAATTTTTTTTTTTTTTTATTTATCTTATAATGTAGGTATAGGTATATATGTTCCATATTTCTTTTTTTTTTTTTAATTCATTTTTACTTTTCAAATTTTCTTAAAACTATCTTAAAGCTAGACACTTCATAGAAACTAGCCTTCTTATCAATATCTTAAAACTAACTTACTGGCCCCAATCGGGCGCTCTAAGTTAAACTAGAATAACTTAATGCTAATGCCTTTCGGCCTAAGAACTATCTTAATACTAAATCCAGGTCGGTTTTATTTTTTACCGAGAAGAATGTCACAAAAAAACTCGGTATCTATGTCTTTATTTTGTTGGTTTTATATAAAACTTACAAACTACATAAAACTAAATTAAAGCTTATTAAAACTAATTAAAACTACTTAAAGCTACTTAAAACTACTTACAACTAATTTTAAACTAATTACAACCTACTTATAAGCTACTTATAGACTACCTACAAACTAGAACAGCCACAGCAAGCATTTTCCGGTTTTAATATAATTTTTTTTTTGTATTTTTGTTGCTTTTATAATTTTTTGTTTTTGTGTTTTATATTTTTTTTTTTTTTTTTTTTTGCCACCTCTGCCACCCTGACTGTCCCTACTTAAAACCCTATGTAAGTCGGCCATGACAGAGAAAAACCAAGTACAACTTTTAAATATCTGAAGGAACTTCATTCTTCATATTTTAACCACCAGAACTGGTTCTCCTGCCTTACCCTATCCCTTCGGTCCCGTTCGGACACAGTCCTACTGAACCGAAGGTGCTCAGCTCCGTCTTGTGCGAGGACGTCTCGACTGTAAGGGAGTCGCCAATCTACAGTTCTACGGCAGACGTGGTAGATTAGTAGAACCGCCGCTCTATCCTGGATCAACCCTCGACTGTCTAGGTGGAGGAATGCATCGGGCGGAATAAAGCCGCTTAGACGCACTCTCTCGTAGTATTCGTATTTAGGGTAATAAGACCCGAAAATTAAGCTGTTAGACGAGGACATCGCTCTTGCAATGTGACCTCGAATAAGCTTCAGCAAGAAATTATCTATCCTGTTTACGTTGGCCCCGTTGTATAGAGCCAGGTTGGAATAGTAGTGTTTGTACTCCGACTCTGGTGTTCTGTGCAATCCAAGGCAGCGTCGTAGACACTGCCTCTCAAACACTCGAATCTTTTCCATTTGAGATGGGGCAACGTTGAACCAAACCGGGCATCCATAGGCAATCATCGGCCGGATAAGGGCCATGCAGCAAATCACCTTCACCCTGCTGTCAAGGCGGCTGCTATAAAACAACCGTTTCGTCAGAGCGAAGGCTCCCCTAGCCCTGGCCAGAGCAGCATTTATATGTCTGTCGAAATACAAATACTGATCCATCCAGATGCCAAGGTACCTTACTACACTTTTACTCGCCAGTGGATGTCCATTTGGCCCTACGATCACCAGCTTGCGCCAGTTTTTTCTCGTATCCCTTGTGGCTCTAAGCAACGGAGTCCTAAACAAGATAGTTTCTGATTTCTGAAAGTTGATTTTCAATTTCCAGTCATCGCAATATCGCTGAATCTTCTCGAAGTCACGCTGCAAAAGAATCCTGATGACCTCGACTCTTGGAGCTGTTCTGTACGCAATTAGATCGTCGGCATACGCAATTGCCTGAGTTAGACTACTTATCAGATCACTGGTGTAAATGCTATATAGAATCGGCGAGTTGACCGCTCCCTGCTGAAGACCATTTTTAATATTAAAGGTTGTGGCAGAAGTTACATTACCACTCTTGACAACAAACTTTCTGCCATTGAGCATATCATAAAGCATATATAATAGTGGTTTACTAATGCCAAGTCTGGTCAACTTTAGATAAAGACCCTCTAACCATACTGTGTCGAAGGCCTTCTCCAAATCAACCAGACAGGCACCCGTACACTGCTTCTTAGATTTGAATGGTGTCATGTCCCGCCTTAAAACCGAACTGATTGTCCGGTATGATATTATTGTCCTCTGCCCACTTAGACAGAGCTCTATTGATAACTTTTTCGAATACCTTGCTGATACTCCGAAGAAGACTTATCGACTGAAGATTCGCCGGATTGGAGTTATCCTTTCCCTTTTTCGAGAGAGGATGCACCACAGCTGTCTTCCACCGCACTGGATAATATGAATTATTTAGAGCGTTGTTAAACAGAGTGGTATAAATGTCTACTGCTTCTTGAGGTAAATGTCGAAGTACAACGTTGGATATGCCATCGACTCCTGCTGACTTCTTCTTCTTTAATGAATCGAAGGTGAGCTGGAGCTCCACCTTCGTAATTAACAGGGAACTGGGCCCATTTCGCTCGGCGATTATGGCTTTTGCGAAATGATCTTCATTGAACCCGGTGAAACCTAGGTTCTCTGATTGCCATTCCGAAGGTAGAAGTGATGGAGCAAGGCTCTGTTTTCCAGGTCATGATTGGGGCGAATTCACGCATTCACCTTGTACACTTGCTGGAAAGCAGCCCCCACAGCCTTCACTTTCTCTTGCGGATCTTCGACAATAAAGAGGTCATCGTCCAACACGACGTCCTCTGGATTAATTCCTGCTGTCAGAAGTACGTCTCTGTTGTCTGTCGTTCTCTGGAGCTTAAGACAAGGAAGGTCGTTCTGATCATTCCTTCTAAATATCTTGTTAATTTGAGGAAACATGCTCGGGTCGCTAGAATTAACGGCCCGAATTTTGTTATCCCAATACAAATCAATTGACAACCGATAGTTCTCTTTAATTAGTTGGTTGATGTTTTTGATCGACGACTTCAGTGTCCTAATCTCCAGATGGTGAGGGTCAGTAAACCGTCGGTACAAGAGTTTTAGTCTTGTCCACTTTTTTGTCTGTGTAATGCGTCAATGGTCGCGTTCCGGTACATGTCGGTTGCGTCCCGTTGTTTGCATTTCGGTATTGTTCTGATCATTGTTCGTTTGATTGTCTCGTCCATTTGTTCTAAGTATTGGTCTATTTCGTTATTTGTCAAATTCCTGTCATTTGGTGGGGATATGTTATTCGAACTGATTTCGCTCGATAAGGCGTTGGTAAAGCGTGGCCAAAGCACATTACTGTAATTGTAAGTACGCACAGGTACATACTCATCCAACTCCACGAGCTCGTTCGGAAGCTGTATTATGGAGGCGAGTCTGCAGTGATCTCTGTCGTACTCGATCGTTCGTAAACAGTTTCTTGGTCTTTGACCCACAGTGTCAGTAATTGTCAGTCTTACGTCTATTAACAATAAATCCAGATAGGCACCGCTTCTTGGAAACGATGGCCGATCCGTAGCCAATAGGTCCACACCATACTCAGTGTTGTATCGACTCATCCAATTGAAAAGATGAATACCTCTTTGATTTTGAATTTGATTTCCCCAATCTTGGTGTTTGGCATTCAAATCACCGGCCATGAGAAAGTAATTTTCTTCCAAGGTCAAGCGTAGACATTCGAAAAGTTTTTCAAGCTCTGTCATAAAATCAGTTGGCTGAGGTGATGCCGGTGCATAAGCCGCGATCACATACATTCTCTTCCCCTGTTGGAGAGGAATGCATACGATGCACGCCTCTAACAGCTGAAATCTGCGCAGATCACTATTATATATAACTTTATGATTAATGCCTTTACGTATGAAGATTGCAACGCCCCCCCCCCCTTGAGTGGAGTTAGTTCGATCTCTTCTAACGATATTGTAATTGTTGTAAGTCAACTTATGTTTCCGGTTCAGCTTAGTTTCGCTGGCCACAAACACATCTGGACTTTGGTCTTTCAACAATTGGAAAAGATTAGCTCTACGTTCGGTCCTAATCAGTGAATTTACATTCACAGCAAGGATCCTAAGAGGCCTCTCCGACAGCGTGCCTTTAACCCCTAGTTTGCGTTAGGCTAGGCAGAACAGAGTAGAGATAGTCTACCCTAGTCACCTCCCAACTAACAATTTAACTTGTATTAGGTCCAATTTTTCAAATCTGGTAAGCTATAGCTCACAAAGAACTAACATAAGGCTTTGTTATGGAAGTCAACCGTTTTCCAATATTAATTGTTGATAATAGCCTGTAAATTGGCTTTTTAATTGAGATTTGCAAGTTGTATGCAAGGCTTGTATGCTTTAGTATGAAAAGTCCTGTTTAAGGCCTGTTTAAGTTGTTTTACTGAAAGTAAATAGAAACATTTTGTATATGGTTTACTTAAATAAGCTTGTTATACACAGCAGCAAGATTTGACATTTCTCTTTAGTTGAAAATATTCTGCAGACTTCACCGGGTTTAACAAATATTTGTTCGTCGTTCATTTGAATAAATTATAAACAAATACCGATTAATAATTAAAAGTATTCATCAAAATGTTGTAAATAATTAGCAGGAAGTTATAAAAATATTACTGAACCTTCATTCAAGTGTCCAAAGTCGAAAAACGATATGGAGCGCACGCTCGCCAATGTGTTCCTCGATTGATGTGTTATTCTTCATGGAATTTGTGTTGTTTTTTTTTATGTAACTTTAAGAAGTTAATAATTATTTTTGCAACTATTCTCCTAAATATAATTGTTTTAAATTTTTGAATTCACACAAAAAAATGAATTTATATGTGAATTAGTGCGTTTACTATTGCCTCAAAACTAAATGTTTGTTTGTAATTAATGTATTTTTTAAAGTTATTCTGATTACCAATCAACAGAATTTTTTTATACGTATAAGCCTACATATTTCTTTGGAAAATAAAATAAATTTTTTAAAAGAAACCCTATGGAAATTTATTGTTTTTTTTTTCACGAGCTATTTTGTTTTGATTTTGACAGACGTACAGATGTTGTCCTCTGTAAGGGAAAATATAGTTTTATAAATTGTTTTTAGCAAACTTAAAGAATTGATTGCACTCTTTCGTGAGCTATTTCGTTTTGCGTGTAACAAATACTGCCCTGCGTAAGGAAATATATTGTTTTGTTAAATGTTACTAGCGAACTTTTAGAAATTATTGCCTTCTTTCGCCAGCTATTTCATTTTGCTTGTGACAGATGTTGATTGTAAACACGAATTAGTCACACGTACTTGCTGTTATAATTCAAGTTATTTCTAAAGCTTTATTTTTATAGGTAAATTAATAAACATTTACCCAAAAGTTTATAACGAGATGAATTTTTTTAAGGATTAAAGTTTTTCTTTAAAACAGACAGAAAATTTAATATACAAATTTTGGTTAAAAAAAAATAGAAGATTTTTAAAAATCTTTCAATTATTTATTTTCAAAGTTTATATAAATGTATGGAAAAAATGCTAAAGATTTAAGCATACATTTTTTGAAATTTCTCTTTCAAACACGCCAAGAATCAATTGATTCACACTTTAGGCTAAAAAACGAACCCAGATTAAAGAAAATCTTAGTTAAGGTAGGCTAGGTTGATGCGTACAGGCAATAAAGAAGTAAAGTTATCTCTAAATGTATAGTGGTATACGATTATATCGTAGTATAAGTTTTAATTAAAATTTCAAGTTACGTTTTTTATAAATCCAACACATGGCCCTTATCACACATATATTGCTGGTAAAATTATACAGGCTATGAAGTATGCGAGTTGTATCAACTCATTAAAATTTGTTCATGACTTTTGTTAATTGGGAATGGCCTAGTGGTTAGCGCGCTGGACAGGTGATTGGAAGGTCATGAGTTCAAACCTCGGAAAATTCATGTAAGTAACATTTTTTCAAATAAAATAAAATTCTCCATATTTCAGAACAAAATAAAGCATAGGACAAAGCCCTCTCATGTGGAGAAAATATTCTGAAGAAATAAAATAAATAAAAATTAAATAAATTGAAATTAAGCATTTTTTTAATACAACAGCTTTAAGTGGCTTTTATAAGGCCTTAGTGCAAAACCTATATATGGCCTTTCGAAAGTCTTACTATACAAGTCATTTGCTTTCATATAATAACTTGTTAAGATGAGCAATATTTGGCTTTTTTTAGGCCTTATTAAATTGTTGATCGGAAGCTATATGATTGTTTAGCACCTGTGATGACAGGTTTTAAGGGAATCAAATAGTTTGTTTAATTTCAGCCAAAATGATTTGTGTAAGGCCTGTTTTAGCTACTATACAAGCCGGAAAATAGCTTGTATTAAAACTAAAACAAGTTAAATTGTTAGTTGGGCTGCTCCTTTATCTGGGTCTGAAGTCCTGTTAACTGGCCTTGAATTGCCAGCAACATACTTCTAATTTCGGCCTGAGCGTACGGCGCCTTTGGCACTAGGGCCGGTTGGGCTGCCTTAGCTGCAGGCTGTACCGTTCTTCCCCTTCCTGCCGCCATTTGGGCGTAGGAAATTTGGGGATTGACGGGCGTTGCTGTGGGAGCACGCGTTGATGGGCGTATCTCTGCCACTGTCTGCTTAGCCGCTTTATTGTTACGAATTTGCTGAAAAGCTGAGCAACCCCGATAATTAGCAGGGTGCCCCTCCTTTCCGCAAAGTGCACATTTAAGCTGGGTCATGTCTTCGGCCCGTTCCTCACCGAGTTTACACTCCCCCTTTATGTGGTCCTCACCGCACTTAACGCAGCGTGACTGCATTTCGCAGTTTGCTGCAGCGTGGCCAAACTTTTGGCAGCGCATGCATTGAAGCATGTCACCGCGTCTCTTTAATTTATCCCAAGTAACAACCTGGTAGTTGAGGACGGAGATACTCCTCAACCTATCCAGTTTGCTGCTGGGCGATAGCTGAACTAAGAAGAACGGCAAAGACCGCTTCTCCCGTCTGGCTCTGACTGTAGCGAACGGCTTGACCCCAATAAAGTCGAGATCGGCGCTCGCTTTTTGACGGAGCTCATATAAGAGCACCTGTGGTTCCGTGCAGGAATCTATGCCCTTCAAGAGGACCGTTTGATATTTATCCACTTTGGAGGTAAGACTGAAGAACTCAGTCGTGGATTTTTCAACAATTCTTTTATAATTTTGTGCTGCTCCACTGTGAAGCAGTGGATAGCATGTCTATCTTTACCTAATCTTTTAATAAAAAGTTTTGGTCTATGGCCGACTTACACAGGTCTATTGTTTCCTGTAGCTACATTTTATAGATGTTTATTGGTGGCACCTTTTCTTTTATATTTTGGGGCGGCTGTGGCTGCTGCTGGTGTTCTCCTAGCTGCTGCTTCTTCCGCTTCTGCTGGCTCGGCTCCTGTGGTTGTTGTTGCTGCTGCTGCTGGTGCATTGATTTTTTGGACGTTGCTCCTTCGGCTGCTGCAGTTGTTGTTTAGTTGGCAGTTGTTGTTGTTGCTGCTGTTCTTGTGCTTTTAGATTTGAATTTAGCTGCTCTTGCTGTTGCGCTGCCTTTTTTGGCGGATGTACCACTTTTTTCTGCTCACGCTCCTGTTTCTCCCTTTCACGTCGAGCTTCTTGCTTGTATCTGAGAGCTTCTATTATTGGGGTGCAGGTTGTATTGAGACGTTCCATCTCCCCCCGAATGACATCTATTTTTTGGCTGATGGCCTGCTCATCCAATTCTTCTTGTGGCTCATTTTCCTCTTCGGAGGACGCCTCTGGTGAGGTTAAATCAACAAGAACATTACTGTTTGATTCCCCTGTAGTGTATAAACCCTCGCCACCTTCGGACATGTATTCGATGTCGTCATCGGATGGCGAGGTATGAAGTTGTTGATGTATTTTTGCTGCTGCTGTTGTTTTGGCTGTGCGCGCCGTCTCCTTCACCCCGGCTGGCAGCTGGGCTGAGGTGGTGGTGGAGCGGCGCTTAACGACGTTCGACGCACAGCTTATCCTCTTCCTCCTCTTGTTTTTGACGGCTGTTGGTGCCGTTGCTGGTTTTGCCGTTGTTGCTACGGCACTAGTTGACGGTATGGCTGGTGGTGCCATCGCTTGCTTCGTTGTTGTTGTTGCTGCTACGGCACTGACCGTAGCTTTGGCTGGCTTCATTGTTGTTGCTGGGGCACCTTTCGATGTCCCCGCGGTGTTGTTGGCTTGCATTTGCTGCTTTTCCCACTCAATGAAGTTTTCGACTTCGCGATTGTGGAAAAAAGCAGCTAAATAATCATTGTTGCCCGACTGGGATTCGAACCCACTACCTTCGGATTGTCGGTCTGCCGCTTCTTCCTCTGCGCTATCAACACTATTGAGGATCGCTTGGTTTAAATAAAACTTGACTAAGTCACTCCGATATAATTACTTTGAATAAACTGGGAAGCCGAAAACGTCTACACACTTCCACAGTACGAGATCGACTGATATGGTGCATATATTAAGGTATCCATATCCGTTATTCCTACATCATTTTTTTAATGGCAGACACACCCCAAATCAAAAGTTTATGTCGTAAAAAATGAATGCAAACAAATTTCCGAGGTCATAAGTTAAAAGTACAGTACTTTTATTTTTTTCATGTTAAGTTTTTTTTTTTTTTATGAGTTACTGCAGCTTATTTAATTGATTTTTGTTCCTTCTTCATCTTTGAAAGACCTCATTAAAAATCTATAGACCAAGATTCTATATAATAAACTAGCTATTATTGGTTCCTACCAACCTAGTACTTTTAATTTTATGATGTTTTTATATAAGAATTCTCTTGGAAAAAAATCTATACTGTTTTTATATTCTTTCAAAAGAATTTTTGAATGCGAACTTTTAAAGGGATGATTATACAAAATTAAAAAAAAAAATTGAAACGTTGCAGCCATGTGTTAATGACGGTTAATTTATTTTTCAGTCACATTTGTATATATTTTTTTAAGGACACACCCCAAGGGTGTCTGTCATTAAAAAATGATTTTGGGAAATGGCGAATACCCTAATATATATGGATGTAGTACCAAGTTGTATGTATACAAATATAATATGGATGGCAATTGTTTTTGAATTTCTTTCTTACATGGAGATTCTCAAAATTTTTGTAAGGGTATAAAAGTTGATCGAAAATATTCAAAATTGGTACACATGAAGTACCATAAGGATTATACAAAAAAATAATGTTCAACTTTTTAAACAATATTAAAATTGCAAATTGATTTTTACTTATACAATTCACCCTTTTGGAAATGAATTTCATACTTTTCTAAATTAAATTTACCTTTTTGTAAATAAAAGACACCTGCTGCAAATCAAATACCTATTTTTCTAGAGTTGTTATGCGAATATGGCGTTGTCCAAATACTAACAATTTTTTTTGAGCTGGTGGCATTAATTAAAATACGGCAAAGTTCATACTCAAGCAGTAAAACAAAAATTAATTTTAACTTAAAAAAGCGGGTTGCTAATTGGCCGCTTGAATTGTCTGCATTGGTATTAAGCATGATTTAGCAAATAGGTAGGTATAGGTAATTAAACAAAAAACTTCCAAGGACTTAAATTGTTTACCGATTAGTTCCATAAAGACTGGATAGAAACAATTATTGTGGATTACTATTATTTGATTTGCAAAAGGGTGAATTCAATTTGAACACCACATACATTCATACTACCTACTTATACAATAATAAATTTTGTAATTAACATTAGGTATTTCAAAGATTGGTCAAGGCTCTTTGCTTTTTGATTTCAACAGTTTCAGAGTGGAAGAAGTGCCAACGCAATGATTTGAACATCCAAATGACAACAAACCTAAATCAACTAACAACCCCAACCTGATTATTTACAAATCACAAAAAACAATGCGCCCACAGTACACATACCTATGTACCTCAATATGTGTACTGTGCAATATGCCTAACCTAACCTGTGTATGTATGTAAAACCTACAATAGCCTGCAAATACCCTACAATAAATAATAAATATAATTTTTGAGGGCACCGAGCGTCAACCTCCTCATAGCAGCGTATTCTTACGATTGACCAAAACCAAAATAAAACACAAATGTAAAAACAATAAAAAAGGAAGATTTAATTTGCAAGCGTGTTGTTTGTTTATATTTTTTCTTTCACAACGATAGAAAGAGAAATATTCATACTTCCATTTCAGCTCAAATAATTTCTTTATTTCTTGCCTCCTTCTTACTCTTCAAAAATGTATATAGCTCTCTCATTATTTTAACATTACATTTTATTGTGCATACACTTAGTTAGGCTCAGCACCTGTAATTTCATATGCTGACGATAGGCCAGTCGTTCGTCACCCATGATAGTACTATAGATTCTATATACAATGGTTGTTTGGCAGTTTGTTTTGACGTTTGTGATTAAATGTATCAGTGCTTCTCGAGTGGGTTTTGATTTCAAATCGAGAAAAGAAATCATCTTCGCAAAATCGTCAGAAGAGGTTTTTGTGCCAATGGAATGGTTTCAGAAGACTTCCGGACGCAATGGAAAACGACATGAACCTACTCAAACCTTTACCCAGGTGTTTCATTCAAGACAGTAGTTCTAGATTTTAAAATCAAATCTTTCAGATTTCAATGAAAAATTACATTAAAATAACTCCACAAATTATTACATATATTATATAATTATTTGTGATAGTTCCTTGAAAAGAGCTTTCTCAAAAGTTTATTGAAATGTGGATTTTCAGTTTTATATCCCATAGCTTGAGTAATTTTCAATTTTCTCAAAGAAACCATTCAGATTATTGGCATTAACCATAAATAGCCAAATTAGCATTTAATTTTACAATTTTGAAAACAATTGAATCAGTTATTTTGAAAAGGGGGTAAGTTCAATTTTTGGGCAAATTGAGTTATATGAGGTTATGCATTCTCTGTATTCCTACTAAGTTTAGCTGATGTCCACTTATTTTTCCAGAGTTTAAAGCATATTAATTTTCATTTATTTTGAAAAGGTGATAAGTCCCTGGACTTATACCATTTTCAAAATAAAACAGATTTTAAAATTTTAATTTATAGGTGTGAATGAAAATTTCTGAGAAAATTGTGTGTTTGCCAGTTTTTCTAGTAACTATTTGATAGATTTTTCTTAAAACATCGCTATGTAAATTTTTTATGATTTACCACACGTCAGTGAAAATAGTTACGATCTTGGACTATAGATTGTATATTTGTATACGAAAATGAACTTTGGTGCTAAAATGTTTGAATGGCTACATATTAGGCCCTCTATATTTCATACTATGAAATAAGTCTAATACGAACAATCTTTTAGCCTGATTCACAATGCTAAGTATGCGAAAACGAGACGAGAGCTTGATGTTGGATTGTGAATCAGACTTCAATGGCGCTCATCATAACGAAAACGAGACGAGAGCTCGTCATAAGAGTTCATCATAACTTTTGTTTAAAAGCATTTGTGAACTGTCAATTGATTGAACTGCGTGAAGTACATACGTTTATTAAATAAAAATACCTATCGGTTAAATCTCTAGCAAAAAGACTACCTAAGGACTACAGAATATATTTTTATACATCCTTATTCGAAGAGTTTTCTTACGCTTGTATGAAGCAAGGGTACATTAAAATCAGCGTTTTTATTGATGGTAGAACAAAACATGACTTTAAACTTTCCCGGAGTTTATAGCTGATGGAACTGCCATCAAAAAAACCTTATGAAGATAAAAAACTAATCAATTTAAAAAAAAAAATTAAGACATTCCAAAAACTATGAAGAATATTCCTTCCAAAAACAAGAACTTGATTTTGATCTGGCTCACTTAAAAAAACTGATGATGAATAAGACTTCCAAAACAAAATTAAACCCTTTAATATCACCTTTCTGTAAAATAGTAAATAAAAGACAAATAAATGTCTAAGAAAAATCAACCCACAAGATATTTTTTGTTTAAACATAGCTCGTGAATTTTGAAAAGGGGTTAGTCCATTAAAAATAAATACGAATTTTGCAAATATAATCTTTATTAAATAATTGAAATTGAATTGAATTGTGAGTCTCAAAGGAAACTCTCAATGTATTAAAAAAATCTAACAAAATTTCTATACAGAAATTACTGGACAGTTATTTGTCTCTCCTGTAAGATTATATGAAGTGGACTTACTACCTATTCATAATAAACGATTCGATTGGTCTAAATTTTTATTTTTCAGTTTGCATGCGAATTTCTCAAAAAACTATTGACATAAATAATTTAATTTAAATTTAGGATTAAAGAACAGATTTCGGTCTTCCAAAATTGGTATAGTACATCATTTCAAGGATTGACGTTGTTTTTTAAAAATATATTTCAATTTTAGCTAATTTTTTTTTCTAAAATTGTCTCTTCCTCCTAAACGGGTCGAGAAAGACAGTACCCGTTTTTTGGGATTTTTTAAATAGTACAATGAGAAATTTCCAATAAAACGTATCCATAGCTGCCTATATTCTATTATTTTAAATATGGTACCTCTGAATGGCTGTCACAACACAAAAGTGAATTTTATGAAAGTTAAAAGTAGAAATAAACCAAAATTATTAACAATAACTAACTTATGTCGAAGTAAAATATGAAATATAACTATATGTTTATATAATTTATGATTTGAATTGAATGTTGTCCCTTTCGCCTTTGTTTCCCATTTTCAGATTCGAAAATTGCTTTTGCAGCGAATAATAGAAACAAACATTTAGCCAGTTTATATTTCTGAGATCTCAGAGGACTCAGAGCGCTCAGAAATATAAACAGGATTCCTCTCAAAAATTCCTTCCCCTTAAAAACTTAGACTGAAATTTTTTGGATTCGCTTGCTCAATTATTTTTTGTCTCAGTAAATTATATACGAAGAAAAGAAAAAGAGAGTTGTTTTGACTTCTATGTGAGGAATACTGTTTATATTTTATTCTCCTGCTCCGTCAAAAAATTGAGGAAAAATACTGAGCGCTCAAGAAATATAAACTGGCCAATTGACTTGTTATATATGGACTGCTAGTCGTATGTAATTTTCATACAAAAGCCCTATAGAAAGGGGTTCAGCTGCTCCTTAGCGACATGAGAGCTGCCGTCGAATTTCGGTGAAAAAATAACTTATTTGACGTGTCGTGTGTAAATGACATTGTGTCAAACTTGTGAATCGAACAATATAAATCAGTCTAAATATTTTTTCTTTGAAAAGATGTGCATTTATTTTTTTAATTTTGTAATAGAAATTACTTTAGAAAAAACTGTGTTATAGTTTCTTGGAATAGTTGAGCGTGCTAGGACACAAAGCATCTGTTATGAGAAGAGATTTTGTGCGAGCTGACGTGGCCTTGCCAACTATACCCAAAGAACACCGCACAAGAGTTGCACACTTCTCCGAAAAGCAGAGTTTCAAATCTTAAAGTACTGCAAGTGTTGACCGATCCCTTTTATTATGTTTGACTTGGCTCTGCAAATTGGGGAACTGGAAGTCGCTTTGAGACTCGCCTGTCAATCTGAGAATCCCCAGAAGTGGTCTTCGTCGGCCGATGTGGCTTCACGAAAGAACAACATGACAAAGAGTGCATGCAGAAGGCCAACGAATGGTTTGCTCTTACTTTTCACCTGCTCGGCCAATGCTGATATGTTGAAAGATTTTATAAAAGGCGGTTCCACTCTGGGAAAGCACAATACAGCATTCCTCTCGACATTTTTGCGTGGTGATGTCACGGGTTGTTTGAATATACGCACTCGTTGGAACGAATCGCCTGCCAGAGGAAGCGTTCCTTGCTTGGATAAACATTTCAACTTAAATACCAGAACTTATAAATGTAACGCTAATGACCCAGAATTTGTGCTAGAAGTATTTATAATCGTAATAAGTACAATCCGATGGCGCAGTCAGTTGTGAAATACCTTAATACCGACCCAGATAATTGCAGCTCTTTACAGTGGTCATCTTATCATATTATGAGGTAATGAATTTTATTTGGTATTTCAAAATTATTGTTTTAAATATACATTTAATAAGGTGGAGACAGAAAGATTTTGGAGGTCTTTCAAACTAAAATATTTTTTTTTCTTTTTGGGTTCAATTTTGTATTTGAGTTTTAAAAAGATTGAAATGATTCCGCAAAATGGCGTTTGAATAGTACCTATTGAATTCTGAAATAAGGTACAATACAAGTTATTTATTTATGAAGCAGCGTATAAAATTAATTAACAAACTCTTGAAGAGCAAAGGCGTTAGGGTGACAAGACCATGTAATGCCGTTTGAGTTTAAATGTATATGATTTTTCTTTTTTATTTTTCATTTTTTCATGCAAAGATGTGGAACTGTTTCTTATAGTATCTAACGTTGTAGGATCAAGAAGGTATGTCAGTTGTTTAGATACGTCTTGAATATTGTTGGGAGATTGTTTGGACTTTGGGCATTCTATGAGAATGTGTTGAACAGTCAGAGGTACTCTACAGTCTGCACATTCCTCAGTTTCACTTCGGTTATGTAAGTGTTTGGTTGTAAATAAAGTTTTTCCTACTCGGAAACGAAAGAGAGTGATGCAATCATGTCTGGTTAGTTCAACGTGAAATGGAATATGAACTCTTTGGGAATGGTGGATTCGTAAGAAGCTGTTGTTATTGACTCATTGATCATTTAGTTCCCTTATGTGGTTCTCAAGCCAAACTTTTCGAACAAGTTGATTAAAATTAATGGTTTCTTTTATAAGCTGAAGGTTTTGAACTTCCGTCACCGCAATATCTGCTGCTTCATTTCCTGTGACTCCCATATGTCCTGGTACCCATGAAATAAAGATGTTGTCGTTCAGGTACAAGTTATATTTTTACAGTAAAACACCATAGAGAAAATCTGTTTTTTAGGTATTTTTGACTTTTCGTAGTTTTTCTTAAATACTGTTATTGAAGTAACTAATCATGCGATGCACGTACACGTTTATTTTATTTTTCATACCTATACATTCAATTTTATTTAAAAAGGATTATGTACCTTTGAATTTAATTTGGCCATCAGATTTTATATGTATTTAGTTGATTAATTTAAAACCAAGAACCAAATTTTTCCTGCTTTTGTGCATGCCTTCCTACATTATTTCTATAATAATATATATAGTACCTACCTATATGTATGTTATGCGTCTAAGTGACTAAGATCCGTTTGCTGATATGAAGGTTAAGCATTTATGTTCTGCTTAAAAGTATTATGTTCTCCTTTTTCCTCTGCATAAACTGTCACATAAGCGCTTATGTTTTATTTAAATAATTTAAGTTTCGTATCAGCAACTAGGCAAAGTACAGGAGCAAGAAGGTATTTGCGTTAATATGTTGGTCTTATGCATTTTATTCTATACTCTCGTGAGCATTTTAAAAATTTGTATCAACAACTAGATTGGTGGATATTGATTTTTCATTTTTAAAAAAGTGAGCACAAAGTTCAATTTTAAAATGTTAGCTCAATAGATGTTTTTTTTTTAAAGCTGCATAAACAAATTGATCGACCTTGAACTTCAAATATAGTACAAGAGCAAACAGCAAATTTGAAATTTTTTGTTCAGCTCCAAAAAGAACGGTACTTGCAACAAAATTAGCTGAACTTTTGTTGCGTGTCCAGATGGACTTTGGCGAAAAAAACGACATTGGGACATTTCAACATTAATGAAGAGGATAAGAGGGATTTAGTTGTAAAATATTTAGATGTATGTATTTGATGCAAAAACAATAGAAACAATTTTATTCCTGTTAATAATTTAAGAAACATTTTTTTTTTTCGTTTCAGTTTAAAAAACTTATGCTTAAGGTCGATCCAGATCATGCTGACTCTCTTGACGAGGAGCGTTGTAAATCAAAACTTAATAACACGGCAACATCGATTGATATTCCATCGACGCCAGGATTGAATTCAACCGGTGCTAATCAAAGTAGTGAAGATGATGTAGCTGGCGAGAGTAGTAGTGGAGCGAGAATGGGTGGTGCCACAATACCGCATATAAATAGTGTGAATCATTCGACGGTTTCAACACCAGCCCAACATAAGGATTTTAGTTTAATTTATACAGAACTTGACCGTCATGTACTTGATTGTGACATTTTTAACAATCATAAATATGTAAATACTTATTAAAGAAGTAATACAACAATGCTCAAAAGTTCTTTTGCATTATAAAGCTAAAAAAAATAATATTGAAGAGCACAAAAAACTTGTAAGAAATAAACTAACTAAACTAGATTTTATGGGTCAATAAAATTTGAAAAACGACATTTCCGATTGTTAATTATTGACTGAAATGAATAATGAATGAAAATTTCTAGGTAAGTACCTCAAGGGCGGATCCAGACTTTGCCCGTGGGGGGTCATGTTTCTTAAAATTTCCATAAAGTATTGCATCCCAAATTAATTTTTGCTTACGACATAAGGCAAGTTTTGTATCCGTGCAGATACAAGTTTTTGATATATGTAACAATCAAGCATGACATAACGATGAAAAAAGAAAAAAAAGTGAGTGGCACAATTCTGTCTGGTTGTGTGTCTGTCTATTCTTTGATATTCCTTGACCAACAGCCTAAGCCACTGAACCGATTTTCTTCAAATTTTGAATTTAAAGCTTTTCTTAATTCTTCAGAGGGGAAATGGAAATGAAATGAAATTAAGGAAAACCTATAATGGCATACTTGGTCTTAAGCCTCAAGCTATTTGATAAGTTGATTAAGCAATAAAAAAAAAAACAATTTTAATGCCTTTGTTTTAAACATTTTTGTATTTTTGTATATATACAATACGGACGCACAAACCATTATGCCATGAGGTACTAAAAATATTGTTTAGGAAAAGTTTATTTTTGCCCTTAAAATCTCAACTCTTTCACAATAAGTTCGTATTTACTCTTCAAAATCTAATTTGCCTGGCAACAAGTAATAAGTGCAAAAAATGTAATTTTATAAACTTGTTGAGTTGGATTAAGAAAATTTTAAATCAATTGAAGTTTTTCCAAGTACCGCCCGATTTTTCGCATTTCATCTTTGGGAAATTAGCAAGAAACCAAGAAACCAAAATCTAAAATATGCATTATTTTTTAAGATCTTAAAAAAAGATATCTCACAAATAAGTAATAATATAACAACGCAATTTCAAAATTTCACCATACAATTTTGCAAATATTAACCAAAATCTCGAAAATTGAGATCTCGAATATCAAAATCTCAAATACCTACTCAAAATTGAATGGCCACATTATTAGTGGGATTTTTATTTGCGAGATCTCGAATACGAGTTTTTCATTTGCATGGTTCTATAAGTTGTACCCAATTCAAAAGGCCGCTTATAAAAGTTCTCTTAATGACATTTTAAAGTTTTTTTTTTTAAAGTCATTCCAGGTCAGTGAACAAAATTTTTGGGTACCTTATTTAGGTTATCTAAAGATTGTTTCTTTGCTATGCCATTACAAAGGTCACTAAATTGTTATTATATATATGGCATCCCATATGTGTGCTTTTCGAAAGGTTTCTAAGTAGTCATAAAGGGTCAGGTAGTAACAGTAGATAATTTGCCAGACATAAAATTTTCAAAAATTTATGGTGAATCATGAGAAAGGACGTCAATTCACATCAAATTCAAAATTTTATATTTTTAGATATCTTTAGATATCTAAGGTTTCTTAATATGCGGATTAACGTCTAAAAAAAATCGTATTTAAGATCGATTAAAGATGAAAAATATGATAAAAAAAAGTCGGTTACACCACTTTTGCACTCACAGACTCATATGTAAGAGAATGTTTATTGCACTGTTTTCTTTTATCATTAATTTTAAAATTTAATTATTTGTTTTTCTAACATGACCAATATGAATTACAATAAGTTCTATACTTAAAAAGAATAGAAAATACTAAAGGAATTAAAAGGAACTATAAGTAATTTTGGAATTAAAAAGGAATTGAAAAGTATTTAAGTACAAGTCATAAGTACAAAAGTAATCAATACAAAAATAAGATAAAGAGGTCTATCTTGAACGACATATGGGAAGTAGGCCAAGTTGTCGGAGCAGTCGACGTAGCGTTTTCTTTTGATCATCGAATTGCTTGATTACTATTTGGACTAAAGTACGTCGTTGAGGTTTCGTTGTGCGCAGCAGGGTATATAGGAAATCATTGAAAGCTGTCGGAACTATATCGTGTTCCTTTTTGCTGAAAAATCAAAACACAAAATTTAAAGTAATAATAGATTCTAAGAAAAGCCTGTGTGTGTTAAAAATTACCAGAATCCTCGTATCACAATATTTTCCCCGACTCCCCATATTGAAAAAACCCGAATAGGTCTTATTGATTTCTTTCAGTAAAGCATCTGCTCGATGGGCCGCCTGTTCCAAATTCGTATTTAAAAGTAAGGATAATAGGTTCATATAATAAGTATGAATACTCCTCACCTCTTGCTTCGAATCTGTACTTAGAGTAATAAGATGGTACCATCCGCACAGGATGCACTAAACCTAGCGCTACCCATCTTGCTTTAGCATGTTCTCCTTGGGTGCAAGAATCTGTGGAGGTTTTATTTCTGTTTTTTTTTTTTGATCAATTAAAAGAAAAAACTTATTTACGCTGATAAGAAGTCCTTCAAGCCACGTGGTGTTGCTTTTTCGTTGAACTCCATGCTAAATTAGGATTGATTCATGAATTGTTACCAAAAATACAATTTAAATAAGTACCTTATCGTTATCTTTGCATGGCATAAACCATGTTGGCAACATGTCATAATACTGATCAATTAACTCATCATTACTCAAGACAATTTTACTAACTAATCGAAATGGCAGGATCTAAGAATTTTTGATTTATACCCATTTGCATGTCTTCGCGTTTGAGTACTATTGAATCTACTTCAACGATATTAGCCAAGGATTTCATTGCACGTGTTCTTACTGCTATGGATGGTTCTCTGGAAAAAAAATTAAAAAGAAGGGAATTAGGTGTAGGCTGAAACTGTTCAACATATCTAATTTGTATTTATTTTACAAAATTTTTGAGATCAAAGGTAAAACCTTAACTGGCTGAGCTCCGATAAGCTTACAATTTCCCAAAACGGATAGATATATTCGAGACGGATACATGCTCGAGAATCAACTTTAAATAAAATTAAAACAAAGAGATAGAGGATCCAATTTTAGTTTTAAAATTGTTTACCATTTATATATATATATACATATCCTTTGGTTAGGAAACTCAAAGATTCAAAAAACAAAATAAACGGGAACACTTACAATGTCTCGCTAAAACTTTTTTAAGGCCATTTATAATATTCTATATTATGCTTTCTAAAAAAAACTTACTAGGCTTTAAAATGAATAAGGCAAAGTAGTGAAATAAAAATCTTAAAAAAATTGGGGAAGTTCTTTTTCATTGTTTTGAATTGAATGAGCGCTGTCCAGGACTATGTCTTATTTAACGATCACCCTAGTGTTTATGTATTCTCTTTCACCACCGCTGGGAAAGTGACTCTTCAATTTCAAGAGGTCAAAGGCGTTTACTAAATAACTCCTACTCCGATATAATAACAATCATGGAAAATCTTATTAACATTACTTTAAATTAAAAAAAAAAAAAAGCTTTACTCTCAAAATGACAACGATATAATTTTTGGAAAAATAAACTACAGTTTAGTTGGAATACTTACTTTACAACAAATATAGACTTGCAAGTACTTATCAAAAGATTGACTGAAGGGCCGCTTACTCGCCAAATACTGTGCAATTAAATGCGCATTATTATAGTTTATATAAGTATTTATGTGTTGTAATGTGCAATTCATATCCGTATATGGTTTTATTTTGCTCAGAAGATATTTCTTCCGATCTTCGGGCACATTGAATATTTCCAAATTTAATTCTTGATCGGTGGTGTATGGTGTTCTTTGAGTCGTTATTAGTTCGAGATTTATTATTGCGAGCACCTGTTGAACCGTTAGCACCATTATCTGAATCTATCACTATCTGGTGCTGATTCTGATGATTCATCTTTAAACCAAAAAAAAGGAAGAAATGATAAATAAGTAAAAGCTAAAATGTTTCTTGTTTGGTATTAAACCTTTTCTTCTCTTTTTCTTTGCCGTCTCCTCTTTTCTCGAAGCATATCCTTTCCCGCCATCAGCTATTGGCCTTTGCTGGTTAATTCTATCCTGATACCCAGTGTGCCAAATAGAAATGCCTTGCATAGTCCCAAACCAGGTCCTCCCCTTGAGCGTTCACAGCTAAATAATCTTATAGAATCTTTTGCAGAAACTCTGTTCGTTCTTCTTGGGGGTGGAGTTGGATTTTGCTCTGTGTGAAAAAAGAAACAATATTGAGTAAAAACAAAAACAAGTACTAACATCAGTACTCACATTCACGATTGGCAGGTTACCCTCTTTTTCATGCGCTTCCTTGATGCACTTGATCATTGAACCAATGATGTTCACCTTACACCTGGACTCGAAACATATCCTTTCTCGCCATCAGCTATTCGCCTTCGCTGGTTAATTATATCCCGATACCACTGTGCCAAATAGAAATGCCTTGCATAGTCCCAAACCAGGTCCTCCTCTTGAGAGTGCACAGCTAAATAATCTTATAGAATCTTTTGCAGAAACTCTGTTCGTTCTTCTTGGGGGTCGAGTTGGATTTTGCTCTGTGTGAAAAAAGAAACAATATTGAATAAAAACAATAATAAGTACTAACATCACTACTCACATTCACGATTGGCAGGTTACCCTCTATTTTTCCTGCTCTGCCTTGATGCACTTGATCACTGAATCAATGAGATTCACCTTACACCTGGACTCGACGGTATCCTATCACAATCTTGCTGCAACAATTCCCAAATAATCCAGCGACACCAATCGAAAACTGTGTTCAATGGTCTTGTACGAGACATACTTAAACAGCAGTGTGTCCAGCAAACTGAGAAGTAGTTCTGATGCTGGCCATTCGGGCTTGTTCACCGTTGCCAACAAATCATGAATAAATAGTAGACGGAAATCAGTCTCATTCGAACGAGATTTGCATTCGTTGAGGAAGGTTGTTAGCAAATTACTCCCAATACCAAAACATCTTTGTTGTCTTTTTCGTGTTATTTTCAGTAACCGAACTTTTTTTTAATTCTTCAGCCGCTTGAAGCTTGAATCTAGGAGAATTGTTGCACATATTGAATAGGTTGAAGGACAGTGCGCTGACCAGTTGAATGTTGCCACCAATGTTGCTCAAGAATGTCACCAAGAATGATACTTCGAGTTTTGTCGTATTTTTCCTAGTGAAATATATACAGAAAAAAATAAATACGCAAAGCTAGCTTAGCTTAAGTTAATAAACTTACCGTTGTAACCAGTTCCAAGCACACAAACTGCAACTTATCAACAAAAAAAAGGTTTAATTTCCAACGTCGACAATCGTATCTGCACTTTTATAATTTTTTGTGTGGATTTTTTTTCAAAACAAAATAAATGGAAACAAAGGTGTAGGGGTTTGTTGGTAGACTATGGTCAAAGTAAAAAAGCCGCTGCACACTCTGCTTTTACACGCGGACTTCTAAGTCAACTTTTTTCGAAATTAAATGAGTGCGAAGATAAAATCAGATATTTTTCATTTGCAATCATTTGGCCAATTTATATTTCTTGAGCGCTCAGTATTTTTCCTCAATTTTTTGACAGAGCAGGAGAATAAAATATAAACAACATTCCTCACATTGAAGTCAAAACAACTCTCTTTTTCTTTTTTTCTTATGTAATTTACTGCGACAAGAAATAATTGAGCAAGTGAATCCAAAAAATTTCAGTCTCAGTTTTTAAGGGGAAAAGTGTGGAATTTTTGAGAGGAATCCTGTTTATATTTCTGAGCGCTCTGAGTCCTCTGAGATCTCAGAAATATAAACTGGCTAATTTAATTTTGAAAAAATGGGTCTGTTCCTTTACTCTAAATTTCTATGATTTTCTGTGCATTTCTCCGCATTTTAGTCAAAAGTTCTGTAAAAACTCATATGAAAAATAATTTTTGACGTAATTATAATAATACAATACATGTTTCTTGATTTCATTTCTTAGAGAAAAGAAAGGATGTAAAATATAAAAGTTTCGTTTGTTAGATAGAGAGGTAAGACCGAAATCAAGAGCATCTTGATTATATCAAGATTATAGTAAAACATAGAAATCAAGATCAAGATTATAGTAAAGACGAACTAGTTCATCCTGATTATGGCATATCCGTCTGCATTTGTGCGCACATGTCCATGTTGTGTATGTGTGCATGTTTTGCTATAACTTTTTGGCCTGATTAAAAAGAAGTGAAGTGTCAAACACACAAAAGCAATAAATATATGAAAGTATAAATAAATTTGTTTGAAGACTTGAAGATATCCGTGCCAAGCAATTATTGAACAAACCGTGAAAAACCCGAAATTTTGTTAAATTAAATTAGGAATTGAATGAAAATACAAACTATTAGAAACCGAATCTTTATTTACAAATAAAATAAAATATAACAAAAACATATGTTTTTGACAGCCAAACAGATAAGTATATAATAGTAATTTAAATAGAGCTACCACCCTTGTACTCTTTCACACGTTCATATTTTGTCATTATGCTCTACTTTTCTTGAAGATCAAAATCAAGATACATGTAAATCCACTATAAGTTTGGACTAAGAATCACAAAAATTCAAAGTAAGGGAACACATATAATGATTACTCAAAAGTCGTCGTATAATAGCGGACATATGGAGTAGATGACTTACTAGTGATAATTTAAAAATAATTATAATACGGACGTGATTGTATCGCTTCTTTTAACTCACCAATTTTGGTGGATTACCTAAGGTTCAACGACACAGTTCTAGTATGTGATAGTAGCAAAATAAGCTAGCTAGTTTCCAGTTGTATAAACGTGGCTCAAAATTTGATCCGTGGTTCAGCATCAAAACGTGAACCATGTTTGTATAACTGCCCTTTTATCTACCAAAAGCTGAACATATAAACCTGATCTTAAGCCAAGATTACATATATAAGTTTTACTTATTATCACTTACGTTAAAGTGCTTTTCATAAAGCTGCGAATTGCAAGAGTAATGTTTTGGTTTCCTATTTGATAATGGCGAATTGCCATTAAATATAAACTACTACGCCATGACGATGAGTTTGTGGGTAAAATTGTATATCACTGATTTCAACTACAAAAACATCGTCATGACTAAAGCGCACTTTACACGATAATAGAAGTCATATGACCTGTCTATTATTTTTTCTGTATGATTTCTCATATGAGCTGTCATTTCAAGTCAAGTCATACGGTTATCATTTTTTATGTTTACACGTCTTTACTTCGCATTTGATTCTCTCTATGGTTATCTGTCAAAACCAAAATAAAAGAAAAAAACTCGTAAACAAATACATTCTTGTAACTTACTTACTTTCTTGGAACTATCCATTGTTGTTTTCATTCAAAATTCTAATTTTTTGTAAAAATATTTTTATTTTCAATACTCTGAATTCACTATTTTCCATGAAAGCAACAATTCCTGTTTGACTTCTCAAATGGAATTAGCTGCAGTTCTAATGTCAAAAAAGTCATATCCTTTTTGCTTTTGGGAAGTCAAATGAGATATCTATGAGTGTGTTCAGACGGTTTGGTTTGATTTGTTTGGCAGCTCATTTGAGAAATCATATGACTTCTATAATCGTGTAAAGTGGCCTTAAGCCTAAAGTAACAATTTAAACACGAAGCAGGACTGTTTACCTCTGCCAGTTTACCACCGCCGGTTTACCTCTGCCAGTTTACCTCCGTCGGTTTACCACCGCCAGTTTACCTCTGGACCATGATACAACTAAATAAGATAGCGCATTGCGCATCATTTACATAAAATGACGTCATCGACGCACACAAATACTTTTTCCAAGATTAATAAAACAAAGAATTTTTGACTAAAATTTATTAATTAAATATGAAATATAATTTCCTAAAAGCAATGCACTTGTTTTTAGGATTCTGCACACACATTTTTATTATAAAAAGAACAAAAGTATCAGGGAAAGTTGTGCGTCGATGACGTAGATGCGCAGAACAAAACGAAAAAATAACAGAACGGCGTTATCTGTTTAGTTGTATCATGCCTCTGGACAGTTTACCACCGCCGGTTTACCTCCAGAGTAGGTTAGGTAGTGCATTGTAAATGGTGCAACTTTTGACAGTTTGATTTGCTGTAGTTATTTTTTTTTTTAGAAGATAGTTCGAAAAGTTTATAAAGCCGTATCAATTCTTTTTCAAATTAATTAGTCTTAATTTCAAGAATTTTCATAAAAAAAAGCGTTAGAAAAACAAAAGTTCTAAGGAAAAACTTATTATTAAAAAAAACAAAGGGCCTCTCACTAAACAACAAATCGATCTGTGATTTGCTGAAGAATGTGAATGCAACTTGCTGCGAAATGTGTATTTTCCCAGTAAAATTGGTGAAAAACCAGCTTGGTTATGGATTGGTAAAAAATTCCAACATCTTCATTTGTTGTGAATCTAGTTGTTTTTATTGTACAGTTGCATCCTTTTTTACGCTTAATGATAACTCATTACTTTCAGGCGGCTGAATTTGCTCGGTTTGTGGTTGTCGAAGTAATTTAGTGTGCTCGCGATGCAAAGGTTCCAACTACTACTCCACCATGCATCAGTGGGCTCATTGGGCACAACATAAAAATTCCATGTCGATCCGGACGACTGACGAGATCAGCAGTAGTTTCATCTCTGGAATTCGAAGTTATCCTTGAGGCGGATTCATTCATGATTCCGATCATGGTGATGACCAAACCAAATACCCAGTCCAATCTACCAAAGATTTGCTGGATCATTAATGAGATTCCCGAATCGGAGCTGATGAGGACGCAACCGAAGCGTTGGAGTAACATTTTTGTATTAGTAACTATTTTATTAAGTTAAGTTTAATGATTGAGAAGTCACAATGATGAAAATTAATAACATTAAAACAAAAATATTTTAATAGAGAAACATATTTCTATGTTGTCGCGCTTAGAAATTGTTTAAATTAATAACCACTGCAGTAAAAATTAACTTTCAGTAAATATTTATTAAAATAAAATATACCTATTCAAACTTCTTTTAAACAAAACAAAAAATAACCAGAATAACAAAGATTAATAAATTTATATGTTATCTTGATTATTATTTATCCCTAAATGAGAAACAAAACCTACAATACACATTATATTAATGAGCAAAATAAATACAACTTTACAAAATAAAAAAATAACAACTTTTTATTAAGAATCATTCGAGCATAGTTGCGATAGTTAGATGCCAATAAGAGGGAGAACATAATTTCATTGAGATCTAATGATACTAACAAAGCTGATTTTTCAATTTCTATTCATTTTGGACACTTAACAGCCATCCAACCAGTGACTGGTTATTTATTGGGAGTCTTTACTCACGAATAGCGATTTTAAGCATAAGCAATCCAAGAGTATCTTATTATATATTATGACTGACACTCAACGCATCGATAGCAGGTAATACATTTTCGATGTCAGCAAAATAAATTTGGATTGAAAACTCTGCCCAGAGCATGGCATCATCGTATCGCAAGCATATAAATCTCAGATGATGGCAGATGCATAAATTGCTCTCTAATTTTTTTGAATTTCTGGTAAGTTACTTGAGAGAATACACTGGACGGACTTGCGGCTGAGTTTGATAAAGAAATTCTGAAAAATTGTAATTTGTATTAATTCATTTTTACAAAAACGATAAATCTCTTGCTGACCAAAGTTAAATAGTACGAGTATGTCTTTTGTATACAAATTTCAATATTTGCATTACTCTTCTAGAAATTGTAGACTCGATGAACGATCACGAATTTCGCACTACGTGGAAATGTTGGGTGTTGACTGTTGATTGCGAACATGTACATACTTGTGGAGAGAAGCTCAATGTTTTGGGTGCTTCAGCTAAAAAAAATTTGTATTACGGATTTTTAAAGGAAATCTAGCTTACAGTCCGGCTTTGGTTGAGTTCCCTTCTTAATGGTCCTCTTGATCAGTGGAACCAGCTCCAAAGTGACACTAAGATTCTCATGAATTTCTGCTAGTTCTGCTTCGTTTGCTGATGGACGAACAATGTCTAGTGTCAATTGCAAAATCGATTGAAAGAGGAATCGCATAAAGCGTGGAAGATGAAGACAGCAAGAGTATCCTGTATTTTATATAAATTTACAATTCATAAAAGAAGTCTATATATTTGGTATGGAAAATTTAGTAATTGGAATAATTTGTGGTGATGGCTTTCCCACTCCAAATTGAAAAAAAATGTACCTATTGGTCTTACTTGTAAATGCAGGAACGTCAAATTTGCTGCCCATCATCACTGATACAAATGCATCAGCTACAATGTATGAAGAATTTTCTCGATTCTTATTGTTATTTGATTTAAAATCGCGTATCATTTGCGGAAGTTTGCAATAGTGAAACGTAACAAAAAAATGTATGCAGCATTTATATATTTATGAATGTTTGGCTGAAATGATTTTGCATCATATTACTTCTTTTACGGCTTCTTTTAACACGGATGCAACATTAGCGTCTGGAATTCCTCAATAAAGATACAATTAGAGTTCCCATAGATTTGAAAGTCTTCCTCTTTATTTCCACTGCTTGTTGTGGTGATTTTCTTCACAATAGCAATCAATTTGTGAATGGCGTAGCGAAACTCCCTCAGGGATTTGTCTTTTATGCTGTGTGGCGAATGCAGATACAAACAAGTTAACAGCAGTTGATCCATTGAATTGCGCTCCAGCCAGTAAACAATGCACGAGAACAGAGCGTCAAAGACACCAATCAGTTCAGCATACTCCAGGTCTTCTAATTTAAAATGCCTGCCTATTAAGATTGGACATCGATTCAAATCTATTAGAATAGAGAGTGACAGCAATTTCAAATGTGTGAGGAAGGGCATCGCATTCTTGTTGTAGCCCATTCTAACGTCTATTTTTGGATCCATCATCTTGATTGCGGACATAGCTTCAAATAGGCCGAATATATCATCTTGAGCCAGCTCAACCGAGTGCTAACTCTGCTTCCAAATTTTGAAGACTGTTATTTATAATGATTTGGATAACTTACCCGGATCCTCAACCACCGTTCCTTGGTGTCTTACAATTTAAATTTTTTGGAAGAAAAACCAACTTATGGTTTGTTTGACAAGAAAGACATTCACTATCGACACAACAATCAGTTTTTTCGAGGCTTAGATTTTCCTGATAGGGACTAATCTCAAAACAACAAATTTAAAAATAATGAATGTATAAATTTAATTTAATAAATTAAGAAAATATATAATTTATAACAAACTGACGTAATTATTGTAATTAAATAAAAAATGTTTTTTTAATTTAAGATTGCAATGCATTTTACAAAATGTTGTAAGTTTGTTTCCCGGAAATGAGATGCAGGAAAACCAGACATTCCGAAAACTCCCAATCAATGATGTCATCATCTGAGCAGCTTTAAGTAGTTTTAATTAGCTTTAATTTAGTTTTATGTAACTAGGATAAGTAACTAGTAATAAGGAGTTTTTTTTGTAAATTCTTCTCGTTGAAAAATAAAAACGGTTTGAATTTGAGTACCTATACAGATAGTTCTTAGGCCGAAAGGCATTAGCATTTAGTTATTATTGTTTAACTTAGAGCGCCCGAATGGGGCCAGTAAGTTAGTTATAAGATATTGATAAATAGACTAGTTTTTATGAATTTGTATCTAGCTTTAAGATAGTTTTAAGAAAATGGAAAAATAATAATGAATTACAAAGAAAAAACATTGCAACACTGTCTGACTTAAACTTCCTCTTTCCGGATTTGTGATAGCGCAGACTGCCATAAGCGGTTTGCATGAGGTCTCGCATTCGTCCACTGCCATAATTGAGCAAAGTTCAAGTGACGACATTAAGAAGCTGCCTTATGTTAGCATTAAAAGAGTAGGGATTTTTGTTGTTGTTATTTGGCTATTAATCTCTAAACCAAACGGGATTTCAATAACAATCAGCCCTATCACGATTTCCATTGTAATCGAAAACTTCCGATTCTGATTCCTGAAAAAAACTATCACAAAATTCACCGTAGTGTAAAAACTCATACAAATTGTCATTAGGAACGGATTTGTTGATAGCTTTTTTTTGGGGTTCGTACAAGTTTCGGATTACGATGGAATTCGTGATAGGACTGAATAACAAATATTTTTGCTTGCGATACACAGGTACTCTATAGGGCAAGTTTTGGAATCATGCAAAAAAAGATTTCGAGATAACAATCAAACATGACATTACTATTTACGATGATAGAGAACACTAAAAAAGTGGGTTGAAAAATTCTGTCTGTCTGTACCTCGACGTACAGGCTAAACCACTGAAGCGATTTTCTTTAAATTTTGAACTTAAGTTTTTTTTGTAACCCTCCAGAGGGGAAATCGAATTTTTTTTAGCTCCAAAAATGATGGTACTTGCTATACAACCGTTAAAAAAAAGATTATTTATCTCAAAAACCGCTCCAACGATTTTGATAAAAAAAATTGATGGATTACTGTTGTTATAGTGTAATTCAATTCATGGTAAAAAAAAATGTTACCAAAAACCGTTATTAACTGCACCTGTCATATAACGGTTTTATGGATTTTTGACTATGCTATTAATGGCTCAAACGATTTCAGTCAAAATTTTTATACAAACGTTACTTTCAAATGTCTTTTCCTTCAATTGTGTTGTATACCCTAGTTTATACTACAAATGCAAGCACAAAATGAACGTTGCGTTCAACGACTGTTTGCGATACATATATGGCCTACCAAGGCATATAAGCGTTTCGCGATATAAAACTTCGCTCTTGGGAATGAGTTTAGACGATTTTTATGAGTTTAGGTCGATTCTGAAGCTCCATGATATAATCCATAATAATTGCCCTGAGTATTTGTATGAATATCTTAGTTTTCTTCAATCACCTAGAGGTCTTAAGCTAGCATTACCACGTTTTACACATACTGTAGGAGAACGATCTTATTTTGTCAATGCAATTCGGTGGTGGAATAGTCTTCCACACCAATTGCAAAGAACCATCCCGTCGCAGGGATTTCGAAAGGGGCTACTCAAACACATGTCGGAAGGAGTTTAAAATATTATTGATTAAATATTTAACTTTCAAACATTATCTTGCAATAGTTTTATATATCCTAATTTTTATTAAGTAGGTACTCATCAGTTTTTAACATTCATGCATATTGTTATATCTAAGCCATTATGTACATAACTACATCATTTATCTGTGCACATACCTAATGTTATTTATATTTTGATACTATTTATGAGATTTATCTCGAAGTTCAATGTAACAAAGTTCTATATGAAATAAATGAAATGAAATAAAATAATATTGTATATTAAATTTTTGAAAAAAAAAAATTATTTTGGATTTTTAAAAAATATTCATTTTTTTTTTTGAAAATTCAATACATATTTCAAAAATCGGTTTGATGATTTTTTTTTAAACTAGGTTTATAAATGTGCTTTAATATATACCTACTCAAAATTGGCATACCAAAACTTTTAAAAAAAAAATGTTACGAAAATTTAATATACAAAAAACTAGTTTTTAAGAAAACCGCTTCAACGATTTTAAATATTTTGTTTGCATAAATTCATATTTTTTTAAGTAATGAAATGCCATACTTGTTTTTGAACTATCTAATTTTATTAGTTGTTTATACAGTTAAAAGAACGAATAAAATGCTTTTTTTTATATTTTTTATATTTTTTTTCTAAAATTACTTTCATATTTTAAAAGTTCTTAATTCCAAGCAACTTAAACATAAGAGCAAGTAGGTACGTGCGATCCAGTATTTTGTAAAATCTCCCGCAATCGTAATCATACAATGAACTATTATCGTGGTATGTTCATACGCTAACGCTTAGAATTTCGTTTTCATCAGCGCCACTAGATGGAAGAGTTTTAATGCGATTACGTACATTCTCTCGTTCTTGGTCTTGATCTTGAATATGATGTGACTGTAGGCCCAATGTAAGAGTTACTTTAGAGTGTTGCCCACTAAGTTCGCTGCCTCCAACGACTGGTGAATTAGGATCCGTGCTGATTGGAGGTGGACGCAAACGGGATGGATCTAAGAGGGAATGCATTTTAGTTTATTTCGGTGTGCGGGAGGGTGAAGTTTTGCGACTATTTGAAAAAGATTTCAATTGTTTTGCACTGGAAGGGAAGAATATTACATTTCTAATTGGACTAAAAATAGGCTATTTGCACAGATACTAGAGTTACATAGATATCGCATTCAGTACAGATAAATATGGCAATTTTTCCAATATTTTGTGTTTGTAAGCTGTTATTCTTTTTCCTCAAAAATCAAGTTGATTGATCGAACTACTGAATACTAGTAGTAGAAGTGTTGTACTTATGTCTATGTATGTAAATCTGCCTTTTTTTACTATTATATATAGTAAATAGCTCAATCAATACTGATATAACTGGAACATATTTCCCATGATAATAAGGAGTCATTTTTATTTGCTCTGAGCCCGATGTCTATGTAACTAGTAGTATGTATGGTATAGGATTGTTTCTTACGCATCGAGAAGCTTTAATAGAAGCCTGTGATAGGCTTCGTATTCTTCACTTCCGAAGTCGTTTGGATCATGACGCGCATGTTCATACATATCGCAGAATTGATGGATTAACCTTTGCCCAGATCCATTCAGAGATGTTGAGGCGATTGTAGCTAGGAAAGCTCGCATGCTATCATAGGGATGACGGACACTTCCATCGCACCTTGCTATTTCTTTCTCTAATAACAGGCAAGTAATATTGCATTTATTGTTAAATAAAAAAATAATACAATAAATCTTACCAAGTATTTTGATATCATCAACAGCCTTCATTCTATAGTAGTATGGTGGCAATGGCTGATCTGGCTTAAGAATATATTTGTCATCGTCCCATAATGTTTTGGTTCATGAGTGATCTTTTGTATACAATCGAGTCGACGTTCTATCCCACGTCGGATGCCCTGCAATAACATCAGCTATAAGCTCAATTATAACAAAAAACTAGAAAATATGAACCTTTTTTGCATCATTTCCTACTGGAACATGAGGTCCACGCCTTGATCTCAATGTGAATCGCATAATTTGTCGTTTAGCAAATATAAATAACATAATAAAAGTCAAGACTCCTCCACCGATCATAATATAATATCATGACACCCGAAAGTTTTTCCATTTTTGATGTTTGCTGTCCGATCTCAAAGTTGTTTACACGAATCTTATCCATAGGAAGGAATTTTGTGTTCTTTTGACTTTTGTCACTCTGGATTTTCTAATTGCAGATTTATGAATTTATCTTCAAATACCGTTGTTAATAATTTAACGTACCTATGTATATAAATATTTTATGCAACAGCTTGACAAGTTTTTAAGATCAACACATTTGTTTAAATTAAAATAAGAAAACCCCGCAGTGGTTTATGTCCACTTTGATTAATTTTTTCTCACCATCTCTTTTATTAATATTGTTATTGGTCGTAGTTATACAGATTTAAATGTTTGTGATGAATAAATTTAGTATTTTTTTGCAGTAAGGAAAGAAGAAATCGATCTTTTGTTATTTTTTCACCAAGAACCATGAAAAAATGACATTTTTGACATTACCACTTTTGACAACCACTATGGTAAGGCAGCAAAAATTAAATAGCTATTAGATAAAGTAGTTTCAACAGGGGGACTCTTAAATAAAACCAAAAAACAATTTCAAAGAAGTATTTTTAAGACCCTAACTACATAAGCCAAAATTCAAACTCATTTTGGGAAAGTGTTTCTCACTGGAAAACTTATAAAAATGATGTAGAAAGTTTAAATTTTGGTGTAGGAAAAAATTTATATATTCTTATTCACAAAACAACTGCTCTAGCGGGGAAACAAATATTTATAAGGCTCTCCCATCTCTCAAACCAACGCGAAAGTGGAGTGATTAGCAGCGAATCATTCACAATAGTACAAAATATGACAGATACACAACGCTAAACAACAACAAAAAAACGTCATCACTCCGCATTGGCGTTGGTTTGGGAGAGCCGTTACAGCAGTTTGTCTGTCTTTTTTACTTTTTTTTTACTTTAGCAATTTTTCAAAACGTGGCAAATTTACCCAGGGGCCACAGTGCAAGTATAGGCAAGCAAGTTGTAATACAATCACATTTTTGTTCACTAACACAAACCCAAGAAACTTACTCATCAACTGGCATGGAATTTTTGAAGCCAGTAGTGAAGCAAGTTCAGAAGTAAGTTGGGAGACAAGCAAGTGGAATGCAAGTGGGAAGCAAGTGGAAGGCAAGTGGAATGCAAACTACGAATTTGACAGGCTGTGTATGTAGCCAACTGGCAAGCCAGTACTTGCCCGTGTGGCCGCTGGATAAGCCCCGCGATGTCGTTGTTTTGGTCCAATTGCTTGGGGATTGCAAAAAACACACTATATCGAACTAAGCGATAACTATGCCGAGATTTAGCTAACTCGAAACCGTAGCAAGTGAGTGAGATGCGTCACTTTTTGTCGAAAATCGATTTAGCTACTAAAACTGAGTGAGTGGGCGATAGTGAAATGAAATGTCAAACTACCCCTTGAACAGAATGAATGTAGCTGCAGCTTGTAGCATGAGTTGAATTTTGTTTAACGTCAGCTACGCCATACACTTCTTGCTACATTTGCAACTTCACATTTTAACACTGCATACTATTTCTGTATCTTTCTACTTTGACAGTGCTACACGCTGCAACTACAGCTACACCATTCTGTTTAGCTTGGTGTATGTGTTTGTAAATATAAGTTGTGTTTTTTTGCAACTGAAAATAATACTGTCTGAAAAAAACGACAACAAAACAAAGCAATCTACATGTCAAATACAACAACAACTATATGTCTATATAGACCCAACTAACAAGTTCGCTTCTATATTCCTCCATAAATGCTTTTCGGTTTCATTCAACCTACGCATATACCCAATGCATAGAACTCCATAGAGTGAAAAAGGTGACCTTTTTTAACTCCTATTGTACCCTAATGGAGTTTATTATGAGAGCCTTAAGGAAGTTCACATTAAATTTAAAAAAAAAATTCGCAGGTCCAGGAATCGAACCCGTATCCCTCTAAACCAATTGTCTTGCTCGTTAACCGCTCCACCAATCTCAGATATATAATTCAATGCATTTAATTGGAATTAGTTTTATCTTGAATTGTTTCGTTTGAGACAAGAAGCTTGCATTAATAAGAAAAAACTCTTTTCAAGAAAAATATAAAATAATAGATTTGTATGGCTATAACAAACCCATATGTTAATTAAATAAATAGAGGTATAATTGATCAAATAATTAATTAATACTTTAAACACTGACAATAATAATAAATATATGTGCTCGGATGCTAAATTGAATATAAAATATAAAATGGCCGATTTAAGCTTGGTGACGCCATATTCACTAATACAAGCTATATTGAAACAAAGCCTAATATAAAGGTTGTACAAGAGTCTTATGGGATGACTATTGAAGCATTAGTATCTTGGTTATTTCATATGAGCATTATAGAGAGATTAAAGAAACATTGATATATCGCTTCTATCAAGCTGATATAATTTGCACCAGAATATATTTAAGGATTCAGTAATGCTCCCATAAGGTATTTACTTTCTGTCAGAAGGCTAAATGGAGCACTATAGAAACAAGTAACCCTTTAATGTTTGAAATGCAAAGCAATTTTGTTAGTTGGGGAGTTAAATATGTCCAGATAAATAAGTGGATTTACAGCCCTATTCAGGCGTTGTGAGGGCTCATAAGTCACAAGCTCTTGTGAGGTATTCCTTGTGAGGTTTCTTGTGATTTGATAACATTTTTGGTATTCTGGAAAAATTCTCACAAGAAACCTCACAAGAAATTCACCACGGTTAATGAGCACGCTCAAGCATGTCATATTTTTATGATTTTTAGATTCCTTGGGCTCTGATTGGAAGACTGTCATATAAGTGAACTTACATAATGTTCTCGATTTATGTTGAACGCACCTTTTGATTACGACAGAAGAAAGATAGGTATGATTTGTTTGATTTTTTTTTTATAATAATCTGAAATTAAATAATGCAGGCATGACTGCTTAATTTTTAGTTAGTGGTATATTATTTGAGGAGAAATAAATACAAACAAATATGTCAGTGTCTGAATTTGTGAAATGTTTTTTTTAGCTATGACCTCCTCCAAAGGTTTCGATAGTTTTTGTGAGGATCACAATTTGTGAGGTTGCTGCCAGAATACGAAAACCTCACAAAATCAAATGAACCTCACCTTGTGAGGTTGTTGTGACTTGTGGGGTATCAGTGAGGTTCGCCAGAATAGGGCTGTTAACTTTTGTTCCGATAAAACGGCAATGCCAGACCACAATTCTCACTGTGTTATCGATAATTTATATGGAAATGTCGAATGTTTGTTGGTAGGATAGTTCAATACAAAATGGCAGACCATGAAATGTCCCGATGTCGTTTTTTTTCGCCAAAGTCCATATGGACATTTAAAAAAACGCAGCCATATTTACACTTTTGTATAATTTTTTTTTGCTTTTTCTCAACAACTTTTGTCATATTTTTTCATGGATAGGAAATGAAATTAAAACAAAACAACGTAGCTAAGCACCGAAAATTCAAAGGAAATTGCTTAAAGTGCCTCTACACTATCTCACAAAGTATTAACACATGCCAGAACAAAGTGGGAAAGAATTTCATACGACTGCCAAATTTGTGTGCTGAAATAAATTTTCATATTTTGCTTCCACAATTGTATCCAAACAAATAAGTTTCAAAATATCCTCAAACTAGAAATGTTCCTAAATATTTTCATGTATTAACATTATGTCAAATCGTGTCAGATGCGCTGCCAAGTTGTGTGTGATGAAATTTCAAATTTTTGCTTCCACAATATTATACATGATTTCCTTCACACTTTTCTGACATGTGTTAATACTCAATGGGATAGTGTGAAATGGCTTTAGCCCCGATGTCGTTTTTTCATCCAAGCCCATTCAGGCAACGATAAAAACACAACTATAGCTCCGCTGAAGTGCAGTTCCGTCGAGTGCGGTCTTACCTTAAGCTGTGCCCACGTTCTGTAACTCTCGCATCGACAAAATCAGTCGAGAAACAATGGAAAATGAAACAAAACTTATGTATTTTGTTTCCATCGTTTCTCGACTATTTGACTATTTGACTATCGATGCACTGATGGCCATACTCCACGGATCCAAAGTCCCCTCTCAAACGAGGAAACTGAGTTGCTAGCATCTTTCACTTCCTAAGTCAGAACGGCAGGAGGAAAGAGGGGTGAACAAAATCTCCCTGGTCGAGGATAGGTAAAAATCGATTTTTCATAAATGCCAAAACTGAATTCGCCACTTTTACAAAATTACAAAAGTAAAAATATTTTTTTTCCCGCTACAGCAGTTGTTTTGCGAAAAAGAACCAAACCAGTTGTTTTTTCCTGAACCAAAATTTAAGCTATCTGCATCATTTTAAAATATCGCAGTGAGAAACACTATCCCAAAATGAGTTCGAAAATGTTCACTTTTGTAGTTTTTCACGTTTTTGGCTAATGTAGTTAGAGCTTTTTAAGCTGCAAATGTTTTTTGATTTAAAAGTACGCGAAATTCAAATTATACTGCCTCTTATTTATTGGCGCCGATTTATTGCACTTTCAGATTAAATTTCTGCACTACGAGAGAAGCACCCTGTAAGGAAAAAAATAGGTAGTTCACGTCACATTTCACACTACCTGACCTGCTCTCGAGGTAAACTGGCGGAGGTAAAGTGGTGGCGGTAAACTGTCCAGAGGTAAACTGGCAGAGGTAAACCGGCGGTGGTAAAGTGGCAGAGCTAAACTGGCAGAGGTAAACTGGCGGAGGTAAACCGGCGGTGGTAAAAAGTCACGTACCGGATTTAAACACTCAACATAACTCTACTCTACAAACATAGGCATCGAGAATTCGAGATACATTAAGGTATCAATCGTACCAATAACGAAACACCAAAATTCGATTCAGTTGAGTTCGATACTCGAACAAACGTCAAAAGATTATCCGTAGTAGGATTCTACTTTAACTTTTATCGGCAGTGAGCCTACTGCCAATATTGTTTTTGTGATTTGTGTAAAATCCTACTATACTACGGAAAGCTTTTCCAATAAAACACGGGTAGTGTCTATGTCTAGACACCTCCCTCCTAAAGTAAAAAAGTACTTGAAACCATTAATTTTTGGCGCCAAAGTTATCGTCTTTTTGTCATTGAAAGACATTTACGTATATATGTATCTGGGTACTTTATTATGAACATTTATTGCAACACGATGGATAAACATTAAGGGTATTCATACAACGTAGTAAAAGCATCGCAAACGTCGGAAATTAAAAACTTTACCAAACAAAATTTGAAGCTTTCCGACGTTAACAACATTTACGATGTTTTTATTAAATTGCAGGTTATATACCTATATAATAAATACAAGCTCAATATATAGATCAAAAATTTGGGCATTGTGAAGTAAACAAAATATTTTAATTCAAATTAAAAGTTTCTTGTGAACTTAAATCAAAATAAGTTTCGGCCAGGAACAAGAGCTAGGCCCATAATAGTCATTCCACAATTTCCCATTGAGTATTAACATATGTCAAAAAAGTGTGAGGAAAATCATGTATAATAGTGTGGCAAAAAATGAAATTTCATCACACATAACTTGACAGCGCATCCGACACGATTTGACATGTCAATACAAGAAAATATTTAGGAACGGTTCTAAAACCATCACACTTTCTTTACCACTTGGGGGTTTGAGGTATGGTGAAAGTAATTTGTTTGGATACAAGTGTGTAAGCAAAATATGAAAATCATTTCAGCACACAAATTTGGCAGTCGCATGAAATTCTTTCCCACTTAATCGTGACATGTGTGAATACTATTTAAGATAGTGTAGAGGCACTTTAAGTCATTGATGTTGTTGTACGCATTTCGACTAAAGGTCACCAAAACCTTAAATTTGTATTTCCATTCCAGAATCCACTTAACCAAAAGCAAAAACAAAAGTAATGTATTTTCAATTATTTGCGTTTTTATTATTCATCGAAAATTTTACAACTACAGCGATACAAGAGCAAAGGAGTTTTGTCAAATATAGGTTACCCAGAAAATCAATTTTATAACGTCTCTGATATTTTCCGTCCCACAGCAAACATGCGCACTTCAAACATAAAATCTACTTGTCTTCTCCCTTTAAGATTAATTTAAAATCACAGAGTGTAGAGTACTGTTTTTGCACGAATTTTATCTATACCGAAAGTTCAATTTGAAAGGAAAAATCGATTGTTTTTAAAACGAAGGAATATTTTTTGTGTCTGTTCGTAGAGCTGAGAAAAATATAATTTATTTTTAAGTTATTGAATTAAAGCATAGTAGTCTTAAGTTTTAATTTTACAACAAAGCGGTATATCGTTTTTAGTATTTATTGACTATTATAACAAAAGACAAAATCAACATTTTGTAATCGGGTTCCTTGTGCAAGTCATGTTTGTTCGTGCTCAGAATAGACGTATAATGAAGCAGGATTAAATGAGAAATCATTTTAATTACAAAAGGTGCTCTTATAGTAGCATTTTATAGTAAGTAAAACTTCCTGTGAACTTAAAACTTGTTTTTACATGGACATTATTTAAAATTAAGTAGGTACCTACGTGTATACTTTCTTGTTATAGAAAAAACCTTATATTAAAGTCTGTGTGCCCTTGGTCCCCTTTTCTACGTTTTATGATTAAAATTTATTATCTTATATATTCCAATGAACTTGGTGCAAATTAACACTCGAGTGCTCAATCAAACTTTAATTTTTAAATTGGTTTAATATTTAAATCTCGCAAATTAACTGAAGTATAATTTTATAAGTTTTAACTACATACATATGTATATCTACATTTGTATATATGTATGTAAATAGTTTGATATGGTCAATGGTGATAAGACATCTTAAGAGTGATCTTTACTTGCATTAAAGAGAAACAATTTCAAAAGGGACTTATTAGTGGAGGTGCACTACCATTTTGCTTCGGAACCCTGGAACCTGCTCCGATTTTGATAATTTTCTTGGAATTAAGGAAATTGAAATTAGAAAAAAAGTCTACAGTTCCAAAATCGACGTTCTCTCAACAAGAAAATTTTAAAAAATAGGAAAACCAATTTTTTCTTAAAAAAAGTTATTATTCATTTTTATGTTGTTTTAATTTTTTCAACTTATAAAAAGCTCTCCAAAAGTTTATAAAAATATTTTCCATAATTATGTTAAGTAAAAAAGTCTAATCCCAGTATAGTAATACCCGCTTATAGTCACAAGGAGATGACAAGGCACGCGGTTTCAGGTGGCAACTGCCCTGATACAAGATGACTTTTGCTTTGCTTTTTGCATAGGACTAAGCTGTCAAAAAAAGAACTGGGTTTCTTTTTTAGCTCAGAGCACTCAGAGCGCTCAACTTGTGTTTCTTTTTTGAATCGGAGGTAGCTCGGTGTACGCTCCATGAGCTCAGAATAAAAAGACCGAGCAAAAGGAGTAAATAGCTGAACGCAGCCAACTTCGCTATTTTTACACCCATTTCACATGGGTGCGTTCAAAGTTTCAATTTCAGTTCACATTTTTTTAATTTTTCAAATTTTTTGATTGGGTAGCTATCAGGTGATAATTAAAAGTCAGTACTAAGTAATGGCGCGTTGAACGCATCACAATCGTATTACAGTTCAGTGCTAAGATGTGTTTCAAAACTATATCGGAGAGCTCGGCTCATACTCTGCTCAGAGCTAACTCCAATAGCTGGAGCTCTTCTTCATGTTCTGAGCTAAAAAGAAAAACGCCTATTGTGTCTTTATTGTTTTCTATACTTATTCAAATAATATACACTACGCTTCGGGTGAAACACAAATTTTTAAATTTTTATGTTGTCAATTCTTTCCGACCATTGTGCATCAATGTATCATTTGATGATGATGTTAGTGTTTGTTTATAATGTCAGGAAAATAAATCAAAAAGAATAATTAAAAAAGCGGTGTTTTTTTTGGGTATTTCCAGTTCTTAAGCAGACAGCCAGACTAGTTAGCTTTTCACCACCGCCAAAAATTTAAATAAGGAGTTGGTCGGTTGAGTACTGACGGTTTTCATTAGGGGGGCTAACATGGAACAACATCTTGTCAAACATTATTTGACAACCATCGACGATTGATCATTTAAAGGAAAAAAATACCTGTTTTCCAACAATTTTTTATGTTTTTCAAAATGTTTTTAAAATTTTTGCGTTTTCGTGAGGATATGTTGTCCCATCATGTTGATCCATGTAAGCCCCCAATTGTAGTAATTTGGCATTTTTTTCCTCCACCAAATCTTTGACTATGCACACCGAGTGGGTGGGAAATTGAAAAGTCCAAATTAGGAACATTTCTTTCCAAGATTCCTATAAATTATTGCAGTAATTTTTGAGGTTTGGAACTAAAACTCAAAACACCATAGTAACTAATTGTTCCCAAGCCATAACATCACCTTCTAGAATAAAAAAAAAACTGGAGTTTATAACTGCATACATCAACTAACGAAAATAATTACAAATATCTGTTGGAATAAGCATTTCCATTGTTGTCCTGTACCTTGGATTCCCTACAAAACAAAACACTTATTCCACATATCCAGGTTAGCTACCGAAGCTGGATTCAGTCTTGATTGGACTTACACCATTGAAAACATTTTTGCATGGCTGTATTGAAAAATCTATGAGGCTAGTAGATTTAAAAAAAATGTATGACACAATTTCATTTAGCCATCTTAAAACCCTTATTACTAAAAAATGGGCATTCTCATTATTTATTGAGATATATCTCATATAATATTGAGGTGATAAATAAATGTTTAAAAACACAAAAAGGTTAAATCTTTGATATATACTTATTAATTACTCATAAGATTTTGTATGTGTATTTTATCAAGAAGTGATGCATTTTTCTTCATTCCTTATTTTGCAATTCATTTATAATGTGGCAAATTGCAATGGATTCACCAAGTTGACTTTTAAAGAGACTTTTAAGACATTACTTTTAGAAAAAAAATGTTTGGTATACCTTCTCTGAAGTATCAAACATTTCCAGGAAAAATATTTCCTACTGGTATTTATTGCAAACAAAAGATAGTGAATATAGTGGCCCCAAACCAGTGACGCGATTTATGTTTTTAATGTGTCCGAACAAAATTAAAAAAAAACATTTTTATTCTTATTTTCAATTGGGCCACAGGCCTCTTACGCTTTATTGATAGAAAATATAATTAACAAAATAACATATTAACTAAAGAACCGGAATAGCCCGCCGTCCAAGCTTCGCTGCGACTATTCAGATTGTCAACGTATTATTGGGGCCCTTTCAGTTTGTAATGCCATTGCCTATATAGTTATAAGTTGTTAAAGCTGCATTTATTGGTTATTGACCCTTTATTGTTGATCTTGCATTTATTTGTCAAACAAGCTGTTGACCCAATTGTGCTGGTGTTGCATTTATTGGTTATTGACCCTTTATTGTTGATGTTGTATTTATTGTTAGCATAAGTTGTTGACCTAAATGTGCTAGTTCACTTGGTTGCTTGGTGTGCCCGTTTGTAGGAGTTATATCATATGTAACTCCTCCTCGGTTTGAGTAAGAATTCTCCTGAATTCTATAATTTACTTGTTTTACATTGTATGCTTACTGTTGTACAAATAATCATTATAATCATGCTGACGTTTATTACATTTGATATATTTTTATGAAATTTCAACTTTTTAATTTCTTTAATATTTTCAAAATTATTTAAGACAATATCATCAAAAGTGATTGTTTTTTGAAAAGAAGTATTAAAATTATTTTCGGGGTAGAAATATTTTTCTTGAATTATTGTTTGGTTATTATAAAAAATTTCGTTTAACAAATATATTTGACAGTTAAAAAAATTAATAAGATAATTATCATTTAATACAATTTTTCTTTCATCACAATTATGTTTCAATTCTTCTTTGTATGCATTTTTTACAATTACAGTTTCGTCATCTATTATTTGAATTTGGGTTTAATTGTTATGTCTCAATTTACAATTTTTTGTTAGAATACAATGTTTGCTTGGTTTTAAATGTTGTAAAGTTACATCATTTTGGTATATAAATGTTTTATAATTTATTTCTATAATATATTCACTTTCGTAATTAATTTCAAAATGTTTGTCATTGGGTAAGGGTAAAATTAACTTTTGTTCTACTGTTACATAGTTTTAAGGAATCTTAATGGCAATTATAAGATATTTATTTTTGTATTATAGTATACCCATTTTAATTAATTTAAGTTTATGCCAATCTATTTCATATTCATTTAGTACTTCTAATGTTAATATACTGGGGTGTATTATATTATATTTTGCTGATACAACGTTATCTTGAATTTGATTTATTTTGTTTTCTATGAACCTTAATTTGGTTATTTGATCTAAAACTAATTGTTGCTGTTCAATTTTTGAAATAGAATTTTCTATTTTATCAAAAGTGTTAAGTATGTTTTTTCTATCGCTTAGATAGATTGTATTATTATATTATTTATTATTTATTTTAATTATTTAATATATTGTTTTTAATGTTTCTATTGATTCATTGAATTGTTTGTTGATTTTAATTTTTTCATTAATTGTCTCAATTGCATTATGACTATTTTCTTCTGATATATTTAAATAATGCCAAATTTGTTCCCTATCTTTATTATCCATGGTTCCAAAGAGCCATTTTTCTACGTTTCCTACCATGTTTATTAAATCTCTTCTAGATCTTCTCTGTTTTTTAGGTGTAATTGACTTAATTTTAGCTATCATATTTTTGTTTTCGATTTGTAAGTGTTTTATGTTAGTTTGTATGAGTGTTATTGTGTTAAGAATTTCATCTGGATTTATAATATGTAAAATAGTATTTGTTTGATTAGTAATTTCTAAATCCTTAATTTTTAGTTTTAAGAAACCTGTTTGTTCATTGATTAGAGTTGTTTGAAGTATCCCGTGTGTTGTTTGTGTTACTAAAAGTATTAGGAGAATTATAACCTGAACATTTAAAATGTCTTTTAATATTGCTAACGTGTACGTTATTAAGATTTTTAATTTTATATCTAGGTTGTTCTTTATGTCGAACGTTTTTGTATTTTTAATTGTTCCTATTTCTCTTTTTTATTAATTAATCGATTTCTTCTTTAGCTATCTTAGGTTTGGTTTTTATTGTGGAATGATATCTGTTGTTATAATTATCTAGAACAAATTGCAATTTCATATCTATTGATAAATCTTTTTCTTCAATGCCTGTTATTTTTTCTAAAATAGTTGAAAGCAATCTTTCAATATCTGCGTTCCCTGTATGGCTATTGGGTTTCGTGAAAAGTATTTCGACCTCACTTCTATTAAGAAAATCTAAAATATATTCTGATTTAAATTCGTTATCTGATATTATTTTTTTTGGTTTCCCGAATTTCGAGAAATAATCTATTATAATTGCTTTTTTACTTCTCCAATTCCTTTCAGTTATTACATACCTTACTACAAATTTTGTAAGTTTGTCAATTATAGTTAGGAATGCTTTTTTTTCAATATGAAATAACGGGTAATTTTTTAGCTGGTTTGGTTTTGGCAACACTGGTTTTGACAGCTGACGTGTGTTTAGTACCTTGTGTCACTGTCAAACAGCTTCAGTTTGGTTTGCAATTTAACCATGGATCGTCTTACAAATGAACAACGCTTGCAAATTATTGAATTTTACTATCAAAATTCGTGCTCGGTTCGAAATGTTCATCGCGCGCTGCTTCCATTTTATGGTCGGCATTCTCGACCTTCTGAGCATTCTATTCGGAAGATTGTGACCAAATTTCGCACCAAATTTACTTTGTTGGACATTAAACCACCAACACGTTTACGTACTGTGCGTAGTGAAGAAAATATTGCGGCCGTATCAGCTAGTGTGACAGAAGACCGCGAAATGTCGATTCGGCGCCGTTCCCAGCAGTTAGGCCTTTGTTACAGCACTACGTGGAAAATTTTGCGGAAGGATTTGGGCGTAAAGCCTTTTAAGATAAAGCTGGTGCAAGAACTAAAGCCAGCCGACCTACCACAACGCCGAATTTTTGGTGAATGGGCTCTTGGAAAGCTGGCCGAGGATCCGCTTTTTTATCGAAAAATTGTGTTCAGCGATGAGGCTCATTTTTGGTTGAATGGGTACGTAAATAAGCATAATTGCCGCATTTGGAGTGAAGATCAGCCAGAAGCATTGCAACAGCTACCAATGCATCCCGAAAAAGCCACTGTTTGGTGCGGTTTATGGGCCGGCGGCATTATTGGGCCATATTTCTTCAAAGATGATGCGAATCGCAGCGTTACTGTCAATGGTGAACGCTACCGAGCGATGATAACAAACTTTTTTTTGCCCGAAATGGAAGTTTTTGACTTGCATGATATGTGGTTTCAACAAGTTGGTGCCACATGCCACACAGCACGCGAAACAATGGCGCAATTGCGAGGCGAGTTTGGTGAACAGTTAATTTCACGTTTCGGGCCGGTCAATTGGCCGCCTAGATCGTGCGATTTGACACCATTAGATTATTTTTTGTGGGGGTATGTCAAGGCTAATGTCTATAGGGACAAGCCCGCTTCGATTGACGCACTGGAAGCCAACATCCATGCATTCATTCGTGAGATACCGGCCGATATGTGTGAAAGAGTATGCCAAAATTGGACTCAGCGGATGGGCTACCTGAGACGCAGCCGCGGTCAACATTTGCATGAAATTATCTTTAAACATTAAATTGCAAGGTTCAAACTATCGATTCAAATAAATATTTCATTCATTTTTTCGAATTTTTTTTTTTTTTTTAAAGTTCTAGACCTCTTAAAAAATCACCCGTTATATCTAAATGTATTATTTCATTTTAATGTTTTTGGGTTTTCGTTAAGTTATACTTTGGTTTAATTGGGTTCCTATCGTATTTTATTTCCTGACACTTTTAACAATTGTTAATTACTAATTGTATTTGTTGCTGAAGTTTGGGGAAAAACATTTTATCTATATAGTATGCTTCGTTTATTCCACTATGCATGGATTCTTTTGTGTGGTAAAGAGAAATCTGATTATGAATCTCCTCCTCGGTTTTGACCTCGGTTGCCCTTATAGTACATTTTATGAATTTTATTTTGTCGTTCATGGAGAATAATTGAATTATCACTTGTTGAACTTTATTACAGTCATGATCTTCTACCTCCGAATATATACCTGTTATTCCTTTTTTAGTTACTCTAATTAGAACATCTTTTATTTTGTCAACTTCTTCAAGAGGATTAAGATATATAATTCTTCGTTCATGCAATATTTCTGGGAACCCGTCTAAGTTTGGAAAACTAAAGTTCCGAACGGCTAAGTCATGCATGAGTAAGTTCTGAAAAGACTGAGTTTTGAAAAGTCTAAGTTCTGAAAAGTCTAAGTTCTAAAAAGAATAAGTTCTGAAAAGGCTAGGTTCTGAAAAGTCAAAGTTCTAAAAAGAAATAGTTCTGTATGGAAATAGTTCTGCTGGGTCTAAGTTACGAAAACCAAAATTATTTGGGTTTTGAGTTGGCAACAATAGGAGGAATAATATGGAATAAGAGCAGTATAAGCAAAGGAGATAATAGTTTTTGATTGGTCAAACCAAAATAAATATAGGAAGGAATTGTTACAGCAAAAAAATTTACATATAATTAAGGAAGTGAGAATTAATAGTTAATATTTTCATAGCTTATTACAAAAATAATGTGAAAATCATAATAAAATGCAGCTTTGTCCCGGATCCAGACCCACCTCCAGAACTTGCTCGGTCAGAGCCAACTCCATCATACAGACCACTAACAAAATCTATGAAAAAGTAATATAAAAAATAATTGAACCTTTGTCCCGGATCCAGACCCACCTCCAGAACCTCCTCTGCAAGACCTAAATCCATCATAAACATCAATAAAAAAATCTGAGTAACAAAAAATAAACAACTACACGCAACACCTACATCTTCCAATAAATTATAATTACCGGTGTACAACCCTACTTCATCAATCCGATTTTACGACTACCTGCGACCGCGATATCCCATTGACAAATTGGATATATCCCCCACCCTTCCTATATTTATTTTGGTTTGACCAATCAAAAACTATTATCTCCTTTGCTTATACTGCTCTTATTCCATATTATTTCTCCTATTGTTGCCAACTCAAAACCCAAATAATTTTGGTTTTCGTAACTTAGACCCAGCAGAACTATTTCCATACAGAACTATTTCTTTTTAGAACTTTGACTTTTCAGAACCTAGCCTTTTCAGAACTTATTCTTTTTAGAACTTAGACTTTTCAGAACTTAGACTTTTCAAAACTCAGTCTTTTCAGAACTTACTCATGCATAACTTAGCCGTTCGGAACTTTTGTTTTCCAAACTTAGTGACTATTTCGAAAAAAACATAATTTTACATTATTTTATGTAGTAAAATATGAGACAAAACTTACCAGTCAAAAAAGATTTATACACAGTACCTACGAGTATTTCAGGCGTTCTTACAAGACTTTATGCAGCGCCACATGTTCTTTTGTATTTTTTTTAAATTAAGTTTTGTAAAATATTCACTATATTCATATTTATTTTACTTTTGTATTTAGTTTAATAAGCTTTTTCACTATTTCAATGATTAAATGCCTTTGTACACTTTCCTATTGCTCGGGAAAATGACAGAAGCATCTCATTGATCATTTTTCTTTTCTAAATCTTGCTTTTGTGTAACTCACACTATTTTGAAAAAGGCTTCACTTTGTCCACGATATACCAGTTCCTTTACTTCTTCTTCTTTGGTAGTGACGCATTATTTAATTTGAAACGAGGGAGCAGTAAACCGCTGAAATGTTCTGTGTATCCTGTTTTAGATTTTTGACATTTTTGGGCGAAGAAATTGTTTTGTCATCCCATCGAGTGAATCCTGCCCCTTATGTTACATTGTGGTGACAAAACTATTTCTTCGTCAAAGAATGTCAAACCATAGATCCGACATAAATACTAATAATCCAGCCAAAACTGCTCTCTTCCAGCCATGCAATTATAAGAGGCCACTCTTCGGACCTCGACGGGGTCCAAGTTCTCCAAAGAGAAAGCCACACTTCTTGGCGGTATACTTTAGAGAAACTTCAAATTCTAAGTAACAAAAACAACATGAATCCGAAACAGAATACACAGAACATTTCAGCGGTTTACTGCTCCCTCATTTCAAATTAAATAATGCGCCACTACCTTTCTCTTCAGTTATAGACTAAACTTCTTCATCAGAAGTGGTTTTCATTTCTGTTTATAAATTATATTTTATAAATCATTTAAGATTCGTATGTGAAACTTAAACAACTTTTATACATTTAAGGTGTAAGTTTTTCTTTTCACTGATTATTGTCTTGCATATCATTGTGCATAGTTATATTTGTATTTTGTATGTAATAAAGTTCACCCTGAAGAAGACAGCAACCCCTGTCGAAGCGTTGGGTAAAGAATATGTAACGAATCTTGTTTAATTGCTAATATTATTGTGACTAAAACAGCTGATGGAAACATGTTTTGCACTCAACATAATACAAATAAAATTGGTCAATACATTTAAATCTTAGTCAAAATGGTATTCAAAATAACCCATACCATAATAGTGACCATTTTTTCGAGCAAAACTGATGTCAAAATGTTGATGCTCGACACACGATACTATACAAATCAATTTAAAAAGAGTTGCTTGTTTATTATGTAAATATACGGTGACGTATGCAATGATGATCAGAATCGATGCATGTATATTTTAATCCACTTTATAACACAGCTGTACGAACACGAAAATAAAAGCAAATTATTTGATTTTATTTTCTTCAAAACTCTGTGATAGATTCATTTAAATTCTGTAAATGACTGATGACTTATATAACATGGAATTTTAAGGTTGCAGTTATATCTATATTTGACGTAAATATAACTCAAATCAATCTTTGATTTTTGATTAAAGTCGAGTTCAAACGAAATTGTTGGCAACCTCAGGGTGGGGACATGCCCCGGTAGTGACTAAATTAGTAAATTAATTTATTAAAAATATATACACTTGTGATTTTTCGGACTTGAACTTGCCATATATCAAACACAATAATCTCCTTGTTTATACAGTTATAAAAAGTGAAAAAGTACTTTGCAAATACCCAAAATCGCCGAGGGACATAAAAGTACCAGTTTTCTGAGAACCACCCATATGTATATCCAACAACTATATTCTGTATTTTATCATTACTTTAGGCAGATACACTTTTCATTTTTCAGCTCCTTTTCAAAAGTGAAATAATGCCAAATCGGTGGCATGAAATAACGCCGAGTGAGATAACTCCGAATTCTGAATTCAGCTTTATTTGCTTTACTAATGTCGTTTTCGATTCGATTTTCGGACTGTTCCTTTTTGATTCCAATCGAATATGAAAACATCGTGTTGTCAAATTTATACACACACCATTTTACAAAATGGCTTCTTCAAGCATTTATCACTTTTGACAAGTACTCCGACGAAAAATTGGGTATGTGTGCATGTATTCCAAATCTACTCCTTCTTGAAATCCGGAACAGAAAAAGACTCCGAAAACATTACTCGGAACCGCCAATCGAATGCTTTTGAAGTAGAAGGAGTCAAAAAGGAGTGGAGAAGGAGTCCAATTGAAAACGACATAAAGTGAACGCCGAATTGGCGAATTTCTTGGGATCACTATAGCAGTTGGGGTAGGTGCGAGGTTGGGTGTATGCAAAGCTTCGGTTGTAGATATTTAAAGAATATGGCTTTAAGGAAACTTTGAATTTATCCTATATATTCAACAATAATATTCGTTGAAAGTTGAGGTAGCCCTTCAAATAGTATTGTCATTTTTCATGAATGAATAGTGAAACAATTGAAGAATTCGGTTTTATTTCACTTTGCAAAAGTTAAAAGAGGCCTAATTTTGAATTTGTTTGATGCGGCATTATTGTTCAGGTAACATTCGGCTTTATTTCACTTTACCAAAGCGAAATAAGCCTGAAGGCTGATATTCGGCGGTATTTCAATTGAGTAAAGCAAAATAAAGACGAAATTCAGAATTCGGCGTCATTTCACGGCACCTGCCAAATCGACGTCATTTCAGTTTGTCGAAGCAAAATGAGACTGAACGCTAAAATTCGGCTTTATTTTACTTTTGTAAAGCAATATAAAGCTGAACGTTAAAGTATTATTACGCTCGGCATCATTTCACGGCACCAGTCATTTAATGATTTTGTATGTGAAGTTATACTCGTATATGTCATTATTTTAAGAATATCTGTTTTAAACAAATTCTACATTATGTTTAAATGTAAATTCTACATTATTAACTTAAATGCTTTATTTAATAGGAGATGATGATGGAAGATCGAAGTCAAACAAGAAGTTTAGAAATGATTGACTCGATAGAACATCAGTTACGTGAAGCGGAGGCAAAGCATGTGGATATTAAAAGGGCTCATAAAGTAAATGAAGTTTTTCATACATATATATATATATATATAAAAAACATTATGAACTTTTTTCTTTTTGAAGGAAACGCTCAATCAAATTCGGAATTTTACTGCCAGTGGTAATTGTGATGACGAGTACATTGAGAATTTGCAGTCCCAAGCTCGGGAATTGGAGAAGAAGGTAAATGTGATAAAATTATCCAAAACAAAATTACCTTATAGCTCGTTTACACGTTATATTTCACTAAAGCCTTACAATACAGAATCTCAAATATTTTTTATTAATTGAAAATTAAAAACAAAATAAAACAAAACAAAACAAAACATAGCAAAACAAAACAAAATAAAATTAAATTGAAAAACATTAAAATATATTAAATAAAATAAAATTAAATTAAATCAAATAAAATAAAATTAAATTAAATTAAATTCAATTCAATTAAATTAAATTAAATTATATTAAATTAAATTAAATTAAAATAAATTAGATTTAATTAGATTAAATTAAATTAAAATAAATTAAATTAAATTAACTTAAATTAAATTAAATTAAATTATATTAGTTAAATTAAATTAAATTAAATTATATTATATAAAATTAAATTAAATTTAATTTAATATAAAAACAACACAACAAAACAAATAAGATCCAATATTTATAGGACGAATTGAAGTTTTATCTCAAAACGGTGTAAATTGTGAAAGGAAGTGCCACCGAAACATGTAAATATGTAAATAATAATATACTAAATTATTGAATTAAATTGGGATTTAGTACCAAATTGAAAGTGAATAGACGTGTAAAAGTTTACGCATAGCTAAATTATATTAGTTTTCCCTCCGAAAACGTTTTAAATACAGAAGGATAATAGCAAACGAAACATAAAAACATAAAAAACTTGTACAGTACTTGGAATAACAAGGCAAGTCTTTTTTCTTTTTTTTTATAATTTAAAGGAAATCAATTAAAAATCCACTGACCAAAATAAAGAAACCGAACTGTCATTGATCAAACAACAAGGTATGCATAAACGTATGAACTCTGAAATTTCTCCGGTAAAAATGACTTCACTCAATAAAAAGGGAAAAATCATCAGACCAAGTTTCAAATATGACTGTTGAAAGTCTTGAACGATTATTTGATTCAAAGCTGAAATATCTTGCCATGAAATCTTATATTGAAGAAGTCCGACTACTAAAAAGAATCTCACTGTCAGAGTTAAGACCAATGATAACATTGAACCAAAACAACAAGTAGAGGAGCTCTGTATGCAACTATCTAATGACTCAAGCCCCATAGATATCGAGGAAATAAAGGCGGTCAACTGCTAGAACCCGGATTATAAAAATATTATCGTGAAGCTCACAAATAAAAATTACATTAATTCCATTATGAAAATACTGGAAAATTGAAAAACACCAATATCTAGATCCAAAAATTTAACCTTTAAGAATGAGAAGGAGTAGAGCTCATCTGCTACACGTTCGACACATGATCAAGAAAGAACGACAAAATGTAAAGGCTGTTTTAAGATGAGATAAACTTTCTACTAATGAAAACATGTATACATGGGATGAATTGTTCGGTTTAAAATATGGCAAGCAGTGTGGATTTAATTAACTGGGCAAATCTTACAATTTCTCGACCGAATTTTTTAAAAAATTCAATCTCGAAGAAACGAAGCAAAGTTTGTGAAATTACTTTGACGCAAGCTTTCACTGTCATTCCAAGTGGTAACGGGTACATTCAAAACTTGAAAATGATTACTGAAATAAACCAATAGCACTGGGATGTAAATGAGGAGTTGAAGAAGAAATTTTTTGTTGATGAATGTAGTTTTGTGGCTTATAATGTTGGAGGAATAAGCAATAAGTTAATTTTTCCAGAATTTTAAAAATATTTGAATGGTTATGATTTTATATTATTGTTGGAAACACATTTATTTGAAGAAAAGTGTAAGGACTTTGACAAATATTTTCCTGGGTATGAGTGTTGTTGGACTCCAGCCAAGAAGACTAGCATGCAGAGGCAGAGTAAGTGGACGAATGCTGATTGCGATAAAAAAAGCAAAATATACAAAATGTGAACGTAAACTTAGAGATCAAATGGCTTATATAGCACTAACAAAGAAAGTTGGATCTACTTTATACATCATTTCCATTTATCTTAACTGTAATAAGTGGCAGCAGGATTATGATAATCTATATGATATGTTAAGCTCACTGAAATCTCATAACATAATGATTATGGGTGATCTTAATGCAAGAACTGGGGATTTACAATCGGAGAGTGTATTTAATTTAAATAAACGAGAAAGTAATGATTTTAAAATAAACCAGGAAAGCAGGAAAGTAATGGAGCCTTGTAATAATTAATTTTTAAGTATTTTAAATGGAAGCATCACGGGAGATTTACGTGGAGAACTTACTTTTATTGGAAAACAGGGCAGCTAACTAATAGATTATTGTCTTTTGGGTGGTGAGTGGCACTCTATCTTAAAGGACCTTAAGGTTGAAAAGGCAGCCTCTTCTGATCATCTACCAATAAATATAACAATTGAAGAGGATGTTGACCAAGATCTTGTTGTTCAAAATAGAATTATCGAAAATAATAAATTAAAATGGAGAACCTTAGCTAGGAACGAATTTAAATAAAAAACGAATAATCTAACGTCGATGAAAATGAATAAAGCAATGACAAACTTTGTTCCAATGTATGAACTTGAAACTATTATTCAAGGGGCATGCCACACATGCGAAACGTAACGAAAAAATGAATGGTATGCCACACATGCGAAACGTAACGAAAAAATTCTTTGACGCTTCTTAACCTCATAATGCAGTGTGATTTAGCTATTGTTAAAGCTGTAACGAAAAGAAGAAAGCTCATGAAGAGAAATTGGCTATTGTCTTGTCCAGGGTAGAGATTTCGCGGAGTTCTGAGAGCTAACAAAAAAGCTAAATGGCAATTGGAAAGTGAAAGGAAACTCTTATTTAACAGTTCATGAGCTGCAGATTCACTTCTCTAATCTTTTTTCATCATCTGAAGAGAAATTATTGAGCTATGCTCAACCTTTCTGGCGCCACAATATACTTGATGGTCAGATAAATGCGAATGAAGTTAACGCTGTGCTTAGTGTGGTAAAGTAGCGGGATCCAACGGTATTCCTGTTGAATTTTATAAGTACAGCGCAGATATTTTCAAGCAAAAGCTATTGGAAGCGCTTAATATAATTTTCAAGTTTGGAACCATTTCAGAACATCTTTGAGAGTTTTGGATATTACCAATTATTAAGAAAGGAGATCCTAAGGAACCAAATAATTATCGAGGAATATCTTTTTTAAATGCAGCTTTAAAAATATATACTTCACTACTATATAGCCAGCTCAACAAGTGGGTTCAAGTTGACAACAAATTAAGTGAATTTCAATCAGCGTTCAGGCAAGGATACTCCACTATATATAATCTGTTTGTGCTGAAATCGGTTGCGCAATGGAAACTTGATCGAAATAAAAGTTTGTATGCTTTTTTGTCGACTCCAGAGCAGCGTTACGATTAATAGAAATGCACTATTTTACAAGCTTCATAACCTTGGAGTTTCAAATAATTTTATTCGAGCAATTCAAAAACTGTATCAAAACACAGAAGCAAGAATTTACAACGGCATTCATCTCTCAGATAAATTTGCGATCCCACGTAGGGTAAGGCAAAGATGTAACCTTAGCCCTTTGCCTTTTGCTCTTTTCCTCGACGATCTAGTTGATTGGCTTACTTGTGGGGTAGAAATAAGTAATCTAAGGATAGAGACCATTATGTATGCGGATGACATAGTCATATTTGCTGAGTCTCCACCATCCCTTCAATTGATGATCAACAATCTTCTTGACTACTGCAGACTTTGGGGTTTGGAATTTTACACTGGAAAATCAAAAGTTATGGTTTCTAAAAATGGCTCAGGAAGGTCGGCATCAAATGAAAAATGGAAACATGACAGGAAAGAACTGGAAGTGGTTAAAAGTATAAATGACGGAAAAGAACTGGAAGTGGTAAAAACTAGAATAATCTCGAAATGGAGATTTAATACAACTTAAATAAGGACACTCGTCTTAAAACAAAACTAAATAAAGCAAAATTGGGTTTGTATTTGCGCAAATTGGAGAAAAATTTTCTGTTACAAAATGATTTCAGTCGACACTAAGTATAGAGTATTTAATGCCACTGCAAGATCAATTTTATTTCACGGTGCCCAAGTTTGGGGGTTACATAAATTTGAACCTGTAGAATATCTTCTGCGTTTTTTCCTGAGGAACATTTTCTACCTTCCAAAAAGTACCCCTACATATATGTACTACCTTGAAACCGGGTTTTCAACTCTCTTCATTTCCAAACTTAAACTAAATGCTGATAATTTGATAAAAGTGTTGAAAATGGACGATTCTAGGCTCCCTAAACGCATTCTTTAGTATACTGTACGCAGTAAAAAACTTTTTTTTAAAGAATGAATTAATCTAGGCAAACTGTGGAATAACACTTAACTTAGCTGAAATGAACGTTGATAATTGGAACAGATCATTATGCGAGGTGATTTCGCTAACAGACGAAAACGAGAGCTATCCCTTCATCGAAAAGGCACGTTCTTCGATCTAAAGAAAATTGTATGCCAAGAGTAAATATAATCTCAATGAGCGTAACTACTTCAGCTATTCCTATTCTTGCTTCATAATAGGCACTTTTTTTAAAATAAGAGGGGAGCTGATAAAATTTAATTTTGTCCACATCAAAAGGAAGGTTCTTCAGCTTGTTGTCTTTGCAATCTACACCAGAAGGAAGACATTTTACATTTTATTGCGGTTTGCCCAGTACTAAAGGAAATTAGGCGATATTACTTTGGGATAAATACACTCACAGAAGATGATTTTGAGATTTGAATGGTGCAAATTGGTTCCTAATCTTCACATACACCATGGAAGCAATAAACTACAGAGAGAGAATAATCAGTGAAAGCCTTTAAAAGAATCTAAAAAAAAATCTTAAAAATTATTTGCTATATGTTTCATTTTTTTGTTTTTGCTATTTTGTTTTAACTGAACTAAAAGTTCGTAGCATATAAGCCTTTTAGTTTAACTAAACTAAAAGTTCCCTACATATTTGCTATTTCGTTTTGACTACACACTTACTTTCTTATTAGTTTTAACTAAACTAAAAGTTCAAAAAATTGCTTTTGTGTTAAGAAAAATAGTATCTGCATTAAAAACCAAGCAATCTAAATTATAATTATCAAAATCTGTTTATATTTCAAAATATATAAATTAAATTATCAAATGAAATAATGTTAAACAAAAAACCGTTAGCATTAGCCACTCAGACAGACGACATTAATGTCATGCCTTAATTTATTCAATTTTTTATGAATGTATTTTTAAACTGTAAAAGATATCCGATGAATAAAATATATCTATTTATCTATCCATCAAAATCTGTTTATATTTCAAAATATATAAATTAAATTATCAAATGAAATAATGTTAAACAAAAAACCGTTAGCATTAGCCACTCAGACAGACGACATTAATGTCATGCCTTAATTTATTCAATTTTTTATGAATGTATTTTTAAACTGTAAAAGATATCCGATGAATAAAATATATCTATTTATCTATCCATCTATCTAATATACTAAATTACCATTTCATTTTAAATAATTTTAAGTAAATCCGGATTAGAAACTAAGTAATAAATATTTGTATGATGTAATCAAATATAAAGTATAGAATACGTAAAAGAAACGTAATTATAACATAAGAAGTATAATGTATTAAGAAAATTAAAAACTACAAAAAGTAGCAATGGCAAATTAATCCTTTAAAACTAATTGTACGAATGAATGAAAAAAATTATAGTATTATTTCATAATACTTAATTTCGGTCATGGCCCTCTGCTTTAATATCTTACAAATGCATACATTGCATTATGCAACATAACAATCCATTCACATTTTCCGTCGTGTTTTGTCTGCATAGAAATATCTTATTTTAAATATTATGTGGAAAATGCTTGATTTTTTAGCTATAATGGATGAAGCTTTTTTTTCTTTTCTTCAAACGAAGGAAAGCTGACTTTGATGTTTGCATACTTATGCTGATGCAGGCTTTTTCGTCTGTAGAACAGGTACAAGAATTTTTCCGATTATTTATGTCACCTTCTTTAACTAAATTGTTATACAAAGTAGTATTCAAAGAGTCTTGAGAATTATTTTCGTGATCTAGTTCTGGATCCATGTTATCAAATTGTAATAATTCTTCGTGCATTGTAGCGGATCTCGTAAAGTCAATTATTGAAGACATATTGGCATTATCGATTTTATTGTTCGTTAGCCTAATCTCGTCAATAGCTTAGTTTAAAAGGGTTTTAGTTGCACAAACTTCATCAGTAATACAAATTAAACTATCCTGACATATGTCATTGCGAGACATGCTTGTCAATGCTGTCGCTATAATTTCAGTTGTCTCCGTAGTATTAGATACTAAGGCATCTAATTTAAGTGTGTTATTTTCAGTGCATTTTTTTATTGAAAGAAGCTCGGGAGATATTTCATTTAGGTAGTTGTTGCACTTATTTTTATCCATTATAAATGTAATGCGATCATTCACAGATTTAATTTCTGCAGAGAAATTATTAATTTTTTCGACTAAATCAGAATCAAATTTTTCGAAATGTTTTAATAATTTGTCCAGTTATGCACTGTTTTTGTTTTCGAGTCGAATCATAATACTAGAGAGCTCATCAATATATTGGACAAGTTGATGGTTTGATCGTGCTTCATTAGATTCCTTCTTATTTTGAGCCTCTAACTTGTCCTTCCAAGATGTAATCATATCCAGCATTGAATTATAACTTGTTGAATTATTTTTTGAGCAAAAATAATTGCTTTCGCAATTTTCGCAAAAGTAAAAAAAATTGTTGAAAATTCAGGTAAGTGTTTTGAGGATAATCTGGTCAGCCCAATGCAACATGGGTGAGAGCTTTTAGTGCACATAATATCTTTGCATTTTATTAAATCGTTTAGGTTTGTGTATGCAAAAGTTGAGCAACTATTGTGATCGCACTTAGCCATGACAAGAACCAATTTAATCTTATTTGATGTATGTAGCGTTGTATACTTGAAGGAGGTTCAGATTTGGACAAAAAGCTCGAACGAAAGATTTAATTTATGTTATTTTGTGTATAATCTCAGTTTAGGTAAAGGCAGAACATGAACTAAAAATTTACTCACCAGCAGATGAGACAGATATGTGTGTATGTCTAGTAAGAACGAACAGCAGCCAAAAAATTTATTGGAGTGTTTCCTGGTCGCTGTAGAATATGCAAGATTTATATTCCAGGTCAGGCACAGGAGTACGTATATCCAAAAAGTATCCGTGCAATGCAGTAAGGAGTTGCATACAAAAACAATAATCAGTTAAACTTTGTGTAGTTTCAATGATTTTGCTTGGCAGAACATAACCACCGAGAGAGATGAGAGGGAAGATTTTGAAAGGTTTTTGGTTTTGGTATGAAAAAGAACACCACAGCACTGAGCAAAATATAAATTGACTCAAATGTCAAATGGTTAACAACTTTTTAATATATTATTTTACTATTTAAATATGACGCTTATCAATTTTAAAAATTGCAATAGCGTAAAAGTTAATTAAGTGATTCACATAAACTTAATTTAATTTAAATCATGAGTCAATAAAGCACAAAGTATGATATTAAAAGTAAAATTTTAATATTGATTAAATTAGTCAAAAATAAAAAATCAGAGACAAGGCAAAAACATGTTCTGCCAAGCAAAATCATTGAAACTACATAAAGTTTAACTGATTATTGTTTTTGTATGCAACTCCTTACTGCATTGCACGGATACTTTTTGGATATACGTACTCCTGTGCCTGACCTGGAATATAAATCTTGCATATTCTACAGCGACCAGGAAACACTCCAATAAATTTTTTGGCTGCTGTTCGTTCTTACTAGACATACACACATATCTGTCTCATCTGCTGGTGAGTAAATTTTTAGTTCATGTTCTGCCTTTACCTAAACTGAGATTATACACAAAATAACATAAATTAAATCTTTCGTTCGAGCTTTTTGTCCAAATCTGAACCTCCTTCAAGTATACAACGCTACATACATCAAATAAGATTAAATTGGTTCTTGTCATGGCTAAGTGCGATCACAATAGTTGCTCAACTTTTGCATACACAAACCTAAACGATTTAATAAAATGCAAAGATATTATGTGCACTAAAAGCTCTCACCCATGTTGCATTGGGCTGACCAGATTATCCTCAAAACACTTACCTGAATTTTCAACAATTTTTTTTACTTTTGCGAAAATTGCGAAAGCAATTATTTTTGCTCAAAAAATATTTCAACAAGTTATAATTCAATGCTGGATATGATTACATCTTGGAAGGACAAGTTAGAGGCTCAAAATAAGAAGGAATCTAATGAAGCACGATCAAACCATCAACTTGTCCAATATATTGATGAGCTCTCTAGTATTATGATTCGACTCGAAAACAAAACAGTGCACAATTGGACAAATTATTAAAACATTTCGAAAAATTTGATTCTGATTTAGTCGAAAAAATTAATAATTTCTCTGCAGAAATTAAATCTGTGAATGATCGCATTACATTTATAATGGATAAAAATAAGTGCAACAACTACCTAAATGAAATATCTCCCGAGCTTCTTTCAATAAAAAAATGCACTGAAAATAACACACTTAAATTAGATGCCTTAGTATCTAATACTACGGAGACAACTGAAATTATAGCGATAGCATTGACAAGCATGTCTCGCAATGACATATGTCAGGATAGTTTAGTTTGTATTACTGATGAAGTTTGTGCAACTAAAACCCTTTTAAACTAAGCTATTGACGAGATTAGGCTAACGAACAATAAAATCGATAATGCCAATATGTCTTCAATAATTGACTTTACGAGATCCGCTACAATGCACGAAGAATTATTACAATTTGATAACATGGATCCAGAACTAGATCACGAAAATAATTCTCAAGACTCTTTGAATACTACTTTGTATAACAATTTAGTTAAAGAAGGTGACATAAATAATCGGAAAAATTCTTGTACCTGTTCTACAGACGAAAAAGCCTGCATCAGCATAAGTATGCAAACATCAAAGTCAGCTTTCCTTCGTTTGAAGAAAAGAAAAAAAAGCTTCATCCATTATAGCTAAAAAATCAAGCATTTTCCACATAATATTTAAAATAAGATATTTCTATGCAGACAAAACACGACGGAAAATGTGAATGGATTGTTATGTTGCATAATGCAATGTATGCATTTGTAAGATATTAAAGCAGAGGGCCATGACCGAAATTAAGTATTATGAAATAATACTATAATTTTTTTCATTCATTCGTACAATTAGTTTTAAAGGATTAATTTGCCATTGCTACTTTTTGTAGTTTTTTATTTTCTTAATACATTATACTTCTTATGTTATAATTACGTTTCTTTTACGTATTCTATACTTTATATTTGATTACATCATACAAATATTTATTACTTAGTTTCTAATCCGGATTTACTTAAAATTATTTAAAATGAAATGGTAATTTAGTATATTAGATAGATGGATAGATAAATAGATATATTTTATTCATCGGATATCTTTTACAGTTTAAAAATACATTCATAAAAAAATTGAATAAATTAAGGCATGACATTAATGTCGTCTGTCTGAGTGGCTAATGCTAACGGTTTTTTGTTTAACATTATTTCATTTGATAATTTAATTTATATATTTTGAAATATAAACAGATTTTGATAATTATAATTTAGATTGCTTGGTTTTTAATGCAGATACTATTTTTCTTAACACAAAAGCAATTTTTTGAACTTTTAGTTTAGTTAAAACTAATAAGAAAGTAAGTGTGTAGTCAAAACGAAATAGCAAATATGTAGGGAACTTTTAGTTTAGTTAAACTAAAAGGCTTATATGCTACGAACTTTTAGTTCAGTTAAAACAAAATAGCAAAAACAAAAAAATGAAACATATAGCAAATAATTTTTAAGATTTTTTTTTAGATTCTTTAAAGGCTTTCACTGATTATTCTCTCTCTGTAGTTTATTGCTTCCATGGTGTATGTGAAGATTAGGAACCAATTTGCACCATTCAAATCTCAAAATCATCTTCTGTGAGTGTATTTATCCCAAAGTAATATCGCCTAATTTCCTTTAGTACTGGGCAAACCGCAATAAAATGTAAAATGTCTTCCTTCTGGTGTAGATTGCAAAGACAACAAGCTGAAGAACCTTCCTTTTGATGTGGACAAAATTAAATTTTATCAGCTCCCCTCTTATTTTAAAAAAAGTGCCTATTATGAAGCAAGAATAGGAATAGCTGAAGTAGTTACGCTCATTGAGATTATATTTACTCTTGGCATACAATTTTCTTTAGATCGAAGAACGTGCCTTTTCGATGAAGGGATAGCTCTCTTTTCGTCTGTTAGCGAAATCACCTCGCATAATGATCTGTTCCAATTATCAACGTTCATTTCAGCTAAGTTAAGTGTTATTCCACAGTTTGCCTAGATTAATTCATTCTTTAAAAAAAAGTTTTTTACTGCGTACAGTATACTAAAGAATGCGTTTAGGGAGCCTAGAATCGTCCATTTTCAACACTTTTATCAAATTATCAGCATTTAGTTTAAGTTTGGAAATGAAGAGAGTTGAAAACCCGGTTTCAAGGTAGTACATATATGTAGGGGTACTTTTTGGAAGGTAGAAAATGTTCCTCAGGAAAAAACGCAGAAGATATTCTACAGGTTCAAATTTATGTAACCCCCAAACTTGGGCACCGTGAAATAAAATTGATCTTGCAGTGGCATTAAATACTCTATACTTAGTGTCGACTGAAATCATTTTGTAACAGAAAATTCTTCTCCAATTTGCGCAAATACAAACCCAATTTTGCTTTATTTAGTTTTGTTTTAAGACGAGTGTCCTTATTTAAGTTGTATTAAATCTCCATTTCGAGATTATTCTAGTTTTTACCACTTCCAGTTCTTTTCCGTCATTTATACTTTTAACCACTTCCAGTTCTTTCCTGTCATGTTTCCATTTTTCATTTGATGCCGACCTTCCTGAGCCATTTTTAGAAACCATAACTTTTGATTTTCCAGTGTAAACTTCCAAACCCCAAAGTCTGCAGTAGTCAAGAAGATTGTTGATCATCAATTGAAGGGATGGTGGAGACTCAGCAAATATGACTATGTCATCCGCATACATAATGGTCTCTATCCTTAGATTACTTATTTCTACCCCACAAGTAAGCCAATCAACTAGATCGTCGAGGAAAAGAGCAAAAGGCAAAGGGCTACGGTTACATCTTTGCCTTATCCTAGGTGGGATCGCAAATTTATCTTAGAGATGAATGCCGTTGTAAATTCTTGCTTCTGTGTTTTGATACAGTTTTTGAATTGCTCGAATAAAATTATTTGAAACTCCAAGGTTATGAAGCTTGTAAAATAGTGCATTTCTATTAATCGTAACGCTGCTCTGGAGTCGACAAAAAAGCATACAAACTTTTATTTTGATCAAGTTTCCATTGCGCAACCGATTTCAGTACAAACAGATTATCTATAGTGGAGTATCCTTGCCTGAACGCTGATTGAAATTCACTTAATTTGTTGTCAACTTGAACCCACTTGTTGAGCTGGCTATATAGCAGTGAAGTATATATTTTTAAAGCTGCATTTAAAAAAGATATTCCTCGATAATTATTTGGTTCCGTAGGATCTCCTTTCTTAATAATTGGTAATATCCAAGACTCTCAAAGATGTTCTGAAATGGTTCCAAAATTGAAAATTATATTAAGCGCTTCCGATAGCTTTTGCTTGAAAATATCTGCGCTGTACTTATAAAATTCAACAGGAATACCGTTGGATCCCGCTACTTTACCACACTAAGCACAGCGTTAACTTCATTCGCATTTATCTGACCATCAAGTATATTGTGGCGCCAGAAAGGTTGAGCATAGCTCAATAATTTCTCTTCAGATGATGAAAAAAGATTAGAGAAGTGAATCTGCAGCTCTTGAACTGTTAGATAAGAGTTTCCTTACACTTTCCAATTGCCATTTAGCTTTTTTGTTAGCTCTCAGAACTCCGCGGAATCTCTACCCTGGACAAGACAATAGCCAATTTCTCTTCATGAGCTTTCTTCTTTTCGTTACAGCTTTAACAATAGCTAAATCACACTGCATGAGTGCTTTATTGACTCATGATTTAAATTAAATTAAGTTTATGTGAATCACTTAATTAACTTTTACGCTATTGCAATTTTTAAAATTGATAAGCGTCATATTTAAATAGTAAAATAATATATTAAAAAGTTGTTAACCATTTGACATTTGAGTCAATTTATATTTTGCTCAGTGCTGTGGTGTTCTTTTTCATACCAAAACCAAAAACCTTTCAAAATCTTCCCTCTCATCTCTCTCGGTGGTTATGTTCTGCCAAGCAAAATCATTGAAACTACACAAAGTTTATCTGATTATTGTTTTTGTATGCAACTCCTTACTGCATTGCACGGATACTTTTTGGATATACGTACTCCTGTGCCTGACCTGGAATATAAATCTTGCATATTCTACAGCGACCAGGAAACACTCCAATAAATTTTTTGGCTGCTGTTCGTTCTTACTAGACATACACACATATCTGTCTCATCTGCTGGTGAGTAAATTTTTAGTTCATGTTCTGCCTTTACCTAAACTGAGATTATACACAAAATAACATAAATTAAATCTTTCGTTCGAGCTTTTTGTCCAAATCTGAACCTCCTTCAAGTATACAACGCTACATACATCAAATAAGATTAAATTGGTTCTTGTCATGGCTAAGTGCGATCACAATAGTTGCTCAACTTTTGCATACACAAACCAAAACGATTTAATAAAATGCAAAGATATTATGTGCACTAAAAGCTCTCACTCATGTTGCATTGGGCTGACCAGATTAGCCTCAAAACACTTACCTGAATTTTCAACAATTTTTTTTACTTTTGCGAAAATTGCGAAAGCAATTATTTTTGCTAAAAATAATTCAACAAGTTATAATTCAATGCTGGATATGATTACATCTTGGAAGGACAAGTTAGAGGCTCAAAATAAGAAGGAATCTAATGAAGCACGATCAAACCATCAACTTGTCCAATATATTGATGAGCTCTCTAGTATTATGATTCGACTCGAAAACAAAAACAGTGCACAACTGGACAAATTATTAAAACATTTCGAAAAATTTGATTCTGATTTAGTCGAAAAAATTAATAATTTCTCTGCAGAAATTAAATCTGTGAATGATCGCATTACATTTATAATGGATAAAAATAAGTGCAACAACTACCTAAATGAAATATCTCCCGAGCTTCTTTCAATACAAAAATGCACTGAAAATAACACACTTAAATTAGATGCCTTAGTATCTAATACTACGGAGACAACTGAAATTATAGCGACAGCATTGACAAGCATGTCTCGCAATGACATATGTCAGGATAGTTTAATTTGTATTACTGATGAAGTTTGTGCAACTAAAACCCTTTTAAACTAAGCTATTGACGAGATTAGGCTAACGAACAATAAAATCGATAATGCCAATATGTCTTCAATAATTGACTTTACGAGATCCGCTACAATGCACGAAGAATTATTACAATTTGATAACATGGATCCAGAACTAGATCACGAAAATAATTCTCAAGACTCTTTGAATACTACTTTGTATAACAATTTAGTTAAAGAAGGTGACATAAATAATCGGAAAAATTCTTGTACCTGTTCTACAGACGAAAAAGCCTGCATCAGCATAAGTATGCAAACATCAAAGTCAGCTTTCCTTCGTTTGAAGAAAAGAAAAAAAAGCTTCATCCATTATAGCTAAAAAATCAAGCATTTTCCACATAATATTTAAAATAAGATATTTCTATGCAGACAAAACACGACGGAAAATGTGAATGGATTGTTATGTTGCATAATGCAATGTATGCATTTGTAAGATATTAAAGCAGAGGGCCATGACCGAAATTAAGTATTATGAAATAATACTATAATTTTTTTCATTCATTCGTACAATTAGTTTTAAAGGATTAATTTGCCATTGCTACTTTTTGTAGTTTTTAATTTTCTTAATACATTATACTTCTTATGTTATAATTACGTTTCTTTTACGTATTCTATACTTTATATTTGATTACATCATACAAATATTTATTACTTAGTTTCTAATCCGGATTTACTTAAAATTATTTAAAATGAAATGGTAATTTAGTATATTAGATAGATGGATAGATAAATAGATATATTTTATTCATCGGATATCTTTTACAGTTTAAAAATACATTCATAAAAAATTGAATAAATTAAGGCATGACATTAATGTCGTCTGTCTGAGTGGCTAATGCTAACGGTTTTTTGTTTAACATTATTTCATTTGATAATTTAATTTATATATTTTGAAATATAAACAGATTTTGATAATTATAATTTAGATTGCTTGGTTTTTAATGCAGATACTATTTTTCTTAACACAAAAGCAATTTTTTGAACTTTTAGTTTAGTTAAAACTAATAAGAAAGTAAGTGTGTAGTCAAAACGAAATAGCAAATATGTAGGGAACTTTTAGTTTAGTTAAACTAAAAGGCTTATATGCTACGAACTTTTAGTTCAGTTAAAACAAAATAGCAAAAACAAAAAAATGAAACATATAGCAAATAATTTTTAAGATTTTTTTTTAGATTCTTTTAAAGGCTTTCACTGATTATTCTCTCTCTGTAGTTTATTGCTTCCATGGTGTATGTGAAGATTAGGAACCAATTTGCACCATTCAAATCTCAAAATCATCTTCTGTGAGTGTATTTATCCCAAAGTAATATCGCCTAATTTCCTTTAGTACTGGGCAAACCGCAATAAAATGTAAAATGTCTTCCTTCTGGTGTAGATTGCAAAGACAACAAGCTGAAGAACCTTCCTTTTGATGTGGACAAAATTAAATTTTATCAGCTCCCCTCTTATTTTAAAAAAAGTGCCTATTATGAAGCAAGAATAGGAATAGCTGAAGTAGTTACGCTCATTGAGATTATATTTACTCTTGGCATACAATTTTCTTTAGATCGAAGAACGTGCCTTTTCGATGAAGGGATAGCTCTCTTTTCGTCTGTTAGCGAAATCACCTCGCATAATGATCTGTTCCAATTATCAACGTTCATTTCAGCTAAGTTAAGTGTTATTCCACAGTTTGCCTAGATTAATTCATTCTTTAAAAAAAAGTTTTTTACTGCGTACAGTATACTAAAGAATGCGTTTAGGGAGCCTAGAATCGTCCATTTTCAACACTTTTATCAAATTATCTGCATTTAGTTTAAGTTTGGAAATGAAGAGAGTTGAAAACCCGGTTTCAAGGTAGTACATATATGTAGGGGTACTTTTTGGAAGGTAGAAAATGTTCCTCAGGAAAAAACGCAGAAGATATTCTACAGGTTCAAATTTATGTAACCCCCAAACTTGGGCACCGTGAAATAAAATTGATCTTGCAGTGGCATTAAATACTCTATACTTAGTGTCGACTGAAATCATTTTGTAACAGAAAATTTTTCTCCAATTTGCGCAAATACAAACCCAATTTTGCTTTATTTAGTTTTGTTTTAAGACGAGTGTCCTTATTTAAGTTGTATTAAATCTCCATTTCGAGATTATTCTAGTTTTTACCACTTCCAGTTCTTTTCCGTCATTTATACTTTTAACCACTTCCAGTTCTTTCCTGTCATGTTTCCATTTTTCATTTGATGCCGACCTTCCTGAGCCATTTTTAGAAACCATAACTTTTGATTTTCCAGTGTAAACTTCCAAACCCCAAAGTCTGCAGTAGTCAAGAAGATTGTTGATCATCAATTGAAGGGATGGTGGAGACTCAGCAAATATGACTATGTCATCCGCATACATAATGGTCTCTATCCTTAGATTACTTATTTCTACCCCACAAGTAAGCCAATCAACTAGATCGTCGAGGAAAAGAGCAAAAGGCAAAGGGCTACGGTTACATCTTTGCCTTATCCTAGGTGGGATCGCAAATTTATCTGAGAGATGAATGCCGTTGTAAATTCTTGCTTCTGTGTTTTGATACAGTTTTTGAATTGCTCGAATAAAATTATTTGAAACTCCAAGGTTATGAAGCTTGTAAAATAGTGCATTTCTATTAATCGTAACGCTGCTCTGGAGTCGACAAAAAAGCATACAAACTTTTATTTTGATCAAGTTTCCATTGCGCAACCGATTTCAGCACAAACAGATTATCTATAGTGGAGTATCCTTGCCTGAACGCTGATTGAAATTCACTTAATTTGTTGTCAACTTGAACCCACTTGTTGAGCTGGCTATATAGCAGTGAAGTATATATTTTTAAAGCTGCATTTAAAAAAGATATTCCTCGATAATTATTTGGTTCCGTAGGATCTCCTTTCTTAATAATTGGTAATATCCAAGACTCTCAAAGATGTTCTGAAATGGTTCCAAAATTGAAAATTATATTAAGCGCTTCCGATAGCTTTTGCTTGAAAATATCTGCGCTGTACTTATAAAATTCAACAGGAATACCGTTGGATCCCGCTACTTTACCACACTAAGCACAGCGTTAACTTCATTCGCATTTATCTGACCATCAAGTATATTGTGGCGCCAGAAAGGTTGAGCATAGCTCAATAATTTCTCTTCAGATGATGAAAAAAGATTAGAGAAGTGAATCTGCAGCTCATGAACTGTTAGATAAGAGTTTCCTTTCACTTTCCAATTGCCATTTAGCTTTTTTGTTAGCTCTCAGAACTCCGCGGAATCTCTACCCTGGACAAGACAATAGCCAATTTCTCTTCATGAGCTTTCTTCTTTTCGTTACAGCTTTAACAATAGCTAAATCACACTGCATGAGTGCTTTATTGACTCATGATTTAAATTAAATTAAGTTTATGTGAATCACTTAATTAACTTTTACGCTATTGCAATTTTTAAAATTGATAAGCGTCATATTTAAATAGTAAAATAATATATTAAAAAGTTGTTAACCATTTGACATTTGAGTCAATTTATATTTTGCTCAGTGCTGTGGTGTTCTTTTTCATACCAAAACCAAAAACCTTTCAAAATCTTCCCTCTCATCTCTCTCGGTGGTTATGTTCTGCCAAGCAAAATCATTGAAACTACACAAAGTTTATCTGATTATTGTTTTTGTATGCAACTCCTTACTGCATTGCACGGATACTTTTTGGATATACGTACTCCTGTGCCTGACCTGGAATATAAATCTTGCATATTCTACAGCGACCAGGAAACACTCCAATAAATTTTTTGGCTGCTGTTCGTTCTTACTAGACATACACACATATCTGTCTCATCTGCTGGTGAGTAAATTTTTAGTTCATGTTCTGCCTTTACCTAAACTGAGATTATACACAAAATAACATAAATTAAATCTTTCGTTCGAGCTTTTTGTCCAAATCTGAACCTCCTTCAAGTATACAACGCTACATACATCAAATAAGATTAAATTGGTTCTTGTCATGGCTAAGTGCGATCACAATAGTTGCTCAACTTTTGCATACACAAACCAAAACGATTTAATAAAATGCAAAGATATTATGTGCACTAAAAGCTCTCACTCATGTTGCATTGGGCTGACCAGATTAGCCTCAAAACACTTACCTGAATTTTCAACAATTTTTTTTACTTTTGCGAAAATTGCGAAAGCAATTATTTTTGCTAAAAATAATTCAACAAGTTATAATTCAATGCTGGATATGATTACATCTTGGAAGGACAAGTTAGAGGCTCAAAATAAGAAGGAATCTAATGAAGCACGATCAAACCATCAACTTGTCCAATATATTGATGAGCTCTCTAGTATTATGATTCGACTCGAAAACAAAAACAGTGCACAACTGGACAAATTATTAAAACATTTCGAAAAATTTGATTCTGATTTAGTCGAAAAAATTAATAATTTCTCTGCAGAAATTAAATCTGTGAATGATCGCATTACATTTATAATGGATAAAAATAAGTGCAACAACTACCTAAATGAAATATCTCCCGAGCTTCTTTCAATAAAAAAATGCACTGAAAATAACACACTTAAATTAGATGCCTTAGTATCTAATACTACGGAGACAACTGAAATTATAGCGACAGCATTGACAAGCATGTCTCGCAATGACATATGTCAGGATAGTTTAATTTGTATTACTGATGAAGTTTGTGCAACTAAAACCCTTTTAAACTAAGCTATTGACGAGATTAGGCTAACGAACAATAAAATCGATAATGCCAATATGTCTTCAATAATTGACTTTACGAGATCCGCTACAATGCACGAAGAATTATTACAATTTGATAACATGGATCCAGAACTAGATCACGAAAATAATTCTCAAGACTCTTTGAATACTACTTTGTATAACAATTTAGTTAAAGAAGGTGACATAAATAATCGGAAAAATTCTTGTACCTGTTCTACAGACGAAAAAGCCTGCATCAGCATAAGTATGCAAACATCAAAGTCAGCTTTCCTTCGTTTGAAGAAAAGAAAGAAAGAAAGTAATATCGCCTACTTTCCTTTAGTACTGGGCAAATCGCAATAAAATGTAAAATGTCTTTCTCTGGTGTAGATTGCAAAGACAACAAGCTGAAGAACCTTCCTTTTGATGTGGACAAAATTAAATTTTATCAGCTCCCCTCTTATTTTAAAAATAGTGCCTATTATGAAGCAAGAATAGGAATAGCTGAAGTAGTTACGCTCATTGAGATTATATTTACTCTTGGCATACAATTTTCTTTAGATCGAAGAACGTGCCTTTTCGATGAAGGGATAGCTCTCGTTTTCGTCTGTTAGCGAAATCACCTCGCATAACGATCTGTTCCAATTATCAACGTTCATTTCAGCTAAGTTAAGTGTTATTCCACAGTTTGCCTAGATTAATTCATTCTTTAAAAAAAAGTTTTTTACTGCGTACAGTATACTAAAGAATGCGTTTAGGGAGCCTAGAATCGTCCATTTTCAACACTTTTATCAAATTATCTGCATTTAGTTTAAGTTTGGAAATGAAGAGAGTTGAAAACCCGGTTTCAAGGTAGTACATATATGTAGGGGTACTTTTTGGAAGGTAGAAAATGTTCCTCAGGAAAAAACGCAGAAGATATTCTACAGGTTCAAATTTATGTAACCCCCAAACTTGGGCACCGTGAAATAAAATTGATCTTGCAGTGGCATTAAATACTCTATACTTAATGTCGACTGAAATCATTTTGTAACAGAAAATTCTTCTCCAATTTGCGCAAATACAAACCCAATTTTGCTTTATTTAGTTTTGTTTTAAGACGAGTGTCCTTATTTAAGTTGTATTAAATCTCCATTTCGAGATTATTCTAGTTTTTACCACTTCCAGTTCTTTTCCGTCATTTATACTTTTAACCACTTCCAGTTCTTTCCTGTCATGTTTCCATTTTTCATTTGATGCCGACCTTCCTGAGCCATTTTTAGAAACCATAACTTTTGATTTTCCAGTGTAAACTTCCAAACCCCAAAGTCTGCAGTAGTCAAGAAGATTGTTGATCATCAATTGAAGGGATGGTGGAGACTCAGCAAATATGACTATGTCATTCGCATACATAATGGTCTCTATCCTTAGATTACTTATTTCTACCCCACAAGTAAGCCAATCAACTAGATCGTCGAGGAAAAGAGCAAAAGGCAAAGGGCTACGGTTACATCTTTGCCTTATCCTAGGTGGGATCGCAAATTTATCTGAGAGATGAATGCCGCTGTAAATTCTTGCTTCTGTGTTTTGATACAGTTTTTGAATTGCTCGAATAAAATTATTTGAAACTCCAAGGTTATGAAGCTTGTAAAATAGTGCATTTCTATTAATCGTAACGCTGCTCTGGAGTCGACAAAAAAGCATACAAACTTTTATTTTGATCAAGTTTCCATTGCGCAACCGATTTCAGCACAAACAGATTATCTATAGTGGAGTATCCTTGCCTGAACGCTGATTGAAATTCACTTAATTTGTTGTCAACTTGAACCCACTTGTTGAGCTGGCTATATAGCAGTGAAGTATATATTTTTAAAGCTGCATTTAAAAAAGATATTTCTCGATAATTATTTGGTTCCGTAGGATCTCCTTTCTTAATAATTGGTAATATCCAAGACTCTCAAAGATGTTCTGAAATGGTTCCAAAATTGAAAATTATATTAAGCGCTTCCGATAGCTTTTGCTTGAAAATATCTGCGCTGTACTTATAAAATTCAACAGGAATACCGTTAACTTCATTCGCATTTATCTGACCATCAAGTATATTGTGGCGCCAGAAAGGTTGAGCATAGCTCAATAATTTCTCTTCAGATGATGAAAAAAGATTAGAGAAGTGAATCTGCAGCTCATGAACTGTTAGATAAGAGTTTCCTTTCACTTTCCAATTGCCATTTAGCTTTTTTGTTAGCTCTCAGAACTCCGCGGAATCTCTACCCTGGACAAGACAATAGCCAATTTCTCTTCATGAGCTTTCTTCTTTTCGTTACAGCTTTAACAATAGCTAAATCACACTGCATTATGAGGTTAAGAAGCGTCAAAGAATTTTTTCGTTACGTTTCGCATGTGTGGCATACCATTCATTTTTTCGTTACGTTTCGCATGTGTGGCATGCCTTTTGAATAATAGTTTCAAGTTCATACATTGGAACAAAGTTTGTCATTGCTTTATTCATTTTCATCGACGTTAGATTATTCGTTTTTTATTTAAATTCGTTCCTAGCTAAGGTTCTCCATTTTAATTTATTATTTTCGATAATTCTATTTTGAACAACAAGATCTTGGTCAACATCCTCTTCAATTGTTATATTTATTGGTAGATGATCAGAAAAGGCTGCCTTTTCAACCTTAAGGTCCTTTAAGATAGAGTGCCACTCACCACCCAAAAGACAATAATCTATTAGTTAGCTGCCCTGTTTTCCAATAAAAGTAAGTTCTCCACGTAAATCTCCCGTGATGTTTCCATTTAAAATACTTAAAAATTAATTATTACAAGGCTCCATTACTTTCCTGCTTTCCTGGTTTATTTTAAAATCATTACTTTCTCGTTTATTTAAATTAAATACACTCTCCGATTGTAAATCCCCAGTTCTTGCATTAAGATCACCCATAATCATTATGTTATGAGATTTCAGTGAGCTTAACATATCATATAGATTATCATAATCCTGCTGCCACTTATTACAGTTAAGATAAATGGAAATGATGTGTAAAGTAGATCCAACTTTCTTTGTCAGTGCTGTATAAGCCATTTGATCTCTAAGTTTACGTTCACATTTTGTATATTTTGCTTTTTTTATCGCAATCAGCATTCGTCCACTTACTCTGCCTCTGCATGCTAGTCTTCTTGGCTGGAGTCCAACAACACTCATACCCAGGAAAATATTTGTCAAAGTCCTTACACTTTTCTTCAAATAAATGTGTTTCCAACAATAATATAAAATCATAACCATTCAAATATTTTTAAAATTCTGGAAAAATTAACTTATTGCTTATTCCTCCAACATTATAAGCCACAAAACTACATTCATCAACAAAAAATTTCTTCTTCAACTCTTCATTTACATCCCAGTGCTATTGGTTTATTTCATTAATCATTTTCAAGTTTTAAATGTACCCGTTACCACTTGGAATGACAGTGAAAGCTTGCGTCAAAGAAATTTCACAAACATTTGCTTCGTTTCTTCGAGATTGAATTTTTTAAAAAAATCGGTCGAGAAATTGTAAGATTTGCCCAGTTAATTAAATCCACACTGCTTGCCATATTTTAAACCGAACAATTCATCCCATGTATACATGTTTTCATTAGTAGAAAGTTTATCTCATCTTAAAACAGCCTTTACATTTTGTCGTTCTTTCTTGATCATGTGTCGAACGTGTAGCAGATGAGCTCTACTCCTTCTCATTCTTAAAGGTTAAATTTTTGGATCTAGATATTGGTGTTTTTCAATTTTCCAGTATTTTCATAATGGAATTAATGTAATTTTTATTTGTGAGCTTCACGATAATATTTTTATAATCCGGGTTCTAGCAGTTGACCGCCTTTATTTCCTCGATATCTATGGGGCTTGAGTCATTGGATAGTTGCATACAGAGCTCCTCTACTTGTTTTATAAAGATGGTTATGTCAATGATATATGACAAAAAATTTGTTGTAACAGATAGAAAACACACGACAACCAGAGTTTTTGATGTCATCAATGGTCTTCCGCAGGGCACAGTAACTGCACCGCACCTTTTTAGTATTTATATTTCTGACATACTCAGGGAACTGGATGATTCTATAGCATTTGCTGACGATGTTACACTGTATGCAAGCGGACCAACAATTGAAGAAATCCAAACAAATCTTCAAAGCAAATTCGACTGATTTCAGGAATTTAGTTCTGAATGGAAACTTAGAATCAGCTATACAAAATGTGAGACCATACTGTTCCGCACCCCAATAAGACGCGGAAATTCAGATTTGAGACGTAACTGGAAAAATATGAAAATAATGAGTTCAAATGGTCTTCAAATCGAATCAAAGACTGTTGTAAAGTATTTAGGTGTTCATTTGGACAAGTTTTTGTACTACAATGAACACATAAATATACAGTTGCAAAGGGCAAGAGGGGCATTTATGTCTCTCAGAAGCCTTTTCTACTCACGCTATCTGAGATCCGATGTGAAGATTATTTGCTACCAAGCATTTGTTCGTCCAATTCTGACTTATGCGAGTCCAGTATGGTGGAATATTAGTCCATCGTTTATGGAAAAACTTAGAATGTTTGAGAGAAAATGTCTCAGAGCTTGCATGCAGATGTACAGGAGTGAACATTCTGGCTTTCGGCACTATATTTCAAATAAGAAATTACTGGACGCTTCCGGGTTGTCCAGAATTGACAATGTAGTTCTGAGTCTTGTGAGGAATCATTTCCCCAGGTCGGCAAGTGTTACGGAAAACGAACTCATCTCAGGTTTGTTCTATCCCAACCCTGAGTATTTCAAAAGTACATTGGAAAGTGGATACATACCTCCTGAAGCATTCTTGTTTCTAGATGCACATGGCTACCTATCAGGCTTAACAAACGTACCTATTATATACCATGTTGCAAGACGGGCAACTGACAAAACAATTAAATATGTGCCAACAAGCATGAGAGATGGCGAAACTATCTCGAGATACTGCATGAGCATACCTGAAAGAGATAAAAATGATTTTGAAAGATTCAATTGTTATAAATATTGGTGGCTTGACTGGGCTGAGGCTAGCTTATAATCAGGCCAAACCAGGCCCTGCCATGTGATTTTTGATTTATCGATTGATAGTTATAATAAACTTTTAATCGATGGAGCAGGGGTCGCATGGCAGGGCCTGGTCTCAGATATAAGATAGATTTAGTTATTTAGTTAGTTTTATTTAGATTTAAGTCATTAGTTATAAATTTTAGGCAAACAAAAAAAAAAATCTATACACCATTGAAAAAAAGGTTTTCTTCACATTTCCTAAAATCAAATAAGGAATAAAAATAGTCTTGTAAGTAATACTCTTAAAAAATTAAATTTATAATGATCTGTTAATAAAATACATTTATATAAAAAAAATAGTAATAGCAAGTTTTGAGTGCTACAGTGGCCATAAACATTGAAATATATATATATATATATATAGCAAATATATAGTTTTTAAGTTTATTTTGCCTAAAAAATAAAATGTAATAGCGTTTAAGTGAAATAAATAAACATAAAAAAAAAAAAAAAAAAAAAAAAAGCTCCTCTACTTGTTGTTTTGGTTCAATGTTATCATTGGTCTTAACTCTGACAGTGAGATTCTTTTTAGTAGTCGGACTTCTTCAATATAAGATTTCATGGCAAGATATTTCAGCTTTGAATCAAATAATCGTTCAAGACTTTCAACAGTCATATTTGAAACTTGGTCTGATGATTTTTTCCCTTTTTATTGAGTGAAGTCATTTTTACCGGAGAAATTTCAGAGGTTATACGTTTATGCATACCTTGTTGTTTGATCAATGACAGTTCGGTTTCTTTATTCTGGTCAGTGGATTTTTAATTGATTTCCTTTAAATTATAAAAAAAAAAGAAAAAAGACTTGCCTTGTTATTCCAAGTACTGTACAAGTTTCTATGTTTTTATGTTTCGTTTGCTATTATCCTTCTGTATTTAAAACTTTTTCGGAGGGAAAACTAATATAATTTAGCTATGCGTAAACTTTTACACGTCTATTCACTTTCAATTTGGTACTAACTCCCAATTTAATTCAATAATTTAGTATATTATTATTTACATATTTACATGTTTCGGTGGCACTTCCTTTCACAATTTACACCGTTTTGAGATAAAACTTCAAATCGTCCTATAAATATTGGATCTAATTTCTTTCTAGCCACGTTTCTTAGTAAAACCAAACTCCCTTTTTCAAAACTACAACTCTTTGTTTGTCCCTCTTTATCATATCTAGCTATCTTTCCTAACATTTTTCTTTTTTATAAGCGTTTCTCGAGCGTCTCTATGGGCAACTTGGAATCTATGTTTGAGGTCAATTGCGTAATCGTTATAGTTCCATTTCCTTTGTCAGATTTTTCGGCAAGTTACACTGCTTTTCGAATATTAATTCGAATGAAGCTAAAAATAAGGAAATTTTAGTAACAAATAAGTAAATTTAACACATTTTACTGCTTTTAAGAACAATTATTTTCCATTTAGAATATTATTTTCCCATTTTCTTTATTAAAAATTATCAAACTCGTCCATTTTTGTGTCCACCTAGTTTTCAAATGTGAAGAACTATTTCGGAATCCGCATGCAAAGTCGCACAAATACATTACATATTGGTGTTCCGGATCGCAGAGTTCTTCCGAATTGCCAATCGAAAAGGCCATAAGTAAAGCAAAATAAGAATGACCACCATGTGCAAGTGTAATGGTCGTTGGTACTCGTAAATTTGACCCTATCTACTCTAACAAGCCGTGGAGGATAGAGGCTTCTCCAAGCCGATTATGGATGATGGCTAGAGAGCCGAGCTTCAACAGGAACAAGAGATGAGAACAGCAAATGCACGGCTCACACATACACACGCCTCTTTACGATCGTGCATAAACAGTACTTTGAACCTGGACAAATGTATCTAAACACTTGACCATGAGTCGAAGCGTCAAGTGTCAATAAATATTTTATAGTATTCTATAAAGTAGAGTTTGTATTAAATGCGAGAGCATTTGGAAAATTGGTCGGCAAAAGGCAATGACCGAAAATGTGAATGGATTGTTAAGTTGCATAATGCAGTGTATGCATTTGTAAGATATCAAGGCAGAAGGCAATGACCGAGATATAGTATAACGAAGTGATCACTAGTGTGATCCCTTTTCACCACCCTTCTTGGAGAAAAAGGAGAAATTATGACTAGTCTTGATTTCTTCTTTTACGCGTCATTTGTAAATATAATAAGGATTTTGAGTTCAAAAATCATATATCAATGTGTTTTTATGTCTTTTTTTCATATATAATTTTAAATTGAATTTTTTTCATATCTGTATGCTGATAGTACGTGCATGGTAATAGTTTGTATCATTACTTACATAAGTATAAATATAATATTTTTTTTTTCAAGATTTTTTCATTCATTCGTACAATTAGTTTTAAAGGATTAATTTGCCATTACTATTTTTTGTAGTTACATATTTTATTATATGAAGTGACTTATTTAATACATTTTACTTCTTATGTTATAATTACGTTTCTTTTACGCATTCTATACTTTATTTGATATTTGATTACATGATATATTACTTTGTTTCTAATCCCGATTTACTAAGATTATTTAAAATGAATTTGTAATTTAGTATATTATTATTTACATATTTACATGTTTCGGTGGCACTTCCTTTCTTTCTTTTTTTTCATTTTCATTGGTCATATAAAAGTTACAATACATGTAAAATGATTTTAGTCTATTCTTGTGCACTGTCATTCTTTTGTTTTCGTATTGGATATCACAATTTAAACCGTTTTGAGATAAAACTTCATATGATCCTATAAATATTGGAACTAACTTCTTTCTAGCCTCGTTTCTTAGTAAAACTAAACTCCCTTTTTCAAAACTACTACTCGTTGTTTGTCCCTCTTTATCATATCTATCCTATATCTATCTATCTATATATATCTATAAAATATTTCCTAACATTTTTCTTTTTTATAAACGTTCTCGAGCGTCTCTATGGGCAACTTGTAATCTATGTTTGAGGTCAATTACGTAATCGTTATAGTTCCATTTGCTTTTCAGATTTTTTGGCAAGTTACACTGCTTTCCGAATATTAATTCGAATGGTGTGTAGCCAGTTTCTGAGTGTACGCTTCAATCCGTGTGTTTTGTGAAACGTTACTTCTTAGATACGCTTCTAAAACCATATGTGAATTTTCTAAAGCTCCTATGCTTTCATGATGTTATGCAGTAGATTTTAGTTGTTCTTTTCTCAAAAGCTTACAGATACCCTTGAAAATCTGATTTATAAATTCGGTTCCCTGATCAGATGCTATTGTGTGTGGTAGTCCATACCTTAGAATAAAACCTTCTACTAGAGATTTAGCTACTCTGCTTGACTCATTATTTGGGAGTGGTATAGCTTCGATAAACTTTATCAGCTCATCTGGAATGGTGATTCAGATTCTTTTAAAGGTTCTACTAGGTGTATGAAAATTTTTTCAAAACCTGATTCCGCTGTGGATGTGATAGTCATTGGTTGATTTTTTGGTTGGTTATATTTATTTGTTTCGTTGGCATACTGCGCAGTGCTTAACGTATGTCGTCACATCGTTTTGCATTCCTGTCCAAAGGTATTTTTTTTTTATCATGCGGTTTATACCTGCATGTCCACTGGTGGGAAGTATGTGAAAGTCATTTAGTATTAATTTCTTCTCATAAGGATCGGTAATTTCATAACATTATCTATGAGGTATACCTCTTGTTGAAAGTACCTATCAACAGTAATCAATAACAACATTAAACATAACACCAAATTCCCACGGCAGCAACAGCAGGCGCAGTATACTGACTCACAGCAATATACCTTAACTGTATAATGTGTTGCATTAAAGCGCAGTGTCATCAATAATTGTATTATTTATGTTTTGATTTGCTTTCCGTGTATTTATAATTGAATCGCTTAATAGGTCAACCAAAAATTATTCATATAAGCAATATGTTGTAATAAATTGGGTTTTAAAATAGTTATAAGAAATGTATATATTGGAGTTAAAATAAAGCAAAAGTAAGCATTAATTCTAGTATAAATAGACCTAAGTTGCAGACAATAAATCAGAATAAGTTTTATAACCAAAAAAGCGTGTTCTCACTCTTTGCTTCGATCCCCTACCCGTGGTAAGATCGATTTAAAGTCAATATTCTGGGGGCTCAACCGAACAACAAAAAAAAAAAGCGTTCTTAGGGCTAACACTAAGAAATCAACCAACCGACAAAGGCGTTACAACAATTGAAAAATAAAAACCGAAGCACCAACAATCTTACTACAGCATCAAGCGAAATCACCAAAATGGAAAAAATTGCAGCAAAACAAAGTGAGACTGGAGAGTTAATCAAAAGTCTACTAAGAAACTTTAAAAAGGCACCAAAAAATAGAATAACCCGAGATTATCTGACAAAGCAACGCCAAGCTTTAAAGGAACAATGGGATAAATTCGTTCTTAATGACACGGTGATCCATGAAATATACAAAGAAGAAGAACACCAATATCATTCTGAAGGTTATTTTGAGGAAATAAATAACCTATACGAAGAAATGTTAAAATTAATTGAGGATGCTCATGGAGCAATCCTTGATACAATACCATCAGAAGATAAAGCAAGCAAAAACAAAACCGAAATAAATCCACAACAACAACAACGATACAAACGGCAGGAAAATAAAATAGCCGTATTTGTACGCCTCTACAACAAAATGAAAGAAGGCCTCACACAGTCGCTCTCAAATGTTGCATACGAGCAATATCTTAAAACATTAGAGCAATATTGGAGAGACATCATGGTGAATCACGATGACATCATCGAAAACGCGATGATTCCAGACGAGTCCAACTACCTTCAGGAAGACAAATATGCAGAAATAGAAACCTTGTACCAGGAAATAACAGTCGCAACCAAGGAAAAAACTAATAAGAAAAACCAGCAGGAAAACAGCAATGAGATCAAACTTGAGCGAATAAACATACCAATATACAATGGTCGTTATGACTCGTGGCCATCGTTCCATGATCTATTCAAGACTCTGGTACACAACAACAAATCTTTAAACCCTATTCAAAAAATGCAATATCTAAAGACACACTTGACAGATAAGCCAAGAAACATAATCCAACATCTGCAAGTCACATCAGAAAACTACTCAACTGCATGGCAACTTATAGAACAAAGGTTCAACAACAAGCGGCTTATATATACAACATATGTGCAAAAGCTGATGAACCAACCATGTGCCACAACAGACTCAGCAACCTCACTGAAGAAATTACTGGACACAACCCAGGAATGTATGGCTGCCATCAAAAACTTGGGCATAGAAACAACCAACTGGGGGACATTAGTGGCTTACATGATTCTACAAAAATTAGACAAAGAATCACAAATATTATACGAACAGTCACTAACAAAACCCAGGGATATTCAAGAATTGGAACCATTGCTGCAGTTCATCGAAAAGAGATTCCAATCAATGGAAACAACTAATGAAAACCCATTTCGAAAAGAATTCAAGAAGCAATACCAACCAAAGACGTACCATACAACCATACATCCCACCAAATGCGAGGCATGCAGAGGAGATCATCCGATATACAACTGCAGAGCTTTCTTGCAAAAAGGAGTACACCAGAGAAATGAGTTTGCCAGAGACAAGAAGCTGTGCATAAATTGCTTGAAACCAGGACATTTTACCTCCAATTGCTTATCAAGGAAACGTTGTCAAAGATGTCATAGGAAGCACCACACGTCTGTGCACCTTGAACAAATTTCCGAAATACCGAGGCGTGCAATGGCTCTCGAAAAACCAACGCAGTCAGGTAGACTGCAGTCCCACAACTGCACAACGGACAATAATGTCCTCCTTGCAACTGCACTTATCAAAATAAGTGGACCTAACAACAACGAACAATGTGTCAGAGCATTGATCGACCAAGGTTCGCAGGCATCCTTTATCACCGAAGATGTAGCAAACAAACTACAGCTACCAAAAACAAAAGTGGATGCAACGGTATCCGGACTTGGCTCGAACGAGGTATCAATAGTAAAGTACAAGGTGAATATCACACTAAGCAGCAATCCAAACATTTGTACCACTGCATATGTCCTAAAAAATGTAACAAAAACACTCCCATCCACACGTTTAACAACCGAATGGGAGCACTTGCAAAAATTATTACTAGCTGATCCTACATACAACGTCCCAGGCAAAATCGACATGATTGTGGGTGCAGAAATTATTGCCGAAATACTCCAGGAAGGAGTCATCAAGGGAAAGCCAGGCTCACCTATAGCCCAACAGACAATATTTGGATGGATTATATCTGGAAATACTGGTAACAACACTCAACAACTATCATTGTCATGTCATATAACACTGACTGATTTGGACAGTCAAGTACGCAAGTTCTGGGAATCTGAAGAACTTGGAACGGAAACACAAGAGGACCAAAACAATGAATCAACATGCGAAGAATACTACAAGAAAACAGTAGCACGTAACAAAGAAGGAAGGTATATTGTAAGGATACCTTTCGAAGTTCAACCCGAACACGAAATTGCAAACAATCAATCAAAGAAGAGAGCAATAGCAAGATTATTACACATGGAAAGAAGCTTTGCAAAAAACCAGAAACTAGCAGAAGATTACCGAACCTTTATGAAAGAGTATATCGAGTTAGGACACATGAGCAAATGCAGAACAAGCAATGAGCAAGGAGCATACTACCTACCACACCACGCTGTTAGCAATCCAAACAGCTCAACTACAAAATTAAGAGTAGTATTTGATGCCTCAGCGAAATCTTCTACAGAAAACAGTCTAAACCAACTAATGCATACAGGACCCAAAATACAAGAAGACCTCACTTCAATCCTCATACGATGGCGAAAACACAAAATTGTGTTCTCAGCTGACATACAAAAGATGTACCGACAAATCTTAATCGACCTCCCAGATCGTAAATACCAACGGATCTTATGGAGAAACTCCCCACAAGAAGAAATCATGGAGTATGAACTAAACACTGTCACCTATGGAACAGCATCAGCACCATATCTGGCAATAAGAACACTGAAACAACTAGCAGAAGATGAAGGAAAGAATTATCCACAAGCCGCTCAAATTCTACAAGCAGACTTCTATGTGGATGATGTCATGTCAGGTGGAGACTCAATTGAAGAAGTAAGAGAACAGAAAAAACAACTCACCAATCTCCTTAAAACTGGTGGATTCCATCTGCATAAGCGGAATAGCAATGTCAATAGATTACTGGGAAAAGATGTCCATTCCATGAAGAGTCTCGAATTAGACAAAGAAGAATACGTTAAAACACTTGGCATTCAGTGGCATCCATTGAAAGACTACTTTTCGTTCGAAGTCAAACCATATGAAGCAAAAACTACCTGGACAAAGAGGAATGTGCTATCAGAAATCGCCCGCATATTTGACCCATTAGGCTGGCTAGCACCAATTGTTCTACGAGCAAAATTGTTGATGCAAGACATTTGGATGGAAGAAAAACTTGACTGGGATGATCCACTCCCCACCACACTGAAAACGAAATGGGAAGATTATCGAAGCGATCTCAACAGTATAACAAATATCCAAATAGAAAGATGGACAAAATACTCACGTACTGTAAACAAGATTGAAATTCATGGATTTTGCGATGCATCTGAAAGAGCTTATGGAGCCACTATATACATCCGAACAATAGATAAGAATGACAAGATTACAACAACCTTATTAACCTCTAAATCAAAAGTGGCACCAAACCAAAAGAAACAAAAGGGCAAGAAAACTCTAACCATACCCAAACTAGAATTATGTGGAGCGGTTCTACTTGCAAACTTGCTATGGAAAGTAAAAAAAGATCTGGATATCGAGAATATAGAGACATATGCATGGTGTGACTCAACAGTGGCTTTAGCTTGGATAAGCGCAACTCCAAATAAATGGAAAGCTTTTGTTTCGCTCAGAGTACAAGAAATCCAGAGATTAAATTCAGGATACTCATGGAGACATGTTAAATCAGAAGATAATCCTGCAGACCTAGCATCAAGAGGAACATCCCCAGGTTCCCTAAAAGAAGCATCAATTTGGTGGAAGGGACCAGTATGGCTGCACTCAAAACAAACTTTGAAAATCCAACCAATTTCTAACCTGAGAACAGAACTGGAACTTAAGATCACGTCACATCATACTACCAAGGAAGAATTCTATCCACAAGACGATATCACTACAAGATTTTCATCGCTCACCCGATCAATAAGGGTGATAGCTCTCTGCATCAGATACATCCACGTCATAAAGGCAAGAATAGAAGCGCTAAAAAATTCAAAAATGTCGGACAGAGAAATACAAGAAGAAAAAAGAGCTTTCCAAAAGCGAAATCTATTACCATTGAAGATTAAAATAACACATCTTTCAAAACTTAACACGGCTGAGCTGAGGAACGCTCATATCAACATCATAAAAATAGCACAAAAGGCCCTACACGAAGAATACAAGGTTCTAGAAGAAGAAGGCTCACTTCCGATTAGAAGCAACATAACTAACCTAAATCCATTCATTCGAGATGGTATACTACGGGTTGGAGGAAGACTACACAACTCACAACTGTCTTCAGATGCAAAACATCCGGTAATAATCCCACATAAATCACATTTGGCAAAGTTAATCATAGACTGGGCGCACAAGGCAACACTCCATGGTGGAAATGATCTAACCATGGCATGCATTCTAACTCGATATTGGATCGTAAGAGGAAGAGGTGATGTGAACAACTTCATTAAGAAATGTATCAAATGCCAACGATTTAACATACGAAGCCAGACACAATTAATGGGAAATCTTCCTGCACCACGAGTATCTATATCAAGACCTTTCACACACACTGGAGTAGACTATGCAGGTCCGTTTATGATGAAGACAAGCAAACTTCGGAACGCAAAACTAACAAAGGGATATATCGCTGTTTTCGTATGTTTAGCAACAAAAGCGTTTCACCTTGAAGCAGTATCTGATCTATCAACAGACACATTTTTAGCCGCATTCGATAGAATGAGTTCAAGACGAGGACTGGTAAGTCACCTGTACAGTGACAACGCCACAAACTTTGTAGGAGCCAGTACCAAAATCATAAATCAATATAAGAAACAAAACGAAAAGTTCAATGAGGCCATAGAAAACCAAGGAGTAACATGGCACTTTATACCACCAGCATCCCCACATTTCGGTGGACTCTGGGAAGCTGGAGTGAAATCAGTAAAACTTCACCTAAAAAAGACAATTGGCGACACTCATCTTACGTATGAAGAATTTTCAACGTTACTTACAAAAATTGAGGCCTGTCTCAACTCCAGACCATTATGTCCAATGAGTGGGACCCAAGAAGATTTAGAATCTCTAACCCCAGCACATTTCCTGATCGGCTCAAACATGTTCTGCAGAGATGCAGACAACGTCCTTAATACAAAGGAAAACCGGCTGACACGATGGGAATATCTTAACAAACTAAACCAACAGTTCTGGAAGAGATGGTCATCGGAATATCTCACAAGACTACAAAAACGACCCAAATGGACGAAAACATCAGATAACATTGCAGAAGGGGACCTGGTTCTCATACGAGAAGATAACGTTGCTCCCGCAAATTGGTGTATGGGAAGAGTTCAAACAGCATACCCTGGAAAAGATGGATATGTCCGAGTTGCTACAATTAAAACACCGTCTGGATATTTTACTCGACCGATAACTAAAATATCCAAATTAGCTACAGATGAACCAGTAAGAACTAAACCAAACAAAGATGCAATAGAGAAAAATCCAGAAACTAAAAGTATAATCGAGAATCCAGAAATTGAATGTACAATCGAGAAGAATCCAGCCGCAAACCAAAAAACACAAAAACAACTAACGTGTCACCATCTCCAGTCAACAATATTAAAACCAAGAAAACCCATTAAAAGGGTTAAAATACGACCAACTTCAATCCCCGTCAGACCACCAATAGAAGAACTTATCGAAAGACATCAAGCCAGAAAACGAAGAAACGAAACAACACTCGGAACTGAAACAAAAAAGGCACGCACCACGATTCCCTCGCTGATTGTGTCAATTGCACTCTCTTCAATCATATGGCCATTGCCAACACATGCCCAAGTTTCTAATGTACCGTTCACAAGCCATCCAGGACTCTACTTTGAAAATAATGGCAATGTAAATCTTATCTCATCTAAATGGCAAATGTTGACATATTACAATTTAGCTTCATACAAGAGTCAATTAGTGGGATTACATAATATGGTATACGAGATAGGCCAAGGATGCAAGATTTTGAACTCTTCAGAGTGTTTCAACATATTATCAATCTTAACGACACATGTAGTGAACATCGAAGAAAGAAATAAAATCCTTTATGAGAGAGGGGGAAGAGTCAAAAGATCACCTTTTGACATTGTTGGGAAACTATCAAATCAACTATTCGGAGTACTAGACCAGGACTATGCTCGTGACATTGAAGGCCAGATAGAGAAAACTAAACAAAATGATGAATATACCCGAAGACTCCTTAGAAATCAAACCTCAATAGTCGAAACTACTCTGAACATCTTTAAAACTACAGACAAGGTTCAACAAACCCAACTGTTAACAGTTCTAGGTCTCACCACCCATATGTATGTCACCAACATCGAAAACATTCAAGATTCATTGCTAGACGTTGTACTTAACACTCAGCATGGAACAACTCATCATCTGATAATAACTCCCGAACAATTGAGAAAACATTTAACTGATATTCGTCAACACATACCTGCAACAATGACATTACCAGCCAGTGAACGCCCAGATCAATTACTTCAGCTATACAAACTAATGAATGTTCACGGGAGAATAACTACGAGTTATATTATCTTCGAATGTAAAATTCCCATACTAGACTCGGAAATTTACCAAGTGTATAGGATAATACCCGTTCCAACACCTTATCAAGAACAATTTACCTTCATTGCACCATCATCAAATTATATTATAACCAACCTAGGCCGAGACAAATACTATCCAATGCAGCAGAGCGAATTTGATAAATGTATACCGATGGAAGAAGATCTACATTACTGTTCAAAACTCCACCCATTACACAACCTACAATCCGATACATCCCAATGCGAAATCAATCTTCTAAATCACAACAAGGAAATTGAAAGAAATTGTGAAGTAGTACGAATGAAACCCAGAAAAGTGTGGATATTACTGCGGGATCTTAACAGTTGGTTATATGTAATGGATAAAGAAACTACGTTCAACTTGATTTGCAGGGGAGAGACATCTTCCATTACCCTAATCAATGACGGAATACTTACGTTAGAACCAGGATGTCAACTAAGTTTGGATACTATGGTCATCACAGCTCAAGCATCTTATACAACACGATTAAATGCATCATTTACACCACAGCTCAACTTAAGCACAATCATACCCAAACTCACTAGTGAACCAGTCGCCCACCATTCAAGCATACTAAATGTTTTTCATTATCCAGACGAGCAAGTAAGGAACCTAGAACACTCCATAAAACAATTAAAAGAAGCAGAAAACTCCAGACCTAATGTCTCCTACAGCGCTCACCATATCGTTCACTACTCCAGTTACACCATACTCATAATAATATTAATCATTGTATTTGTAAGACGACACCAGCAAACTCGTAAGCAAATTCAACTACCGGTGCCAACACCAAGAACTTCGGTCTAGAAGACAGGGGGGAAAATGTTGAAAGTACCTATCAACAGTAATCAATAACAACATTAAACATAACACCAAATTCCCACGGCAGCAACAGCAGGCGCAGTATACTGACTCACAGCAATATACCTTAACTGTATAATGTGTTGCATTAAAGCGCAGTGTCATCAATAATTGTATTATTTATGTTTTGATTTGCTTTCCGTGTATTTATAATTGAATCGCTTAATAGGTCAACCAAAAATTATTCATATAAGCAATATGTTGTAATAAATTGGGTTTTAAAATAGTTATAAGAAATGTATATATTGGAGTTAAAATAAAGCAAAAGTAAGCATTAATTCTAGTATAAATAGACCTAAGTTGCAGACAATAAATCAGAATAAGTTTTATAACCAAAAAAGCGTGTTCTCACTCTTTGCTTCGATCCCCCACCCGTGGTAAGATCGATTTAAAGTCAATACCTCTATATTACTTTCCTTAAATATTTTTCCTAATATGTTTTTTAATTCATTAATATTATACTCTCGACGGCCGTCTGAGAGTTTCTTTATTTCATGTTTAGTAATATACATTTTCTTAATCGATTTGGGTCCGCAGAGTTTTTGCACATCCCTCGACAATATTTTGCCAAATAATATCGATTGGGTTGTAGTGCAGTCCTTTGACTTTTTTAGGAGTAAACAACTCCCTTTAGGAATATACGTTAAAACTTTGTTTGATCCTATAATTATGTAGTCCTTGAAATTAACTAAATCTTCCGTAAAATTGTCAACGATTCTTAACTCAGTTACCTTAAGACCACTTTCTGGTGGTTTCAGAAGTTCTGTTATAATTTGTTCATCAGTTTGTATCATAGTATTTTATTTTTAGATGTATCTTCATCTTATCATCTACTTTTTCTACTTTTGACTGGGCTCTTGTCAGTAGCGGATCTAGGATATGGCTGTGGGGGGAGGGGGCTTTAGGCATTTTTTTTTTTAAATTCTCTCAATCCTTATTGAAGTAAAGTGTAGTCGAGTGGTTAGAGTCAACGAAATTTTTCATAAGGCAAATATATACATACCTAGATTAATGCAAAAATGTATGACTGGAAATGTAAAAGCTGTAATTGGAAACCTATGAAAAACGCACTTAAACATTTGTGGTTATAATGTCAAGAATGTCACACTGTACAAAAATATTGCTTGTCTTCGATTTTTATTTTACCAAAGTAAACTTCACCTAAGTCTCATAAAAAAATAAACTGTTACAAATTTACTGTTAGCTCGAGAATAATACAGCAAATAATAATTTTTTCGTGTGCTAAATTTTGACAGATATGTAAGTGATGTACAACGCCAAGAAACTTCTTTTTTGGAGTTGCGTACCACTCGGCTTCATGGTTTGCTTCCAGATGACAGCAAAAGTGTTTTTCAATTAATACGAGCATCAATTAATACGAGCACCACTAAGCACCACTAAAGAAGTCTAATAATCCCGGTGGCACTCGTAATAAACCTAACTCCAGCCTATATTGAAAATGTCAGATGTTATCTTTTACCTCTTCATCGGCCTTCAACATGTAAATTTGCTAAATAACATCATTTGTGTTGCCCAATTCTTTAACAAAAACATAACATTTTTTTGTCTGCATTATTTTTTCGTTCAATTCCCTAAACACGTTCGAAACTTCCAGAAGAGAATGGACGACGAAGATGGAATAGATGTCAAATGATGCAGTAAAAGTTTAAAATTCAGGTTAATCAGGCAATAAGTTGTTAATCCTCAACACCATTTTCTTATTCAATTTCCTTGAAGCTTGGGAAAACAGCAGGTTACATGTAAAATTGATAAGCCTCAACTTTCTTTGTCCTTAAACCTTAGGAAAAAAGCAGCCAACACATACATTTTCTAGCCCCATTCTCATTTAAACATCCAATTCCCTTCAGACTTGAAAAAATGTTTGTAGGCATAAATTAGTAAGCCCCAACTTAAATTTTCCGTTTTTCTTTTATGGACTTGGAAAAATAGAGCCTATGCTCATTTAATTTGTTTTTCCATCTTTTCCTCGGGGCTAAGAAACAATATACTTTCATTCAAATTTGTCACCTTTAACCTTGTATTGATAGTACAAGTTCTTAGGGGCTTGGTAAAACACAACTAACATAATTATATACATATTATAGCCCCGATCTTGAATAAAACACTGAAACATCATAATGTATTGCATTTTGCTATTAAATTAATTTAATGAATTGGCTGGATCCGCCACTGGTTCTTGTAACTACACAGATATATAATTGTTTAAATTCTTTAGACTTTACTTTAATTCGACTAAGGGCGTCAGCAGTACAGTTATCTTTACCTGGTGAATATTCTACGTAAAAATTGTATCCTTCTAGTAATAGCCTGAATAAAGGTAGCCTACTACTAGGTTCTTTTTGTGAGAACAAGTACACTAGAGGTCTGTGATCTGTCAAAATTTTTAACTTTTTTTCGAACAAGCATGTTTATTATTAATCCGTTAATTTACTAACGTCAGAACTTACAGCTGTTTACATACAATTTTAATATAAAATAATTTACCTACCAAATAAATAAATACGCATATTATAATTATAATATGTTAAAAAAGCTTTCTTTAAATGCTTAACTTTTGACATTATCATTTGTAGAGGAAATTAAAAAATAATATTTACTGAAGACTGAAATCAGTTGATTTAAAGGGCGATTCACACCATAGTTTGTTCTACTGAAAATCGGACATAATAAAGGCAACTGTCTTTTTATGCTATTCCGACTGTAGCTAAAATTTAAACGACACCGAGCTGATGGAGATATTACTGAACCATTGATTAATTTGAAAATAAAACAAAGCTGGAGTTTTATAAGCGAAAGTCTGTGAGTATATGATGGTAATGAGAATCTTTGGGACCACGGAGAAAAAGGGGACAAAAACGCATAAACCTTGCCTGGATACTTTCTAGTCTATTTATATGAACTGTATAGTAAGGTGCCATATTACGCAACCGTATTCAAGTTTAGGTCTAACAAAAGACATATAAAGTAGCTTGAGGACGTAGGGATCACGGATATTTTATTGGATTTTTTAATTACATTGTTATAATGGTTAATAAACGTCAATAAATAAACGTGTCTAGAATAAAACCTAGATCCGATAAAACGGAAAGTTTAGTTGAAGGAGTAGAATCTAATATATAATTGAATGTTGTATTAGTATTTTTGCGTGTAAAACACATTGTTTTATATTTGTCAATATTCAACAATAATCGGTTTGTATCGGGTTTTTCAATAAGAGCGCTACAAAAGTGTTTTTAAATAAAACAAAAACGGTTTCGGATATCAATGAAATTCTTTATTCCTGTCAAAGTACGTTCGATGCCATTATGTATGGAATCTGATTTCACGTTCAATATTTGTACGAAGTTCATCAATCATCGTTGGCTTGTTGGCATAGACCATAGACTTGACGTAGCCCCACAGAAAATAGTCTAATGGCGTCAAATCGCACGACTGAGGTGGCCAAGCGCCTGGACCATTTCGTGAGATAACACGTTCTCCAAGCTTGATTTCCAATAAATTGATTGTGACATTCGCTGTATGGCGCCGTCCTGTTGGAACCACATGTCCTCCAAGCCCATATCATCTAATTGGGGCCAAAAACATTCGGTTATCATTGAACCGTAGCGATCCCCATTCACAGTAACGTGCCGGTCTTGATCATCACGGAAGAAGTACGGCCCAATGACGCCGCTGGTCCATAAACCACACCAAACCGTCATTTTTTCGGGATGCAATGATGACTAATGGAGTACGTGTGGTTTGCTGCCTCACCAAAACCGCATATTTTGTTTATTGACAAAGCCATTCAGCCAGAAATGAGCCCCATCGCTGAAGATGATTTTTCGATGAAAATCCTAATCATTTTCAAGTTGTTGCTCAGCCCAATTCACGAACATATGACGCTTCTGGTGGTCAAGTGGCTTCAATTCTTGAGTCAATTTAATCTTGTAAGGATGTAGGCCAAGATCTTTTCGCAAAATTCGCCACAACGACGTCACAGAGATGCCCAACGCTTGAGAACGACGTGTGAGAGACACATTTGGGCTTTCTGCAACTGAAGCCTCAGCGGCAGCAATATTCCCGACACTACGGGCACTTCTTTCTCTCACTGGCACGGGAACATTTTGTACTGTGCCTGTGGATTAAAATTTTTCCACTAGACGCTAAATTGGTGATCTGCTAGGACGATTATGACGACCATAAATTGGACGTAACACTCTCAACGTTGAGGCCACTGACTCCGAATTTCTGTAGTAAATTTTAATAAGTTCGACTCGTTATTGGCTCGTTTATCTTTCCATCATAAAATGGCAAACCTTACTGAAGAGAAATTTCAAAAGAGCGGCAAGAAATATGGCGTCGTTTGCTGTCCCTGTCGCTCTACTTTTGTAGCGTCCCTGTTGAAAAACCCTTTATTTAACCATTCCTTAAATCTATATAGATCTTCTTGAAGCTTTGAGCAGTCATAAGATGAGAGATAAGATGAGTTACATATTTAAAAATTTTAATATCATCGGCGTCTATTGAAGCAGACGAGTTTTTAATAATTGAAGTTATGTCATGTATCTAGGGCCGATAGTGCTTTTCTGACCACACTATTAGAAGTAATTCTTTCTCAATAGTACCTTAGTTTTTCTCTGACAAATTAAGAATTTTGCTGACGTAAGCATGTGGCTTGTCATCGGATTTGGACAAAACAGCTCCCCGAGCGAAACCTGAGGCGTCTGTACGTAGAATGAATTCTTTGTTAAAATTTGGAAATTGTAAAATTGTAGCACTTATCAGAATTTATTTTAACACTGAATGATTTTTCGCAATCTTTATTAAAGTTGAATTCAACATCTTTTTTAATAATCGATTTAACGAGATGCAAATGGTTACAACATTTTTAAAGAATTTTCCATAATAATTTGAGAAGGCTACGAATCTTCTTACTTCATCGGCGTTAGTAGGAGTTGGATAATTTTTCATTGCAGATGATTTAGTGTCAGGTAAAATTCTTTTGTCCGATATAAGGTGTCCCAGGTATGATACTTCTTTTCGCAGAAAAAAAGCATTTTCCTGGTTGTATTTTAAGATTTACTTCCGTGAGACGTTCAAGGACTTGGATCAAGTTTTTGTTGTGGTCCATTAAATTTTTGCCAAAAATTATAAGATTATCAAGATAGACAAAACATCTTGAATATGTTAGTCCTGATATAGCTATAGACATCATTCTAGAGAATTTACTGGGTGAGATCTTTAAACCCATTGGTAGACGTTTTAATTGATAGTGACCATCTTTTGTTGAGAATGCCGTAATTGGTCTACTATTTGCATCTAACTCCATTTGGTAGTATCCTTGACTCAAATCTATACATGAGAAGTAAGTTGCTCCTTCTACCATATCATAGATGTCCGTTATGCTTGGCAGCGGAAATGTATAATCTTCGATACGATCGTTAACGTGACGATAGTCGACCACCATTCAGAATTCTTTCTTTTTCGGTACTATAAGTATTGGAGAATTAAAAGGTGAAATGGACGGTTCTATTATGTCATCTGACAATATTTTTCTTATCTCCTTCTTTATATCTTTTTTCTGAGTGTGTGGCAACCAATACGGCTTGGTATATTTGGGTGAAAATTCATTTTTAAGTTTTATGTCCGCCTTTCCAATATGCGTAAGCTTGTCACCATCTATGTGAAAAATATTTTGGAATTTTTTTACATATTGCTTCAATTTCGGTTTTTTCTTTGCTATTTAATGTTTCGAAATTTTTTTCATTTAAAATTTTCTGAACCCGCCTGTTTATTGATTTATCTGTCTGGTTATAATGTTTAATAAAATGTTATGAAGCGGAGAATGATATTGGTTCAACCTATTTCAGAATTACAACAGAATCACGTGCGTTCATAATTTTTACAGGTATTTTTCCATTTTTAACAGCTGATATTGAACCTGCTATGATAAAACTGCTTGTGGATAAAATACTCAATAATCTGAATGTTTTGTAGTCATTCAATAAGTTGTTTCACACTGTGCAGGTAAGATAATAATATTTATGTTTTCTTGAGTATATATAGGTAGAATGACTGGTTTCTCGTCCACTTTGAATTTGAATGAAAATTTCTCTAGATCTATACTATATATAGATATATAGATCTATATATATATATATAATACTGAATTCTGTAAAGAAGTTTGCTGCGATTATACCATCAACTGGAATGGGAAAAGGAATGGAAAATTCTTCTAATTGTAACACAAAGTTACATATGCCTAAAGTTTGTAGGTTTCCTGATATCCCTTATACTTTTGTACTTTTACTTTCATCAATAGTAATGTTTTCAGTAATTACTAATGGCATCTGTTATCTGCGGATTTAGTGAATCCCCTCCGATGGGTCGGCTTCCCCTTCGGTGGGTTGCTCGTTTCCCATTGCTAACACCTGATTGTTATTTCTGTCATTACTAGGTTGCCTTTCATTGTTAGACCTATTAACAGTTAGGTTGTTGTTACTGTAATTGTATTGTAACTGTTACTGTTACTTTTACCGTTATTATTAATATATTTTGTCTATCATTATGATTTGCATATCTGCTGTCGTAGTTAAAATAGTTGTTATTATTATTTCTATAGTTATTATGATTCCTAAAATTTTGAGGGTTCTGATAGGAAGGCCTAGTTGAATTGTTGTTTTGGGGGCACGAATTTCTAACTCAGTTATTATTGAAATTAGTCTGCGAGAATCTAGCTTGAGAGTTATGGAAATTATTATTTTGTCCACGAGAGTTTGTTCCTCTATTCTTCATGAATCTTATAGCGCTTGATGTGGATGCAGAACTTTAATCTAATTCTACTACATGTTTAATTGCGTCTTGAAGATTAATGTCTGGCGCTATATAAAACTATTTTAAATCGATCGCTTATCCCTTTTTTAAGAAATCCTCGTCTTTCATTTGCTTTCGTAAGGATTTTCCTTGATTGTTCACCATGGCCAGAAACTTCAAGCTCCGTCATTTTTGTTATAAGTGTCTCAATGTCCGTTACGAATTCTCGTATATTGTTTCTTTTGGCCCACATTTCTCTATTACAATTTTTTTTAGCGAAACAAAATTTTCTGTTTTTTGATTACCTAGTTCGGTAATAGTTTTACCTTGAACTTTGCATTTTAGTAGAAGTTTAATTAGTATGAGTTTAAAATTTTCATTAAGGGTGTCATGGTAAAACTCGACGATATTTATGAAATCACTAATGTGTTCACTTTTTTTTCCATCCTCGTCACAATTGAGAGTTATTAATTTCTGTGCTATGCTGAAATTAAATGTTTCTGCCATGTTTTCAACTACCTCTGTTTTAAGGAATTTTTCATCAATTTTTCTCTTCTTCAAATAATTTAGTTTTTTCTCTACGATCTACCCCAATAAATGAAAATGATTGACCAGAGAATATCAATTACCAAGAAGCCAATCCTTGGCTGTCATCCGGCTTTGCCTACAAACTGAAACACGCACACATAGACAGTTGGGCTAAGTCCACCACTAGGTTTTTGCACACATTGACAGTTGGGATCAACCCACCACTGATTTATTCGCACACATAGACAGTTGGGATCAACCCACCACGAATATGTCGGTTATTTTTGAAAATCTTCAGTTATTTTCAAATTCACTTGGGCTGCAATGGGCTTGTTCAAAAAGTATAAAAAAGGGAGAAATTATATATCAAGTGCTCACCGGACCTTATGAGAATAAGTTGTGGTTTTTTTTTTAATGTAAATTGTAGTCGCTTTTTACTAATTCCCGCCTGTCTGGAAAATAAATATCTTTAATTACTTTCTTTTCGATAAACAATTTGTTTTTTTCTGTTTATTTTTTCTTTTCAACTCCCGAAATATATAAAGAAATGTAGAAAATGTACTCTTTTGACGGAAAATAACTGACGGTGAGTAAGAAGAAATTTTTAAATAATTATGCGAAATTAAAAAAGATATTCACAAACTAGAATTCTGGCATATATACTACGCTTGCATGTGTTGTTAAACCAGCTTGAAGCTCGCGTCATTTTTTGTAAGCCTGGGTCGAGTCGAAATGAGCTTGATTTGACTAGATCTCGTTCGAGGAGCGGAGTCGAGTTGAAATTTGTGACGAAAAACCTGGATCAAAAAGATGGTCTTACAGATATTGCATTATGGTCTGTTTATTTGCTTGTTTGTGGGCAAATATAGTTTTGCTTTAATAATCGTCGAGCATCAGCTAACCAGCTGTAATTAATTAGTTAAAATTACTGAATATTGGATTAAATAACTCTACAATGAGCCCTATAGTTTTTTAATCAATTGGTTATTAATAATAATAATATTAATATAATGCATATTTAAACGTTTTCATAAGAGCCCAAATGAGGTAATTTTGCAAATTACAGAAAAAGTGTTTTCATCTGTAATTTGGTATTTCTTTTGACAGCTCATTTCATTTTTTGAGTTTCAACCCTGCCTGTAAATCACTTTTTGTTGTTAATTTTTTAATTCAGCCTTAACATTTTCGTTCAAAATCTTTTCAAAGCTATTCAAAATGTGCCCAATTCGGTGTGTTAGTTAGGTTTTGACTTAATTTCCTAGAAAATTTTGTGCAAGTTTGGTTGAAATTATCTCATTTCGAAATTTGAATTTGTGTGGAAAATGAGATGATTTCGTATCAAATTTGAAAATTTTCAACGAAATTTCCTCATTTGGTCTAACGAAAACGTAGTATTAAGGCTCTCCAAAACCAACACGAATACCGATTGATTCGCTGTGAATCATTCACAATAGTACAAAATATGACAAAAACATAGACAATACTTAACAACAACAAAAATTCATCGTCACTCCTTATTGGCGTTGGCTTGGGAGAGCTTCTAGTTTGTTTTACTTCATTTCTATTTTGATTGTATTAGTAAACATGGTCACGCTAGGAGCTACAAGCCATTTTATAATTTTAATTCAGTTTGGCACCCGAGCATATTTCTATTATTTCTCATTACTGTAAGCCAAAATGCCTTAGGTTTGTATTAATTAATTAATCTATTATATCTATCTATTTATTTATTTAACGATATGTGTTCGTATTAATTGAACAGGGTTATTGTTTTGATCCAAAGCTCCGCACTTTTAGCTCACTGATTTTGTGGTTTAACTGAGGGTGGTTCAAGCATGTAATTGACTTTTGTAACTTACATGAAACCTAAATCATCATTAAAACCCAGTAAATCTACAGAAATTGATGGATTAAAAATTTTGAATTACGGAGCATTGTTTAGCCCCGACGTCGTTTTTTTCGTCCAAGCCCATTCAGACAAGGAAAAAACACACCTAATGTGAACCTGGCCCTAGTTGGGTTTCTATTTGTTGAACACGTCCCGTGGTCAAAATTATTCACCTCGGTCTGTCAATTAGATGTCAAAACAAAACAAAATACATGGTGTTCCCTATTTCATGCAGGATAATTTATGAAATGATATTAAAACAAAAAATCGTATGGGAAGGGGGGATTATTTATCCGCTTTTAGATAAGAGTAGTAACTTTCTTAAAAAAAAAATTGAAAATCAACGGCACTACTAACTTGCAACTTGCAATGTTATGCTCTTTATTTTTGTTTAATTAACTTTTATGAATTTTACGACCAAATTTATTTAAAATAAAAATAACTAAAAAATAAGACAACAGCAAGAAGGTCATGCTAACATTTCTTAAAACCATTCTCGAATCAATTTTTCTAATTAAGTTGTTTCGTAATCATTTAAAAAAAAATAATTATTCAACTTAAAACTTAAAAAAAGTTAGTGTATTTGTTAAAACTATTTCATTTCTTTTATAGCATGTAGTAACATTTCAGTAATAAGTATTCAATACTCCTATTAAACACTCCAAACCAAATGCTTAGATGTCATGAAGTTTAAAAAAAAAATTAAAAATAGCTATTGCTGTTTTATTATCTGCAAAAGAGGACTGGATTTACTTTTAACACGTGCTACGAAAACGATTTTGAAAACTCCTCATTATTTCTTTTTTGTACTAAAGTTAAATCCAGATCAATCCCGAATCCCGACAGAAGATAATAAAACCCACCTGATATCAACTTTAATACTTATAAATTGGAAATTGACAGTTTAGTGGAGTTTAAACAAAAAAATTAAAGTTCTGGTGTCAGGTTGCAGTAAACTATTCTTTTATTTCTTATTTTTCTTAACTATTTTTTTTTCTTAGAATATAAGTAATGAGATTCGTTTGAATTCAATTTTATTATTATTCCTTTATTGAGACTTGTAAAAGACTGCCTAACTTATTACAAACTTATCTAAAACCCTCAAACATGCAATGCTTTGGATACCTTGCAGCTCGTGCCAGATATCGCATTTCATCCTTCTCGTCGTCGGTTCTTGACACCAGTCTGTCTCGTTTATAGAATCAGCTGTGTCAGCATGGTTCGTTATTGATGACGACGATGTGTGGCTCGGCGGATGTTAGGCGATCGTGTTAACTCCTCCCTCACTTAGATGAAGGCCGTCCTCGGGCTTCTTGAGAGCTTTGATGACTTTTTGAAGGTCAACATTTTGGCGCTGCTTCTTCTGGCATTGCTTTAGTTTAATGATGGTATAAAAAACTGTAATGAGTGCAAGTGTCGTGAGGCAAGCTATAAGTGGATGGGTCGTCAATTTTGTCTCCATCTCACCAATGTAATGCAAATTGTCCATGTTCATTCTGTGAAGGTATGGTAGGCTCAATATCTCTCTATGACCGGTGATATTAAGGAGCGAAGATGTTGCACTACCGGGTTGCTTTTTCTGGACATTATTTCGATTGATAAACTTGGACCCATTGATCCACACAGCATCATCAAAAGTCAGCAAATACGTCCCGTTGATGTCCGTCTCAAAATCATTCTCCCTTATTCTGGCATTTCTGTTGTTTATTATAACTATGCCATCATCAATAACCAACACGGATTCCCGATGGTCCGGCTGTGTGTTGCAATGAGCCATGCCTCCAGAGTGTAATTGTTGAGCACATGTCTTGGTCGGTAATTCCTTGCAAAATGTTAACGTTGTTGCTACGTTGCAGTCCTCAACAGCTAGCACTTGTCTTCCACATTCCGCCACCACATCATCTCCATTGAAGAATAAAATATTGCCGTTATGAGCAACAGGGTAGATTATTACTTTCTTACAAACTAACTTAGGTCTAGGATAATTAATTATGAAATGTAAAATATAATCATTTTGCAGAACCTTTACATTTGCAACTTCCATAAGTTCTGTAACACTAACATTAAAAAATTGTTCATTTATTATGACTTTTAAGTCATCATCATCTAAAATTACTGGGTTTATGACCCTGAGCTTTGCAAGTGTTATAGAGAACATTAAATTTTGAATTTCTGAAATGAGCATTCTATTTCTTGCTAACAAGATTTCATAAACATGGACCGTGTCGATTTCTGATTTTTTTGAATAAGCCAGAATATTATTTACGGTGCCTGTTAATCTATTAATTTGCTCCTGAGATTTTGTGTTTATTACAGATTGTCTATTGTTGGAATCGATCAATTGGGCTTGATTAAATTTAATTTTTTCGAAGTCGTCGAAGTCAGGGGTGCCAGCCACAATTTTCAAACCTGTGCCTAAGAAATTTAAACTCCTTGCGTTTCTATGGTGGATACTTATACTCCTGAAGAGTGTTTCTAAGTGCTTAAGGTCTATTTCCACAATCTTTCGCATATGAGACTGAGGAGGGAACAGCTCGCTCATGTTTTTTGATTCGTTTATTATTTGCTTAAAGGCAGTCAAATTTGTTGTGTGGCGTAAGTATCCGTTACCCTCCCAGACAATGACATCCCCGTCTAGTATTGGAATATAGTTAGAGCTGGTGTAGTCTGTTAATTTAGCCACGACTGTTGTCATCATAAATAATAGAAGAATCCTGAAAGATTAATTGCAAGAATAGAAAATAATTAAGGTTCTATTTTAGATTGTCTTTATGGACCACCCTCCCTTTAATTAAAACCGTTGTTCCTAAATCGGCTTCCACTTTTTCTTCAACGTATAATGGAGTTAGCTTATTACCTAATCGTCTATTTGTTTTTACTAATACCTTTTCTCCTACTCTGAAAATTCTGTTCCGCCTTGTTTCATTTTCCCTTAGCAACTGTAATTCTTGGGCCTTTTGAACTTTATTTTTAATTTTTTCTCTAAAATCTGTCGGGGAGGAGTGTATTACATCAATTGGTCTTTGGTTTGTAACAGAATGAACGGTCCTATTGTATTCTACTGTTGCTAATAGTATCAATTCGACTGTTTCTTCGACTTTTCTGTCAAGTTTTAGACATCTTGCAATTTCTAATAGAGTGCTGTGAAATCTTTCTACCTGACCGTTGGATGTACTGTGTAAGGGTGGAGCATTTACTATGTCAACATTAAAATGATTGAGCAAAATTGACCTAATTGTCTCGGATTTTAAAGAAGCCTCATTGTCACAAAAGATTTGTTTGGTATTTGGGAAGATGTTCATTATCTCCAGGATTGGAACTTTTACGTCTATTATTGTACGCGATGGTATTGGCATCACAACCGTAAATTTGGAAAACTTGTCAATGCAAGTTAAAAAATATTTTTTATCCGTGGAGAATATGTCAATGTGAAGCATTTCTCCAGCATACGAGGGAACTGGTGTCTCGCCAATCAATTGTTTTTTTGGATGCCGATCGTACTTCGACTTTGAACATATTTTACAGTTGGCCACAATCTCGTTTGCCTGTTTCGTCATTTTTGGAAAGAAATAGTCACATAGGATTTGCTTAACGTTTTCCTGAGCCGCTCTATGTGCTCGGTTGTGTTCAGTAATTAAAATTTCTTTTTGTTCATTCGGGTCGAATATATCTAACACAAATTTATTCGTATGCCAAAACTTAGTTGATGGAAATAACTCGACTAAATTGTGTTGGACAAAAGCTAGAACTGGCAGGTCACAATGAATTACGTTGACGACATCTATTTTAATCACATTTTTTAAAGTGTTTATCAATGTATTCCTGTCTGAAAAATTAATGAAATGTCTAGATTTTTTACCAAATATTATAAATGTACGAGTTGAAGCAATTGGGTCTTCCTCTATAACTATTTGATTTCTGAAGCAGTTTAAAGGTTTATCTGTTGTTTCGATTACATAAGTCAAGGATAACTCGCTGTGAATTGTAGCGGCATCAGAAGATGCCTCATTCTCCAGTGCATGAATATTTTGTCGCGAAAGTGCATCAGCGACATAATTCTCCTTTCCTGGCTTGTAAAATATTTGAGCATTATGCTCGTCTACATAAGCTTTCCAGCGCTTAATTTTTGCATTTGTATTTTTATCCGAAACTGAAAATGAAAGAGGTTGGTGATCTGTAAAAATATTTAGAGTTTTCACTCCATAGATATAGTTACGTAGATTCTTTAATGACCACACAATGGCCAACAGTTCTCTTTCATTTGTTGCAAATTGCAACTCTTTACCTTTGAGTGTTCTTGAAATCATTGTTATAGGCTTTCCGTTTTGTGATAAAACAGCTCCAAGACCATGTGATGAAGCGTCCGTCGTAAGATCGAAAGGCTTCGTGTAGTCTGGATATAACAATGTGACGTCTTCTGACGCCAAAATTTCTTTTAGTTTATTGAATGCTTGGAGTTCTTTTTCTTTTAATTCTATTTTAATTTTTTTTGATTGATTACCACTTATTTTGCCATTCTCACCCTTTAATAAATTAGTAAGTGGTTTAGCTATTGATGCAAAATCTTTAATAAAGCATCTATAATAACTAGCTAGACCTAGAAAGGATCTTATTCCAAAGAGTGTAGAAGGTTGTGAATAATTTTTAATCGCCTCCACTTTAGCAGGGCAAGTTTTTATACCATCCCTCGACACTATAAAGCCTAGGTACTCTACATCCGTCTTAAAAAAATTTGATTTTTCTTGCGAAACCCTCATGTTCGCTTCATACAATTTTTTTAAAACCGAATCAATATCTTTGACATGTTCATTCTCAGTTTCTGAGAAAACAATTACGTCATCGACGTAAACATAGCAATTTTTTCCAATTTGTTCACGAAGGACGTCATCTATAGCCCGTTGGAAAATACTGGGGGCGTTTTTCAACCCAAACGGAAGGCGACAAAATTCGTATTTTCCACCGTTAACGGAAAAAGCAGTTTTTTCCCGATCCCTTTCCGCTAATTCAATTTGGTGAAACCCTGATTTTAAGTCTAGAGTTGTAAAAAATCGTGCTTTGCCTAAATTTGACAAAATCGTTGTAATATTTGGGATAGGATATTTATCGTCTATGGTTTTTTGGTTGAGCTTTCGAAAGTCCATTACTAAACGTTTCTTTTTATTGCCCAACTCATCTGTTCCCTTTTTATCAACTACCCAAATGGGATTATTGTAAGGTGACCTTGACGGTCTAACAATGCCATTCTTTAGAAGATCCTTAATTTCATTATTTACGAAATCTGTCACACCCATAGGATATGGGTAAAATTTTGAGTAAATGGGGTCTTCACTTACTGTACGAATTGTGGCAACGATGTTAGTGTTATACGGCAAAGATTCATTTGAATCTGCAAATGTTTTTATTCTATTACGTATCATATTTCTAAAATCTACGCTTACGGATGATGGAACCTTAATGTCCTCTACTTTCGTAAAGTTCACATTGTCACATTTATGGAAGAGAATAGTTTCTAACCCTGAATCGAAGCGAATTGAATTTTCTTTTAAGCAAATTGTGGCGTTAACTTGTGTTAACAGGTCAAGACCAATAATTCCGTCAAAAGTTGACAGATTGGGTAAAATAAAAAAAGTGCTATTTCTCCCAAAAATATTTATAAAACATTTGAGTTCAATATTGTTAAAACCATGAATTGATTTTACTAAAAAAGATGCGTCTACTGGCACTAAGCCTTTTATCTCTTGTAATGGCCTGATGTAATTTTTCGAGGCACCTGTGTCAATTAAAAACTTTACTAACCTCCCTCCTACTGTTTTTTGAATAAACGGTAGTTGGGAGCTTCCCCTAAAAAATTAACATAGTCAAAATCATGTACCTCAGCTTCCACTTCATCTACCTGCAACGCAGCTGTGGCTTCATAGTCACCTTCATTATTCCGTGGAGGATTTTCCTGCAAATAATTTACTCTTTGGCGACGCTGTCCCGATTGTCTTTGAAAGCTACTTGGTCTTTTATTCCTTTGTTCTTGCCCTTGATCATAGGTATCGTTACTATTTTGGTGTTGATAGCTATTAAATTGGCGTAAACGTGATGATGTCGGATCGACATCCATTTTTTCACGACTGCTGGGGACTTTAGAACTGTTAAGTTCCAATTGTTTGTCATTTTCATAACTTTGCCTTTTGTTAAAATAGGGATTTTTGCCTTGCTTATTAATTTGGCTGTTATAATTGAAGTTATTACTATTATTATTGTTTTGGTAACGGTTCGGCGATCGTTTGATCTCGGACCTTAGAGATTTTTCTTCAGAATTTTTCGCATAACTTGCCGCAAACAGATACCTTTCATTGTTTGCTTCAACTTCTTGAGCTAAAGCCAAAGCAGTAGGCATATCAGACGGACGCGCCGAAAACAATACATCACTTAATGGTTTTTTTAACCCAGATATAAAAACTCTAAGGGCGTCTCTTCTGTACTTTTCGTTAAATGCAATGGCTAATGCACTGTCATATGACATATTGGCTTTGTTTGTAAGGAGGGTAAGTTTTTTTTCAATCTCGTCATAATATTCTAGAACGGTAAGGTTTCCTTGCCGCAATGTACTGAGCTCTTGCTCAATTAAATAAATTGGACGTACATCGGCGTACGTAAAGTCTAACCTAGCTATGATAGCTTTAAAATTTAAAACTGTATTGAATGAAGCCAGAACAGCATCGGCTGGGCCTCTTATTTTATTTCTTATTATTCCAACTGCCTGGTAATGTCTAGAACTACCATCGTATTTTTCGAAAACTTTGTAGGCAGAGTGAACCGCTTGACGCCAAGAGACATAAGTGCCCTGTTTGCCCTCAAATTCCGGGAGAGATTTAACTATGTCGAGACACTCTTCACACCTATGACCTTCCACAATTTCAATTTCTTTAAAAATTTCAACTTCAGGTTTATTTTGTGTCACTGTTAAATTTTTCACTGCATCACTTAACTTTCGTTCAAAATCCAATTTTTGTGCTTCAAGGGCACCACTGACTGCGGATTCTACTAACACTTTTAAATCTGTAGCATTCATTTTTGTTTCTATTTTTTTTCCTATTTGTAGGTAATTAAACTTTTCTAATAGTGTTTCAATATTCTCAGGTTCACTCATTAACGGTAGATAATATTTATATGCAGTTTAATTAATTTCAATATCAAAAAAAACTCACAAACAACAAAAAAATAACACTTGCAAGCTTTACAAATAAAAATATTCAAAGTATAGAAAAATTCTTACATTTTTACATAAAAGAAAATAATTCTTAATGCTCGTAACCGATGAATGATGATTTTTTTTTTTCAGTTGGTTGATTCCGGTTGATATTGTTTAGTATTCCAAAAGTTCTTTCAAGTTGGGCGCCAGTAATGAGATTCGTTTGAATTCAATTTTATTATTATTCCTTTATTGAGACTTGTAAAAGACTGCCTAACTTATTACAAACTTAATATCTAAAACCCTCAAACATGCAATGCTTTGGATACCTTGCAGCTCGTGCCAGATATCGCATTTCATCCTTCTCGTCGTCGGTTCTTGACACCAGTCTGTCTCGTTTATAGAATCAGCTGTGTCAGCATGGTTCGTTATTGATGACGACGATGTGTGGCTCGGCGGATGTTAGGCGATCGTGTTAACTTATATCCAACAATAATTTTAAAATTATTCTGGATGAAGAAAGGGCCACCCTGTATAATATGCAAGATGCATTGAACATATTTGGAAATCTGTGTGATTGAAGACATTTTATGGATTCATTTTTTGTATTTTATTATAATCGTTGATGAATATTAACTGACAATTACAATTGCTTGTGTACTTTAAATTAATTAAACAATTTCACATCGATGTTTTTGCTATCAGCCGAAGTAAACTTCTCAAATTTTTTTTTTGAACTATTTTTGGTGACACAATAGCTCTTTCGCAAAACCAAGAAAACGATAGTGATTGTTAGGAGTCCAAGTGTCCATAGACGCACTGAATGAGTTGTTGTATGTTATGAACGATTTTTCCGAAACGTTCATTCAATTCAATTGAATTATCTGAATCTGTGAGAGTATATTTTCCATCATCAATTTTAAGCAGAAGAGATTCAAACTCAGCGACATAGGGCGAAGCCTTACTTTTCCATTGGCACAGCACATGCTACTAAATTCCTCGGCCCAGTTTTTCGCTTTACAAAAATAACAAATTGTATGCATTTTGCCAATGTCAGTTTTATTGTTGTTAATGTAGGAAAACTGGGGTTTGTAATTAAAAGCCCCTCTATTCTCTGTGTAATATAAAAAAACGAATCATAATTTGTTGTTTGATTTCTTTTAAAAAGAGTGACAATAAACCTACAAAAGAGCAAACTATATCCATACCGTTGACAATAAGTTGTTGGTAAAATTTAATTATCTGTAAACAACCATGCACCTAAACGACACATTCAAGATGAGGAGTGTTTCATTTTCAGAATTACGGTGAAGCTTTTTCTCAAATGATTTTCAATCAAATAAAACACGCAGAGAATAAGAAATACAAAAAAACACAGAGTGCCTACGAAAAATGCTATCTGCCACATTTCTTACCACAGTTGAATAAAATTCAAGTTGGCTAAGATTTAAACATTATTATTGAAAAAAATATATATTTCTCATGGGGGAAGTGAAAAAACTATTGACGAAAAATTTGATTTAAATTCAACGGAAAGGATGAGAACACTGGGGGAAAAATGGCGCATTTTTCGGAGGCACCCTAGAGTGAAAAAAAATCAATTCAATCCCTTTTTGTCGAAGTAAACACAAATCCTTTTCTGAAACAACCTTTTGCGTGTTTGTACAATAAAAATGATTTTTTTCGTAAAAAGTACAAATTTTCTTATTTTTAACCACCCTTTAGCCTACGCAATATTTAATCTCAATAATAATTTTAAAATCTTAACCAATGTGATTTTTGTTCAACTCTGGTAAAAAATGTTTATGGTTACATTTTTTTAAAGCCAACAGTTTGTTCTATTATTGGGTTCTTAAATCAAGTATTTCCTATCAGCAGTTTTCGAAAAAAAAACTTAAACTCAAAAACAATGAAAAAAAAGCCTACAAAATATATTAAGTCTTCTAATTTGTTGAATATTGTTATATAAAGTTCTAATTTTGATTCTCAATGCACTGCCTCTATTAATTCTGTATTAAACACTAGAAACGAAATTGTTTTATTTTCCTACTCTCGGATAAAGTTGAAAACAACTAAAACTTATTTTTATAAGAATTTTTTTTATATTAACGTTTAATTTTCTTGAGACAGCTAAGTTTAAACAAAACTTTGATGTTGTTATGTTGCTGTTGTTTGTTTGATGTGTAACTTATTTATAAATAAAAAAACTAGTTATTTGTGTTTCAATTTGTTTTTTTTTTAATGAAGTGAATATAATCAATTTTTATTTCAATTCGAGCTTAAAATATTACAAAAAACAAACAATTAATTGTGTTAAACGAATGCACAAAACCCATCTTAAATACTTATATCTATAGTTGCAAGAAAAAATTTAGGTCTATCCATTACACAAACTTACAATATGGCACGGTGGCTTTCGACAGATGTATGTATAAAATGTATCTATAATAATATCGTCTAAATGTATTGCTGGTCGATGAAAAACTTCTTCATGTTGAGCCCGTCCCAAGTACCATATTATGGATATGACATGAGCACAAGTTCCGATGGTGCATCTTCCCGTAAGACTTGAACAATAATATTGTATAATGGCGTCTTTGCCTACTTGGTCACGGTCAATTAGGACGTAGGTATAATATATACTTGATCTTACGTGTCGTGACTGCACACGTCCCCTAAGCAGCCAAACATTATTTTGTTGAATACTGTATCGCTCTAAGTCATTTAAATTGTTTTCACGATAAATATCTATCGTGTAAACACCACTACCCCGTAAATTTTCACTAGCGTAGGACCTGGAAAGTTTCACTTGATAAGAGCCTAGGCATATTAGCTTCCATTCTTACGAACGCCACCCTTTGCCTTTTTAGGCTTTCATGGAATCATAATTAAATTAAAGATTTGGCGAGCTAAGTTTTTCATTTATAACATTCCAAATGTTATGACTAAGTCGGTGGTTAGTGGCTACTCTAAAAAGGAATTTATGAGAGATACAGCAATCCAAAAATCAACGAACATATGTGGCAATGCTCTATTTAAATATTCTTGACGTAAAAATTTAAACCTGTTTTTAAACTTGCCGTTGATTGCTTATACCACCCAACGACATATTGCAACTAGTTTTGCTTTATTAGCTTGTTTCGTCGTCAATTGGGTTTCATTTCTATACTTTGTTGGAGGAATATGTGGTTCGTATCCTAATGACTGGAGATCTACTGCACTGTCTCTGAAACCCCTATCTAAAATCATGGTATATATATTTTAATAGTACTATCATGAAGAGGAACGGTCGGCCTGGCATCTATAGAGGCGAGCCGGAACTATAGGTGTGGCGAATTGATGCGATGAGAATGACAGGATAATTAAAGAAATAAGAATAAAAAATAGGTTAAAGAAGTAACAGAAGATAGAGAACATCGTATACAAAATTTATGGGAGTCCAAGCAAGACAAGAAAAACATTAATTTTGTGCGTTGTTTTCTATTGATTTTCCATAATAAGGTTGTATTGTTTCAAAATTGAGATTGTATTGGCTTTGTTTTGTTTGGTTGTGTGAGTGATTGTAGTAAATTGGGATAGTAGAAATCTTATAATAAAAATATCTATTATTACAGTCACACTAGAAACAAATGTTTTAATGAAATTAAAAACAAGTAATGTTTTACATTTTTGTAGGTAGGTATTTTCTTTAAAATTGAGCTAGGTAAATTCTTTATATATATGAATCATAAATATATATAGTGGGCGATAACAATACTTATAGAGTAAAAGTATGTTATTTCTTAAGACTTATTATTTATTTGAAAGCATTTTTGAAAATGTATGACAAAAAATTAGAGCGTGTAGGTTGGTCCTAGACAAGAAAAAGCTACATTGGGAGGAGGGTCCATTTCCTATCGCTTAAGAGGGACGGTTAATTAAAAAAGAATACTTATAATCGAAAATAAATTATTAAAAAATGACGTCAGGACTTACAATGTTTGTTGTTTTTGTGAATATTTGATTTCAATAACTTTCAAAGTTAAATTTTTGAAAAAAATAAAATTGTTTTTTGGATCAATCCAACTTTAATTTTAAAATTTTATCTTGGTAAGTATTCTTTTTTAAAATTTGTAATAGTAGATCAAACAAATTTTAGTACCCGAACAAAATTTAATCATAATCATAGCAGTAGCTTTTACGAAAAAAAGGTTTTGCTAAACAGTAAAAAAAAGGTAATTATTTTCTACTTCGAAATTCTTGTCTAGTGTTGGTCACTTTTTGGTACAAATTTGTGGCTCTGGACCTTTGGCACCTCATATATGGGAAATTTGATATTTTACAATTGTCATTTAATTAGTCAGTAATTGGTCAAGAAAGGTCAACTAGTCCTAGAATTGGTCAGCCCTTGATAACTAGTTATAAAGACTTAAAGTTTCTCAAGGTCACTCAAGGTCACGCGCGATTTTTGCCACCTCAGTTGTGGGAAATTTACAAAAAAAAGATGCCATCTGAAAGATTTGTAGATGTTGTTAAAAAGTCAACTATTTTCAGTAATTGGTCAACTATAGTTTTTTTGTCTATGAATTTTCAAAACTCGTTTCAAGGTTTATAAATTTTTAATTTATTTAAGAAAAAACTTCAAGGTCATAACGATTTTTAGCACCTCATTTATGGGAAATTTGCATAAAATATATACCATATGAAAGATCTCTAGATCTATACAAAAGGTCAGCTATTTTCAATAATTGGTCAGCGATAGATTTTTTTTCAGCTAGTATTAGTAATTGGTCAGCCATAGATTTTTTTAATGAATTTTTGAATTTTTGTTCAAGGTCAAAGTGATTTTTTGCACCTCATTTATGGGAAATTTGGGAAAATTGCATACCATCTGAAAGATCTCTATAAATAAAATAAATAAATTTCGTGGCGCAATAGCTCATGGAGAACCAGGGCCTAGTGACTAACAACTCTCAACCATTTCTGTGTGCGTGTTGTTGGCAGGAATGAAGTACCTCGTAGCATAATGGTTAGTGCGTAGGACATATAAGGAAACATAAGTTGACTAACAACAATTACAATATCGTTAGAAGAGATCGACCCAGCTCCACTCCACTCAAAGAGGAGGCGTCGCAATCTTCATACGAAAAGGCATTAATCATAAAGTTATATATAATAGTGATTTGCGCAGATTTCGGCTGTTAGAGGCGTGTATCGTATGCATTCCTCTCCAACAGGGGAAGCGAATGAATGTGATCGCGGCTTATGCACGGCATCACCTCAGCCAACTGATTTTATGACAGAGCTTGAAAAACTTTTCGAATGTCTACGCTTGAGCTTGGAAGAAAATTACTTTCTCATGGCCGGTGATTTGAATGCCAAACACCTAGATTGGGGAAATCAAATTCAGAATCAAAGAGGTATTCATCTTTTCAATTGGATGAGTCGATACAACACTGAGTATGGTGTCGACCTGCTGGCTACGGATCGGCCATCGTTTGCAAGAAGCGATGCCTATCTGGATCTATTGCTAATAGATGCAAGACTGTCAATTACTGACACTGTGGGTCAAAGACCAAGAAACTGTTTACGAACGATCGAGTACGACAGTGACCACTGCGGACTCGCCACCGTAATACAGCTTCCGAACGAGCTCGTGGAGTTGGATGAGTATGTACCTGTGCATACTTACAACTACAGTAAGGTGCGCTGGCCACGCTTTACCAACGCCTTATCGAGCGAAACCAGTTCGAATAACATATCCCCACAAAATGACAGGAATTTGACAAATAACGAAATAGACCAATACTTAGAACAAATGGACGAGACAATCAAACGAACAATGATCAGAACAATACCGAAATACAAACAACGGGACGCAACCGACATGTACCGGAACGCGACCATTGACGCATTACACAGACAAAAAAGTGGACTGCTGACAAGACTAAAACTCTTGTACCGACGGTTTACTGACCCTCACCATCTGGAGATTAGGACACTGAAGTCGTCGACCAAGAACATCAACCAACAAATTAAAGAGAACTATCGCTTGTCAATTAATTTGTATTGGGATAACAAAATTCGGGCCCGAGCATGTTTCCCCAAATTAAGAAGATATTTAGAAGGAATGATCAGAACGACCTTTCTTGTCTTAAGCTCCAGAGAACGACAGACAACAGAGATGTACTTCTGACAGCAGGAATTAATCCAGAGGACGTCGTCTTGGACGATGACCTCTTTACTGTCGAAGATCCACAGGAGAAAGTGGAGGCTGTGGGGGCTGCTTTCCAGCAAGTGTACAAGGTGAATGTGTGCATTCACCCCAATCATGACCTGGAAAACAGAGCCTTGCTCCATCACTTCTACCTTCGGAATGACTTCACGCAATGGCGATCAGAGAACCTTGGTTTCACCGGGTTCAATGAAGATCATTTGGCAAACGCCATAATCGCCGAGCGAAATGAGTCCAGTTCCCTGTTAATTACGAAGGTGGAGCTCCAGCTCATCTTCGATTCATTAAAGAAGAAGAAGTCAGCAGGTGTCGATGGCATATCCAACATTGTACTTCAACATTTACCTCAAGAAGCAGTAGACATTTATACTACTCTGTTTAACAACGCTCTGAATAATGCATATTATCCAGTGCGGTGGAAGACAGCTGTGGTGCATCCTCTCCCGAAAAAGGGAAAAGACAACTCCAATCCGGCGAATCTCCGGTCGATAAGTCTCCTTCCGAGTATCAGCAAGGTATTCGAAAAAGTTATCAATAGAGCTCTGTCTAAGTGGGCAGAGGACAATAATATCATACCGGACAATCAGTTCGGTTTTAAGGCAGGACATGACACCATTCATGCCGCGTCTAAACTCGTTTCTGATGTCCAATGGAACAAATCTAAGAAGCAGTGTACGGTTGCCTGTCTGGTTGATTTGGAGAAGGCCTTCGACACCGTATGGTTAGAGGGTCTTTATCTAAAGCTGACTAGACTTGGCACTAGTAAACTACTATTATATATGCTTTATGATATGCTCAATGGCAGAGAGTTTGTTGTCAAGAGTGGCAATGTAACTTCTGCCAGAACCTTTAATATTAAAAATGGTCTTCAGCAGGGAGCGGTCAACTCGCCGATTCTATTCAGCATTTACACCAGTGATCTGATAAGTAGTCTAACTCAGGCAATTGCGTATGCCGACGATCTAATTGCGTACAGAACAGCTCCAAAAGTCGAGGACATCAGGATTCTTTTGCAGCGTGACTTCGATGAGATTCAACGATATTGTGATGACTGGAAGTTGAAAATCAACTTTCAGAAATCAGAAACTATCTTGTTTAGGACTCCGTTGCTTAGAGCCACAAGGGATACGAGGGATACGACTGGCGCAAGCTGGTGATCGTAGGGCCAAATGGACATCCACTGGCGAGTAAAAGTGTTGTAAAGTACATTGGCATCTGGATGGATCAGTATTTGTATTTCGACAGACATATAAATGCTGCTCTGGCTAGGGCTAGGGGAGCTTTTGCTCTGACGAAACGGTTGTTTTATAGTAGCCGGCTTGACAGCAGGGTGAAGGTGATTTGTTACATGGCCCTTATCCGGCCGATGATTGCCTATGGGTGCCCGGTTTGGTTCAACGTTGCCCCATCTCAAATGGAAAAGATTCTGGTGTTTGAGAGGCAGTGTCTTCGACGCTGCCTTGGATTGCACAGAACACCAAAGGCGGAGTACAAACACTACTATTCCAACCTGGCTCTATATAACGGGGCCAACATAAACAGGATAGATAATTTCTTGCTGAAGCTTATTCGAGGTCACATTGCAAGAGCGATGTCCTCGTCTAACAGCTTAATTTTTTAGGGCTTATTACCCTAAATACGAATACTACGAGAGTGTGCGTCTAAGCGGCTTCATTCCGCCGCCCGATGCATTCCTCCACCTAGACAGTCGAGGGCTGATCCAGGATAGAGCGGCGGTTCCGCTAATTTACCACGCTGGCCGTAGAACTGTAGATCGGCGACTCCCTTACAGTCGAGACGTCCTCGCACAAGACGGAGCTGAGCACCTTCGGTTCAGTAGGACTGTGTCCGAACGGGACCGAAGAGATAGGAGAACCAGTTTTGGTGGTTGAAAAAACGAAGATGCTATTTTGTTTTGTATGGCCAACTTGCATAGGTTTAGGTAGTTAGTTTTAAGTAGGGACAGTCAGGGTGGCACCACAAAAAAAAAAAAAAAAATTACAAAATCCACAAAAATACAAAAAAAAAAAATATAAAACCGGAAAATGCTTGCTGTGGCTGTTCTAGTTTGTAAGTAGCTTATAAGTAGGTTGTAACTAGTTTATAATTAGTTGTTAATAGTTTTAAGTAGCCTTAAGTAGTTTTAATTAGTTCTAATTATTTTTAATTAGCTTTAATTTAGTTTTATATAGTTTGTAAGTTTTATATAAAACCAAAAAAAAAATAAAGACAGAGATACCGAGTTTTTTGTAAATTCTTCTCGGTAAAAAATTAAACCGACCTGGATTTAGTATTAGGATAGTTCTTAGGCCAAAAGGCATTAGCATTAAGTTATTATTGTTTAATTAAGAGCGCCCGACTGGGGCCAATAGTTAATTTTAAGGTATCGATAAGTAGGCTAGTTTCTTATGAATTTTTGTCTAGCTTTACGATAGTTTTAAGAAAATGGAAAATAAAATTTTTTTTGAAAAAAAGCATAGGGCTGCTAAACGAAGGGTCTAGGGATCAAATCCCACACAAACCAAACTTTTTTTTTTTTGCCTCTTAATGCAAACAATTGCTGTCAAAGCGACACTTTCGATTATTACCATTGCCAAGCTCTTATTAGCGTGAAAGTAATTTTTTCTAGGATTTTTTAACAACAATCTAGTTTTTACAGATGCATAGGTAATTTGCGCCTGATAGGCATTGCTTTCATGTTCAAAATTAGCTACTAACATTCTCTTATACTACTGACGAAAATTCAAAAACTCATACAAAAAAGTCCATGACTGACCAATTACTGAAATAAGCTGACCTTTTATGGCCGCTAAATGGCCTTCCAATCGGTATGTTTTTTTTTGAAACGACCCAAATGAGGTGCCAAAAATGTTTGTCTGACCTTGAAAACAACTTAAAAAATTAATTTAAAAATATCTCTGGCTGACCAATTACTGAAACTAGTTGACCTTTTATCGCGATCTACTGGCCTTTTTGGTGGTACACATTTTATGCAAATACACCACAAATGAGGTGATAAAAATCTATAATGTGACCTACATAAAAAAATTATAACATTCATAAAAATAAATATATGGCTGACCAATTACTGAAAGTAGTTGACCTTTTTTAACGTTAAGTAACCTTTCAAATGGTTTACTTTTTTTTTTTAAATTACCTATCTATAATGTGACCTACATAAAAAAATTATAACATTCATAAAAATAAATATATGGCTGACCAATTACTGAAAGTAGTTGACCTTTTTTAACGTTAAGTAACCTTTCAAATGGTTTACTTTTTTTTTTTTTAAATGCCAACTATCTATACTGTGACCTACATACAAATACTTTAAACATTCATTAAAAAAAAATATGACTGATCAATTACTGAATCTAACTGACCTTTCATGATGATCGAGTAACCTATCACATAGTATATTTTTTTTTGGAAAATTACCCAAATGAGGTTCCAAAAATCGTTCGTGGCCTTGAATTTTGTTTTGTAATCGTAAAAAATAATCTATCGCTGACCAATTACTGAAACTAGCTGACCTTTTATATAGATCTAGAGATCTTTCAGATGGTATGCAATTTTCCCAAATTTCCCATAAATGAGGTGCCAAAAATCGCTATGACCTTGAACAAAAATTCAAAAATTCATTAAAAAAAATCTATGGCTGACCAATTACTAAAACTAGCTGACCTTTTATATAGATCAAGAGGTCCTTCAGAATGTATGCAATTTTCCCAAATTTCCCATAGATGAGGTGCCAAAAATCGCTATGACCTTGACATTTTTTCTTAAATAAATAAAAAATTTATAAAAAAAAAAAATATGCCTGACCAATTTCTGAAAATAGCTGACCTTTTATGACCGTGAAATGGCCTTTCAAATGGCATACTTTTTTTTTGAAATGACGCAAATGAGGTGCCAAAAGTTTTTTTGTGACCTTGAAACGAATTTTGAAAATTCATAGAAAAAAAACTATAGCTAACCAATTACTGAAAATAGTTGACTTTTTAACAATATCTACAAATCTTTCAGATGGCATTTTTTTTTTTGTAAATTTCCCATAAATGAGGTGCCAAAAATCGCGCGTGACCTTGAGTGACCTTGAGAAACTTTAAGTCTTTATAACTAGTTATCAAGGGCTGACCAATTTCTAGGACTAGTTGACCTTTCTTGACCAATTACGACCAATTAAATGACATTCTAAAATATCAAATTTCCCATATATGAGGTGCCAAAGGTCCAGAGCCCAAATTTGTGGAATATTTTGAGGCACGCATTCGATGACCTCAATCTTTAAGATCCGTTTAGAACTTTTGAGGTTGAGGATTTATTAGTCAAACCATTTTATTGATTTTTCAATAAAAAATCATTTCGTAAATGTCATTTTACCTGCCTAGTATCATTCTGATTAAACTAATCCTTATACATCATGAGACATTATTTTAGAAGATTGTAGGAGGAACAAATGTGTAGTATATTGTTTTTCTTATCTCTGAAGTTTTTCATCAACTCTTGCAATTTGAAAAGTTAAAATTGATTCAAGTGGAGCTTCAAACTAGCGTTAATTTCAAAATCTCTCCACTTAACGGAGTTTTAAAAAATTGAAATTTTTATTAAATACTAGATTCTATAATTATCATTTTGTAAGATTTTAGGTTTTAATATTCACCCTCCAAAAAGTTAAAAATAAAAAAACTCTAAAAACTCAGCCAAAAAAAAACATTGTTTTTAAAAAGTCATCAAGCATGAAATTTTGTCGTGATCAAAAATTCCTTATACATGGGTAACTTTTTTTTCTATTTGTTTTCCGTGGATGTACATTTTAATTATATCATACGTTCCATTAGCTAACAGCATGTCATTTGTCAAAGAGCTTTCTTTCTATTTTCATTTTTTAAATACTCATATCTTCTAAACGGTTTTTTTAGAATTAAATGTTTTTGCTACGACCTTCTTAGAATTTAATTTTCTAACAAAGGTGAAAAAATCAACTTTTTATCTCCCACCGTTTAGAAGATAGATTTTCGTCTTTCACTTTGATTTCCCCCTTTAAACATTTTAATTTACAAAAGTAACTTCTTATATGACACCTACATAAATGCATGTATTAGAAAATATTATAAACTTATGCATTCTAATATAAGCTAATCAATATCAATTTTGATACCCACTTCAAATTGATTTTGAAACAAAAATTGAAAATTTTAATACGAATTGCTATTTTTGCAAGAAAATAATATTACCTTTATCTATAGATATACTCGTACCTACGTATCGTTAATTCGTAAAAAAAACTAACACCATTGTATAATTTCATATCCGTGTATGAACATTTTAGTTATTTTCTCAGCCTAGTATGTCGTTGCCATGATACTAACAGCTGACGCGCCTATCTCGCTTATAATCTCCTTCTGCCTAACTGCTTGCTTTCAATCTTTTTTGTACCCTTATCCCGTAGTGTCAAAGTCAATTCGCTGTGGTTAACAGCGCCGCTCTCGATGCGAACCAAAAGCTTAAATTGCTGTTCCATGGTAGTACTATAATAATATATATACAATGCTAAAATGAAAATATCATTTGGATGAAACATCTAATGGAAAGCATTATCTTCACCAGCGCATAAGCTAGACATTATCGTTGCATCGCTTGTTGTTGCAGCGTATGGACCAAAAATGTCGATAATACGAGTATAACCATCACTGCATACCATTAAGAAAGGTTTCAATAGATTTTGAAACTTGTGATGACTATCAAATGCTGAAAACGAAAGTTGGTACTTTTCTCTATGTAAATATATGTTCCATCACATATTGTTACAGCTTTTGTGTTTTCTGTATTTCCATATATGATTTTTGGTATGATATATTATCCATACCTAGATGAATGTTAACAAAATCGCTCACTATATGTTGTCTAGCTGGTTCTAATTTTCTTTCTGGTGTTCTGCGAGACATACTAAATAGAAATGCTAACCTTTCATCTTTCTCCCGTCCTTAGTTTCGATAAATAAACCCCAATCACAGTTAGAGAACGAAGGTGTTTCCAGTAAGTCCAGCCCGAAAAAACCCCTGGTTAAGAGCAGATATTAATATATTTGACATGCCTGTGAGAAACATTACAATTTTCGTATAATGATTGCCATTCATTGCTTTCCAGGTGATCGGTACATACTCTAGCTTTTTTTGGGATGTACAAACGCTGTGAACGTAGTATGTTGTCTTTAATCGCATCAGGAATTCTATGCCGTTCAATATTGTAGCAATAGTTGAATACACAACGCCTTGCTGTGTTCGATGCTCTAACGTATTCGGGATCATACCAATTAATGTTGTACCAATCCATGTTTTCTTCGATGTTTTCTTCGGAGAATATCAACTACCAAGAAGCCAATTCTTGGCTGTCATCCGGCTTTGCCTACAAACTGAAACACACACACACAGAGTTGGGCTAAGTCCACCACCAGGTTTTTGCACACATTGATAGCTGAGCTAAGTCCACGCCCTCAGTCCTATTCTTGCTGACAATCATTCTTATCAAAAAGAACTACTAGTCAGCTAGAAAAAATGGATGATTTTTTGGTTAAGACACTAGACGATTTCAACTATTGACTGTGCCAGTAAGCGATGTGATTAACGGACTTGATAACAAACGACCCTCGCGTTACTCTTTTTAACAATCGTTGTGATTCCCTTAAACAAGAATTATCTTCAATGTTAAAGTCATATAGTGCTGCCAATTCCCTCGAATCAATAAACGAAAACCTAAGCTTTCTCCGCTCCGATCTTGAATGTCACCTGCAAAGCACTTCCAATATTGTCATCACCGGTCTTCGTCAACCAATTGCATTACTTGAAAACGCCGTGGGTACTATTAATTTAATTAGTACTGAACTAATAGAAACCCGCCCAACTAACATACTCTCGAGAGCTTAGCTCTCATTTTCTCAAAAAAAAACGCCCATAGTACTTTTTTAGATCTCATTGCTAAACTTAAGACTTGATCTTTCATAATGAAACATAAATTTGTCTCATAGTGTTTTCATTAAATGATTTGAGCATTTTTTTGCATCAAATCACTCTAATCTTATACCTAGAGCAATTATTACTCCTGTATGTAAATTGAAAGTCTTTTAATAATTTTGTTTTCAAATTCAAACTTTAAACGTCATTTTTAAGTCTTTAAAATCTCTTAACAAGAGCTAATAAAGTAACAACTACAAAACTCTAACTATAGGATTCATATGAGATGTTGCACTGACAGCAGCTTTATTTGATTCATACAACAGTCGTTCCTTTTTTTAACGTTTTTTGGCGTTCAGTTTTCTATTGGTCTGGCTACCTGAAGAAACATTGAATGCTGATGCCTGAATTCTTACATTTTTACATAAAAGAAAATAATTCTTAATGCTCGTAACCGATGAATGATGATTTTTTTTTTTCAGTTGGTTGATTCCGGTTGATATTGTTTAGTATTCCAAAAGTTCTTTCAAGTTGGGCGCCAGTAATGAGATTCGTTTGAATTCAATTTTATTATTATTCCTTTATTGAGACTTGTAAAAGACTGCCTAACTTATTACAAACTTAATATCTAAAACCCTCAAACATGCAATGCTTTGGATACCTTGCAGCTCGTGCCAGATATCGCATTTCATCCTTCTCGTCGTCGGTTCTTGACACCAGTCTGTCTCGTTTATAGAATCAGCTGTGTCAGCATGGTTCGTTATTGATGACGACGATGTGTGGCTCGGCGGATGTTAGGCGATCGTGTTAACTTATATCCAACAATAATTTTAAAATTATTCTGGATGAAGAAAGGGCCACCCTGTATAATATGCAAGATGCATTGAACATATTTGGAAATCTGTGTGATTGAAGACATTTTATGGATTCATTTTTTGTATTTTATTATAATCGTTGATGAATATTAACTGACAATTACAATTGCTTGTGTACTTTAAATTAATTAAACAATTTCACATCGATGTTTTTGCTATCAGCCGAAGTAAACTTCTCAAATTTTTTTTTTGAACTATTTTTGGTGACACAATAGCTCTTTCGCAAAACCAAGAAAACGATAGTGATTGTTAGGAGTCCAAGTGTCCATAGACGCACTGAATGAGTTGTTGTATGTTATGAACGATTTTTCCGAAACGTTCATTCAATTCAATTGAATTATCTGAATCTGTGAGAGTATATTTTCCATCATCAATTTTAAGCAGAAGAGATTCAAACTCAGCGACATAGGGCGAAGCCTTACTTTTCCATTGGCACAGCACATGCTACTAAATTCCTCGGCCCAGTTTTTCGCTTTACAAAAATAACAAATTGTATGCATTTTGCCAATGTCAGTTTTATTGTTGTTAATGTAGGAAAACTGGGGTTTGTAATTAAAAGCCCCTCTATTCTCTGTGTAATATAAAAAAACGAATCATAATTTGTTGTTTGATTTCTTTTAAAAAGAGTGACAATAAACCTACAAAAGAGCAAACTATATCCATACCGTTGACAATAAGTTGTTGGTAAAATTTAATTATCTGTAAACAACCATGCACCTAAACGACACATTCAAGATGAGGAGTGTTTCATTTTCAGAATTACGGTGAAGCTTTTTCTCAAATGATTTTCAATCAAATAAAACACGCAGAGAATAAGAAATACAAAAAAACACAGAGTGCCTACGAAAAATGCTATCTGCCACATTTCTTACCACAGTTGAATAAAATTCAAGTTGGCTAAGATTTAAACATTATTATTGAAAAAAATATATATTTCTCATGGGGGAAGTGAAAAAACTATTGACGAAAAATTTGATTTAAATTCAACGGAAAGGATGAGAACACTGGGGGAAAAATGGCGCATTTTTCGGAGGCACCCTAGAGTGAAAAAAAATCAATTCAATCCCTTTTTGTCGAAGTAAACACAAATCCTTTTCTGAAACAACCTTTTGCGTGTTTGTACAATAAAAATGATTTTTTTCGTAAAAAGTACAAATTTTCTTATTTTTAACCACCCTTTAGCCTACGCAATATTTAATCTCAATAATAATTTTAAAATCTTAACCAATGTGATTTTTGTTCAACTCTGGTAAAAAATGTTTATGGTTACATTTTTTTAAAGCCAACAGTTTGTTCTATTATTGGGTTCTTAAATCAAGTATTTCCTATCAGCAGTTTTCGAAAAAAAAACTTAAACTCAAAAACAATGAAAAAAAAGCCTACAAAATATATTAAGTCTTCTAATTTGTTGAATATTGTTATATAAAGTTCTAATTTTGATTCTCAATGCACTGCCTCTATTAATTCTGTATTAAACACTAGAAACGAAATTGTTTTATTTTCCTACTCTCGGATAAAGTTGAAAACAACTAAAACTTATTTTTATAAGAATTTTTTTTATATTAACGTTTAATTTTCTTGAGACAGCTAAGTTTAAACAAAACTTTGATGTTGTTATGTTGCTGTTGTTTGTTTGATGTGTAACTTATTTATAAATAAAAAAACTAGTTATTTGTGTTTCAATTTGTTTTTTTTTTAATGAAGTGAATATAATCAATTTTTATTTCAATTCGAGCTTAAAATATTACAAAAAACAAACAATTAATTGTGTTAAACGAATGCACAAAACCCATCTTAAATACTTATATCTATAGTTGCAAGAAAAAATTTAGGTCTATCCATTACACAAACTTACAATATGGCACGGTGGCTTTCGACAGATGTATGTATAAAATGTATCTATAATAATATCGTCTAAATGTATTGCTGGTCGATGAAAAACTTCTTCATGTTGAGCCCGTCCCAAGTACCATATTATGGATATGACATGAGCACAAGTTCCGATGGTGCATCTTCCCGTAAGACTTGAACAATAATATTGTATAATGGCGTCTTTGCCTACTTGGTCACGGTCAATTAGGACGTAGGTATAATATATACTTGATCTTACGTGTCGTGACTGCACACGTCCCCTAAGCAGCCAAACATTATTTTGTTGAATACTGTATCGCTCTAAGTCATTTAAATTGTTTTCACGATAAATATCTATCGTGTAAACACCACTACCCCGTAAATTTTCACTAGCGTAGGACCTGGAAAGTTTCACTTGATAAGAGCCTAGGCATATTAGCTTCCATTCTTACGAACGCCACCCTTTGCCTTTTTAGGCTTTCATGGAATCATAATTAAATTAAAGATTTGGCGAGCTAAGTTTTTCATTTATAACATTCCAAATGTTATGACTAAGTCGGTGGTTAGTGGCTACTCTAAAAAGGAATTTATGAGAGATACAGCAATCCAAAAATCAACGAACATATGTGGCAATGCTCTATTTAAATATTCTTGACGTAAAAATTTAAACCTGTTTTTAAACTTGCCGTTGATTGCTTATACCACCCAACGACATATTGCAACTAGTTTTGCTTTATTAGCTTGTTTCGTCGTCAATTGGGTTTCATTTCTATACTTTGTTGGAGGAATATGTGGTTCGTATCCTAATGACTGGAGATCTACTGCACTGTCTCTGAAACCCCTATCTAAAATCATGGTATATATATTTTAATAGTACTATCATGAAGAGGAACGGTCGGCCTGGCATCTATAGAGGCGAGCCGGAACTATAGGTGTGGCGAATTGATGCGATGAGAATGACAGGATAATTAAAGAAATAAGAATAAAAAATAGGTTAAAGAAGTAACAGAAGATAGAGAACATCGTATACAAAATTTATGGGAGTCCAAGCAAGACAAGAAAAACATTAATTTTGTGCGTTGTTTTCTATTGATTTTCCATAATAAGGTTGTATTGTTTCAAAATTGAGATTGTATTGGCTTTGTTTTGTTTGGTTGTGTGAGTGATTGTAGTAAATTGGGATAGTAGAAATCTTATAATAAAAATATCTATTATTACAGTCACACTAGAAACAAATGTTTTAATGAAATTAAAAACAAGTAATGTTTTACATTTTTGTAGGTAGGTATTTTCTTTAAAATTGAGCTAGGTAAATTCTTTATATATATGAATCATAAATATATATAGTGGGCGATAACAATACTTATAGAGTAAAAGTATGTTATTTCTTAAGACTTATTATTTATTTGAAAGCATTTTTGAAAATGTATGACAAAAAATTAGAGCGTGTAGGTTGGTCCTAGACAAGAAAAAGCTACATTGGGAGGAGGGTCCATTTCCTATCGCTTAAGAGGGACGGTTAATTAAAAAAGAATACTTATAATCGAAAATAAATTATTAAAAAATGACGTCAGGACTTACAATGTTTGTTGTTTTTGTGAATATTTGATTTCAATAACTTTCAAAGTTAAATTTTTGAAAAAAATAAAATTGTTTTTTGGATCAATCCAACTTTAATTTTAAAATTTTATCTTGGTAAGTATTCTTTTTTAAAATTTGTAATAGTAGATCAAACAAATTTTAGTACCCGAACAAAATTTAATCATAATCATAGCAGTAGCTTTTACGAAAAAAAGGTTTTGCTAAACAGTAAAAAAAAGGTAATTATTTTCTACTTCGAAATTCTTGTCTAGTGTTGGTCACTTTTTGGTACAAATTTGTGGCTCTGGACCTTTGGCACCTCATATATGGGAAATTTGATATTTTACAATTGTCATTTAATTAGTCAGTAATTGGTCAAGAAAGGTCAACTAGTCCTAGAATTGGTCAGCCCTTGATAACTAGTTATAAAGACTTAAAGTTTCTCAAGGTCACTCAAGGTCACGCGCGATTTTTGCCACCTCAGTTGTGGGAAATTTACAAAAAAAAGATGCCATCTGAAAGATTTGTAGATGTTGTTAAAAAGTCAACTATTTTCAGTAATTGGTCAACTATAGTTTTTTTGTCTATGAATTTTCAAAACTCGTTTCAAGGTTTATAAATTTTTAATTTATTTAAGAAAAAACTTCAAGGTCATAACGATTTTTAGCACCTCATTTATGGGAAATTTGCATAAAATATATACCATATGAAAGATCTCTAGATCTATACAAAAGGTCAGCTATTTTCAATAATTGGTCAGCGATAGATTTTTTTTCAGCTAGTATTAGTAATTGGTCAGCCATAGATTTTTTTAATGAATTTTTGAATTTTTGTTCAAGGTCAAAGTGATTTTTTGCACCTCATTTATGGGAAATTTGGGAAAATTGCATACCATCTGAAAGATCTCTATAAATAAAATAAATAAATTTCGTGGCGCAATAGCTCATGGAGAACCAGGGCCTAGTGACTAACAACTCTCAACCATTTCTGTGTGCGTGTTGTTGGCAGGAATGAAGTACCTCGTAGCATAATGGTTAGTGCGTAGGACATATAAGGAAACATAAGTTGACTAACAACAATTACAATATCGTTAGAAGAGATCGACCCAGCTCCACTCCACTCAAAGAGGAGGCGTCGCAATCTTCATACGAAAAGGCATTAATCATAAAGTTATATATAATAGTGATTTGCGCAGATTTCGGCTGTTAGAGGCGTGTATCGTATGCATTCCTCTCCAACAGGGGAAGCGAATGAATGTGATCGCGGCTTATGCACGGCATCACCTCAGCCAACTGATTTTATGACAGAGCTTGAAAAACTTTTCGAATGTCTACGCTTGAGCTTGGAAGAAAATTACTTTCTCATGGCCGGTGATTTGAATGCCAAACACCTAGATTGGGGAAATCAAATTCAGAATCAAAGAGGTATTCATCTTTTCAATTGGATGAGTCGATACAACACTGAGTATGGTGTCGACCTGCTGGCTACGGATCGGCCATCGTTTGCAAGAAGCGATGCCTATCTGGATCTATTGCTAATAGATGCAAGACTGTCAATTACTGACACTGTGGGTCAAAGACCAAGAAACTGTTTACGAACGATCGAGTACGACAGTGACCACTGCGGACTCGCCACCGTAATACAGCTTCCGAACGAGCTCGTGGAGTTGGATGAGTATGTACCTGTGCATACTTACAACTACAGTAAGGTGCGCTGGCCACGCTTTACCAACGCCTTATCGAGCGAAACCAGTTCGAATAACATATCCCCACAAAATGACAGGAATTTGACAAATAACGAAATAGACCAATACTTAGAACAAATGGACGAGACAATCAAACGAACAATGATCAGAACAATACCGAAATACAAACAACGGGACGCAACCGACATGTACCGGAACGCGACCATTGACGCATTACACAGACAAAAAAGTGGACTGCTGACAAGACTAAAACTCTTGTACCGACGGTTTACTGACCCTCACCATCTGGAGATTAGGACACTGAAGTCGTCGACCAAGAACATCAACCAACAAATTAAAGAGAACTATCGCTTGTCAATTAATTTGTATTGGGATAACAAAATTCGGGCCCGAGCATGTTTCCCCAAATTAAGAAGATATTTAGAAGGAATGATCAGAACGACCTTTCTTGTCTTAAGCTCCAGAGAACGACAGACAACAGAGATGTACTTCTGACAGCAGGAATTAATCCAGAGGACGTCGTCTTGGACGATGACCTCTTTACTGTCGAAGATCCACAGGAGAAAGTGGAGGCTGTGGGGGCTGCTTTCCAGCAAGTGTACAAGGTGAATGTGTGCATTCACCCCAATCATGACCTGGAAAACAGAGCCTTGCTCCATCACTTCTACCTTCGGAATGACTTCACGCAATGGCGATCAGAGAACCTTGGTTTCACCGGGTTCAATGAAGATCATTTGGCAAACGCCATAATCGCCGAGCGAAATGAGTCCAGTTCCCTGTTAATTACGAAGGTGGAGCTCCAGCTCATCTTCGATTCATTAAAGAAGAAGAAGTCAGCAGGTGTCGATGGCATATCCAACATTGTACTTCAACATTTACCTCAAGAAGCAGTAGACATTTATACTACTCTGTTTAACAACGCTCTGAATAATGCATATTATCCAGTGCGGTGGAAGACAGCTGTGGTGCATCCTCTCCCGAAAAAGGGAAAAGACAACTCCAATCCGGCGAATCTCCGGTCGATAAGTCTCCTTCCGAGTATCAGCAAGGTATTCGAAAAAGTTATCAATAGAGCTCTGTCTAAGTGGGCAGAGGACAATAATATCATACCGGACAATCAGTTCGGTTTTAAGGCAGGACATGACACCATTCATGCCGCGTCTAAACTCGTTTCTGATGTCCAATGGAACAAATCTAAGAAGCAGTGTACGGTTGCCTGTCTGGTTGATTTGGAGAAGGCCTTCGACACCGTATGGTTAGAGGGTCTTTATCTAAAGCTGACTAGACTTGGCACTAGTAAACCACTATTATATATGCTTTATGATATGCTCAATGGCAGAGAGTTTGTTGTCAAGAGTGGCAATGTAACTTCTGCCAGAACCTTTAATATTAAAAATGGTCTTCAGCAGGGAGCGGTCAACTCGCCGATTCTATTCAGCATTTACACCAGTGATCTGATAAGTAGTCTAACTCAGGCAATTGCGTATGCCGACGATCTAATTGCGTACAGAACAGCTCCAAAAGTCGAGGACATCAGGATTCTTTTGCAGCGTGACTTCGATGAGATTCAACGATATTGTGATGACTGGAAGTTGAAAATCAACTTTCAGAAATCAGAAACTATCTTGTTTAGGACTCCGTTGCTTAGAGCCACAAGGGATACGAGGGATACGACTGGCGCAAGCTGGTGATCGTAGGGCCAAATGGACATCCACTGGCGAGTAAAAGTGTTGTAAAGTACATTGGCATCTGGATGGATCAGTATTTGTATTTCGACAGACATATAAATGCTGCTCTGGCTAGGGCTAGGGGAGCTTTTGCTCTGACGAAACGGTTGTTTTATAGTAGCCGGCTTGACAGCAGGGTGAAGGTGATTTGTTACATGGCCCTTATCCGGCCGATGATTGCCTATGGGTGCCCGGTTTGGTTCAACGTTGCCCCATCTCAAATGGAAAAGATTCTGGTGTTTGAGAGGCAGTGTCTTCGACGCTGCCTTGGATTGCACAGAACACCAAAGGCGGAGTACAAACACTACTATTCCAACCTGGCTCTATATAACGGGGCCAACATAAACAGGATAGATAATTTCTTGCTGAAGCTTATTCGAGGTCACATTGCAAGAGCGATGTCCTCGTCTAACAGCTTAATTTTTTAGGGCTTATTACCCTAAATACGAATACTACGAGAGTGTGCGTCTAAGCGGCTTCATTCCGCCGCCCGATGCATTCCTCCACCTAGACAGTCGAGGGCTGATCCAGGATAGAGCGGCGGTTCCGCTAATTTACCACGCTGGCCGTAGAACTGTAGATCGGCGACTCCCTTACAGTCGAGACGTCCTCGCACAAGACGGAGCTGAGCACCTTCGGTTCAGTAGGACTGTGTCCGAACGGGACCGAAGAGATAGGAGAACCAGTTTTGGTGGTTGAAAAAACGAAGATGCTATTTTGTTTTGTATGGCCAACTTGCATAGGTTTAGGTAGTTAGTTTTAAGTAGGGACAGTCAGGGTGGCACCACAAAAAAAAAAAAAAAATTACAAAATCCACAAAAATACAAAAAAAAAAAATATAAAACCGGAAAATGCTTGCTGTGGCTGTTCTAGTTTGTAAGTAGCTTATAAGTAGGTTGTAACTAGTTTATAATTAGTTGTTAATAGTTTTAAGTAGCCTTAAGTAGTTTTAATTAGTTCTAATTATTTTTAATTAGCTTTAATTTAGTTTTATATAGTTTGTAAGTTTTATATAAAACCAAAAAAAAAATAAAGACAGAGATACCGAGTTTTTTGTAAATTCTTCTCGGTAAAAAATTAAACCGACCTGGATTTAGTATTAGGATAGTTCTTAGGCCAAAAGGCATTAGCATTAAGTTATTATTGTTTAATTAAGAGCGCCCGACTGGGGCCAATAGTTAATTTTAAGGTATCGATAAGTAGGCTAGTTTCTTATGAATTTTTGTCTAGCTTTACGATAGTTTTAAGAAAATGGAAAATAAAATTTTTTTTGAAAAAAAGCATAGGGCTGCTAAACGAAGGGTCTAGGGATCAAATCCCACACAAACCAAACTTTTTTTTTTTTGCCTCTTAATGCAAACAATTGCTGTCAAAGCGACACTTTCGATTATTACCATTGCCAAGCTCTTATTAGCGTGAAAGTAATTTTTTCTAGGATTTTTTAACAACAATCTAGTTTTTACAGATGCATAGGTAATTTGCGCCTGATAGGCATTGCTTTCATGTTCAAAATTAGCTACTAACATTCTCTTATACTACTGACGAAAATTCAAAAACTCATACAAAAAAGTCCATGACTGACCAATTACTGAAATAAGCTGACCTTTTATGGCCGCTAAATGGCCTTCCAATCGGTATGTTTTTTTTTGAAACGACCCAAATGAGGTGCCAAAAATGTTTGTCTGACCTTGAAAACAACTTAAAAAATTAATTTAAAAATATCTCTGGCTGACCAATTACTGAAACTAGTTGACCTTTTATCGCGATCTACTGGCCTTTTTGGTGGTACACATTTTATGCAAATACACCACAAATGAGGTGATAAAAATCTATAATGTGACCTACATAAAAAAATTATAACATTCATAAAAATAAATATATGGCTGACCAATTACTGAAAGTAGTTGACCTTTTTTAACGTTAAGTAACCTTTCAAATGGTTTACTTTTTTTTTTTAAATTACCTATCTATAATGTGACCTACATAAAAAAATTATAACATTCATAAAAATAAATATATGGCTGACCAATTACTGAAAGTAGTTGACCTTTTTTAACGTTAAGTAACCTTTCAAATGGTTTACTTTTTTTTTTTTTAAATGCCAACTATCTATACTGTGACCTACATACAAATACTTTAAACATTCATTAAAAAAAAATATGACTGATCAATTACTGAATCTAACTGACCTTTCATGATGATCGAGTAACCTATCACATAGTATATTTTTTTTTGGAAAATTACCCAAATGAGGTTCCAAAAATCGTTCGTGGCCTTGAATTTTGTTTTGTAATCGTAAAAAATAATCTATCGCTGACCAATTACTGAAACTAGCTGACCTTTTATATAGATCTAGAGATCTTTCAGATGGTATGCAATTTTCCCAAATTTCCCATAAATGAGGTGCCAAAAATCGCTATGACCTTGAACAAAAATTCAAAAATTCATTAAAAAAAATCTATGGCTGACCAATTACTAAAACTAGCTGACCTTTTATATAGATCAAGAGGTCCTTCAGAATGTATGCAATTTTCCCAAATTTCCCATAGATGAGGTGCCAAAAATCGCTATGACCTTGACATTTTTTCTTAAATAAATAAAAAATTTATAAAAAAAAAAAATATGCCTGACCAATTTCTGAAAATAGCTGACCTTTTATGACCGTGAAATGGCCTTTCAAATGGCATACTTTTTTTTTGAAATGACGCAAATGAGGTGCCAAAAGTTTTTTTGTGACCTTGAAACGAATTTTGAAAATTCATAGAAAAAAAACTATAGCTAACCAATTACTGAAAATAGTTGACTTTTTAACAATATCTACAAATCTTTCAGATGGCATTTTTTTTTTTGTAAATTTCCCATAAATGAGGTGCCAAAAATCGCGCGTGACCTTGAGTGACCTTGAGAAACTTTAAGTCTTTATAACTAGTTATCAAGGGCTGACCAATTTCTAGGACTAGTTGACCTTTCTTGACCAATTACGACCAATTAAATGACATTCTAAAATATCAAATTTCCCATATATGAGGTGCCAAAGGTCCAGAGCCCAAATTTGTGGAATATTTTGAGGCACGCATTCGATGACCTCAATCTTTAAGATCCGTTTAGAACTTTTGAGGTTGAGGATTTATTAGTCAAACCATTTTATTGATTTTTCAATAAAAAATCATTTCGTAAATGTCATTTTACCTGCCTAGTATCATTCTGATTAAACTAATCCTTATACATCATGAGACATTATTTTAGAAGATTGTAGGAGGAACAAATGTGTAGTATATTGTTTTTCTTATCTCTGAAGTTTTTCATCAACTCTTGCAATTTGAAAAGTTAAAATTGATTCAAGTGGAGCTTCAAACTAGCGTTAATTTCAAAATCTCTCCACTTAACGGAGTTTTAAAAAATTGAAATTTTTATTAAATACTAGATTCTATAATTATCATTTTGTAAGATTTTAGGTTTTAATATTCACCCTCCAAAAAGTTAAAAATAAAAAAACTCTAAAAACTCAGCCAAAAAAAAACATTGTTTTTAAAAAGTCATCAAGCATGAAATTTTGTCGTGATCAAAAATTCCTTATACATGGGTAACTTTTTTTTCTATTTGTTTTCCGTGGATGTACATTTTAATTATATCATACGTTCCATTAGCTAACAGCATGTCATTTGTCAAAGAGCTTTCTTTCTATTTTCATTTTTTAAATACTCATATCTTCTAAACGGTTTTTTTAGAATTAAATGTTTTTGCTACGACCTTCTTAGAATTTAATTTTCTAACAAAGGTGAAAAAATCAACTTTTTATCTCCCACCGTTTAGAAGATAGATTTTCGTCTTTCACTTTGATTTCCCCCTTTAAACATTTTAATTTACAAAAGTAACTTCTTATATGACACCTACATAAATGCATGTATTAGAAAATATTATAAACTTATGCATTCTAATATAAGCTAATCAATATCAATTTTGATACCCACTTCAAATTGATTTTGAAACAAAAATTGAAAATTTTAATACGAATTGCTATTTTTGCAAGAAAATAATATTACCTTTATCTATAGATATACTCGTACCTACGTATCGTTAATTCGTAAAAAAAACTAACACCATTGTATAATTTCATATCCGTGTATGAACATTTTAGTTATTTTCTCAGCCTAGTATGTCGTTGCCATGATACTAACAGCTGACGCGCCTATCTCGCTTATAATCTCCTTCTGGCTAACTGCTTGCTTTCAATCTTTTTTGTACCCTTATCCCGTAGTGTCAAAGTCAATTCGCTGTGGTTAACAGCGCCGCTCTCGATGCGAACCAAAAGCTTAAATTGCTGTTCCATGGTAGTACTATAATAATATATATACAATGCTAAAATGAAAATATCATTTGGATGAAACATCTAATGGAAAGCATTATCTTCACCAGCGCATAAGCTAGACATTATCGTTGCATCGCTTGTTGTTGCAGCGTATGGACCAAAAATGTCGATAATACGAGTATAACCATCACTGCATACCATTAAGAAAGGTTTCAATAGATTTTGAAACTTGTGATGACTATCAAATGCTGAAAACGAAAGTTGGTACTTTTCTCTATGTAAATATATGTTCCATCACATATTGTTACAGCTTTTGTGTTTTCTGTATTTCCATATATGATTTTTGGTATGATATATTATCCATACCTAGATGAATGTTAACAAAATCGCTCACTATATGTTGTCTAGCTGGTTCTAATTTTCTTTCTGGTGTTCTGCGAGACATACTAAATAGAAATGCTAACCTTTCATCTTTCTCCCGTCCTTAGTTTCGATAAATAAACCCCAATCACAGTTAGAGAACGAAGGTGTTTCCAGTAAGTCCAGCCCGAAAAAACCCCTGGTTAAGAGCAGATATTAATATATTTGACATGCCTGTGAGAAACATTACAATTTTCGTATAATGATTGCCATTCATTGCTTTCCAGGTGATCGGTACATACTCTAGCTTTTTTTGGGATGTACAAACGCTGTGAACGTAGTATGTTGTCTTTAATCGCATCAGGAATTCTATGCCGTTCAATATTGTAGCAATAGTTGAATACACAACGCCTTGCTGTGTTCGATGCTCTAACGTATTCGGGATCATACCAATTAATGTTGTACCAATCCATGTTTTCTTCGATGTTTTCTTCGGAGAATATCAACTACCAAGAAGCCAATTCTTGGCTGTCATCCGGCTTTGCCTACAAACTGAAACACACACACACAGAGTTGGGCTAAGTCCACCACCAGGTTTTTGCACACATTGATAGCTGAGCTAAGTCCACGCCCTCAGTCCTATTCTTGCTGACAATCATTCTTATCAAAAAGAACTACTAGTCAGCTAGAAAAAATGGATGATTTTTTGGTTAAGACACTAGACGATTTCAACTATTGACTGTGCCAGTAAGCGATGTGATTAACGGACTTGATAACAAACGACCCTCGCGTTACTCTTTTTAACAATCGTTGTGATTCCCTTAAACAAGAATTATCTTCAATGTTAAAGTCATATAGTGCTGCCAATTCCCTCGAATCAATAAACGAAAACCTAAGCTTTCTCCGCTCCGATCTTGAATGTCACCTGCAAAGCACTTCCAATATTGTCATCACCGGTCTTCGTCAACCAATTGCATTACTTGAAAACGCCGTGGGTACTATTAATTTAATTAGTACTGAACTAATAGAAACCCGCCCAACTAACATACTCTCGAGAGCTTAGCTCTCATTTTCTCAAAAAAAAACGCCCATAGTACTTTTTTAGATCTCATTGCTAAACTTAAGACTTGATCTTTCATAATGAAACATAAATTTGTCTCATAGTGTTTTCATTAAATGATTTGAGCATTTTTTTGCATCAAATCACTCTAATCTTATACCTAGAGCAATTATTACTCCTGTATGTAAATTGAAAGTCTTTTAATAATTTTGTTTTCAAATTCAAACTTTAAACGTCATTTTTAAGTCTTTAAAATCTCTTAACAAGAGCTAATAAAGTAACAACTACAAAACTCTAACTATAGGATTCATATGAGATGTTGCACTGACAGCAGCTTTATTTGATTCATACAACAGTCGTTCCTTTTTTTAACGTTTTTTGGCGTTCAGTTTTCTATTGGTCTGGCTACCTGAAGAAACATTGAATGCTGATGCCGATTACTATTTAAAATGTTTTTAATTTTGTGCATATAATTTAATAATTCAAACTTTGAGATTTCATCTTTTTTTTAAACATCAACAATAATTCACATTCTTAAGAAAAAAGGGAACGCATCACCGATTTGTTCTTGGTTCGTTTGATAGATGTCAAAATAAAGTCGCATTAAAGCATCAGACTTCTCATAAAAAAGTGTTTATTTACATACCAACATAAATGGACAACACTCTCATAAAAATGTCCTTTTGAGAGTTAAAAGTATCGATACGACAGCAGCCATATTTAAATTTGAACGAAGTGTTTTTTGTATAGTTTGAGGGTTACCGTGATATGAAATTAAATTTTGAAATAATTTATTTGGTTTTCCATTATGATGAATTTATTTAAGTTATATTTATATATATACGTGTATTGATATTCATGTTTATTTTGTTCAACATTAAATGCAAAAAAAGTACTTTTACAAGTATATTCGTAATGTGAAGTTTTGTATTTAAATACTGTGCTTAAGTTCTTTGTCTCTTAGGAGCATCATCAAATTGAAATAATGACATTTATTTACAGAGCATCTGAAATTCGCACTGTATAGTGACAAAATTGAAAGTCAGTAATCATTGACAGTTTCGTTATAAGAAACGTAAAACAAATATCTAAAAATATAAATTCTAACTTATTATTTCTTCATTGAAACGTCTCTTAACATCTTGTTAATTCTTAGATTACAAAAAACAGGCATACAAGAATAAGACCATCAATTCGACATAATATCCGCTTTTACATCTTTATCGTCATATACCATGAATAAGTACCATAAATAATGTCAGCATAAAAAGTACTATTCTTGTTCAAAACAAACATCAAGGTCACCCTTTTTCCAATTCAAAATAAAATTAAAATAATTTAAATATCAATTATTTTGAAAGCGCTTCGTTATTTTTCGAAGTAAAATGTGTAAGTTAGTAGAAAAAGTTTAAATCGCACTAAGATTTAACTCCACATATGCGACAAACTATAATTATACTAACGTCGCCATGAAATGAAAATATAAATTCACACATTAATTTTTTAACATGAGACAATGACGATGACACATACAGACATAAATACTTCGTACCAAGTTTCCGAAAGAAGCATACAAATGTGAAAGATAAGTATCTGTTTTTTTTTATTAAACGCATACTCCTTCTCTTTTCATCAACTCCTACAAGAAGTGACGCATTCTCCTAACATGATTAATGGAGCATTTGTCATCCCATAGGAACAATGAAAATGTTTCTATAAGAGGAAATTAACTCCTATAAGTGGGCCATTTAAGGCTTCTTAGATTTTCATAAGGATGTAGAAGTACTCTCCTAGAGTTAATATAACTCCCGAAATAAAGTCTCACAAGCCTCTAGGAAACTCTTATGAGAGGAAAATTGTTACTTGGGCGTCTTAGCATTGGTCAGCAAGCAGATGATATCCAGACTGCCACTTGTAAAATCGATGGTATCAACCTACAGCCTAACGCCTCTATTTACAACACAACCTTACTGGCAGAGTCAATGGATACCTCTACTTGCACACTTCTATCTATCTGCCAATCAGATCTCTTACCTGTAATCGTAGATGCATCACCTTCACGACCCGCTTACCTACAACCTTCGCTTCCATCCATCACCACTGCAGTGCCATCAACTCCTACAGCATCTACTCACCATCAATCAGCACTTACTCCTGCACCTTCTAACTAACCAACTCTATCACCTACTTTAACTGTACCAGCAATACCTACCATTCAACGTTTTGGCACAACGTGGACCCTTACTGAATGGAACAAGAGAATAAGGAAGTTTAACATTATTGCTGGCAGTGTGACTTTCTTCACTAAAAATGCTCCCGTTCACGCTGGTGTCCCCTGGATAAGTAATATATGTAGCCGTTCATTTTCTATAACCCTTAATGAATGCTAGAAGATTTCGCCACCTCGCTCAAAGCATCATAGCAACTTTAAAATAAGCTTTTCATCTAAATATCAGTGGCTCTTTTGCTCTCATACTGATAATGTGTTCCGATTGGAAAATATGATTTTAACCAAACGGGTGGATAAATTACAATATCGTAGATCTAAGAAAACTAATAAGCCTAGTCATACAAACCCGTCCCTATTTCCTCTAACCTCAAGAATACCAACTCAATACTGAAGAAAAAGCACACTCACATTGACAGATCAGACCCTAACTGGACCTTTAAAACTTACCTTTTCCCTAACTTTGCGCCCTCCTGCATTTCACATAACCCTCTTTACATCCTTACTCCATCTAAGCCTAAAGGTCAAAGGGTTTCCTTTAACTTAACTCCTTCTGAACCAATCTCCAAGCTTTTATCAACACCAACCGAACCACCCCAAACGAGTTTCTCTCCAAATCTTAATTTCAGCTGTGGGGCCAAGTACGCTAACTTTCGTAGTTCCCATATTCTTTACCCCTCACGAAACCATCTCCCTAATAACCCCACATCCTCTTCTGGATCAATTTCAGCAAACTCTTACTCATTACCTAACTCTACTTCTCTCCCCACATCAGTTACCTCTTTAATCTTAACCCAAATATTTACATCCACCCAATCCTCAATGTAACCTCCTTCTACCTTTATTGATCCCCTTCTCCCCCCTACAGTCAAATTCACTCAGCTGTCTAGCCAATCCACTGAATGCCGCTATGCTCTCTCGAGGCTTAGAGATAAAAAAAACCTACGACAATATTCGTCTGTACGTAGCATACCTTCACGATAAACCCGACTCCGTTTGCTTCGAAGGAAAAACTAACACAAGTGTAATGGTCTCAATTCAACAGGTAGGCCTTCCCACTGATGTGGGTGAAGGGTGATGTTAACAATTATCGTCCAATTGCCAAGCTTTCTCACATACCCAAACTCTTTGAAAGTATTTTGTATGAAACGCTTAGCTTCCACGCAAATCTCTCATCTCCCCCAGACAACATGGCTTTCTCAAATGCAGATCTACAACCACTAACCTTGTTGAATTTGTGTTTTTCACGCTATCAGCCATGGAGAAAGGTTACGAAGTCGATGTTGTCTCTACCAATTTTAGTAAGGCCTTTGATAAAATCTCCCATAAGCTAATACTTTTCAAATTGTCCTCTCTCGGCTTGGAACCTTCTTTGTTAAAATGGATATCCTCTTACCTAGATAATCGTTATTACAGCGTTCGGTTTAGAAACGCCACTTCTTGTTCTTTCTTAGCTAACTCCGGTGCTCCCCAAGGCAGCCACCTAGGCCCACTTTTGTTCATTCTTGCTATTAACGATATTGAAAAGGTCATCAAACACTCATCTATTTCACTGTACGCTGATAATACCAAGTTTTTCAAGATCATTTCGTCGACACATGACTCTTCCCTTATTCAACAGGACCTTGACAGTTTTTCAATTTGGTGTCTTAAAAATTGCTTGGAGCTCAACGTTGCCAAATGCCAATCAATCACTTTTACGCGTAAACGTATTAAATCTCCTCCCCGTCCTTACCTCCTTCATGATCAACCCATACCCACCGATGAATTTATTCGTGATCTTGGCATAATATTTTACCCGGAACTTAATTTTTTTCCCATGTAGATGATATCATTCTCAAGGCAAATTAAGTTCTCGGCTTCGTCAAAAGATGGTCAAAGGAATTCTCTAACCCTTATGTGACTCGATCCCTATACATATCATTTGTTCACCCACTCCTCGAATACGCTTCTCAAGTTTGGTCCCCTTATCAACTTATACACATTTCCAGAATCGAGAGCGTGCAGCGTCGCTTCATTTGCTTTGTTCTTCGAGGCCTTGAGTGGACCAATCACCTGATCCTGCCTCCCTATCTAGACCACCTTAAGCTAATCAACTTGAATTCTTTGATAGAACGTAGAGAAATATCAGACACTCTCTTCATTCATCGATTATTTTCTGGTTCCGTTGACTGTATTTCACTCTACAACTCTATCTCCTTTAACATTAACCCTCGTTCTTGAAATCCTCGTCTTTTTTATCTTCCCACCCACAGGACCTCCTATGGCTCAAACGAACCTATCTCTCGAATGCTGCGAAGTGTTAGTCTGAACATGAACTCCTTTGACTTTAACCTTAGTACTCCATCGCTAAAACTCCGTCTTCTGAATCGCCCCCCTCAACACTTTCCTTAACTTAAGTTCTTAGTTTTAAGTTAGATTAAGAATTAGCTTGTATTAAGCCGAATAAATGGGGGTTTTGCCCCCACCAATATTTAAAAAAATTAAAACTCTCATAATCAACTCCTTAAAGGTACAATAGGAGTGAAAATGGTCGCCTCTTCACTCTATGGAGTTTTATTCATTGCTTTTGGGCGTAGATTGAATGAACACGAGATTTTTTTTTTTTTTTTTTATCCGATGGAAATCTTCAAAAGACACTCGGTAAGAATCGATACCAAGTAGTGTGGGACTCTTACCGCACTAAAACCACCGGTGAATCAGGACCAATCTATGAAAGATCGATAAATGATTTTTCTTTCTTAATTTATCAGTCGCATTGTGGGAAGTTTAAGTTATAACACTTTCCATAGCTTTTAGACCATCAGCTCATGAGGCTTGGTTCTTCTTAATCTCCGAACATTGTCTCGTACATTTAAGACGGTCTCCATTTCGGAGTTGGTATGACTTTGCAGTCGCTGATTGTGTGATACAGCGTGTTTTTTAACCACTTCTGTAACCATTTCAATTTGAAGGTCACGATGTAGATCGCTATTTCTTATATACCAAGGGGCATTTATTATTCCGCGAAGGACCTTGCTTTGGAATTTTTGGATGGGTTCAGCATTTGTTTTCTTTGTACAGCCCCATAGTTGGATGCCATATGTCCAAACGGGTTTCAGTACTTGCTTATATAACATTAGTTTGTTCTGGATAGATAGGTCAGAGTTCTTTCCTAGTAACCAGTACATTTTTCTGTACTTCAAGTTTAGTTCGTCTTTTTTCTTTTTGATGTGCGTCGATTTTGTTTCATTTAGTTTGATTGGCCATTTTTGCGTCCAATCACTAACTTTATCGACTGTAGCCTTCGTAACGGATTTATCTGGCACCAATATTGCAGTATCATCAGCAAAGGTGGCCATGATAGCGTTGATGTCCACTGGAATATCCCTTGTATATAACAGATACAGGGTTGGTCCTAGGACACTTCCTTGTGGTACACCGGCTTCAATTTTCATTAGTTCTGAATAATTTTGGTCGTACCGTACTCTAAAGAGTCGGTTCGTAACGTAGGATTTCAGTATTTCGTAGTACTGTCTGGGAAGATCCCTTTGCAGTTTGTACTCAAGTCCCAAGTGCCAAACCTTGTCAAAGGCTTGAGCAACATCTAAGAATATAGCCGAGCATACTTGTTTTTCTTCAAGTGCTTTTTCCACAACATCCGTAATCCGATGCACTTCGTCTATCGTGGAATGTTTATTTCTAAATCCAAACTGATGGCTCAGAATTAGTCTTCTTTCTTCTATTATTCTGCTTAGTCTTTTCAGAAGCAATTTTTCGAAAACTTTTGCCATGATTGGTATAAGCGATATAGGTGTATATTTTAATCCATCAGATTATCTTATACCAACAATTTGTATTTACAATTTATTATTTACCCTACAACAGCTATGTATAATTAATAATAACAGCTGATGCTTTATTTTCAAATCATACTTCTCACCCATTTCTCATAGTCAGCAGTTTTTCTGCATGTAAAATTATCAAAATAAGTCAGCATTCTGCATCCAGATACAGAACATACCTGGCAGAAATATATCATATTTCTTTCTTTCCTTCGTATTATAGTAATTATGTATATACCTTTGATGTTTGTAAATTTAGCTAAGTAAGCAAAATTATTGTATAAATAGTATTGTAAGTTAATAAAATTCTATCATTCACGATCAGAAAGGTGTCCAGTCTACTTAGTTATTACTGCTTCCCCCCACCAGTGGTAAGGGGCAATAATATTCACTGCAACAAACTTTCGCTACAATATACAAAGGTACAAAGAACCTTTTGTATACTCCACGGTCTGGTCAAGGTTTATGCACCCTGATCAGCCAGTCCGAACAAAATAGTTCCGACTATAACATTGGTGACCCCGACGTGATAGTAGACTGCAGCCTTTCTGATTGTAAGTGACATCAGCAGTTCCTGAGTTCCAGAGTTCCACTACCGTGGACACAAAAACTTGCTCCAACAGTTCCTGAGTTCCAGAGTTTGGAAATCCACTACAGTGGACACAAACACTTGGTCTGCATCAATAGATCCAAGTGTTCAAAGCTCCAGCAGTTCCTGAGTTCCAGAGTTTGGAAATCCACTACAGTGGACACAAACACTTGGTCTGCATCAATAGATACAAGTGTTCAAAGCTCCAGCAGTTCCTGAGTTCCTGAGTTTGAAAATCCACAATCCACAAAAACTTGCTCCAGCAGTTCCTGAGTTCCAGAGTTCCTGAGTTTGAAAATCCACTACAGTGGTCACAAACACTTGGTCTGCATCAATAGATCCAAGTGTTCAAAGCTCCAGCAGTTCCTGAGTTCCAGAGTTCCTGAGATCCGGCAACAACATGGATGAAGTCAAGGTGAATTCGATCGTGGCTAGGCAGAAGGCCATAACCGACGAGTTGGCACGACTCAAGACCAACGTTGGTAAAGATGGTCCCGATAGAAAAACGATCGACTATAAGGCCAAAAAACTAAGAGCTTTGGAAGCACTCTGGTTGGAGTTTGCCAATAATCATGACCAGATTAAGGCTCATGTAAAGGCAGACACTCCGTATGTGCAAGCCAACACATACGAGAAGGTAAAAAAGGCTTACGTTGAGTTAAAGCAAACCTTGGAGTCGATTGTGCCCCTAGATGCCGACATCTACCCTACATCAGCCGGTGCTGGTGGCCTACCAAGCTACAAGAAAATTGATGAAACACAGCCACCCATGACAGTCCCAGCATCTGATATAATCAGAGTAGTAAGAAGACAAAGAACCACAGTGCAGTCTTTACAGCGATTACTTAGTTGTCTTAATAATACGTCAAAAGACGATTGGAGTTCAACCTTCTGTAGCGTGAAAATAAACACACTGCAAAAGTACTGGATGGAAGCAGAAGAAACACATCGGTTGATTAACGAGATTTCAGAGGATCCAAAACAAGATGGATACAACTTGGACGAGTTCTACAATATAGAAGCCGATGTCCAAGAATCTCTGATCTCTCTGACCAGCAGATCGGAGCAAATCTCCAACCAGAATTCGTTGACAGCAAACATGAATCTTTCTTCCACACCGCAGCAAGCCCTCAAACTACCCAAAATAACATTGCCCAAGTTTGATGCGGATTACACCAAGTGGAAACAGTACAGTGATTTGTTCACTGAACTAGTGCATAAACAGAGCATAGCGGATTGTCAGAAGCTTTTCTATCTAAAGACGACCTTAACAGGAGAAGCAGAGAGCCTGATAAGGCACTTCACAACATCAGATGATAACTACAGTGCAGCATGGCAAGTAGTCAAGGATCGATATGACAATCCTAGGCTATTGGTAACAGCGCATGTTCAGAGATTGCTTATGCAACCTTCCATCCAGAGTGAAGGTTCCAAGGCAATAAAAGTCTTGCATGCCACCACACAAGAGTGCATGATTAGTTTAAAGGGTTTAAACATAGACACCGCCAATTGGGACCCGCTGCTGATGTGCGTTTTGCTCAAGAAACTTGACCGAAACACGCTTACACTTTGGAGCAATCACTTAAGCAACCCAAGGAGCTACCATCTTTAAACGAGTTCATGTCTTTCTTAGAAACGCGGTTCCAATCCCTAGAAGCATTGGGGCCAAGCTCGAGAAAATGCTCAGAAGATCAACGTCAGCGGCCAAGACCTGACAAAGCCTATACATCGCTAGTAACAACAGAATCTGGATGCGTCTCCTGCAAGGGCAACCACCAGCTGTACTACTGTGACAAATTTTTGAAATTAAACCCATCACAGCGGTTAAACCTGGTGCAAAGATCAAGGCAATGCACAAACTGCCTTGGATCAGGACATATCGCAAAAGATTGTCATTCCCGAGGTTGTACAAAATGCCAAAAGAAGCACAACACACTTCTTCATTTGGATGCGTCAACCAGGTCCAAAAACAAGAAAATATCAACATCACCAGTTAAAACAATCTCCACGGCAGATTCAGAAAGCCTTTGCACTTCTGCAGCTGGAACCAGTCCCAGTGTCGTAATGTCCACAAGTGTGATACTTGGTACAGCCATTGTGAATATAAGGTGTCAAGCAGGAAAGCAGATAGCTTGCCGAGCGTTATTGGATTCTGGATCACAGATTAATCTTATAACCGATAAGCTAGCAAAAACATTAGGTCTGAGGGAGACCTTTGAGGCGTTATGTGTGGAAGGCGTCGGCCAAAGCAGACAGGCGTCCCATCGAAGAGTTAACATTGAAATAAACTCGAAAATCAACGGCTTCTCTACTCGAGTGGAAGCGCACATTCTTCCAAAAATCATTTCACCACAGCCATCACGGCCCATCATTACATCAACCTGGAATATTCCAAACAACATTGTTTTGGCTGATTCACAATTTGATCATCCAGGACCAATCGATTTGCTTATCGGTGCTGAAATCTTTTATTCGACTTTGGTTGTTGGACAAATAAGCCTAGGAGACGATCTTCCAACCCTGCAAAATACCGTATTTGGATGGACAGTAGTAGGCAAGGTATCAACCCCCATTGACAATCCTATGGTGGCAGCTTGCGGAATTTGCACCGCAGATGAGGCTCTTGATCAACAGATTGAAAAGTTTTGGCGATTAGAAGAAGCAACTTCAACCACAGACAACTTCACTCAAGCCGAGAAGCGCTGTGAAACTCACTTCATTCAAACTACAACTAGGGATTCAACTGGGCTCTTTGTGGTTCTGTTACCCTTCAAAGAGTCACCCACTTGCTTGGGAGAATCAAAAGACATTGCATTTCGAAGATTTATTGCGCTGGAGCGGAGGCTTGCAAATGCACCAGAGCTGAAAAAACTTTACAGGCAGTTCATGGAAGAATATCAGCAACTAGGTCACATGCAAGAAGTGGCCCTTCAACAAATTGCCAAACCATATTACTTTTTGCCGCATCACTGCATTCAAAAGCCTGACAGTAGTACAACTAAGCTAAGAGTGGTGTTTGATGCCTCTGCTAAAACATCCACAAATTTGTCACTTAATGATGTCCTCGCTACTGGTCCAACAATTCAAGACGATGTCTTATCAATGCTGCTACGTTTCCGCATGCCAAGATATGTTTTTACTGCAGATATTGAAAAGATGTACCGGCAGGTAAACGAAGAGGATCAGAAGTTCCAACTGATTTGGTGGAGAAGCAGCCCAAATGACGCCCTAAAGTGTTTCAAGCTTCAGACAGTTACCTACGGCACCACCTCTGCATCATACTTAGCCACAAGGTGCCTTCAAGCAATGGCTCAAGAAAACAAGGAACGATTTCCATTGGGATCAATGGCTCTGTCACGGGATTTTTACGTGGATGACGTATTGACTGGCTCTGACAAAATTGTCGAGTTACTGACAACTCAATCAGAACTACGAACAATCTTGCAAAGAAGTGGTTTCAAGTTAAGGAAGTGGTGCGCTAATCATGGATCTCTCCTGAAGGGTATTCCGATCGAGGACAGAGAAACGGAGCTTGACTTCAGCAGCAACATTGATGAACACATCAAAACCGTAGGACTTACGTGGATGCCAAAATCTGATCAACTCTGTGTCAAGACATCCTGGGTTGATAAAGTTCGAGTAACCAAGCGGTCTGCATATTTTGACATCGCACATTTGTTTGATCCACTGGGAATCATGGCTCTAGTGGTCGTCGTTGCAAAAATATCTCTGCAGAAACTGTGGGAGTTGAAGATTGACTGGGATGCAGCACTACCTCAAGAAATGCAGACGACATGGCTTAAGTATCGCGAAGGTCTACAATCACTGAACAATATCAACATTGATAGACACATATTTGCACACAAAAGCCCCAAAAATGTACAATATCACGTATTTGCTGACGCTTCGGAAAAGGCCTTTGGGGCAGCAGTATACGTCCGATCCGTTAGCAGTGACAACGCTATCACAGTGCGATTATTATGTTCCAAATCAAGAGTTGCACCATCAAAACAAACCAAATTAACACAGCAAGCAACCATCCCCCGGCTAGAGCTTTGTGCCGCTTGTCTTTCCACTGAGCTCCTGCTTCGCATACAAAAGGACCTAAAGATTCATAATGATGCAACATTCTTATGGACAGATTCAGAAATTATTCTTGCTTGGATTAATTCGTCATCATCCGCCTCACTCCCCATTTTCGTTGCTAATCGAGTAGCGCGTATTCAACAAAACAAAATCCAGCAGATGTTCTATCACGAGGAATAGTACCTCAACGACTTCACGATTGCAACATTTGGTTCTACGCACCAAAGTTTCTTTATGGGGCCACTTCAATTTGGCCACTAAAGTACAACCCAATTGAAGACAATCCATCTGTGGCAGCCGCGGTGCGCAATTCACCCCCCCATCAAGAAGGAATATTAACTGCCCTCAATCATAAAAATTCCTTCAAATTTGCAGAACGAATAGTTGCCTTTATGCTGAGATACATCCACAATCTGAGACAAAAGGCGACAATTACCAAAATCAGGAAAAATAAAGAAGAATTGTCAATTGAGGAAATTGAGTTGAAACTGTCAAAAATCAAACTGAAAAATGGTCCCCTATCAGTTGTGGAACTTAGTAAAGCAAAAAAGAACATCTACAAACACATGCAACAAGACCAATTCAAGGATGAAATCAAGCATCTGAAGGACGAGGGTGAATTACCAATTAAAAATCCATACAAGAGCCTGGCACCCTTTCTAGATGAAGAAGGGCTGATTCGTGTGGGCGGGCGTTTAGAAGCATCGTCTTTGCCATACGACGCTAAACATCCCATATTGATCCCATATAGTCACCCGTACACCAGAATGATATTTGTTGAAATTCATGAAGACAACAATCATGTTGGTCCACAAAGCATGCTTTCAATTGCTAGACAGACCATTTGGGCAGTTAGAGGAAAGACACTTGCTCGATCAGTGCTGCATAATTGTGTCGATTGTGCTCGTGCCACACCAAAACTTTTGTTACAACAAATGGGAAATTTGCCTGTGGACAGAATTCAACCAGCAAGGCCTTTCATCAACACAGGCGTTGACTTTTGCGGTCCGATATCTACGCACTACAAAATAAGAGGCAAGCGGCCTCAAAAATCTTACATTGCGATCTTTTGCTGCTTTTCCACCAAGGCCTGCCATTTGGAGCTTGTAACCGATTTAACGGGCACAAGGTTTCATAGGGGCACTTAAACGATTCATGGCTAGGAGAGGCCATTGCAGGAAAATATACTGCGATAACGCAACGAACTTTGTTGGCGCCAAAAAACAGCTATCTGATCTAATGGCTTTTATGGAATCCGAGACAGAAAGAGAGAAAATAACATCCTCATGCACTACAAAAGGATGTGATTTTCATTTTATTCCCCCACGTTCACCGCATTTCGGTGGTCTTTGGGAAGCAGCAGTCAAATCATCGAAGCATCTGCTACAGCACACTCTGGCAGGAGCATCATTGACATACGAGGAACTTAAAACAGCTGCCATTCAGGTTGAAGCCATTTTAAATTCAAGGCCCATTACTCCAATGTCCGACTCACCGAACGATCTTACCGCTCTTACTCCAGGCCATTTCCTAATTGGAGAACCACTCATTAGCAATGTTGATCCCGCAGCCGCATCAGATGATTCAGGGATTCTTGCTCGCTGGAATCTCGTAAATCATCTCAAAAATGAGTTCTGGCGCCGATGGTCACGTGATTACCTGAATCAGCTACAGCACAGGTATAAATGGAAGGAGAGATGTCAGAATGCAGAACCTGGAATGATGGTCATAATCAAGGAGGACAACACACCTAGCTTGCGAAGGCCGCTTGGGCGTATAATTAACGTAATTACTGGAGACGATGGGCTGGTTCGAGTAGCAGATATGCGGACAGCTACTGGGATATTCCGTCGTGCCATACACAGATTGGCTCCACTTCCAGTTTCAATTCAAGATGATGATGTCAATCCAAAGCTAACAGATAACCCCAGTCATTGCTCATCAACTTTGCCTCATTCGCACCAGAGGTCTGACGATGGTCCGGTACCCAAAAAGAGGTTCAAACCATCAATTGGATCAGCAATTTTTGCTATACTTTTGGTTTTTCTATTCGCTCCCATGATAGCATGTGCTCCGGTCAAGATTCAACCATTTCTGTCACAACCAGGGATCTACTTTGATAATTTCGGAACTTTAGCCGTCACTTCAAGCAGTTGGAATATAATCGCCTATTATGACATGGACCCTTATTGGACTGAATACCATTCGATAGCTACCTATAGTAGGAAGCTAGCAGAAATTTGCCAGCTTCTGCCGAATAAAAACGAGACTTGCAAAGGGACACTCCTCCAATTTGACAGAATAAACGCGGACATCAAAAGGGATAATGATCTCTTATCCGTAACAACAATAAGTCAGAGAGTTCGTCGTGGAGCCGTAAATTTCGTAGGCAATGTGGCTAATGCCTTATTTGGAGTGCTTGATAATGAATACGCCAACCATATGTCCGCTATAATAAAAACAATTAAGCAAGATGAAGGGCATATAGTTAACCTTATTCGAAACCAGACCTCTATAATTGACGCCACCATAAATATAATCAAACAAAATGAGCAAGAGACGAGTTCCCGCTTTGAAGAGATAGACGAAACCCTCAAACAGTTCACAGCTGTTATTAATGATTTAAGACAGCAATACCACCAGAAAAAACTTCGTCAGCTCTTCAATTCAGTCGCATTGCAGCTACTATTAGTTTCCTCACAATTTTAAAAGACCCAAGCTTCGCTAATAGATGTAATGATCGATAATAATCATGGGAAAATAAACCCTCAGCTTATTTCACCAGCTCAGTTAAGACAGAAGCTCACAATTATAAAAGCAAATTTACCCTCTTCACTCCGGCTTCCAGTTGCTTCTGACGAAATTCCAAAGCTGTATCATCTTATGAGCATTCATGGTAAAGCTCTGAAACAACACATCATCTTTAAAATTGAATTGCCGCTCCTAAGTCTTGATGAGTTTGAGCTTTTCAAAGTTACGCCCGTTCCAGTTCTTATCGGAGAGTCATTTCATACCATACAACCATCAACCGAGTACATCATGATCAACTTACACCGTGACCAGTACTACCCTCTATCAACAATAGAGTTTCAAGGATGTTTCTCCCTTACTGAAGAAAGACCATCTTCAGCGTCCGATATACAGACGTGGATCCAAAGTTAGCTCTTGTGAAATCAACTTCTTAAACCACGGTCAACAATCTCCTGCATGCAAGGTTGTAAGCGCCAATGGTGGACCTTACTGGGTCCAACTGCACAAGCCAAACGAATGGATTTACGTTTTAAAGTTCAAAACCACGCTAAATGTAGTTTGCAATGACACCGTAACACAGACCACTTTCGAGGGTTCTGGAATTCTGCAAATTCAACCCGGCTGCGTTATTAAGGATGACTTCGTAACCTTGCGCGGCCATTTTATACAAAGAACGGTCTCTAGGATGTCCCTCTCTCCAGCTGCAAATCTATCTAATTATGCATTACCAGACAATCTAACTACAGCCCCTTACGAAACCTTGCCTTACAAAAAACATTTAGAGGAATTGGATGCACTCAAGCGAGAACTCATAAATATAACTAAAGCGTTGCCGTCTATAACATATCAGAATGACGTGCACCAATTTACAGTGAGCTACGTCGCATTATTCACATCCATCATAATCCTAACCTGCTTGTTGCGATGGTCATACTGCTATTACTGCAAACATAAGACGTTAATCTCCAAAGACGAAAAGTATCCCAACACAACCTCAGCAGATATCCGGAGCACCCTCGACTGCAAAACAGAAGACCTCAACGACAAGAATCCCAAAAGTATATCATTTGAAATGGTGCTATAGTTTCGAACGTAGTTCAACGGGCGGAGAATGTATATTTTAATCCATCAGATTATCTTATACCAACAATTTGTATTTACAATTTATTATTTACCCTACAACAGCTATGTATAATTAATAACAACAGCAACAGCTTTTCTGTATGCTTTATTTTCAAATCATACTTCTCACACATTTCTCATAGTCAGCAGTTTTTCTGCATGTAAAATTAAAAAAAAAAAGTCAGCATTCTGCATCCAGATACAGAACATACCTGGCAGAAATATATCATATTTCTTTCTTTCCTTTGTATTATAGTAATAATGTATATACCTTTGATGTTTGAAAATTTAGATAAGTAAGTAAAATTATTGTATAAATAGTATTGTAAGTTAATAAAATTCTATCATTCACGATCGGAAAGGTGTCCAGTCTACTTAATTATTACTGCTTCCCCCCACCAGTGGTAAGGGGCAATAATATTCACTGCAACAAACTTTCGCTACAATACCTTTTGTATACTCCACGGTCTGGTCAAGGTTTATGCACCCTGATCAACCAGTCCGAACAAAATAGTTCCGACTATAACAATAGGTCTGTAAGATGTTACTGCTGTTGGTGGCTTACCTTGTTTAGGTATAACAATGACTTCTGCAATTTTCCAATGATGTGGCACATATCTTAGTTTAAGGCATGCATTTATTATAAATTGGAGTTTTTTGAAGGCTATAGAAGGCATTTCTTTCAAAACCTGAGCAGTTGTTAGATCGTACCCTGGTGATTCTTAGACAACTTATGTTGACACATACTTTTTACTTCTTTGAGCGTGACAAAAGGAATTTCACATTCGTCGTTTCTATCAACAAACTGTAATGGATCTGTAGCTGTGCTTGCTGGAAATGGCTTAAAAACATTCGCGAGATGTTCAGCGAAGGGATCTGCCTTTTGTTTTGGGTTTCCGATCCATTTACCATCTTGAGTATTTACTGGCGGGTTTTGTGCCTGTGGTCTTTTTTGGCGCTTAGCTGCTTTCCATAAGGAGTATTCCGTAGAAGCATCCGCCGTCAGACTATTCAGGAATCTACTAAGTGAATCACTTTTAAATTCCCAGATTCTTTTCTTAAGTTCATTGTTAAGACGGTTAAAAACTGCCTTATCACCTGGAAATCTCGTAGCTTGCCATTTTCTTCGAGCTCTCAGCTGCTTTATTTCGACAGGATATTTTATTTCTTTTTCTCTTGAGTTCGAAATTGTTGGAGTACTTTCTTCTGCAGCCTGTTGCACATCAGCAATAAATTGTTCTACTTCATGATCAATCTGTTCAATTGTTTGCATAGGGGATCTTAGGTTTATAAAACTTTCAAGTTTATCTCTGAATTCGTTCCAGTTTGTTCTTTTGTTCACGAGCTTAGGATTACTTTTTTCTATTATTTCTGCTTCCTGTAAGATGTTACATCTGTTGGTGGCTTACCTGGTTTAGGTATAACAATGACTTCTGCAATTTTCCAATGATGTGGCACATATCTTAGCTTAAGGCATGCATTTATATATTATAAATTGGAGTTTTTTGAAGGCTATAGGCATTTCTTTCAAAACCTGAGCAGTTAATAGATCGTACCCTGGTGATTTTTTGTTAGACAACTTATGTTGACACATGCTTTTTACTTCTTTGAGCGTGACAAAAGGAATTTCACATTCGTCGTTTCTTTCAACAAACTGTAATGGATCTGTAGCTGTGCTTGCTGGAAATGGCTTAAAAACATTCGCGAGATGTTCAGCGAAGAGATCAGTCTTTTGTTTTGGGTTTCCGATCCATTTACCATCTTGAGATTTTACTGGCGGGCTTTGTGCCTGTGGTCTTTTTTGGCGCTTAGCTGCTTTCCATAAGGAGTATTCCGTAGAAGCATCTGCCGTCAGACTATTCAGGAATCTACTAAGTGAATCACTTTTAAATTCCCAGATTCTTTTCTTAAGTTCATTGTTAAGACGGTTAAAAACTGCCTTATCACCTGGAAATCTCGTAGCTTGCCATTTTCTTCGAGCTCTCAGCTGCTTTATTTCGACAGGATATTTTATTTCTTTTTCTCTTGAGTTCGAAATTGTTGGAGTACTTTCTTCTGCAGCCTGTTGCACATCAGCAATAAATTGTTCTACTTCATGATCAATCTGTTCAATTGTTTGCATAGGGGATCTTAGGTTTATAAAACTCTCAAGTTTATCTCTGAATTCGTTCCAGTTTGTTCTTTTGTTCACGAGCTTAGGATTACTTTTTTCTATTATTTCTGCTTCGCTCAGTGATAATATTACTGGAGTATGATCTGACGATAAATCGTAATTACCTTCGACACTTATATGGTTTCGTTTAATACCTTTTACTACGAAAAAGTCTATAAGGTCTGGAACTTTGTTAGAATCAGATGGCCAATATGTTGGCGAGCCAAAAGAATAAAACTCGCAGTTGTATTTGCGGCCTGCTTGATATAGCCGTTTGCCTTTCGTTGTTATGAGCCTAGATCCCCATTAGGTGTGTTTAGCATTGAAGTCGCCACCAACAAGGAAGTTATGTCCTAACAAATTTAGGAGTTCTGCATAGTCTTCTTCAGTTGGAGAGCGCCTCGGAGGGCAGTATATAGACGCTATCTTAAACTCTTTCTTTTTTATACCAATACTAATTGTGGTTACTTGCATGTTTTCATTAGTAAACTTGGGCTCCTCATAGTGTGTTAAGCACTTTTTTATTAGTATTGCTGATCCTCCCCTAGCTTTGTCAGCTGGGTGCGGAGCGTGATAACACGTATAGTTATGTAATTTATTATCAAGATTTTGTTCTATAGCGAGGTGAGTTTCAGACACCAAACAAATGTCTATATGCTCTATGTCTAAAAAGATGTTTAGTTCTGATACATGTTGTAAAAGACCGTTTGCATTCCATGTTGCGATTTTGAGTGTTCTGTCCATGATTGTTTTTTAAGAGCGACTTCTTCGCTTAGCTGTTTTATGTTTAAATCTTGTTTGTCAATCCTTTTCAGGATAAGTTCAAGCATTTCTTTAATAGATGTTTCTTCGTTCTTCCGCACATTTTTAACAATCTGGGAATAGGATTTATTTTCATCACTTTTGCTTAGTGCAATTGCTTTTGGCGGTTGATTTTTAGTTTTGTTTTCAACGGCTACTTTTTTGCTTCCAACTTTTGCTTTTGTGATTATTGGGTTTTTTAGCTTGTTCCCAGTTTTGTTTTTTTCTTTTTGTGTCTTGGAATTTTGGCAACTGGACATCCTCTGTAACTTGCAGGATGGTTGCCTTGACAGTTAACACATTTCGCTTTCTGTTCTCTGCCCATGGGACAGTTTTTAGTTGCATGCTTGCCTTCGCATTTAACACTAGCAAACTCACGATTGCAGTATTTTTGTGTATGCCCAAAGGCCTGACAGCGTTTACATTGTGGAAAAATTTTTGACTTTCGTAGTGGTTCAATTTTGACAACTATGCCCATAATTGATTTTATACTGTAGATCTTATCGAGACTTTCTTTATTTTCAAAGGTGAGCATAAACAATGGTAGAGATCTCCTTGTTGTCGTTGATACCCCAGTGGAGTCTTTGATTGTCTCATTTTTAATAAGATTATTCGCATCGAGAGCTTGGAAACCTTTTTGAATAAGGTCTTCGACAATATCTTTGGCAACACATGAAGAGTGGAGGCCTCTTGCTACTACCTTTATCGACCTTGTAGCTTTATTTTCGTACGAGTGCCACTGAATTCTCTTTTTGTTCAATTCTTCAGTGATAGATCTATACGCATCGGCGTCTTCAACAATGACTTTCCAATTGTCTTTATTGTATGATGTTGTATGATGTATATTTACATGCCTTATTAGTGCATTTTTCTACTATGTTCTTAAGCTCACCAAACATTGTCAATCCGGAAAACATGATTGTAGGTGGTGCAGTTTGCTTAGTACCTTTAGCAAAAGACTTCTTTTGGGATACATCATTTCATTGTTTGATGATTTCACTGTTGCAGGAATATCCGCTTTTGAAGCTACCTGCTTAAGTTTTTGAACAGTCTCTGGGCTACCCTCTGCTTTCCGTTTCTTGGATTTACGCTTATTTCTGTTACCATCTGTTTCAAAAAGAAGCTCTTCCTCATCAGTATGAAACTCAATGGTTTTTGGTGGGCTTTTCATTACAAGTATTTTTGGACTAGTCTTGCTGTCATTATTTGAAGTTTTCTTGTCTAGCAAGCTGACTTTTTCTTCAAGTGTCTTAACTTGTTGCTGAAGACTTTCAACGAGCACTTCAAGTTTTTTTCTGGCTATTATTTCTTTTTGCCATTCCTCGAAATAATTTTCGGATTCAACTTGGTGGATCTTGTTGCTTGTTTTGGAACACTGCGGATCTTTTATTTCGATCTTTTCATAGATTTTGGTTCCTTTTTCGTTAATGACTTCTTTGTCATTTGATTTTTCGGTAAGGGTTTTCGATGGAGTGACCCTTGAGAATATATTTGGTGGAGTCCTCAGTGTTTTAGAACTCCGTCTACTTCCTGTTAGCAATAATTGGTCCTCCCCAGAATCCGTAGGACCGATCTCCGAAGAGAGTGGATTTACCAGTTTATCTGGATTGCCACCTGGGGTACAATATCTATTTGTTTTATTCATTGCCATATTTTTTTATTTTTTTGTAATTTTGTTTGTTACCCTATTCTATTCAAGGTCTTTAATACAGTCGCCCCTATGGGATCAGTAGCTGACCAATGAGCCGCACATTATGCGTCAGACGCTCTTGGGTTTCATGGAGAGCTGGTTCTTCAGAGCGATGTCTTATCTTATGTTCCTAGTTCCTGAGAAGGTAACTCAGGTGTCTCAGCTCTTGGATCCAATAGATCCAACGCTCGTCGTTAGTTCACCTAATTGGCTATCCAGCGGGCACCACTTGGAGGTGACGATGCGATTTTGCTCCGAGCACGAACACGAGATGCATCTATGGATAAATATAGAAGCGAAATTTGTTAGTTGAGCAAACCTATTTCATAAACGAAAATTCAAGATAAAAGTGATTCTGATTTAATGCAATGCCTTAATGAGTGTGATGGTTGAAAACAAAAAAGCATCTAAAGATGAATATGGGAATAAAATTGTTAGCTGAGTGGATGACAGCCCATTTAATTTTTTGAGTTTCAAGCCTGCCTGTTAATCGCTTTTTGTTGTTGATTTCTTAATTCAGCTTTTACATTTTCGTACAAAATCTTTTCAGAGCTCTTCAAAATTTGCCCAATTGGGTGTGTTCGTTATGTTTTGACTTAATTTCCTACAAAATTGCGTGCAAGTTTGGTTGAAATTATCTCATTTTGAAATTTGAATTTGTGTGGAAAATGAGATGATTTCGTATCAAATTTGAAAATTTTCAACGAAATTTCCTCATTTGGTCTAACGAAAATGTAGTATAAAGGCTCTTCAAAACCAACACGAATGCCGATTGATTTGCAGTGAATCTTTCACAATGGTACAAAATATGACAAATACATACACAACGCTAAACAACAAGAAAAATTCCCCGTCGCTCCGCTTGGGAGAGCTTTCAGTTTGTTTTACTTCATTTCTATATTTATTGTATTAGTAAAACTAAAACTAAAAGCTATAACTAACCATTTTATAATTTTAATTCAGTTTGACACCTGAGCATATATGTGTTATTTCTCATTACTCTAAGCCAAAATGTTTTATGTTTGTATTTATAAATTAATTTATTATATTTTTCTATTTAATTATTTAACGATATGTTTTTGTATATATCTATTAATTAAACGGGGTTATTGTTTTGATCCATAGCTCCGCACTCTTAGCTCACTGATTTGGTGGTTTAACTGGGGATGGTACAAGCGTGTAATTGGCTTTTATAACTTACATGAAACCTAAATCATCATTAAAAACCAGTAAATCCATAGAAATCGATGAATTAAAAATTTTGAACCACGTGGCATTGTCTAGCCCCGACGTCGTTTTTTTTTCGTCCAAGCCTATTCAGGCAAGTTAAAAAACACACCTTATGTGAACCTGGCCCTAGTTGGGTTACTATTTGTTGAACACATCCCGTGGTCAAAATTATTCACCTTGGTCTGGTCAATTAGATGTTCAAACAAAACCAAATACATGGTGTTCCCTATTTCACGCAGGATAATTTATGAAATGATAATTTAAAAAAAATCGTATGATAGGGGATATTATTTATCCGCTTTTAGATAAGAGTAATGACTTTCTTAAAAAAAAATCAACGGCACCACTAACTTGCAACATGCAATGTTATGCTCTTTATTTTTGTTTAATTAACTTTTTTGAATTTTACGACAAAATGTATTTAAAATAAAAACAAGGTCATGCTAAAATTATTTAAAAACCATACTCGAATCAATTTTTCTAATTAAGTTGTTTCATAATCATTAAAAAAAAAAACTTAAGGCTTTAAAAAAAATTAGTGTATTTGTTAAAACTATTTAATTTTTTTATATTATGAAGTATAATTTCAGTAATAAGTATTCAATACTCCTATTAAACACTCAAAACCAAATGCTTAGATGTCATGAAGTTAAAAAAAAAATTAAAAATAGCTATTGCTGTTTTATTATCTTCAAAAGAGGGCTGGATTAACTTTTTAACACACAAAAACAATTTTGAAAGCTCCTCATTATTTCTTTTTTGTACTAAAGTTAAATCCAGATCAATACCCGAATCTCGACAGAAGATAATAGAATCTACTTTAATACTTATGAATTGAAAATTGACAGCTGAATTTATTAAGAAAATTTAAAGGCTTCGTAACTTTAAAATGACTCTAAGTTGCTCTTAAGTGCGAAATCGGTATCTATAATCAATTTTCACTTTTAAGCGACGTTACTTAAATGTATCTTAACTTAAACGCCATTCACCGCATTTAAAGGTTACTTAAAGCCATCTTAAACATATTTTGACATTCGAGACTAATGGTTTTTTTTATTTCGGAAATATATATATATGAGAGTTTAGTGGAGTTTAAACAACAAATTGAAGTTCCGGTGTCAAATTGCAGAAAAACATTTTTTTTTTATTTCTAATTTTTCTTAACTATTTTTTTCCTTAGAATACAGTAATAATAGTAAGTAAATAACAGTAATTTTAAAATTATTCAGGATGAAAAAAAGGCCACCCTGAACAATATGCAATATGCATTGAAGATGAATGGAAATCTGAGTGATTGAAGACATTTAATGGATTTATTTTTTGTATTTTTTTGTAATTGTGGTTGAATATTTACTAACAATTAGAATTGTTTACGTAAATTAAATTAATTAAACAATTCACATCGATGTTTTTGTTACTAGCCGAAGTAAAATTCTCAAAACTATTTTCCAATTTTCAAAGAAAAAAAAACTGAGCTGTCAAAACAAATAAATCTCACCGCGTTACATTGTTAATGCAAATTCACATCTATTCATCGACACGAAGTTAAATTACAAATACAACAATGTAAACAAATGGGTTTTAGAAGGTAAAACGTACGAAAGATTGGATTCCTGGTAATTGATATTCTCTCGTTTTCTTCAGCTTGTTCATGAGCAGCAGCATTTTCAATGTTCTCTGCAGGTTTTTGTATATCCACAATATTAATTCTTTCCAAGCGATTGTATCTATTCCCCTCACAGTTCCTTTCTTTCCTCCTTTGTCATCACTTCTCTCATGTCGTACGTTAAAAAACCGAAGGTATAAACTCCAACTTACACCCATATTATAGAGTTGCCTAATCCCGATTTAACCTTTAATCCTTAGGTCTTACTGGTTTATATTTGTGTCATTAAAAAAACAAAAAAAAGTAATGACTATACTGTACTTTAAAAATATAACTTTTTCATAATAGAACTATGGTTTTAATATTCAAAGTTTAAATCCAGCATTTCAACAAGTGTTTTTTGTTATTGTAATTATATATTCTTTTATTAAAGAAAACTTAAAATTAGATAAACTTAAAGTTTTTTCTTCTGATCATTTACAAAATTTTTAATACAAAAAAACTCATGCTTAAAAAAAAAGGTTTTGGGAGTGACCGCATAATAATTAAATAAAACTCCAAAAGATAGTTACATACCTCGATCAACGCATTCTGTTGAAAATACTGGTGAAACTGTGGTCGACTAACAGGTAGATCATTTCCTAAAACATGACGTCTTGTCCGCAACAATCGTGATCGCAGACACATGACAGCGATTTTCTGCCATTGCTTCCTATTATTATATTTTTATATTTATACTTATATATATTATTATTTTTACTATACCTCCTTACATTTATTGCATCAATCTGAAAAAAATAGTTTGTCCGTCTTTTTACAATTCTATCACTAAATGAATCCATATTAGTGACTTAGAACAAAAACAAAAACACCAACAAAATCAAAAACAAAATTAACGTTTCGTTTCTAACGGGTGATTTTTTAGCTGGTTTGGTTTTGGCAACACTGGTTTTGACAGCTGACGTGTGTTTAGTACCTTGTGTCACCGTCAAACAGCTTCAATTTGGTTTGCAATTTAACCATGGATCGTCTTACAAATGAACAACGCTTGCAAATTATTGAATTTTACTATCAAAATTTGTGCTCGGTTCGAAATGCTTTTTTATCGAAAAATTGTGTTCAGCGATGAGGCTCATTTTTGGTTAAATAAGCATAATTGCCGCATTTGGAGTGAAGATCAGCCAGAAGCATTGCAACAGCTACCAATGCATCCCGAAAAAGCCACTGTTTGGTGCGGTTTATGGGCCGGCGGCATTATTGGGCCATATTTCTTCAAAGATGATGCGAATCGCAGCGTTACTGTCAATGGTGAACGCTACCGAGCGATGATAACAAACTTTTTTTACCCGAAATGGAAGTTCTTGACTTGCATGATATGTGGTTTCAACAAGACGGTGCCACATGCCACACAGCACGCGAAACAATGGCGCAATTGCGAGGCGAGTTTGGTGAACAGTTAATTTCACGTTTCGGGCCGGTCAATTGGCCACCTAGATCGTGCGATTTGACACCATTAGATTATTTTTTGTGGGGGTATGTCAAGGCTAATGTCTATAGGGACAAGCCCGCTTCGATTGACGCACTGGAAGCCAACATCCATGCATTCATTCGTGAGATACCGGTCGATATGTGTGAAAGAGTATGCCAAAATTGGACTCAGCGGATGGGCTACCTGAGACGCAGCCGCGGTCAACATTTGCATGAAATTATCTTTAAACATTAAATTGCAAGGTTCAAACTATCGATTCAAATAAATATTTTATTCATTTTTTCGAATTTTTTGTGTTTTTTTTTTTTAAAGTTCTAAACCTCTTAAAAAATCACCCGTTACATAACTAAAGCTATCGGGAACGAGATATGCTTTTCTGTTTCGTGTTTGTCTATTTTTTTGTTTTATCCTCCACTTTTCGCGCCTGATTTGATCTTAGATACCATAGAATTAAAAAAAGAGCGTTCATAGATTTTATTTCTCATGTACTTATTTTTATTAGCATTAGGCCAGGTTTCACCTCAAGAAAATAAAACGAAAATACTCAAACAAAAACTTCTTATAAAAAATAAGTTTTAGTTATTTTCAATTTTCTCCGAAACTAGGAGAGATAAAACAATTTCGTTTCCAGTGCTTAATACATAATTAATAGAGGCAGTGTATTGAAAAGCAAAATTAGAACTTTAAATAACAATATTGAAAAAAATTAGTACTTAATATATTTTGTACTCCTTTTTTTATTATTTTTGAGTTTAAATGTATTTTTTTTGAAAACTGCTGATAGGAAATACTTGATTTAAGAACTCAGTAATAGAACAAACTCCTGGCTTTCAAAAAAGTAAAACCATTTTCGTAAGTGTTGCCATGTTCTTTTAATATTTTTTTTTTATCTTTTAAAGTACTTTTTTCATAAAATGGACCAAAACACCACTTTTGCGCTCGATTTAGACTAAGCTGCTATATAACGAAATAAATTACTCCTCATGACCTTTTAAATAACATAAGTTTCATCACTGTTGAGCAATATTGAAAGCGTGCCCAAAATTCGCATGGTCCTTTGAATTTAAGTTGTTTGTATTGGTGTTGTTATTGTAATGAGAAGCAGATAGTTTTTAGAAATAAATCTCAATAGGCGCGTCTCACCAAATAAAATCTCTGAGCGCTAAGAGATTTTTTAAGTGGGACAAAAAATCTCACCTGAGTACTGAGATTTATTAAGGAGATTACTGAGACGAAAACTTTTTGGATTCATTTCTCAATGTTCTTTCTCTGCGTAAACAGCTGTTCATTTGACAGGCAAATTGTAATTTCTCGCTGATGTGCGAGAAGGTGGAATGTTAATAAAAATGAAAATAAATTGAATTTGCTTTTATTTTTCATTCATTTGATAAAGTTTTGTGCTTTTAAATTTAAATATTTTAAGCAAAGTTGAAATTTGTTTCCAGAATTTCAGTACGAAAATTTTAACACATGTTTTTATACAATTCAACGGAGAATCTTGTCCCACCAAAGCATTCCGCCTCCATCGACTTGACATTGAGCGCTCAGTGAGATTTTAGTTGGTGAGACGCGCCTAATTTTATTTGGTGGCGAGTCATGTGCACCGGTGTCTGTCTTTATTGCAATTAATTTTTCATCTTCCAGTCACCGCGCCTTTTTACTTGGCAGCGTTCAACATATCAAAAACATACAGATAATTTCACTCTTGCTTGGTCGTGTTCAATACTTATATTAAGGCATGTTTACATTTATTACACGCTTTTTTTTCATAATTTTATAAGAAACTTTCTCACAACCCAAATTGATGATGGTTTATGAGTCGTTGAAGATTCAACTCTCGAGGATTCAGAGGTTTCGTGATCAATACATTCGGGCAAAGTCATGTTGTCCGATCTCTCTATCTCTGATTCCTTAAGGTAGAACTAGAATAGGCGGTAGCAGTTGGAACCTGATGTCAAAACCGACCGAAAAGTAGCTTTTCAAAATGTCAATTTCACAAGTGACCCATAATGCACAAGTGGTGGAAAGTTAAAATAAAAGTAAATAATTATTTGTTAAGTGTTAATTTTCTTTAACTTTTTTCACAGCACAGAGTGATAAGCTATTATTATTTATTTTGCAAAGCCACGAAAATAAATTAAAAAAAATTAAAGATTTTACTTCACTCAAACATCAAACAGAAAATAAAACAGTTGAAAACTATACACCAAGCGCCAAATTCTTTTTAGTTTGCTTCCACCATTCTTATTTTGTATGCTTTCACTTAGGAAAGAGCGGTCGGTGAGCGCTCTCTCATCTGACGGCAAAAGTTAACGAAAACTAAACGAAGAGTACCACTTCCTAATTATGTGTGTGTCATATGAATTTCTTGTTTGCGCTTGGTTTCGTACGATCACGTTCGCTGGCCTCCGCCTATTCTAGTTCTACCTTTAGACTTACTAGACTTATTCATATTCAAATTAGTATTTAAATTTGGATTACCAATTACGATAGGAGATGGCAGCTCTCGGTTAGTTACAATTTTTGGTTTATCAATATCTTTTAATGTTGATTCATGCAACAATAACTCACTGGGATTAAAATCATTATTTTTAGTTTTAACAATAAAACGACGATTACGATGAAAATGATTGCTATAATTATAAGCTATAATGTACTGTTACGGTAAAATTTACCGCAACAATGATAAGCCTTCGATTCCTTTATCCCTTTTTTATTTTTCCGTTGTGGCTGCAAAATACTGGTGAAGTTGTGGGCAACCATGGTATCATCAACCAGTGGTGTACTTCGCTAGCATTTTGCAAAAGCAACAAATGCAGGTGTACGAGTCATTATTGAAATACTATCGAGTGGAACGGGCGGTTCCAAAATCCATGAAAGTATTTGTCATACAGAAGAACGTCTCATGACAATATGCCAGCGGATGAGCTGAAGAAGTAACGAGTCAGGTGGACTCTTACTTGTTTCCAAATGAACAAAATAACATCTTTACTTAAATTTCACCTTAACTTTACTAAACTTAACTTAATAACTTACTGTAGACATTTTGGGAATTTACCGCATTTGCTTTAATTCTTTAATTTTTAAAACCGTATCTTTATTTTTAATTACTAAGGTTTATCGGAATTGAAAAAAAAGGACAAAGTTTGTAGTTTTTAAATTATGCCTCACTCTCTCGTCTCGAAATATTTGGTTTTTGAATAGTTGCTTCACGCTTCGAATCACCCGCGAGTATTTTGTATTAACTAGGAGAATGCCTAGCGAAGGCCTTTTTTCGATTTTGATTCTCTTTAATTTTTCTCGGCCAATAAGTTTCGGCAAGTTTTGGAAAGACATCCAACAACTTGTTGAACTAGTGTTTGTGAGAGATTGGGATTCAGCAAGTTTTGGACATACATCCAACAACTTGTTGATCTTGTGTTTGTGAGAGTTTCGTTGAGATTCAACAATGGTGGTTTTCTGGGGAGCGAAAAAGCCTTCCAGGAAGCCGATGTCCCGTGACCGATGATCACGAAAACGTATGGCTGAATGTATGAATGTGTGAGTTATTGGAATGGCCAGGCGAAGGATTGGGTTAATAGCTGGGAAGTTCACTCTTGTAAGAGCTTACCAAGCGAAGAGAAGTTTTGTTATACGAGGAAAATTTGAAGAATAAAAAAAAATCGAGGAAAAGTTTTGAAATTTTAGAATAAAGTAAAGTTCGAAATTTTAATTTGTTAAAAAGAAAAAAAGAGGAAAGGAGATTCGAAGAGTGGGAAAACTAGGAAGGAGTTTCGAGAATACAGAGGAAAAATTTTACGCGGAAAATTACCAGGAAACAAAAGATAAGTACACTGGTAATTTTATGTATATTTTGGAATAAGGAATTCCTTGGGACCTTATTCGGTTTTATTTTAATCAATAGTTTTACCTTTTAGTAATTGCGCTTTTATCCCTATTAGTTTTTGGGACGCGGTATTTCTTTTTTTACTGTGCGTTAACGGCCCATTTTGCGTTTCATTTTCCTTGTTCTTTTTTTTTTGCTCAATGGTTCCCAGTGAGCGGTTATAAAATACTTATTGTTCTCTTTTTATAATCGAAAAAATTTTGGGGTTTTTTCCTGGTTTATCCAAGCTTTCCCAAATTAAAATAATTTAAAATCCCCATCTGGAAATATAAAACATTGTGTTTCATTTCGCTTTTTTTTTTTATTTCGTATTATAATTAGATTTGGAATTTTGCTAGTTTAGCCTAATTAAAATTCCTGGCGCCCATTATTTATTTCAAATACCCCACTGTACTTGTAATAAATCATATTCGCTTATCTTGATTAATAAAATCAACGATCCTTTTTTTATCATCGTCTTTTTTTTTCCTTCGCTGAACCCAGCCCAGCTGAGCAGCCGTTGTGGTAGCTTTGATAAACGAGCTACTCTCTACACTTTTTCGCGTCTCTCTACCTTCTCTTCTTTCGTTGTCTTTTTTTTTTTTGGTTGGTTTGACACTTCTGTCAAAAGAACCAAAAGTCATAAGTCGTAGGTAATAGTTTAATCGTGGTGCGCAGTACATTTAATAATTTTTCTTAATAATTTGTTCGCGATCGTTTACTTGGTTTATCATTGAGATAAACCAATGATATTATAATAAAAGGTGTTGAATACCCATCCACCCCATTGACGAGAAGAAAAAGTGTAACAAATTGGCACCCGAACGTGGGGCTTCTGTGTGGAAAAAAAAAGTGTCTTCTCCTGTGCAATCAGGGAAGTGTGTTTGTACTCAGTGTCTTATTAATCATTGTTTTTAAGCTAGATTTACTTTTTAAATTGTTTTACTTTCCCTAGATAATTTGCTGAAAAGTTTTTAAATCTGAATTTTAAAGAAGTTGCGGCACAATACCTACGCATACCCATTGTTGTTTTTGCTTGAGGAAATTGGAAGTTCATACGTCGTACATAAGGTTTTTGTACAATACATACAGATATATAAAAGTGCATTTGGTTCATCGTGAGTATTAATTAATTCATTTTTAATTGAATCGAATCTTATATTTCTTATTATATTATTCATACATACATACATACTTCATATTTTGTTTACATACGGTGCTTTTTCGAGAACAAATAGAGTAGTTTTTTTATTGCAATTTTCCCGTTTGTTTATGTTTCTTCTGTGCAGAGTTGAACATAAAGGTCCTGTATTGGGTTTTTAATTTTTTTTTCAAAAAATTTTACGAGTCGGTTTAGTTAATAATTTTAGTATAATTTTCGGTGATATTTAAATATTTTGATACTCCCTTAGTTAATTTAACTAATAAAAATTTTCGGAAAAGTGTTAATTACCTACACTTTCGCTTGCATTTTTGTCGCTTCGTTTTGTCGTGTGAGATTCCTATTTTTTCTTGTTTTTTTTATTGGAACAGGATTTTGGATTACGGAAGAAATAAGCTGTGCACAGATTTGTAGAGTTGTAAGAAAAATGTTTTAGAAAATATTTTCGTTTTGGTAGAAAGTTTTTCTGCAGTAATAACAAAGTGAATTGGTACTGTGAAAGAATTTTTCGTGTGTATTGAACTATATATATATTTTTTTATTCTAATAATTTTTTGAAGTTATTATAATAATACTAGAGTTACCAGCGTGTAAGGAAAAACTTAAATTTTGGTTTTAAGAAAAAAAAAATAAGATATTTTAGTGAGTGAAAAATTATTTTAAAATATTTTCAAAATGAATATCCGAAGGTTATCCCAGGATGAGTTAGCTTATGCAATGAGGGTTAAAGGTTTGAAGGTAGACACCGTCGAGGTTATGAGGAAGGCTCTAAGATCGCCAAGACTACTAGTTAGGCAGGATTCGTTAGAGAATAGTAGAGTTTACCCATTTACTTTTGAGGAGGATCGTGACGCCGTTAAGGCAAAAAACGATGAAATCAAAATATTGCTCAAGGATCCACCGCATAATCCAAAGTCTTCTGAGTACATTAAAATTAATTCAAAGATAGAATAGAGTATAGGAAGATTAGGTAGAACCCCATGTAAAATAGAGGAACAGGAAGATGAGATTAGTGCTCTCAAGAATGAGCTTTTAATTTTGCTAGGTGATCTCAATGGTGAGAATGAAGATAGTGAATTGGAAGAAGACCCACCGAAAAAGACTTTAATGAGGGGACAACTGAAAGTTCCAACGGAGCAAATAGTACAAATTAGTCCGGTAAAACCTACTGGAAGGAAGCTGTTCATACAGTTAGGCAAACTGTCTCAGGATCTGAACAAAATACAGAAAGTGCTAGGGTTGTAGATGTTAGGATACCAGAGTGAGGTATAGAGCGGGTAGTGCTTCAGAAAAGATGTTTCGAAAGGTTAGGTAAATGGGGTGTTAAGTTTACTGGTGAGTCGGATAACTCATCAGTAAATTCTTTCTTAGAACGAGTTGAAGAACTTCGAATTGCGAACAATGTTCCAGATAGTCATCTTTTTAAGTCAGCGGCTGAACTTTTGTCAGGTAGAGCCCTCATGTGGTTCAGAACTGTCAGAGAGGATATAGGTAATTGGCAGGAATTTGTTAAAGAACTTAAAGCTGAGTTCTTAACCGCGAACTACGATGACCTTCTTCTAGAAGAAATCAATCGTCGAACGCAAGGTAAGGATGAGTCTTTTGGAAGTTATTTGAGCGTAATGAGGACTTTGTTCAGGCGATTATCAGAACCATTAACTGAGGGAAGAAAATTAACAATTTTTAAAAAAAACGTCGTTCCATTCTTCCAAAAGCAAATTGCGTTTGCTAAACCAAGTTCAGTAAAGAAACTTGCGGTGGTTGGAAGGGAAATGGATACTCTTAAAGTAAACGTGAACACATTTACGCCGCCTTCTAGATGGAAGGATCTCTTAGAACCAGAGTGTGGATACCGTCCAAGCACGGCTTCACAGCCAAGAGTTACAGTGGCTACTCTAGCTCTAGAAAATCCACCTCCACCTCGTCGTGTTATAAAGTGTTTCAATTGTAATCGTGAAGGTCACTTTGTTAGTTCTTGTTCTGCTTCTAGGCGTTGTTTTGGCTGTGGTATGGTAGGGGTTTCTCGCAATAATTGTCAACGTTGTTCGGGAAATGGAAATCGGACTCTTGGTCCAGCAGGATGAGAGGTCCGCAGAATGTAACAGGGTCGCCTGCTGGCGATCAGCTGGGAAATCAAGTTCAATTAGGTTTCACATTAGCAGTAAATGGTAGGGACACTAGGCCATACTTAGATGTCAAAATTTATGGGGTTAGGTTTTTAGGCTTATTGGATTCTGGTGCTTCACGCACTATTATAGGAGGGGATGGGTGTAGTTTTTTAAAAGAGTTAGGGCTTAAAGTTGAAAAATCTAAAATTGGATCTGTAACACTAGCAGATGGGGCAGGTGTAGAAGTTGCAGGATGTGTAACTCTGCCCATCGAAGTTGAAGGAAAAGCTATCCTTTTGGAGTGCCTGGTAATTCCAAGCCCCCCACATCGTTTGATCTTGGGTGCAGATTTTTGGGCACTCTCGGGCATAGTCCCGGATTTGAGTTCAGGTGTGTGGAACTTTTCCGATCAAGAACGTTTAACAGCGATATCAGATGTAGGGGTTATTAGGGAAATTTCAGACTTAGATGAAGATGAGAAAAAAAATTTAGAATCTGTTTGAGTGGAACTATTTAAAAGCATGAGTGAGGGCTTAGGATGTACGAACTTAGAAGAGCATAAGATTAGGACGTCAGCAGAACCAATCAAACAGAGATATTATCTGGTTTCACCGGCCATCCAACAACATATAGATAAAGAACTACAGGAAATGTTAGAGTCAGGTGTAATCGAAAAATCGAAAAGCCCATGGGCCTCTCCGATTTTACTAGTTAAGAAGAAGGATGGGAAATACCGGTTCTGCGTTGACTATAGAAAGCTTAATGAGGTTACGGACAGAGATACATACCCTCTTCCATTTATAACAGCAATTTTGGACAAACTTCGGAATGCGAAGTATTTGTCCTCCTTAGATATTAAATCCGCCTATTGGCAAATTCCAATGGAGGAAGAATCGAAAAAGGTTCACAGCCTTCACCGTGCCGGGTAGAGGTCTATACCAATTTCGGAGGATGCCGTTTGGTTTGCATAACTCGCCGGCTACGTGGCAAAGGTTTATTGATGAGGTTTTGGGTCCTGACCTTGAACCATACGTCTTTGTGTATCTTGGTGACATTATCATCGTCACCGATTCTTTCGACAAACATTTAGAAATTTTAAAAGAAGTATTCAAAAGGTTGAGGGAAGCTGGTCTTAAAGTAGGTAGGGAAAAGTGTAATTTTTGTAGGTCCTCTTTAAAGTTTTTGGGGTATGTAGTTGATAGAAATGGACTCCACGTCGATCCAGAAAAAGTGCAAAGCATGTTGGAAATCCCAGCCCCCAAAAATGTTAAAGAAGTAAGAAGTTTCGTAGGGACGATTTCTTGGTACAGAAGGTTTGTACCAAATTTCGCCATATTAGTTAGGCCCCTTACTGATCTCTTAAAGAAAAGTACGAAGTTTTTATGGACCCAAGAGTGTGAGGTTAGCTTCAGGAAAGCCAAAGAATGTTTGCTTCCGGCACCGATTTTGACATGTCCAGATTTTTCTCGACCATTTGTCGTTGAGACAGACGCGTCAGACTACGGAATCGGGGCCGTATTATCTCAAAATTTTGAAGAGGGTGAAAAAGCAGTATGCTATATAAGTAGAGAATAGAAGCGAAAGAAATTATTCAACCATTGAAAAAGAATGCTTGGCCGTTCTTTGGGCTATTGAAAAGTTGCACCCGTACGTTGATGGAGTTCGAATTACGGTCGTGACTGATCATTACTCTTTTTGTGTGGTTAAGCAATCTTAAAGATCCTCAGGGTAGATTGGCCAGATGGGCCATTAGACTTCAATAATTTGACTTCAAGATAATCCATAGAAAGGGTAAAGAATATGTAGTTCCTGATATGTTATCGCGAGGAGTTCCGGTTGTAGCTGGAATTTCGGAAGCGGAACCGGACCCTTGGGTTCTCAAAATGATGTCTTCAGTAGATAAGAATCCGTTAGCGTACCCTTCCTGGAGGATAGAGGATGGGCGACTTTTAAACATGTAAAGTTAGATCATTTAGTAATTCACGATGATAAAGCAGAATGGAAATTAGTAGTAGGAAAAAAAGATAGGTTAGGCATTTTAGGTGAATGTCATGATAATCCACTAGCTGGACACATGGGCGTTCGAAAAACTTTTGCTAGGGTCTGTGAGAAATATAATTGGCCTAACATGAGGGGTGGATATTACTAGGTATGTTAGAAATTGCAAAACATGCCAACAAGTGAAGCCTATAAACGATAAACCAGCTGGTCTTATGACGGAAAGGGTGGGGACTTCAAAGTCATAGGAAATGATTTGTGTAGACCTGGTTAGTCCACTTCCTAAATCTTCGAAGGGTTTTATGTACATTTTAACTGTTGTCGATTATTTTACCAAGTTCCCTCTTTTATTTGCTCTACGGTCTGCAACTGCTAAGGCAGTGTGTAAGGAATTAGAAGACAACGTGTTTTTGTTGTTTGGGGTTCCGAAATGTATCGTGTGTGACAATGGTCCACAGTTTCGTAGTAAGGAATTAAAATTGCTTTGCGAATCGTATGCATCACGAAATAGATTTACAGCGCACTACCACCCGTAAGCGAACCCAGCGGAGCGCATAAATCAGATAATCAAAACGGCTCTTCGAGCATATGTCTCTGAAAATCATAGAAGTTGG